>CM053771.1:269056200-269138926 GCA_028658325.1 Potorous gilbertii | reverse complement strand
GGAGGGATGAGGAGAAGTTGGAACTCAAAGTTTTAGGAACAACTGTCAAGTGTTGTTCTTGCTACTAGGAAATAAGAAATACAGGTAATGGGGAATAGAAAGTTATCTGGCCCGGCAGGACAAAAGAGAAGATGGGGTAAGGGAAGGGAGGGATGATAGAAGAGAGGGCAGATTGGTGATAGGGAAAATTAGAATGCTTGGTGTATTGGGGTGGGGGCGAGGGGTCAAATGGGGAGAAAATTTGGAACCCAAAATTTTGTGAAAATGAATGTAAAAAGTTAAATAAATAAATTTATATTAAAAAAATTTAAAAAAAAAGAAAGCCTTTACATAAGAGAGATTCATGGTTTCCCATATAATCCTCTTTTTCTGTTCTTCTTTCAGCATTATCTTCTTTTTCGATGTTTAATTCGGAATGAAAGAAGAAAATTTTTAAATGATGATAAATTTTAAAAAAAGAGTCTCAGATTTCAGAGATCAGCTGTGTGACTGTCAAATATTAGTCTACAAAAAAAATCATCCATCGGGGAGGGCTGACAAAAAAGCAAATGAGGAAAAATAAGGTTCTATCATTCACAGAATGAAGGCAGTCATAAGCTAATGTGCTTGGAATTATGGTGTAAAAATTTCAAATATAATAATTCTTAAAAAAAAGATTCTCCTTCCTCCCTAAATTATTACTGCTTACCACATTCAGCCAGTCTCTCTAACCAAACTCAAATCTATTCATTGCTACTTCCTAAAGTTCAATGCTATCTTTATTGGTCAAGTAAGCAGTATTCTCATTTCTTAATTTCTTTTTTCTCTCCTAATATAATATATTCTTCCTGTACATTTCTCCCATTTCAGGATCAAAGGATTAGCACAGAAGCAATTCTCCTCTGTTTATTCTAAACAATCAATCAATATTTCTTAATTATTACTTACTCTGTGGCAAGTACCGTACTAAACTCAGAATTACAAAAAAAGAGACAATTCCATTGGTTATAATTCTTCTTTACAACATGACTAACGTGAAAATATATTTAATACAAATGCATATATTTAATACAAAAGCCTGTATCAGATGGCACACCATGGGGGTGGGGGGGCAGGGAAAGAGAGAAAATTTAAAACTCAAAAGCTTGTGGAACTGAATATTGTAAAATAAAAATAAATAATTTTTTTAAAAAGAGGCAAATGATGGTCCCTGCCCTCAAGAAGCTTACAATTTAAAGGGGGAGACAATATGAAAACAAGTATATAATAAAACACATACAGAATAAACAAGAAATCATTAACAAGAGGAAGCGACTGTAATTAAGAGGGGTTGGAAAGGCTTCCCATAGATTGTAGGATTTCAGATTGAAAGGAAGCCAAGAAGGTCAGTAGTTGGAACAGACACAGGAGAGCATTCCAAGCCTAGGGGACAGCTACAGAAAATGCCTAGAGCCAAGAGATAGAATATCTTCTTTGTAGAAGAGCCAAGAGGCCAATATAACTGTATCAGAGAGTAAGTAGTGGGAAGTAAGATATAAGAAGACTGGAAAGGTAGGAAAAGTTATGAAGTGCCCTCTGAAAGCCAAACAAATGACTCTGTATTTGATCCTGAGACAAAAGGTAGTCACTGGAGTTTACTGAGTGTGGGCAAGGAATATATGATATAAGACCTATGCTTTCAGAAAATCACTTTAGTACATGAATAGAGGATTAACTGAAATAGGGAGAGACTTGAGGCAGCCAGACCCATCAGCAGCTATTGCAATAAACAAGACTTAAGGTGATGAGGGCCTGCATTAGAGTGGTCGCAGTGTCAGAAAAGAAAATGAGGCTTACTGGAGAAATGCTGAAAAGGCAAAATTGACAGATGTTGGCAACAGACTGGATTGGAGGGAGAAGTGGAGGGAAGAAAGATAATGAGAAATTCAGGATGACTTCCAGGTTGTAAGACTAAAGGACTGGAAGGATAATGTTGCCCTCTATCAAAAAGTAGGTAGGAGGCAGGAAGGATTTAGGGGAAGACAATGAGTTCCATTTTGAACAAATTGATTTTAAGATGTCTCCTGGACATCCAGTAAAGTTGTCTGAAAGGCAACTGGAGAGGCAAGACTGGAGATCAGCACAGAGATTGGGGTAGGGATAGGTAGATTTGAGAACCATCAGCAAAGAGATGAAATCCATGGCAGCTGAGAAGCTCATCAAATGAAATAGTATCTAGGGAGAAAAGAACAGGGTTCAAGACAGGAGGCTGTAGAACATCTATGGTTAGAAGACATAATCTGGCAGAAGATTCAATAAAGGAGACAGAGAAGGAAGTGTCACACAGGTAGGAAGTGAACCAGGAGAGAGTGGTATCCCAAAAACCTGAAGAGAAGAGAGCATCAAGGAGGAAAAAGTGATCAAAGTATCAAAGGCTGCAGGGAGGTTCAGCAATTGAGAAAAGACCCTTGGATTTAGCAACTAAGAGATCATTAGTAACAAAACAGATTTTATGCAATGCTAGAATAAAAATTCCAACTGGTGACAGTGATTTTAAAACCACTTTTTTTAATCTTATTCCTATTTGTACTAATGTGTCTTACATACAACAGACTGTGTGAAGGCCAATTTCTTCAAAATAATTAGAAAGTACTAAATATATATGGCATCAATCTACAAGTTTTAATTTAAAGAATAGGCTACTATAGTGGATAGAAATTGAAAATGTGACCACAAGCCAAAACCAAGCATGAAAAATAATTACTGAAACACAAAGTCCATGCAACAGAGCTCAGGAATTTTACTGAAAAGGATGCTATGACCCTCAAAAAACCAATTTAACTTTAGGTAAAAGTGAAAATAAGCTTGATTATTATAGTGCCTTATACACAATAGACACTTAAGGTTATTGAAGTTCAACAGTAACCCATATACTCACACAAAGTTAAGAAAACTGACCAGTGACTGTCTTCCTTATCTGTGTTTGAAACACAGTAAGACTAAATGCAAAAATAAAAGATTAAGGCATGAAACTGTTAATTACTGACAAGTGAAAAGCAGAAACAAAAATAAAGTGATGATTCATGATGAATCTGTTAAGTCTCCAAGGTCTTTATCATTTATCATATGCACAACTTTATTTTTAAATGTTCAATTCAATTTAAGCAATTACATTTTCAAGAAAGTCAATTAAGGATAATATTTTCTCCTAATAACAAAGATTTGACATATTCTTTATTTTAACTAACATCAGAAATTTGAGAATTCAACTCATATTTATTAAGAAGCTACTTAGCAGTAGTGTGTTTGGCACTTGAGAAGATAAAAAGTTTTTATAAAACGCTCACAGCACAGTGTCTAGGTAGGGGCTAACCTACAAAAACAGACAACTATAACAGCAAAATTACATAATTATTGTATTAAAGAGTTTTTAAAAAGTCCTTTGTGAAATCTTAGGAAAGATACTGATCCCAAAAGGCTCAGGGAAGACTTTAGATTTTAAAAGCTTAAGTATTAAAAAATTAAAAATGAAGGCAGAAATATCAGCAATTTCATAATTCAAAACTTTAAAGGAAAAAAATTATTTAAAGCTATAAAATATTTCCATTTGTTACTTCATATTCAAAAAATTAGTCAAAAAAACAATGGGACAACATTCATGTATTTTAAATAACACACAAAGACCAGTTCACACAAAAAAACCTACTTAACGTTCACCACCTACTTTCTTACACCATAATACTCAGTATTTTGTATGTAAATAAGTCTGATTTCCACATTAGTAGTAGAGGAACTTTTTAACGTTTACCTTCTCAAAAATGGGGCATATCTCACACCTCTTTGTACCTCTACACACCAAATATATTGTAGATGATTAAAATATTTGTTCACTAATGGAATTCAACAGTGTCTTTATTAAAAGAAAAATACTACTGCAAAGAATGACTTTTTTGTATTTTAAACATCATAACATACTTCTGTTTAAAATATCAGAAAAAGAAAACCACTGACATAGCAAAGAATATCATTTCCAAACATAAAAACAAATAAATAACATATCTTATCATAATACACTATTTAATAAGGCATTATCCTATGATGTTATCCTTGATTATACAACATAATATTTATCTTGCTAATTCACTATCTACAAATTAGTCAAAGAAAGTAGCAAGGTAAAATTCATTAAATTTAACAAGTAGCAAGCCTAAAGAATTTAGGTCATAGAGAGAACATACATAATTGAACTTTCATCACCCAGTTTGTTATACAATAACATTCAATATTACTTAAGTAGATAAACCTAATTTCCAAAATAATGGAAGAAATGCAAAAACAATAGTTACCGTAAAAATTTACCTAAGAGCAGAAATGAAGTAAAAATATCCATGTCTTAATTTCTGATGCTTCTCTATCACCAGTATATTCAAGAAAAAAAGGCCTTGTACACAGGATAATTTGCCCTGCAAAATGTGCCTATAAAAGTATGTCTTAAAATTGACTGTCCTAAAACAGAAGGTACTTTCAGTGGAGTTATATAAGCAAACCAAGCAAGCCAATTCAATGACGTGGAAACCAACTCATGAAACAGAAATGAAGCAGATAGAATGAACCCTTATTCTAACTTCTACCCTTTAATACCTGTCAACTTTTCAAAATAAAAACTAGAGTTGACTCTAAATAAGATTTCATTTCTCCAAGCAAAGACTGGAAAATTTCTGAATGAAAAGGTATAAACAAACTACTGAGTCATCCCAAACACTTTAAAGTATTACCCTTTTAAATTCATGAACCAACTATAAGATTCATTACTTTTTCTTTTTCAAAAAGTATAAAATAATATTTTCAATAATTTTATTAACAATAACATTTTTTAAGCATTCATTCATTATAAGCCTGGAGGTTAAACAAAAAAACTTGCTCACCAAATCATGTCTTTCCAAATTCTGACTTCTCTCAAACTATACTGTATTCCCAGACTAGGCCCCCTTCACAATCCCACTGTGCTCTCTTTCTCATAATTCAATGAATCCTTCTCTAGACTGATTATAAGGATAACATCTGTTCATTAAAAGTTCCTCATTTATATATGTGCAATTCCAGCAGCTTGGGTTACCCAAATGAATTAAATTATGGAGGGACAAATAATAGTAAGTTTCATAACTAAGTGTAGAATGTTTTGTCAGCAACCAAAACACAGCCACAGAACTAGAAACACATAAAATGGAGAAGGGAGGAGGGTCAGACAGAATTCCTAGTAGGCCTGTGAAAGCAGAGTAAAGAGATCACAATTAGCCAAAAGAATGAGGAGGGAAGCAAAAGAGGATGAACAATATACAAATGCAAATAAAACAAACTAGAAAATATATATTCAATCACTTTCCATTTTCACATTATAAACACAAAAGAGCTCAGACTTACCACACCTCATTGTTCACTAAGGGAATAGACAACGAATTCCTTAATCACTTCTTCCATACTGGGTTACTCTGAAATTTTACAAAGGCAAAATAAAAAGGGGAGAAGGGTGCCCTGAATGACACACTTACAGAACTGTAGACTGATGCTCAAAAAGGCCAGTAAGGCGGCCAAGACCAGCAGCAACAAAAAACGATTTCGGAAAAGCATTATTATTTGTTCTACTTCCTCTTCATGGTTTCACCTCAAACTGGAAATATGTCCTAGAATAAAAGAGACAATAAACATATGTTGAAAGGCTGGAAAACTGTTAGTTGTTAAATGTTAACTGTTAGACTCAAAAAAATTCCATTACTCTTTGCCATGGCAGACAAGAGCTAATCACTGACTACAAGAAAATCTTTTGTTTTTATTCGCTCCATTCAGAAAAACTTTGAAAATAAAAAATGATGCAGCAATCCTACTTCTATCTCCCATCATAGGAGAGTAAAACACTTTACACAAGTCATTTTTTTCCAGATAATAAAACTTTCCTTTTTTAGCCTTCAACATTTTTTTTTAATCTCTAATACCTCTTATAGAAATCTTAACTTTTTCTACATTTTCCTGCCTCCATAAAGAAAGTAATAAATTCTAAACTCCTATAACTGACTTAAGGGCAAAAAGTATGTTTTTTTCACATTTTGTGTCCCCACATACTTTTTGCCCTTAAGTCAGTTACAGGAGTTTACTCTATGGAAGGGTAAGGAAAGGTCCTCGGATGAGGGGGTGTGGCTGAGAACTCAAAGAAATCCAAAATGAGTGCAGTCAAAAAAGTCAAAGTCCAAAATGAAAGCATTCAGATGGGAAATGAGATGTTTAAGAAGGCTTCTTTTCCAGCTCATTTGTCTGCTTTTTAGAATGCCTAGGTAGCATCCCTCATTACTAAGTGTCTCAGGGGTCACTTCTACTTGTTCAATTCAATTTAACAAATACTTATTAAGTACCTGCAGTGAAAAGTATTGTGCCAGATGCTGGAGGCTAAAGACAAAGAAAACAGCCCTTCTCCTGAAAGAGCTTAATCTTACAGTTAGTAAAAAGCACACTCACCCTACTTGTTAGCAGTGAGCTCGCGCGCGCGCGCGCGCGCTCTCTCTCTCTCTCTCTCTCTCCCCGCCTCCCAACTGATTATTTCTGCTTTACAAGCTTTGAAAAATTAGATAGCTAAGGTAGTTATAACTCTGTTTTAACAGTAAAAATAAGTGAGGCCATGAGGGATCCTACTTTGAGTAAATAAATTCTGTAACATTTATCTTTACTACCAAAGGATCTTTTTTTGGGCACACTTGCTGGCTTAAAAGCCATATTTTGGATGGTAGATGGTGGACCTAATAAGGTGTTATTATATAATTCAGTGCAAAAACTTCATTATTTTATATGTGATCAAAACTATGATAACAGAATCATAAATTTAGAGCTGGATAGGAACTTAGAAATCACCTAGTCCAAATCTTCCTTTGGCAAATGAGAAACCAGAGGCCTAAAGAGATTAAGCAATTTATTCAAGTTCCTAGGGATAAGTGACAACGGTGGGACAGACATCTGGGTCCTTTGCCTCCAGTATTCTTTCTGTTACACCACAGGTCTTCTTTTTTTATAGCACTCAGAACTTAATAGAATAGTTCAGATGTAGTTTGTCCTGCAGTGTAGAGTATACTTCTTTTGCACTGAAGGCTTTTGTCACTTCCATGTGCACTGTGATGCATATTAAATTTCAAGTCAAACAAAAATCTGGATCTTTTTTGGATGAACTACTGAACCATCCCTCCCCTCAATTCATAATACCCATGCAGTTGGTTTTTTAATCTAATAGTAGTTTACAATTCACCCTATATGATTTTATCTTCTTAGTTTCAGTTGTTACCCAAGAGTTCAATAATTCCTCTTAAGTTTTATGTGAATTTAAAAAGCATATAGAATTGATTTAAAGTGGAACAAAACTGAGCCTGCAATAAAATTCCTTTAGTATATCTTATTTATCCATTTTAATTTTCCTTTTGTATAAAACTGGGCAATAAACTAATTAAAAGTGATTTCAACTCATTTTATTTCTTAGGGATTATTTCTATGAACCAAATAGGAGTAATCATTACAGAAAACTAATCCCACTTCTGTTTAGAAAGAGTTCTTAACATAATTATCCAAGTTAACAACAGTTACTTTCTTAATGCCTGTGACTAGGACAAGGTTGAAAGTGTTGATCCTCTGACTTACATGGAATATAAATGTCTCACTGACACCACATTTGGAAACTAGATGGAACATGAATCCTTGCCTTGAATGCTAGGTAATTCACTTCTAGGAGAATGGATGACTAAAATCAGAAGTTGTGTAAAGCTAAGCATGCCTTGGCATTTAGACTTTAAAGAAGAATACACCGAGAGGATAGAGGGACTACAGATAGATTCCCCGGAGACAGCACTACCCAAGGGACAAGTCTCTGGACCAAAGTTTCAGGAGATAAAAGAAAGAGTCATAGAAGAACCACGGAGTCAGAAACATCCTGAAAAGCAGTCACAATGTGAAGGCGTATTGCCGGCTGGACCTGTACAGGTGTACAGGCAGAAGGCATTTGATTCTTTATGGACTCTCAGTTCTTTCTCCTTTGGAGGCAACCGCAATCATTAAAAAACGATTTTAAGTCTGGATGACTGTAATTCTGGGAGGAGGGGAGAGAATGAGCTTCCCTAAAGAGGGACAAAGCTGTCTTGATGCTTATGACCTTAGGTACAAATCCCTTGAGCTCTGAGCTTTCTGTCGGACAAAAGTAAGGCCTCCTCTGTAATCTCAAAGTTAGTCTACGAGCTTACATGAGAGCTGAGACCTTTTTATTTTTTCTTAGAGATTTAGAAATGAGCCATATAATCTAATGTTCTCAGTAAGTTGACAGATAAAGACAAAATGGGCCAAATTCAGATGTTCACAGGGAAAACTTGGATGGGGATGTAAACTAAAGAAAGCAATTTATTCAAGTTATCAAAATTGAAAACAGTCCATGTAAACCCCGAGATGAAGTTCTAGGTCCCAAGTTAAACTAGAATATTCAGAACCTCAACCTTAATTTATCATTTTCTTAAAGAAATGAACCAGAGGAGCCACATCATTATCTTTACCTCACAAGGGATCCTGAATGTAATGTGGTTATAAAGGAATGAGACTGCTCTTTTAAACAAACATACCAGAACTTACACAGCTATGTGTTTCCTCCTTCAGCAACTTAACTTATAAGACTTAAAAACTTATTCCAACAATGCTTCATTTTCAAAACATTTTTGGAATTCCTATTTTGAAACTACCTTCACAGACCATTTTCCAGACCTACAGAAGAAAACTGATCTCATTTTATAGTTATATCACTGTGAACAAAATGAAAAAGGAGACTGTATATGCGTCCCCTTTATAGTCAGGTCCATTTTGCTTCACACTAGTCTATCTTTTCAAAGTCTAAGAGAAAGCACAGGTGTTTATTATGGGAACTGCAATATAAGATGCTAAATATCTATAGTAAAGCAAAAATATTATGTTCAGCCATGTCCAATTCTTCATGACCCCATCTGGGGTTTTCCTGGTGTAGGTACTAGAGCAGTCGCCATTTCCTTTTCCAACTCATTTTACACATAAGGAAACTGAGACTAACAGAGTTAAGTAACTTGCCCAAGATCACACAGTTAGTAAGTGTCTGAGGCCAGATTTGAACTCAGCTCCTCCAAACTCCAGGTCCAGTGCTCTACCCAGTGAGCCAGCTAGCCAGCTTCTTACATTTTACTCCCCTCCGTTTATTCTCCAATCCAGATGTTGGCCTTCTTGCTACTCCTCACACAGGACATTCTATCTCCCTCCCTTGTGCTTCTTTACTGGCAGTAAATCAAAGTATTCTCCTCTCTCATCTCCACCTTGCTGCTTTAGCTTTCTTCAAGACTTGGCTCAAACTCTACCTTCTGCAAGAGTCTTTTTCTGTTCCCACTAACCTCTTCACTACTAGTGCTTTTCCTTTGAGATTATTTATAATTTACCATCTAAATATCTTATGTGTACATAGTCTCCCTAATTAGAATGTGAGCTCCTTGAGGCAGAGATCATTTTTATCTTTCTTTGTTAGCATAATGCCATAGTAATAGCTTAGTAAAACTGAATTGAAAAAATATTACCAGGTATTCAAGTTTTTATTTTTCTATGTGTTTGTCACATATAGTGATATATATGTATATACATATATAATACATATCTATTACTATGTATTGTATATTACTATAATGTGTGTATATAAATATGTATATTTATATGTATGTGTTATATACAGTAAGAATTTAAGAAGTGCTTGCTGACATGACATCAGAATACCAAGCAGATAATATGGTCTTTCTGCAAATGAAGAACCACTAATCTGAATCAGGAAATATCACAACTGATGCCATGGTTTAGGGAAACTTATCTGGCAGTAGACTAATCTAGGTCATATTGAGAAAGAGGTGGCTACTGCAATAATACAGAAGAGAAAGGTATTGATCTGAAAT
Organism: Potorous gilbertii; assembly: GCA_028658325.1. NCBI lineage: Eukaryota > Metazoa > Chordata > Mammalia > Diprotodontia > Potoroidae > Potorous > Potorous gilbertii. Next base: position 269,128,997 of record CM053771.1, on the reverse strand, counting down.
AGGGTGATGGTTGTGGGAACAGTAAAAAAGGATGTCAGACACATTGTAGACAGGGTAGCACAGATGAAAGAGTCCTGGGCTTGGAATCAAAAGATCTGGATTCAACTCCCCTCTATGACACTGTACATATGGCCTCAGACAATTCACTTACCTACTCTGAGTCAACCTATTTCAAAGGATCATAAGGAAAAGACTTTACAAACTCTAAAGTATTGCATAAATATAGGTTATTAGTATTGTAGAATCTATAGTGAAGAACAAATTATTGTATTCGGTGGGAGGGAGGAGTCAAAAGTGATTGCAAAGTTTTGTGACTGGGGCGATTAACTGAACTAAAAAAGAAGCAGCAGCAGCTCAAAAAAGATGAATTTTGGTTTATAATTTCCCAAATTTGCATTGTTATCTTGAAAAAACCCTCTTAGAGACATGTGCTATTCCCATTTTACTATATGGAATGTCAGGAGGGCCTATAGCTCTGGCTCCAGCCTTTCTCTAAATAATGCTGGTCAGTTCTATCCAAGTTGTTGCAACTGAATGAGTTATTCTATCTCTACATACCAAACAGCTGGCGTTCCCCTTAACTCCTCTGGCTGCCCTTCAGGTTGTGACAGTACACCTAAGTTACTTCAATATATTAAACTAGCACTACAATTACTAGTTTCCTCTACAGCTGCAATGCAGGGGGCTGACTAAGCCTCTTCTTTCATTACTTCTTTCCAGTTTTCATCCTGGAATGTTCTCCTTTCCTCTACCATAAGGAAACAATTATCACCAGTCTCTCAGCCTACTTAAATTGCTGGGTTCTATTTCAATCATTCAAGCTTTCACTGGAATTTATTAATACAACTAGTCCTACTAATCAGCTGAAATAATTTTGAATCTCAGCACTCCAGGTAGAGTAAAACATTATTTTACAATGCATAAAAAGTACCTCTATAAATCAGTGTTTATGTTACCATTTTTGTCATTGTTCCTTCAAAAGAAGTACCTCATTTCATACCACCAGAGTCAGCTGCTTCTTCCAAAAAATAAGTCAAACTCATTCTAAGTATGCTTTATGACCTGTGAACAAGTTTCTAGCCGCAAGCAATACACAATATACTTATAATACACAAACTTTTTAAAAAAAGAAAATCAAAATTGTTTATCAGTAATCTAACCATTACTGGTTTGGGACCAAGAATATGCATTTACTTATTTATCTTCAAGGTAAGTCACTAAGAATTCCCATATATCAAATCAATGAATAAAAAAATACTATTAAAAATCTATTATGGATAAGGCAATATCACACAATAGAAATACAAAGACAAATAGTTCCTACCCTCAAGGAGTTTACATTTTATCAAGGACAAAAACATGTGCTTCCAAAAGAGATACAAGGTAATCTGGGGAAGAGGGAAACAGAAAAAGGCCTCTTGGAGAAGCTCTCCAGCTGAGCCTTGAGGGAAATTAGGAATTCTAAAATATAAAAGTGAGGAGGGAGTTATCTTCCAAGCATGGGGAATAGTCAATGCACAGGCATGAAAATGGGAGATAAGAGTGTCTCATATGAAGAACAGTAGGAACAATCAGTAAAAACAATGGCTAAATTGTCACGTCTGAAAGGAAGTAATGTGAAATAAATCAGGGAAGGTAAGTTGGGACCAGGTTGTATAGAGCTTTCAATACTAAACATAGGAGTTTATATTTGAACCTAAAAGTGACTGGGAACCACTGGAGTTTATTTATGAGGAAAGTGACAGACCTGAACTTCAGGAAAAATCATTTTGGCAGCTGTGTGGAAGATGGATTGAAGTGTAGAGACTTGAAGCCAGGAAACAAATTAGGTAGCCATTGCAGGACTCCAGATGAGAAGTGATGAGGGCCCAAACTAAGGTGGTGGCTCTGTGAGAAGGAAGAAGGGGATACATGAGAGAGATGTTGTGAAGGTAGAAATGGCAAGATCTGGGAAGTCAGTGATCATGTAGGGTGAGAGTGAGTAGTCAAGGATCACACGAAGATTATAAACATGGGTGACTGAAATTATGATCTTTAGCCTATTCCATTCAATATTTTACTCAACAATTAAAAATAAGCTTGGTAATGAATGATCAAGGTTTTTAAAAATAATTTGTATTTTAAATAATTTGGTTAAAATACTTGAAAATATGGTAACATAGAATTTTCATTTTAAAATATTTAATAAACACCTATCATGTCTAAGTTGAATTCTTGTGGTCAACTGTTTTGAATATTTATTTTTATTATTTGGCATTATTTTGAAAAACAAAGAAGAGGGGAGAAAGCTCTTCTATTCTCTAGTCAGAAAGACATGGGGGCTCAAGTCCCACCTCTGAGACACAGTGGCTGTGTGATCCTGGGCAAGTCATTGAACCTTTCAGTGCCCCAAGCAACTCTCTAAGACTATAAATTGCAAAAGTGTTGATCTGTACTGGAGTCTTCTCATCAGAGTTCCCTTTACCAATGAAATCAGTTCTACATAAATGTACACAAGGTAAAAACTTGAAGACCTGATAGTATTGCTTTTTTCAATTCAGTTTATTTGCATTCAACTCCAAAGTCATGGCAATAATAAACCCAACAATGAAGGACAAAACATTTCAGACAGCATCTAACTAACAGGAAACTAAAAATGTATGAAATAAATGAGAAAAAGAAAAAATTCAGAAATGTTTTAAAAGTACTCTCTACAACTAATTTTCAATTCCAAATCCAAAAACTTGGCACATTTACCGTTTCAAAATTGTAAATTACATGTCTAGACAGAATCTGGTTTCCAAATATATGATACCATAGCTGACTTGCCAGGGCTGGGTTTACTTACTTCCTGGTTTCCTAATGTCATCAACTTTCCTGATGGTCTTCATTCCTCCTCACAGTGCCCTAGCATACAGTAAGCACTAAATACATATTTACTGTCACTCCTAGCCTTCAAGGAAGAATGGAAATCATTTGCTCTCCTACTCTGCTGCCTAAAAATGACAAGGAAAATTGTCTGTACTAACAGTTGTACAAGAAAGTACTACTAGGAAAAAGAAAATGGCTAAAAATAACAAAAATGAGAAGAAAATATAGAAGTCCTAAGTTAAATCTGGTCCTAACTGCAAATATACAGGGACTTCAATTGTCTTAGTCACCTCTTTCTTGTCTAACTCCTTTCTTTAATGTTTCATCCAAGAATTCAGCCGGAAATATCAGAGAGAGATGCTAGATCTACTAGGACAGTCTAGGCATTTAGACAAGGTAGTTTAACTACTGCTTCGGGACTCTACTTCCTAAAGGTATAAGGACCCCTGCTTTATGGCATAACCATTTCTTTCGATGGGCCTTACAGCATCCTCACCTGGATTTTAAGCCTTCAGCCTCCTCCTTACCCTTCAGTTTCACAGGCTATGTATGGGTTCTGTTAAAATACCATCACTGCCCCATGTCTCCTGGATCTTTTTGACTATAAGCCTCCTACATAAATACAGAACTCGCCTCTAAAACTCAATGGCTCAGGTGGTGGAAATTCTCTACCATATTTTCTGTGCTGATTACTTTAAAGGAAATATGCTAGTCAATTGTTATGGATCATTTTGTGCTCAGTGGTAAAGTTAGCTTCTCCAACAGCTATCCTAAACTAGCATACCTGGGTCCCCTCCTCTCTGAAAGCCATGTGGCTTATTAAGCTACCCCAAAGATTATTCCTTTGCCTCAATGTCTTCACCGACTTCTGAAATGGTTCTACCCAGACTAATCTGTCCTATAAGCAATTGGAAATGCAAGTCAGAGTTTCAAAGAGAGGTCAGGGTTGCAGTTACAGATTTGGAAATCATCCGTACAGAAATGACAATAAAATGTGGTAAGTCACGATCTAAAACAATATATTCAGTTTAAGCCTTGAGTTGATATCATAGGAAAATTGGTTGAAGGAACTAGGCATGATTGGCTTGGAAAGAAGAAGACAAGGTGGGAAGAGGAATAATTTGCTAATAATAAAACAGGTGATCCAAAGCAGGAAGAGTGGAAAAGGTAAGAAACACATTAAAGCTATTTTCAAATATTTGTCATTTTGGAAGAGAAAGCAATGGGTAGAAGAGAAAAGAGAAGAACTTAGGGTTAGTGTCCCAAAAAACTTCCTTATATTTAGAGCTGTCCAAAAATGGAATGGTTTTATAAAAGAGACAGTGGTTTCCATCTCCTTGAAATTCTTCAAGCAGAGTCTGGATGACTACTCATTTATACGGATTCCTTTCATGTTGGAGTAGAACTCTCAAAATCTGTGATTTTGAGATTCTAAGGACAATGTATTATTATAAAAGCTATCAACAGGAATCCTGAAATCTCTGAGGAGGATGGCAGGGAATTAGATGAAGAAAACCAGGAACCTGATTCTAACATTAAAGAAATTTGGAGAATGGCCGAGAAGGTGCCCTGTTAGCATGTAACATCCTTGAGAGTAGAAATTGCTTTGTTTATTATAATTGTATCCCAAGTATTTATCATTGTGATGTCAAACAAACAGTAGAGGCTTAATAAATGCTTGTTGCCTGACCACAACAAAGATGAGGTGAGAGGTTGGTATAATTTTATTGCCATGACTTCAAAGGACATACCTATAAGAATGCAAGGTCCTTGAAAGCATGGATTGTTAGCTTTTTGCCTTTGCATCCCAGCACGACTACTTGTTAATTAACTGATTATTGGGGGAGTATCACTGAAGAATGGGCTAGAAATAGCAATGTTGCTGTCTTTTGTTATTTTGATCTATACTCTTTGTGACCCCATTTGGGATTTTCCTGGCAAAGATACTAGAGTCACTTGCCATTTCCTTCTTCAGCTCATTTTACAAATGAGGAAACTGAGGTAAATAGGGTTAAATCTCTTACTCAAGCATGACATAGGTAGTATCTGAAGCCACATTTGAACTCAGGAAGAGGCACTGTGCCATCTAGCTGCCCTCAGAAATAAGCAAAGGAATAAGAATTATATCACTTTTTTCTCCAGACTGTGTAAACAGAAGAGAATAGAAGTAGCTTCTAATGAAGTGAGATCTGTGCCATTCTGAAGTGAAAACGAAATTTTAGTTAAAGCAAAAAGGTGGAACAAATATTAAAAGAAAAGTTCAAGGGCACTGAGAAATTTGCTGATAATTTGCTAAAAGACAGAACAGAATAACCCAGGATAAAAACAAACCAAGACAGAATGATAGAATGAATCTATGAGCTAGAGATGATATGAATATGTTTGAAATTTCAGGAGGAAATAGCAGGCACATCAAAATAGATTCCAATAAGTATAACGCGAGGCAGGGTAGTACAGCAGGCTTTCAGGGGAGCATGACTGCTCAGTCAACAGAAATTATACACTTTAAGAACCTAAAAGGCCCAAAATTCTAAATAGAATGCAAAATGCTAGTATCTTGGAGTGTGCCTCCAATCCACCCCAGGTCTAATGACAATAATGGAAAGAGCCCAAAACCTAGAAACAGAAAACCAGAACTCAAATCCCAAACCTGATAATCTGTGCCTCTGGACAAGTCATTTTACTTCTCTAAGGCATAACGTCCCTCTCAGTAAAATACAGATATTTTACATTTATTCAAATAATGTTTAAAGTCCACAGATTTATTGGAATTTTTATCATAAGATTCTTTTCAGAACTTTTAATACCTCAGTACCTAGTAGCAAATATTAGTTTTAAATACATGCATATACACATATATGTATGCACACAAAAGTATACATATATTTACATAAAGATAACCATACATACACACATATATATAAAAGATGAAATATTGTATAATAACATTCTATATGGAATAAAAATGCAGTTGCTTCATTGGATCCTAAAAAGGGCATTTTCTGCCCTTGCTAAGATACAAGAAATATTCTTCTCAAAAATTCATTCTGTGTACTGTCTCACACCAGCGATGTGTTCTCTATATATGTCTCTACCCTATCTAATAGAGTCCTACACCATTAGTTCCCTTACTATGTCTGCATACATGGTGCTGAATTTTAATTTAGACAACACTGTGTCACTGTTGGATCCCAAATTCCCAACTACCAGTGCATTGCAAGGCATTCTGCAGCTTTCCTGAGTTAGATATTGACAGTGGTTGTGCCTCTCCAAGTCCTTAAAATCCTCACTTCAGTGGTTTCCAGCTCTCAAGTAGTTAATTAGTTTTATTTAACATGAAGCCATGCTTTTGGGTACAAGGACCAGAATGGCATAAGTTTGTGGCTATGTTTCATTTAATGCCCTCCACCAACACGGGTAACAGTGTTATCACGAGACTCAAATCTCCTGGCCAGTAGAGTAGTTAGGTTGTGTGGATAAAATGCTAATCTGTAAGCCAGGTAAAAGATATTTCTCCCATAAAAAAAGCTAGAGGCCAGAGTCAAAGAGGTAACTAAATATACTTTACTCTGATCAGATTTGCAAATTAACTGTTGTTTATAAAATGTCTACGGGCAGAGCCAAGATGGAGAAGTAGAAGGATGGATCTGCTCTAGCTCTCCCCTACAGCCCTTAAAATACCTGTAAAAAATGACTCCAAACAAATTCTAGAGCAGCAGGAGCCACAAAATGACAAGAGTGAAATAGATTTCCAACTCAAGGCAGCCTGGAAAGCCAACAGGAAAGGTCTATTGCACTCAGTTCAGAGTGAAGTGCAGCCCAGCCTCAGTCATGCTGCATGGACAGGACTGGAGCAGGCTTCAGAGAGCTGAATCACAGGGAGGTGCTGCAGTTTCCAGATGTCTCAACCCACAAATGCCAAATACAACCACAAAGATCAGTAAGAAAGCTCTTTCACCTGGGTGAGAAGGGAGTGTGGCAACGCTCACTCCGGGCCCCAGGGCTGCCACAGCCGCAAGCATCCACTTTTGGAGTCCTCGGGCTAAAGACCTTGGAGGAATTGAGCAGCTGATCTGAGTGTCAGTCCTGAGAGGCTATCCTGGGGTGAGCCGGAGTGCTGGCGTGGTGGGGCTGGTGGCGGCTATGGTGAGGGAATCCTACTCACAGTTCCAGGGTAGAAAACAGTGCTTGTGGTTGCTCACAGACCAGAACACAGACCAAGAAAGGAGTAAACTCCTCTCCTTTGATTGTGCCACCTTGGAGGAACTGAGAAATTATAGGTCCCTAAAGATATCTCAGAGACAGGTGAACAAAACCTCTGATGCCTAGGGTAGTATATCTTCTACCTGACAAAGGACTCAAAAGTCAAGTAACTGGCCAGGAAAATACCCAAAAAGGGGGAGGGGGGGGAAGAATATAGAAGGTTACTTGCCTAGTGAAAAGGTATTTTCATTCACTCTTTCAGATGAGGAGGAGCAAAGCATACAATCAAAGGAAGACCAAAACATACAACTGGAGGAAGACAGCAAGGTCAAGGCTTCTACATCCAAAAGCTCCAAAAAAAAAAAAAAATATTCAATGGTCTCAAGTCATGGTAGAGCTCAAAAAGGATCTGGAAAAATCAAGTAAAAGAGGTGGAGGAAAAACTGGGAAGAAAAATGAGAGCAATGCAAGAAAATCATGAAAAGCAAGTCAACAGTTTACTAAAGGGGACCCAAAAACATGCTGAAGAAAATAACACCTTTAAAAACAGACTAACCCAAATGGTAAAAGAGGCTCAAAAAGACAATGAGAAGGAGAATGCTTTAAAAAGCAGAATTAGTCAAATGGAAAAGGAGGTTCAAAAACTCACTGAAGAAAATAGTTCTTTACAGAATGGAGCAGATGGAAGCTAATGACTTTATGAGAAACCAAGAAATTATAAAACAAAGCCCAAAGGATGAAAAAAATAGAAGACAATGTGAAGTACCTCACTGGAAAAACAAGTGACCTGAAAAAATAGATCCAGAGAGACAATTTAGAAATTATGGGACTACTTGAAAGCCATGATCAAAAAAGAGCCCAGACATCACCTTCCCAGAAATTATCAAGGAAAACTGCTCTGATATTCTGGAACCAGAGGGTAAAACAGAAATAGAAAGAATCCACCAATCACCTCCTGAAAGAGATTCAAAAAGAAAAACTCCTAGGAATATTGTAACCCAATTCCAGAATTCCCAGGTCAAAGAGAAAATATTACAAGCATCCACCAGAAAGAAACAATTCAAGTATTGTGGAAATATAATCAGGATAATACAGGATCTGGCAGCTTCTACATTAAGGGAGCAAAAGGCTTGGATTATGAAATTCCTGAGATCAAAACAGATAGGATTAAAATCAAGAATCACTTACCCAGAAAAGCTGAGTATAATACTTCAGGGAAAAAAATGGAATTTCAATGAAATAGAGGACTTACAAGCATTCTTGTTGAAAAGACGAGAGGTGAATAGAAAATCTGTCTTTCAGATACAAGAATCAAGAGAAATTTTAAAAGATAAATATGAAAGAGAAGCCTTAAAGTTGAACTGTTTACATTCCTGCATGGAAACATGCTATTTGTAACTCAAGAGACCTTTTTCAGTATTAGAGTAGTTAGAGGGAATATAGATATAGATACACACACACACACACACACACACACACACACATACCCCCACACCCATGTGTGTATATGTGTGTGTGTGTGTGTGTGTGTGTGTGTGTGTATGTGTGTGTATACACACAGAGGGCACAGGGTGAGCTGAATATGAAGGGAAAATACCTAAAAAATAAAATTTACTGTTGAGTAGAATATACTAGGAGTAAGAGAAAGGGAGAGGTAGGATGTAGCAAATCATCTCACATAAAAGAGGCAAGAAATAGCTTTTACAATGGAGGGGAAGAGGGAAGGGATGAAAGGAAATAAGTGAGCCTTACTCTCATAGGATTTGGCTTAAGAAGGGAATAACACACACTCAATTGGATATGGAAATCTATTTTACTCAACAGGATGGCAGGGGATAGGAGAGGGAAGATAATAGAAGAGACAGCAAAATGGGGAGATAATCAGAAGCAAACATTATTGTGGGAGGAGAGGTCAAGGGAGGGAATGGAATGAACTGAGGGCAGGATAGGACAAAGGGCAACATGGTTAGTCTTTCACAACAGAACTATCATGGAAGTATTTCGCATGGCTACACATGTATGACCTATATTGAATTGCATGTTTTCTCAATGAGGGTGGGTGGATAGGAAGGAAGGGAGAGAATATGGAACTCACAGCTTTAATAATGAATGTTAAAAACTGTTTTAGCATGCAATTGGAAAAGAAGATGTATAAGGGGGCAGTGCTAAGGATGGTTCGGCTTTAGCTCTACCCCCATAGCCCATAAAATACCTGTAAAAAATGACTCCCAACCCACAAATGCCAAAGATAGCTTCAAAGATCAGTGAAAAAGCTCTTTCACCTGATGGAGAAGGGAGCAGGGTCTAAACCTAGCCTTGACTCCAGGGTGGCAGCAGCAGCAGCATCCACTTTTGGAGCCCTCTGCCTAAAGACTCTGGGGGAAATAAGTGGCCAATCGGGGTCTCAGTTCTGAATGGCGGCCCTGGGGTGAGGAGCACTGGCGGAGCTTGAGGAGGCTCTGAAGAGGAAATCTTACTCACAGATCCTGGGCAAAAAAGTTTGTAGTTCCTCCTACACCACAGCATAGGCCAGGAGAGGAGTAAACTCCTTTCCCTTGATTGTGACACCTTGGAGGAACTGAGAACTTACAGGTCCCTAAAGTATACCCTCCTCTTGACAAAAGAGTCAAAAGTCAAGTAACTGGCTGGGAAAATGCCCAAAAAAGGGGAAAAAATAAAGACTATAGAAGGTTACTTTCTTGGCAAAAAGGTACTTTCTTCCTTCCTCTCATGTGAGGAAGAACAATGCATACCATCAGAGGAAGACAGCAAATTCAAGGTTTCTACATCCAAAACATTCAAAAATATATGCGATGATCTCAGGCCATGGAAAAGCTCCAAAAAGATTTTGAAAATCAAGTAAGAGAGGTGGAGGAAAAGTTGGGAAGAAAAATGAGAGCAATGTAAGAAAATCATGAAAAGCAAGTCAACAGTTTACTAAAGGGGACCCAAAAACATGCTGAAGAAAATAACACCTTTAAAAATAGACTAACCCAAATGGTAAAAGAAGCCCAAATAGCCAATGAGGAGAAGAATGCTTTAAAAACCAGAATTAGTCAAATGGAAAAGGAGGTTCAAAAACTCACTGAAGAAAATAGTTCTTTATAGAACGGAGCAGATGGAAGTTAATGACTTTATGAGAAACCAAAAAATTATAAAACAAAGCCCAAAGAATGAAAAAGCTAGAAGACACTGTAAATACCTCATTGGAAAAACAACTTACCTGGAAAACAGATCCAGGAGAGATAATTTAAAAATTATGGAACTACCTGAAAGCCATGATCAAAAAAGGAGCCTAGACATCATCTTTCCTGAAATTATCAAGGAAAACTGCCCTGATGTTCTGGAACCAGAAGGTAAAATAAATATTGAGAGAATTCACCTATCATATCCTGAAAGAGATCCAAAAAGAAAATCTTCTAGGAGTACTGTAGCCAAATTCCAGAATTCAAGAAGAAAATATTGCAAGCAGCTAAAAAGAAATAATTCAAGTATTGTGGAAATATAATTAAGATAACACAGGATCTGGCAGCTTCTACATTAAGGGATTAAAGGGCCTGGAATAAGATATTCCAGAGGTCAAAGGAACTAGGACTAAAATCAAGAATCATCTACCCAGCAAAACTGAGTATAATACTTCAAGGGAAAAAATGGTCATTCAATGAAACAGAGGACTTTCAAGCATTCTTGATGAAAAGACCAGAGCTGAATAGAAAATTTCATTTTCAAACACAAGAATCAAGAGAAGCATGAAAAGGTGAACAGGAAAGAGAATTCATAAGGGACTTACTAAAGCTCAACTGTTTTAGGATAGTTGGAGGGATTATATACATCTAGACAGAGGGCATAGGGTGAGTTGAACAGGAAGGGATGATATCTAAAAAAGTAAAATTAAGGGGTGAGAGAGGAATATATTGGGAGAAGAAAGGGAGAAATGGAATGGGGCAAATTATTTCTCATAAAAGAAGCAAGAAAAAGCTTTTTCAATGGAGGGGAAAAGCAGGGAGGTGAGAGGAAAAAAGTGAAGCTTACTCTGTGGCTTAAGGAGGGAATAACATGCACACTCAATTTGGTATGAAAATCTATACTATGCTACAGGAAAGTAGGGGAGAAGGGAATAAGTGAGGTGGGGGGATGATAGAAGGGAGGGCAAATGGAAGGAGGGAGTAATTAGAAGTAAGCACCTTTGGGGAGGGACAAGATCAAAAGAGAGAATAGAATAGATGAGGGGCCGAATAGGATGGAAGGAAATATGGTTAGTCTTTCACAACATGACTATTATGGAAATCTTTTGCATAACTGCACATGTATAGCCTATATTTAATTGCCTGCCTTCTCAGTGGGGATGTGTGGGGAGGGAGGAGAAGAGAGAAGTTGGAACTCCAAGTTTTAGGAACAAATGTTGAGAACTGTTTTTGCATGCAACTGGGAAATAAGAAATACAGGTAATGAGATACAGAAATCTATCTTGCCCTACAAGAAAAGAGAGAAGATGGGGATAAGGGAAGGGAGGGGTGTGATAGAAGGGAGGGCAGACTGGGGAAGGAGTTATCAGAAAGCATGGGGTGGAGGGAGGGGAGAGATGGGGAGAAAATTTGGAACTCAAAATTTTGTGGAGGTGAATGTTGAAAACTAAAATTAAATAAATTTTTTAAAAGAGAGAGAAAAAAAGAAAATAAGATGTACAGGCAATGGGGTATAGAAATCTATTTTGCCCTACAGGAAAATAGAGGGGAGATGGATAGAAAAGGGAGGGGTAATAGAAGGAAGGTCAGACTAGAGGAAGGGGTGGATGGAGTGCATACTGTCCTGAGGTGGGGGTAGGGAAAGATGGGGAGAAAATTCTGAATTCAAATTATTGTGGAAGTGAATGTTGAGAACTGAAAAAATAAATAAATTACATATTTAAGGCTTAAAAAATAAAATTGTCTAGGTGTCTGTTCTAAACTCTCCACTTCTGGAATCAAAGGTCTATCATGTAGCCACAGGGACAAGACACTGTTATTTATCCTCTATTCAGATGAGATTTTTATGGACAATTGCCAGAAGGCTAGCAGCAGTCAGGACTGCAAATTCTTCTTCTATGGAGTCTTTCAGATAGCTGGCAAAGTCTTCTGGATGAGCGTCTAGATACTGACGGTGGCAGTGCCTCTCCAAGTCTTCAAATTTATCCTGGATGAGAGTCAGGCTTGATTCTATTCCTCACCATGTCACTAAGGAAACAGTGGGAAAGTCAATCCAGATTATCTGAAGCCAACAGTCTCACCCCATGAACCACCTGTTCAATGTCTACTGCTACGATTAGAGATAGCAGATTCATTCCCCTACCTACCCATTTTATAGGGGTAATATAAGAAGTGTGACATTGGCTCTTTGGGAGAGATACAGCATTCTCTTGGCTTTTTTTTTATTGTTTTATCTGAGAAACTGAGGATACTCTTGGGAACCACACCATTCTTAAGACGGAACAAAATACAGAACAGAATAAAAGTATTTACTACATCCACATTTTCCAGGGTGTAAATTTCAAGCTATCGATATACAAGATCCAAACCTGTGGTCATATTATTATATCCCTGTCATAATTAGTGATGGTAGAACCCTATAGGGATTTGAAGGTAAAAAATTCTTCTTCTACATTACTGAAATCTCCTAATCTTGAACTTGAAATTAGGTGGGAGTACATTTTTTTCAACCATCAATTTAAAAAGATGCACATTTTGTCCCATTAAAATGTAATGCCATATGGCAACCTAACTCACATTATTCAACACTTTACTTAAGGGAGTCCAGGGTGTCACTTACTAGGGTTAAATCATCTATGCAGGCTAGGACATTAACTTTCTTGCCATACAATCTAAAGACTAGCTTGTCTTTCCCAGGGCATGATTATTAGTTTCAGAGTTAGGTTAAAAACTATGGGGTTAAGAGGACAACCCTGCCTTACTCCTGCCTAGATAGAAATACTTGATGTAAGCCCACCCCTGGAAGTGACAGAAGTCTTACTATCCCAATACAGTCTTTGTATAATGCTAAGAGCCGCTTCATGCAAACCAGTGGATGTCAGTGCCAGTCAGACTGTACTGTATGACACTGAGCCAAATGCATTGGTCAGATCAAGCCAGGCTACCCTATATATTTTCTTTTTGTGTTTGGCATCATCCAAGACAGACTACAGTAGGAAATTATATTCACTGAAGCCATCACTATGCATGAACCCTTCTGGTTGATATGTCATTTCCTTGTAATCTAATCATGAAGTCTTTTTGACCCAAGGTTCTGCTTAGGGATATAGAGGACATGAAGACATCTGCCACTCCTTCAGGACATAATTAAGATTATGTGACATGTTAAAAAAAGTTCTTAAAATAGGTCCCTCTGGCTCAATCTTCTTCAAAATCCAGTATTTAATGCCATCCAGTCCAGAGGCTATGTTGTTGCAATGTTTCAGATGGTACCCTATTTCAGCAGGAGAGACTAGATCCAGGAATGAATTTACTGTATCAGCATGGATGTCATAACATGGTATCAGTTTGTATAAAAATATGGAGAAGGTGGTATTGGGTCCAAATACTTTTTAGAAATATTTATATAAAATTGCTGTTCATATCTGAGGTGCTGGTTGACCTTCATAACTTATCTCTCTAAAAGCACAAAGTTCTAGTCTTTGTAACAGGACTGCTTCTTCTGCCAGATTTAATATTTTAAACTTACAAATTATCCAACAATATTACATTTATAATTCTTCTACACTTTTAATAAAATCTGATAAAAAATGTATTGAAAATCTACATTTCTATTATTTTTGAAAATTTCTATTCACTTTTTGAAAATCAAACAGACATGAATTGGTAGAGTTATTAGGTAGTCTCTATGATTTGAAATATGCTATCAGTTTCCTTTTTAAATGTTTCCATTATTCATCTATCTGTGAAACATCAACTATGGCAGTTTTGTTCCCAATAACAGTGTATCTCCATCACTATATGTGCATATGATCTTAGTCTTTAAAGGTTTAAATAATTCACTACCTATATCACTGATTCATTATGCAAAAAGCCCTTTACAAGCCTTAAAGTGCAAAAGAAATGTGAATCATCCATAGCACTGTCATCAAACTGATGGTAAGCTCTCAAAGATCTAAGTATGAAAGTTTACTGGAATCCTCCAATAAGGGTTAGGTACACAGCAAGGGGTGAAAAATCTAATTATCTAGCAACATCAAAAGACTACTCCCCACCACCCACCCCCAGAAATGGCCAAGACAATACAATAAAACATCACTTTCAAAAGTAAGTGAATTTAAGTTTGCAAGCATTTAGAAAATTGCTGGAAAAATATATCCACTTATCTTTCATTCTTCAGTTCAAACCAATATAGGTAATAGAAAGACTATTAAATGAAAATACATTTTTTATTCTTATAATATACTAGTATAATTTTAACAACAGCTTAAGTCTATAACTAGGGAGGTTGTATAAATACATATTTAATAAGTACCCTTCGTTTTTTTTTCCCAGATCAACTCAATAAAGGGAGTTTAACTACAACATCAAAGATGCTTGGGCTAGGAGTAACCAACCTCAATTTTGAGTAATGAAGGCCCAAAAGACTCCACTGGCTTACTGAAAACCTCAACCAACAGCTTGTACCACTTCACAGCATTCATTAACATTTCCAATGAAACTGCAAACCAGCATCTGCTGATTTTGTTTCAAATGATGCACGGCAGAATACTCTGCAATTATAGCACTGTGATATGCAACAAAATGAAGGGGTTTTGCTGAATGTAGTCCTAAAGTATCTATAAATAACTAAATTTAGGAGTTTGACAGATCAAAAACTTGCAAGTAAACTTTTATAAGAGAATACATGCTTTCTTGACCTTTTTTTCTATCTTCAACAAAAGTAAACAAATCAAAAAGTCTAACAGAGATAATCCAAACTAAAAAAAAAAATAGCTATTATATGTAATAATCATCTCCAATCCATGTTGTACGTTGCTACCTAATTAATCTTACTAAAACACCACTTTTCTGCTCAAGAGTGTTCAACGGTTTCCTATTATCTAGTCTATCAAAGATAAATTTCTCCTCTATTCTTTCTCTCAATAATCTGGCACCATCCTTAAACACAATACTTGGAGTCAGCAAGACCTGGGTTCAGATTCCACTTTAAACACTTACTACCTGTGTGACCTTGGGCAAATCTTAAATCTCTTTGAACCTAAAGTTTCTGATCTGTAAAATATGGATAAATTCATCTACTTCACTGAGTTGTTAAGATCAAATTAGGTAACATATGTAAGTCTCTTTGAAACTCTTAAAGCACTACCAGCTTTTATGGTGATAATACTGGCTCACAGTGATCACCTCTTCCTTTTCAATGTGTTAAAGCACACCTTTAATAATCTCTTCTAGTGTTTTTCCAAGAATTTTTATCAAGTTCACTGGCCTAGTTAAAGAATCTAATTTCTTTCCCTTTTAAAAAAAAATGGGACTATCTCCACTTTTATGACACATATCTTTTCTTAATCTTTTCTTCTTTTTTTCTCATCATACCTTAATAATTCCTCGAAGATCACTTAAAGTACTATGGTCATCTTATTCATAAATTTTCATCAAAACTTAAGAGGTCATTTGACTGAGCCAACTGCCAAACTTGAGAGCAGAAGGATGCTCCTCTGGTACTTTTCACTTATTTGGGCTTTCAAAATAACAAGTGGCCAACTTTTTTCCTCTATAATAATCAATCTGAGGATTATTCTTCTTGGTAGAAAAATGATGTAAAAAGAAGTATTGAGCATTTCCATCTTCTTGGTGGCTGTCCTATACAGACCAAGCAGGATTTTCATCCCTTTCTTGTTCCTTCTCTTGTCTCCAACATAAAATAACTAAAAAGGGTCTTTTTATTATCACTAACATTTATCACATGCCTTGTCCCATACTAGACTTTAGCTTTCCTGAGTATTCTGAGGGAATTATGTCTGACTTGTTTTCTTCTGATCTTTTTGAACCTCATTCCTAATTACATTTTAAATATCCCATAATTTTACAGTGCTTTACAATGCATAAAACTGCTTCAAAAAACTTCCCTATGATAGCAATCTAGTGCTAGGAACAAGCATTTTCAAGTCCATCAATCAAACCACATACAATGGTAATTATAGGTAAAATAAGCAATGCTGCTTTAATCACACACAATTAAGCAGTAACAAGTAATAGCAGTGTTATTTCAGTCTACTGACTATGACCACACTTCTGTACTAAGGTGCACATATGAATACATGCTTAACATTAACTCAATAAAAGAGTTTAACTACAACATCAAAGATGCTTGGCTAACAATAACCAAGTTAAATTCTGCATAATGACATCTTAGTTTCACATTTTATTTTACGGAAAGCTACAAGACTACAGCTATTATAAGATACATAAGCTATTATATCCAAATAGTAAATCATTTTCTTTGTAGTAGAAGGAGCATGGGACTAAGAA
The DNA here is from genome assembly GCA_028658325.1 of Potorous gilbertii. NCBI lineage: Eukaryota > Metazoa > Chordata > Mammalia > Diprotodontia > Potoroidae > Potorous > Potorous gilbertii. Next base: position 269,112,447 of record CM053771.1, on the reverse strand, counting down.
GAATGAGTTCTGCTGAAGAAAAAGGGAGCAAAAGCTATTTCTAAAAGTCATTTAACTTCTCTGGGACTCTGTTCCTGATCTGCAAAATAAGGGGACTGGATGAGATAAAGGATTCTTGACCTTTTTTGTGCCCTAGAACCCTTTGGTGGTCTGCTGAAACCTACAGACCCTTCTAAAAATATTTTTTTTAAATCATAATTGAAGGAAATAGTAAGTATCAGTTAGATATTGGTGGGGATAAAGATGTAATTTTTCCCCATCCAAGTTCACAGACCAAAATTCCCCCCCAGTTCCCCAATCTCCCCCCACTGAAATCTATTTATGGACCCCAGGTTATGAAGCCCTGGACTAGATGATCTCTGAGGCTCCAAATGATCCTATCATCCATTCTCTCATTTGACAATAGTTCTAATTCCACCAAAGGATCCACATGTCACTATTTTGAAACCAAAAATCATTCAAGAATTAATTAGCAACAAACAGAAATAACTGATGCAAAGGGTATCAATAGGAATCAAAACAGTGTTGATGAAAACTAAGATGATGACAGCTAAGGAACATGAGTGGTACAGATCATTCAAGTGTAACAGGAATTGGTCCCAGACCTCCTTTTAACCACACTGGCCCACACCTGAACCATACATACCACTTATAATGGCAGGTGATTGCTTTTTCAGGGTAAACAAACTTCAATTACTGGTTCACCAAGTTGTAATATTCACTTTTATATGTAGTATCCAGTTAGCTTTTGAGGATATCAGTTCAAATTGCCTGCCTGCCCCATTCACAGGTTCTCTTTTCAAATACCTTACATGAAAGTATTTGAAATTAGTTTTATTATTTTGGACTGTCAAAAACAACTTAAGTTACCTAAACAAAAATGATATAAAAATGTGTGTCATTTAACTACATTGAATGCATTTTTTAAACAAGGTTTTTTAAATAAGTTGATTATTTTGCATACATAAGTTAAATCTATTATTTTAAATGCCTTGAATTTAAAGGAAAATAAGACAGCTTTAATTGGTGAAAATATTAAAAACAGAAATTTCATGGCACAGCGTGGAAACTTACTTCTGAAAATAACTTTTTGAATGACAGAACTCTCTGCAGGTCTTGACAGATGTAGTAACCAGCTGAACGTTAGATATATTTGCAGCTATTTGTCATCAGATGAATGATGCTACTACATTACTTTCACTCTATAAAAATCAGCATTTCCTCTGCAATGGTATTCTGTAGCTATGAAACTGTACACAAATGCATATACGTATGTGAGAATACACCACTGATCCCACTGCTAGTTCCTCTGGTGTGAACATATCTAGAATAAGAGACACAGAAGTTACTTATGGAATTACAGCAAAACTGCTGCCATCGCTGCACTTGTGTTGTGCCAGACTCGCTGTTTGTTACAGTCTTCAGTAACTGAAGGATGCAGCAGTGTGCTGTTCGTAAGATACAGCATATCAGTGATCATGCTTAAAGAAACAAACTCCATGATGTTAGAAAAGTTTTACATTGGTTAATGGAAAGTACAAGAGATAGGTGGGTGGCACAGAGGATAGAGAACTGGGCCTAGAGTTCAGAAAAAATGAATTCAAATCCAACTTAAGATACTACCTGTGTGACTCTAGATAGGTCACTTAATCCCTGTCTGCCTTAGTTTTCTCAACTGTAAAATGGGATATAATAAATAACAGCACCTACCTCATTTGCGAAGTACTTAGCACAGAGTCTGACACACAGTAGGCATTATATAAATGCTTGCTCCCTTCCCCTTCCCTTTCATAGTCCAATGAACTTTCTACTATATATACCTTGCAGCCTCCTCAGTGCTACTGGATTGATACTATATTTCTTCTTCTGAAATGTCACATTTGTGTAAACTACACAGACAGTGCATGTTAAAGTGGTCAGTGAAACAAAACAGCAATATATGTCACTGTCACTTACTAAAAGATTGAGCATCAAAGCATATAGAACTGGTTTGGTTTCTATTCATAATAATCTCTTTGTGAAAATAGCATTGACTTCTGTCAACTAAGCTGCCATTCTTTTAGAATGGTTCATCACTCTAAGGTCTTGCTAGTTATCAGTAACATTCAGAGTCAAAGCAAATACAGAAGTTGAACATGGTACTAAGGAAAACACTATAGAAAGACATTCTGTCAGTGCCAGAAAGACTAACTAAAGCAAAACACAGATTTGGCAAACCAACCTAACAATTGTTGAACATTATTCTGATCATGAGTCATAAGCACATACGTACATCAGCATATGGAAGGTTTCAGATGATCACTGTCAACACTTTGCATTGCTATCAAAGCACAAATTAACATGTTGAAGTACATCCACTAAGAATCCAAGAGATTTGTTCAGTTGTTTTTCAGTCATGTCAAACTCTTCATGACCTCATTTGGGGTTTTCTTAGAAAGATACTGGAGTGATTTGCCATTTCCTTCTCCATGTCATTTTACAGATGAGTAAACTGAGGCAAACACGGTGAAGTGAGTTGCCCAGGATAACACAGCTAGTTAAGCATCTGAGTCAAGACTTGAACTCAGGAAGATGAGTCTTTCTGACTCCAGGCCTGGCACTCCATCCACTGTACCACCTACCTGCCATAATTAAATAGACAGGTCCTTTTAAAACACTGCTTTGATCAGATTACTTAAAATCGCAAATAGTTCTTTAATCTTTAATAATCTTCAGTAGCTCATAAATATTCAATAGCTCTCCACTTCCTATAGGATAAAAAAAATCAAAACCTTTTAGACTGGCCTTTAAAGCTATCTATAACCACAACTAACTTCTCCAACTTCATGCTTCACCATTTTCAATACAGAGGCCCTCTGCTACATGTATTCAACATAAAACATTTATTCTCACTTGTTGACCACATGTAAGGAATTGCATCTTCGCAAAATCGGTCTATTCATTCCCCCAAACTTTGTGCATTCCCACTGCTTGTAATGCTAGCTCGAATATTCAATCTACCTAGTATTCTCTCCTCCCACTACCCCTCATGCTCCCTCACCCCCCACTTAACTTCTGCTACTGAAATACTCTCTTTAAGGCCCAGCTTAAAATCCACTGCCTCTACTTCCTGATCACTTTACCCAGTAGTTGCTCTTCCAAATCCCTATAGTATCTATTGTCTAGACTAGTGCTCTCCAAAGTAGGGCCCAAGGTCTCTCTGGAAAGGTGTGGACTGACCCCAAACGGTAGAGGATCACCTAATCAGGGGTTGGGAAGAGAGGTTACAGAATTTATCTCCAACATTACCACACCTACCCTTGTCCTCCAATATTCTCCCACTCCCTCTAACTGTTCCAAGTTCTCAACCTCCTGCCTTTTCCACCAAGCATTGGTCTCTCAGGGTAATATAATCTAACGATGGAGTTTCCACAGTGGAGCTCCAGATATGCCACTGGAAAATTTTCCTATCAGCATATTCATCTCCTATTCCTCAGATCACCTTGTAGCTACAGCAGACACCCCTCAGGAGGCAAGCTCTGGCTTGGGCAGTATTCAGTAATAGATGAGCTCTGCCTCTCATAATATAAGCAGACATGGATAGGTTACAATACTCATAGCAGATACTGTTACATTGTTGTTCCCCCAAAATCTATCCTTCTAAATTTCCCTACTTCTATTTAGAGCACAACTCTTCCAATCACCATAACTTTGAGGTCATCTTCAATTTCTCACTCTATGTATCCAATCACTTGTCAAATATTGCTGTTTCTATCTCTACAATGTCTCTTGTATCTGCCCTTTCTCTACTTATATACTCACCACTTCATTACACCTCACCTAGACTACTGTATCAGCCTCCCAACTATTCCCCCTGACTCAAGTAACTTCTTTCCCTAAAACTTCTATCCAGGTGCCAGTGATTTGCCTATAGTACAAGTCTGATCAGACTACTCCCCTTACTCAATAACTCCAGTGGCTCCATATTGATCTAATATTATTTCATCTTTAGCTCATCCTTTTTTAATTTCTATTTTGTATAAGTTTTATAAGGTACATAATTATTAGTATGGTAACACATATATATAATTTATAAATAAGTTATACATACACATATTGGGGGGGAGGTACTCAAAATCTTTTTTAAGGTATGCAATCAAAAAAGTTTAGGGCCCACTAGTTTAGACCAGCAGCTCACAATCATTCCAAGTAAGAGGACACTCTTTAAGATGTTAAAAAAAAAGTACTGGCTTTCACATGATACAATTATACAATTATAACAATTATATAATTACTGTTGATTGAGGAAATAGATGATGACAAAAAGTTACTATGAATTCAGTAACACTTAAGTGAAGTTATGTGTTATTAATCACAACAGCACTCACATGCATCTGAAAAACAGCAATACATACTGTGTGAGAAATTATTCAGTCCACATAAGGCGCATTTGCTCACTTACTGTACTAAGTCATACTGCATATTTTGCTGGAGCTGAAGATCAAAATTACAATGTTTGACCCATACAGAGATCTGTGAACTTTGCATTAATTCCACAACACCATTCTTCAGTTCTACCCCCATCCCACAAGCCTGAGCTTAAAGGTTGGGAATTTAGACCATTTATCTGTCAATTAATAATGCAAGTTCTTACATAGTATCTTAAATGTTAATTCACATATCAGAATTTTTCATGTGTTTTATGTCATTATTTCCAAAACTGAATGCAAGAGGCTTAACTGCAGAGGTTTTCACTAGCAAGTATTCCTGGTGACACTTAATAAAATATAGCTGTAAAAAGTAGACACTCCTGGCTCGAAAGAAATATGAGAAGCCATTCCCACTTTATGCAGAAGTGGGAGGTTCAGAAGTACTGTACATCGTTCGTAATTTCAGACTTTTTTGTTGTACCCACTAGTTATGCTGATTTTTTCTTCTTTCTTTTTTTAGTTTTTAAAAATATTATTTGTTATATGGAATAACTCTCTGGAAGGGATAATGAAGACAACTATGGTAAAGTTTAAAATTTTAATAAAAAAATTTAGGACTAACTGGCAAATCTAAGTCATGATCTCGGAAGGCAATACAGAATAATGTTAAAATGTACATCTCATAGAATCTTAGGGGCTTCCTTTTCGAACTTTTCTCTCTCTACACTACTCTCATTTGGCAAACTCATTGATTCCCACACTTTCAACTACAACCTACCTCTATACAAATGAGTCCCAAATCTCTATTATCTCTGCAGAGCTCAACTTCAGCTCCAGCTATCCACAGATGCCTCAAACAAGACCAATGCCTAAAAATGTGAAAAACAATTTACCATCAGTTTCCTTTTTCTGTGTTTCTGATGATGGGACCCCAACTCCCTGTTCAACTTTGGTTTATCTCGGACTAGACACACACACACACAGCCTCACCCTTTCTTTCATATGTCCCACTAGTTTTCAAGTCTCTGAGTTCACCTTTCTAACGACTGACTCCCTGACTCCCTTCCACTCCAGTGCATAACCACATGCCAGAATGACTGAAACAGCCCAACAGTTTCCCTGTCTCTATTCGTTCCTACCTTTTTCCCCCATTAGGTGGTGGAGAATGTGGGGTGGGCAGCAGTACAGAAGGAGAGAGGGAGAAAATGCCCCAATACACCCCTTGACAGAACAGAAGTTGATTTCATTTGTATAAGAAACCACCCATGTCAAAATTCCCTTTACTGATTTATCGTCATTCAGCTGTTTTTTAGTTGTATCCAACTCTTTATGACCCCATGTTGAGTTTTCTTGGCAAAGATACTAAAATGGTTTGCCATTTCCCTCCAGTTCATCTGACAGATGAGGAAACTGAGACAAAGAAGGCTAAGTGACTTGCCCAGGGTCACACAGCTAGCTAATAAGTGTCTGAGGCCAGATTTGAACTCAGGAAGATGAGTCTTCCTGACTTCAGATCCAGCATTCTATCCTAGCTGCCTGTCCCTTTACTAATATACATCTGCAATCCGTCTGTATCTCAGTTTATTAAGTTGCCTGAGTTACTGAGATTAAATAGCTTGCCCATCTTTGAGTGCGAGGCAAAACCAGAATAATCTTTATCTATAAACCTAGCAGCAGCATGGACCACCAGATGAGAGCTAATCCCAGACAGAAGACCTGAATTCATAACTGCCCTTGGTACATACTAACTTTGTGACCCTGAACAAGTCACATAATTCTCCCCTCCTCCCCTTTCCCCATCCTACAATTTTCTAGGCCAGGTATTCTTAACTTTTTTGTATCCCTTTGGCTTTTTTGACCCCTTTGGCTGGTGAGTGAAGCCTATAGATCTCTTCTCAAAATGGTTTTTAAAATGAATAAATTTAAAAAGATGAGCTTACAAAAGAAACCAACTATATTTAAATACAGATATCCACTTTTTTTTTAAATTTCTAGGTTAAGAAACCCTGCCCTTGGCTATAAATTGGAAGGGAAAAAAAGTACCAGTCTGTATTATTGGAGAAGTTCCCTCTTGGGGGAATGAATGAAATAGCAGCCCAATCACCTACAGATCTAGTCTTCATTTGCTGCTCCCTACCAAGTAAAGTTCAAATCTACTTTGCCGGCCTTCAAAATCTTCCATAACCTGGGTCCACTCTACCCTTCCAGTCTTATATGATTTCACTCTATTCTGTGCACATTTTTCGAAACGCAGTATCTGCTCCTAGAGCACGCCCTGTCCTTTCCTTCATATTATTTCTAAAGCTAGAGGTGCCTCCCTCACTGACTTTGCCTGTTAATTACTACTCATGCTTTTAAAGCCCAACTCAAATGTCACCCCCTCCAAGAAGCCAACCCAGATTTCCACAAGTAACCATCTTCCTTTCCATTTGCAAAGCTCATTTACTTGTTGTTTCTTCAACAATCTAATGTGCTCAAGCAAAAGGATCATAGATTTGAAGATGAAAGGGACTTTAGAGGCTACCTAGTCCAAACACCTTATTTTAAAGATTAGGAACTAGAGAGATTAATTTGCCCAGAGGTCACACAGGTAGTTAACAGAATCAGGGTTTGAACTCAGGTCTTCTAACTCCAAATCTACTATGCCACTTTAATTATCTATGTTTTCATCCTATCCCACGTACTAGACTACCTAAGCTTTCTACCTCCTTGAGTACCTGGCAGAGTATTATGCACACAAGAGGCTTTTAACACATACTTTATGAATGAATTCCACTGTTCAATGAACAATGCTGAAAGACAAATACAATAGAGAACCCCATTATGACATGACCCCTTGTTTTACAGATACAGCTACATCAGGCCACTAAAAATTTAATACATACTTGAAGTAAAAATGTGATATAACTATTATCCTGAAGCAATAAACTCAATCTTAGGGTATGGCTGAATGAGGGCTGGATTTTAAAACAAAGGACCGGGGTTCCAACCCAAGCTTTTCCACTTAATTACATAAGATTAGACTAGATGACCTGTAAAGGACCCTTCTAGCTTTAAATCTGTGATTATCTAATCCTATTACATGGTTGCAAACAGTTCCCCCAAAAGAATGAAACCTTGTTTTCTATCACTCATTACAAGTATAAGCACAAGGGAAGCTTGTTTTCCCACCTGAAGGTAGAAAAGGAACAGGGGTCCACAGCCAGAAATTATACCAGTGCTTCTGCCCTAGCAGGGACTGCAATGAACCAGACTTTTTATAAATCATTTGTATACATCTTGTCCCTCAGAGTGTGACTGTGGCTCTAAGGAATGTGGAATGTTAGAATGTTCTTTAAAACCAGCCTCATGATTATGATTCAGAATTCAGGACCTCTATTGCATTGATAACGTATGGCTGAAGCAGTGTTCGATCCAAAAATATCTTTTCACGCCATTTGTGTCTTGTGTTCCACTTATACACCTCTCAGTTTCAGGAGAATCTAGGAGGGCAAGCCCCATGTGTGTTCTCCTGACACAATTTATATATCTGTGACTGTTTATGGTTGCTCAGTCATTTCAGTCATGTCTGACCCTTTGTGACCCCATTTGGGACTTTCTTGGCAAAGATACTAGAGTAGTTTGCCATTTCCTTCTTCAGCTCATTTTACAGATGAGGAACTGAAGCAAACAGAGTCAAGTGACTTGCCCAGGGTCACAGGGCTAGTAAGTGTCAAAGGTCAGATTTGAACTCAGGAAGATGAATCTACCCACTGTGACACCTAGCTGTCCTGACCACATTAATAGTTACTAACTCAGAAATATAGTCCTTAAGACACCAGTAAAGAATATGTTGAAAATGTATCCACATACGCTCATCAATTAGGTAAATGACTAAACAAACGGTGGTATGTGATTGTGATATAATACTATGATGCTGTAAGAAATAGCAAAGGCAATGGCTTCAGAAAAATCTGGGCCGATTTATATAAACTGATGCAAAGTGATCATAAAGAACTAGGAGAACATTGTAACAGAAACATTATAACAATGATCAATTGTGATTAGCTACTCTGATCAATACAATGAATCAAGACAATTCCAAAGGACTCAGGATGAAAAATGCTATCTACATCCAAAGAAAGAACTAATGAGCTTTGGGTACATATTAAAGATTTTTTTTCCATCTTATTTTTCTTACTTCTTTTTTGCAACATGGTTAATACGGAAATATGTTTTGCATGAATTCATATGTGCAATGGGTATCATATTCTTTCCTTCTAAATGGGTGGAAGGGCTTAGGGGAGGGGAGGGAGAGAATTTGGAACTCAAAATTTTTAAATAAATGTTTTAAGTATATAAATATTTACAGATAAAATGAAAATATAAATAATATATCCACATCATTTTTTTCAGGGTATGACTGTTGCAGACACCAACAATAACACCCTGGATTGAGCTGACTCTCTACAGAAAAAGGAATACCCATGAATCTAAGGACTAGCTAGAGACCTCGCCTTCCTATATAGTTTACAGTGATAACATCCCTGGATCATTTAATCCAGCAACGTAGAATGGAACCAATAAAACAGAAAAAAAGGGCCATCAGAGGCAAGGACAACGAGGCATAGGATATTACCTTAAAAAGGCAAATACTAAATAATGGAACTTCAGTTCTAAATTTTCATTTTAATTGGCCTTCTACCTACCCCTTGCCTATAGGGTGACATTCAATGGCAATATGGCTACATTCACGGATTTGTTAATATGGACAACCTAGCACTTATAGCCAAAGTTGATGAAGAAAATCTAACAGAGAACAAAAATTCAAACCAGTTTAAAAATCCCATTCTCATAGCTCCACAGAATCTCTACCAACTATCTGGCATAAACTCCAAAATGTAAAGACAGCTTTCATTTTCTTCACCAACGACTTGCTGGCATTGGAGTGACAGACTCTATAACCTAAATACTACCTGGGAATAGAACCAAATCAGATGAGGGAGAAAGGAATGAGTCCCAGGGGGTAAAATCCCTTCTTTTAGCATTTGCACAGATAGTCAATATTCTTCAAACTAAAAAGCATGTACTATACTTAGCCTAACAAACCACAATTACTTATAGTAAATAATCATTAAAATCCATCAATTAATGCAGCTGTTTCAAGATAATCAGTGGGTATTAGAATATGACATAGAAAAGAAAAGTACTAACTTGGGAATATAGGAAATTAAATGAACAGAAGGAAAGAGAATATTTAGGTTCCCTTTTCTGCTGAGCAAGTTAAATTCTATAATAAATCATCTAACTCAAATAAGAGTCTGAATTTTCATCCTTAAAGAAAATCACAGAAATCATTCATTTATGCCCTACCTTTAAACACAATATTTTGACTTTTCAGATCTTTATTTTAAGTGGATGCTGAATTAAAGAAAAACAAAGCAACCAAAGAGGACAGTTCAAAGTTGTTAAGTCACAGAGAAAAACCCAAAGCTTTGAACTTTCTTCCCTTTTCAAATTTCTTGCTCCTCCAATAATCATATCCACAACTCACAATCACATGGTACTTTAAGGTTTGCAAAGAGCTTTTGTTATTCACAGCAATCAATCAGATTGGTATTAATCCCATTTTACAGATGGGGAAAAGGAGGTTTGTAATAATTAAATCACTCACACAAGGTCACAGTTATTTAAGCATCTGAGGAAGTATTCCAGCCTAGGTCTGCCTAACTGCAGTGCTCTAACTATATGCAATACAGCCTCTCCCCAAAATACCATACATAGTTTGAATAATCAAAGTTAAAGACTCTTTTCTTTTTTATATAAATATGGAAATAGCTATTTTCAAAAAGTTGTGAAATTACAGTCATTTGAAATTCAAGTATCATAAAAAATAAAAATTTTCAATACGTGGGTACTAATTATTCTACCTATGACTATAGAGTACCACATACTCCACATACAATCATTACATAGTCATAACCATCATTAGGGCAAGTTCCACATATGAATGGTAAGTGAGTGTTGGGCAAGTACGGATGCCTTTGCTACTGTCCACATTGGAACCCACTCTCCAAGGATAAATAAGAAATGTAATGGCAACAGTTTCCCTGGGCCCACAGAGGTAGAAAGTTTTTCCTAGCCAACAGTCAGTCAACAAACATATACTAAGCACCTACTATGTGCCAGGCACTGGGAATACAAAGAAAAGCAACACCTATAATTTACACAGGCAACTTCAGGTCTAAGAACATTCCAATTTCCAAAAATAAACCCCAAAAATGCCATAATATCTATGAAACGTGAATATCTTAGATGATAAACTCTCTAACTGGACCGCCTACATATTTTTAATATCCAGGCCAGGGAACCTAAATCTGGGAACCTTACAGACTACGATGAGAAAGAAAAAGAATTCAATCTATTAGGGGCAAGACAATCACAGCAGCAGGAAGGACAATGAGGCAGTTACTCTTGATTTTCTTACCTCATTCTCTAGCACACCATCAGATAGCAAGCACCCTAAATGGGACGTTTTTCAAAATTTCCAAAAGTGAATGATTTTCAGTGCTGTGCCCTTAAACTGGCCTCTACTTTGATTAAGTCCATAATAAGAATAAAGAGTCAAATTTTATGCTTTGTGTTACTAGGATAACCTTTCTGGATATTTTAGAAGCCTAGAGGTGAAATAGAACATTTATTAAGCACTTATTATATTCCAGACGCTGTGCTATACAGCATTATGAATGAGAGATCCTATGGACAGGGGTAACAAAGTACTATTCTTCACACCAACTAAAACACCACTAAACTACTTAAGAAGCTGGTATAATTAAGGATTCAATTGTATATCCATAGGTAAGAGGGTTTTTCTCAGTGAAGGAAAGGAGGACACTTGGAGATTTAAAAACCAGAGTCTGGGGGGATGGGGGGCGGAGCCAAGATGGCGGACTAGAAAGACACACTTACGCAGGGTCCTCCCCACAGCCCATAAAAAACCTGTAGAGAGGGACTCTCAACAAATTTTGGAGCAGCAGAAGTGGAGAATAACAGAGTGGAATAGATTTCCAGTCCACCGTGACCTGAAAGGCCCATGGAAACATCGGTTGTCCCAGACGCAGAGCCGAGCGCACAGCCAAGCGTGGAGCCCAGCCCAGCCTTGGCTGAGTGCCTGCGCCACGAGACTCTGGGAAGAAGGGTGGAATCTCCTCTCACAGCAGCAGGGCCTCAGATCCCTCAGCCCACGGGAGCCAAAGGTCAGTGAAGGGGTTTTATCAGATGGCCAGGAAGGGAGAAGGACCTTCCCATAGCACCAGCAGCAGGCAGTGGCCCACAGAGCCTGCACAGCAGCCCATATAGAAGCTCCATTGTTGGAGCATAAAAATCCCTGGGGGCATTGAAGAGCTGAGTCTTACCTTAGCCCTGGTGGAGGCCCAGGCCTAGTTGGTCTTTATCTCAAACTGAATGGTGGCCCTGCCCATCCAGCTTATCTGAAAATCAGCCCCCAGTGGTCTTTATGGGAACTGGTGGCAAAGTAGCTGTGGAGAGGTATCTGCTAAGATTCCAAACACAAAAATCCTTCTCTGCATCCAGACTAGTACATGCTTGATTGTGCCACCTTGGAGGAATTGAGATCTCACAGATTCCCAGAGTATACCCTACTCTTGACAAAGGACCCAAAAGTCAGGTAACTGGTTGGGAAAATGCCCAAAAAAATAAGACCATAAAAGGTTACTTTCTTGGTGAACAGATATCTCCTCCCATCCTTTCTGATGAGGAAGAACAACGCTTGCCATCAGGGAAAGACATAGAAGTCAAGGTTTCTATATCCCAAACATCCAAAATAAATATTCAATGGGCTTAGGCAATGGAAGAGCTCAAAAAGGATTTTGAAAATCAAGTAGAGAGGTGGAGGAAAAACTGCTAAGAGAAATGAGAGAGATGCAAGAAAAGCAGGTCAACACCTTGCTAAAGGAGACCCAAAAAAATGCTGATGAAAATAACACCTTGAAAAATAGGCTAACTCAACTGGCAAAAGAGGTTCAAAAAGCCAATGAGGAGAAAAATGCTTTAAAAAGCAGAATAAGCCAAATAGAAAGACAAATGGAAAAGGAAGTCCAAAAGCTCACTGAAGAAAATAGTTCTTTAAAAATTAGAATAGAACAGATGGAGGCTAATGACTTTATGAGAAACCAAAAAATCACAAAACAAAACCAAAAGAAAAACCAGAGTTTGGTTTTTATTACAACTTCCACAAAATAATGCAAACATAAGAAATTTAAAAATCATAAAATAGTACAATTTTTAAAATGAAAGGGACCTTAGAGGTTATCTATTACAATCTAATAATTTTACAGCAGAGGAAATTGAAACCAAGAGAAGTCAGGTGACTTAACTGAAGTCATCCAGCTAACTTATGAAGCTGTAAGCTAGCTTTCCACTCTACACTCTATATGTATACCCTGTAACCAAAAAAACCCCAGTTTAAACATCTGAAAAGTAACTACCAATATGTAAAATCTGACTTACTTCAATTTTTTTTTTTAGGTTCAGTATGTTTCAATGCTCCAGGAAGCTCTCTAAGACAACAGCCCTATCTGCTTAAGCATAGGCAGTTTCACTCTGGGAATCCTAACACCAATAAAATCACAGATCCAAACCTAAAACAAAGTTTCTCTAGATGTCTCTCCTTGACTTCATTTACCACTTCATATGCTCAAGGAAAACATACTTATCCATTCTACTATACTGTCCCTATTTTGCTCCAATTTCTCTCCTTTTTGTCGCAGCTCAACACATTCATGCCTAAAAGTCACCAACGTTCAGAGAATGCAAGAGCTAGACAAGCAAGGAAAATCACAGTCTCCAACTACAGAATAAGGGCAGATTTTTTTTCTTAAAATATTTCCATTAAATTCCTTTGCTTTGCTTAAGAAATATATTCCTAAACAGTTCCCTATAAAGTTGTCTTTTGCATGAGGATCATGTGTTTTTTATTTTTTATCTGTTAACAGTTCCATTTTTTTATGTTAAATACCATGGGACAGGATTGTAAGGATGAAAAACTCAGTCAACAACTGCCTCACAAGGGATAAGAAAAATTCTGCCATGATATTAGCAAAAGTAAAGGAGAAAATTTACACTGTAAGAGGCACCATTTCCCCACAGAATATCTCTTGGAATAAGAATATCCTGAATGAGTAGGATTAGCAATTTAAATAAATCATATTTCAAGAGGTAACTGAATTTAAAGGGATTATTAAGATAACATTTACAAGACTGAACAATTCTTGAACTCTAATTAAAACCACAAAAAACAATTCTTTATTTATGAATTTCATAAAGGACTGAATGCTACTGACACCTGCTATTGATGATCTGATAATATACAATTTGTCCAGTAGACGAACAGTTTGTTTTTATTGTGTTTTCTAAACATGAGAGATCATTAAAGGCAAAGCCTATTATGACACTTACACAAAAAAATGGTCACCATGGGCCATACTATGGCCCATTGAAATGGTAGGATAACAAATCTTTTACTGGTCAAGAAAAAAAGGAAACAGCACTCTGCATGCTTCACTCTACAAGATGCATTTCCATAGAAAGAATCCAATGAAAATGGCTGCAATTACAACAAGAAGTGAAGGAAGAAGACTGGTGACATTCTCTCTGAAAGACATGGCTGAGCTTGATCCAGACTTATCTGCATGTGCTGCCTTCATCTCTCAGGTGTCCATTTTCTTCTGATGATTTCATCATTTCTCCCTGAAGTCTTTTACACTCTTCTACTAGTTTTCTTGTTTCAGTATCATTGAGTGAAACACTATGCAGTTTTGGCATGGGTTCATCTTCTTTAGATTCATTCAGTGGTAGAGCTTTGCTAGGCTCCCTATCAATCAATTTATCACTTTCATTGGCCTTTCAAATATATATCTCAATTTAAAATCCATGAATTCATCAGGTTTTGCTTCTTTCTACACAGCCTCCATATCTAAAGTGTTTGATGGAGCAAAAATCGTCTGTACCATAAACTTGGGTTTACTCTTCTCATTTGGATCGTAGTCAAAAAGCTGTAGCATTACTGAAACAGTTACAGTCTATCCTGGATCAATAATTCCACTATTCGGCCTCACTGTACCAACAAGGTGCTGTTGTCTTCACTTTGAAACATACTTTTCTGTCTGATGGATTTCGAAGTTTAAGATTTGTAGTGACTACATCTGAGAAGGGGCCTTTAAATTTGAGGTCTATGGGTGGGTCAAGGAGCAGGATCTGCTGGTGCTTTGCCATAGCCCCGGCAGTGGCCACCTTTGGAGAGACAGTGCAGGGGGTGGATCATGTGTTTTATAAACATAAATTTAAGAGGTATATTCTGACAGGGAAGAAGTGGGAGAGGGAAAGGTGAGGAAATATGAGTTACAAGTGTAAAGATGAAATTCTAACTCCAACTCACTGTTCACCTGTCCTGTCGCCTCTCTCCACGTTCAAAATTAATCTCTGGCTCTGTAGAAGTCAAATGACATCTATATTTCTCAAGGGACTAGAAGAGGGGAACTAGTTAGTTATTTCTATTGGTAGAACTACAGTCCTTCCAGGCTCCCACACTGGAAACTCTCATATCATCTTCAATCCTTACTTCTACTTCACCCACATTATCAATCTATCAGCACAGTCCTATCATTTCTTTCAAGTTGTCTCATTCTCACCTTTCTCTTCATCCCCACTAAAATCACTGTAATAAATCACAGTAATCAAGGACCCTACTTCCTCTGTGCCTGGATTACTCAATCCCAACTCTAGTGTCTACTGCTTAAGGTGTTCTATCTTTCAATAAATCCTGCATACTGCTCAGGAATTCATCCCCCTAAAGTGCTATTTTCATCATTTTGTTCCCCTGCTTAAAAGACCTAAAATGATTTTTTATTATTAACATTTAATGCTTATATAGATATCTAAATTTACACACATAGCCTCTGGATTGCAGAGGTCATCTCACCTCATCCCCAAAAGCTTCTGTGTAGAAGTAAAAGAGATTTGCAAAAAATCCCCTCTTCGCTATAAAATTGTGTGTACCTTTTGATTCAGCAATACCACTACTAGGTCTGAAGGAAAAGGACCCACATTTACAAAACTACTTATAGCAACTCTTTTTGTGGTGGCTAAGAATTGGAAATCAAAGTGATGTCCATCAATTGGAGAATGGCTAAACAAGTTGTGGTATATGACTGGGATGGAAAACTCCTGTGCTGTAAGGATGGACAAGCAGGATGGTTTCAGAAAAACCTGGGAAGACTCATGAAATGATGCAAAATCAAGTAAGCAGAACCAGTACATAGTAACAGCAATATTGTAAACTGTGAATGATTTAGCTATTCTGATTAATACAATGGTACAAGACAATTAATTTCAAAGGATTTAGGATAAAAATGCTATCTACCTCCAGAGAAAGAACTGGAGTTTGAATGCAAATTTAAGCATATTTTTAAATTTTTCTTTATTTTTTGGATCCTTTAACTCCTAACTCATATTCAACCTATCTAAATCCAATTCTCATCACTCCTTCTTAACCACCCTCTGTTTTATTCAAGTTGCTTCACTTAATATCTCCCTTGCTGTGAGCCATTCCCATTCTGTGCAGGCAGCTACGTGGTACAGTGGATAGAGCACCAGTGCAGGGGTCAGGAGGACCTGAGTTCAAATCTCACCTCAGACACTTGACATTCATTAATTGTGTGACCTTGGGCAAGTCACTTAACTCCAATTCCTTCATTCTGGGTCATCTCCAGTCATCCTGAGGAATATCTGGTCACTGGATTCAGATGGCTCTGGAGGAGAAGTGAGGCTGGTGACCTGCACAGCCCTCCCTCACTCAAAACAAAGTCAAGTGCAGTCATGTCATCATTTCTCTGATGGCATGGTCTTCTTGGGCAACAAAGGACAAACACATACACCCATTCTGTGCTGTTGTTCATACTGCCAACCTACCCTTGAATACCTTTCTTCTGCTATATTCACTTAAATTTCACCCACCCTTGAGGATCCATTTTCTACTCAAAACCTTTCTATCCTGAAGGCTAATGAAGTAGTACAGTGGATTGTAGAATGAAAAAAGCATGGATCTTGGACTCCAAAAATCTGGATTTGATTTATGGCTCTAACATTTACTAGCAATGTGACTAGGATTTGGTTTATTCATCTATTAAAAAAAGCTAGTTCATAGTATTGTTATGAGGAAAATGCTTTTATATGCTTGCAAAATATTTTGAGTTATTAAAGGTAAATTATTATAAACCATAAAAATCTCTCCATCTGAGAGGTCTAGAGTAGATGATATCTAAGGCCTCTTTCAGCTCTAAATCTATGATTCTGTGATTTTATGTAAGGTGTCTTCCAGCACCTAGCACAATGCCTTGTACAAAATAAGCAATAAAAATTTCTTAAATTGAATTATATAATTCTTACCAAAGAGTAGTCAACATTCTTATACATCAGACTTTCCCCAGCTTTTTGTAATTTGGTACACACAATGGTTACAAGTCAATTACAGCTTAAAGATGAGGGTCGCTCAGGTTAGTTAGGTAACAAAGAAAAAAATTTAACTCCCAGTATAACTTACATTTTTAATCCAAACCTAGCCCAAATTTCAAGGTGAAACAGAATAGCCCTTCGTTAATCAAACAGAAGGAAGAGGAGGCACTAGGCCTCCCAACCACCTCACCTTTCTCCAAGGGACATGGCTACAGTCAAGAGATGAATTTTATCAACAGCTTCTCATACAGTAATGCAATGTTAAGTCTGATCTAAAACAATCTACCTCAACCACTCACAGCAATGGCCACACCCCCTAGACCTTACCATCACCCTAAATTATGCCACCTTCATAAAAGTATCCCGGCCTTTCATCTTCCCCTCTGCTTTGCTCCTAAATCTATTCTTTGCCCTCACTACAACCTTTGAAATTTCCTTCTGTCCTATAACCTCCAGTCCCCCACCCTCTGGCTTCTCTTTCCTCTCTTCGCAGTCTTGCTCCTATAACTGACATTCAAGTACACACTGTTCTCCACACATGACTCCTTTGTCCTCCTGCCCTACCTCCACTTATGCTCCATCCATCCTATATCCTGAATCACCCAGTCTTCTCTGCTTCTTCAGATTATCTAACTGAGATTATCTAGTCTCAACTAGACTCAACTAGTCTCAACTCTGTTGTATAGCAAAACTTTTATTCTCTCAACTCTCTATCCCATTCCTTCAACAGCTATTCCAAACATTCTCAGTATCCTTTCAGCAAACGTTGCCTCGTTTTAGTAAGAAGGCACTCTTCTTCTCTCTTCTCTCCAATATCACACCTCAAAACTCCTCTATATCATCACCCATTCTTTCCTTCTTTACTTCAATCTGTTGATGAAAAGATGGCCCTTGTCATTGACAAGGCCAATCTCTCTATCAATCCCATCCTCTCTCTGCTCTTTCCCCACCGCCTATGAATATGTTCCAATTTACTACTTCCACTACAATCACTAGCCTAATCCAAGCCTTCATCACCAATTGCCTCAACTATTGTAATAGCCTCCCAGTTATTTCCTCTACTTTTAGTAACTCTCCTCTCCAATCAATGCTCCACACAACTGCCAGAGTAATGTTTATATGAAATAGGTCTGATCATGTCATTTCCCTATGACTTCCTATTGCCTACAGCTTGAATTGTGGCAGCTGGGTGGTACACTGGATAGAGCACAGAACCTGGAGTCAGGAAAACCTAAATTCAAGTCCAATCTCAAACACTTAGCTGTGTGACCCTGGGTAAGTCGCTTAACCTCTGTCTCAGCTTCCTCATCTATAAAATAGAAATAATAATAGCCCCTACCTCCCAGGGTTATTGTGAGAATCAAATGAAATTATAATTGTAAAGCACTTAGCATAGTGTCTGGTACATAGTATGCACTACATAAATGGTAGCTATTATTATTATTATAAGATAAAATACAAACTCTTTACTTAGCCTGGCATTTAAAGTCACATCACTACCCTTAACATATTCTACAATCCAACCAAACTGGATTACTAGTTGTTCTTGGTTGCACAATCTGTTGCAACTCAAAGACTTAGAGACACAAATTTTCCCATCTTGCTATGTGCACTTCCTATGTAAGCTCCATCTCCAAACATCCCCCAGTAGAAAGCACTAGATGTTAAACTAGCACCTTTGCATGGACCCCAGAATGTCCTTGTAGGGGCAATAATTCACCTTCAGACTCTTGGGAGTCACATAAAGTATCCCTTATTTGCGAATGCATTCTTTCCTCATTTTTGCCTCTCATAATCCTTTTCTCCCTTCAAGATACAACTCAGGTGCCACTTCTTTTGTGAAACCTTCCCTGTTCACCACAACTGGCCCTGTTCTCTACAATTTGCCTTGTACTATAAAATTAAAGTACATGTAGCATCCTCTCATGGAATGTAAACAAGAGAAAAAGGACTCTGTATGCCCAGTACAGAGTATAACGCCTTGCACATGATAAAAACTTAATAAATCTCTACTGAATGAATTATGCCCCTAGAGGCATAAATGCCTTTCAGATATCTTGAACTGGATGTCCAGTAGATAGCTTGAGCTCATTCTCTCTCCCCCTAAACCCTTTCCCCTTTCCCTATTACTGTCAAGGGCAACATCAACCTCTCAGTCTCTCAACACCTAGCAATCATCCTCCATTCCTCACTATTTCTCATCATACATATCCAATCTGTTGCCAAGACCTGTTGATTTCACCTTTGCAACACGTCTCTGACACACCCCCTTCTCTCCCAGGACATTTCACCACAACAGCACTGGGCCTCTTCACTGTACATCTGGCCTACTCTAATAGTTTGCTGATAGGACTCCTTGCCTCAGGTCTCTCCCCACTGCAATCCATTCTCCATTCAGTCACTAAAGTGATTTTCCTAAAACGCATATTCAACTGTCACGCTGGCTCCCTACTCAAGAAACTCCCTTGGCTTCCTATCACCTCGAAGTTCAAACACAAAATTTTGTGTTTAGTGTTTAAAGCCCTTCATAACCTCATCCCTTCCTACCTTTCCTATCCACTTACTTTGTTGCAAGGGGCAACTAGGTGGTACCGTGGATAGAGCACCAGTGCAGGAGTCAGGAGGACCTGAATTCAAATCTCACCTCAGACACCTGACACTCACTATCTATGTGACCTTGGGCAAGTCACTTAACCCCAACTGCCTCATCCTGGGTCATCTCCAGTCATCCTGAGGAATACCTGGTCACTGGATCCAGATGGCTCTGGAGGAGAAGTGAGGCTGGTGACCTGTACAGCCCTCCCTCACTCAAAACGGCATGGTCTTGGGCAACAAAGGACAAATACACACACTTTGATGCAATGATACCAGCATCCTTAAGGTTCTGCCAACAATCATTCCATCTCTCAGCTCCAGGCATTTTCTCCAGCTGTTCCCAATGCCTGGAATGCTCTCCCTCTTCACTGTTGCCTACTGGCTTCCCTGTGTTCCTTTAAGTCCTAATTAAAACCCTATCTTCTATTTGCTGCCTCTCCCATTAGCTGGTGAGCTCCCTGAGGGCTAGAAATGCCTTTTGCCTTTTTGTTATCCCCAGGGCTTAGCATAGTATATGCACACAGCAGACAATAAAAATTTACTCCTTGGTTGACTTTGTTTCCTTCCAAGATAAACCATTACTGTTCAATTTAACCCAGAATATAAGTCTTCCTCCCCAAAAACTCTGACAAAAGTGTATTTATGAAATGGCTTTTGTACTCTCAGACAGTTGTCACAATTAAGAAATTAAGATGTTCTCTACTAGGGAGAGCTTTTGCTTTTTATCTTCCTAAAATATATAGTGGTTCTCACAAATTTACAAAATTGGGCATTACCAACGAACACAGGGCAGGTAGGTTCAACGGATAGAGAGTACAAAGCCTGGAATCAAGAAGACTCATCTTCATCAATTTACCTTCCCGACTTCATCTATGTTCAATTCTGGCCTCAGATACTTACTTACTAGTTGTGTGACTCTGTGCAAGTCACTTAACCCCATTTGCCTCAGTTTCTTCATTTATACAATGAGTTGAAGAAGGAAACAGCAAACCACTCCAGGCTTTTTGCCAAGGAAACCTTACATGGGGTCAGAGTCAGACACGACTAAAATGACTGAACAATAACAATACCATTGAACAAGAATGATCTATTGCCAAAACAAGTCCAGCTATTATCTCATTAATATTCTAATGATGGACTTATACCGTGATCCATGTTTATTATAAAAATAAGTTAGATTCTGGTGAAATTGGGTACACCCATGACCATCGTTTGGTCATTCTGGGATTTTAAATTCTCCTCTCCCTATCCCATGCCCTCCTGCTGAATTTTTTCCTTTGATTTTACTTAATATTTGCAATAATGCATTCCTTTTACTCAAAGATCCAGTCAGAAATTAACCTTTCTCTTCAGAATACTGGGAAATAACAGTGAATAAAAGAGTAAAAAAAAATAATGGCTCTAAATTCTCCTCCATTACCAACAACTCAAAACCATCAATACATATAAGATCACCTCAGGGTTTCAGTATACTTAAGAAATTATACCATAAGGGAATCCAAGTTTTCTGACTACATACACTTGTTCGAAGAAAATCACTGACAAAAGACTACCACAGTACTTAGATCCAAACGCCAAAACACAAGGTTAGAAAAAAATGAAACCCCACACTCTACAATTAGTTTTCCCCTTTAACCAGTTTGTTCCCCAGCACTGTCAACGTTACCTCATCGATTAGTTTACAATTAAAAAGAAAAAACACAGCTACCCACCCCCCCCAAAAAAACTATACAACAACCAACAGAAAAACATCACAATGTAAGAGATAAGCTATTCCTACCCATCTGCTTACCTAAAGAACAGATTCTTGATTTTACAGGGAGCGTGAAAAAGTAATTGCAAAAATAATACCCATGATCCATGTTGGGGCAAGGAAAAGAAGGGGGAATGAAACTGGAGTGAGAAGAGAGCAAGTGTGCGCTATGGTAGAGTTTGGCAGGACACAGAAGGCAAGGGTTTGAAAAAGCTGGGGTGTTCTTAGGACGAAGGAAGAAGAGCAACGGCTTATTTAAGGGGAAAAGAAGTGAAGCAGTTTGTGGTTTTGAAAGGAAAGAGAAGGAAGCAGAGATAGAGAGGAAGGGGAAAGGGGGGCTTTAAGTGGGGGAGGGGTAGGAAGAGGAGCTACTGCAGGGGGTTAGAGAAGGATGCGAGGATTTGGTAAGAAGGGGCAGCAGATTGCGGGGTGTAAGGGCTTAGAACAACTGCTCCCAAGAAACCGTCCTGCCCTCTACCACCTGCAGCAAGAAGGGGGAATAGAGGGTGGGGAAGAGAATGGGGAGGGGGAGAATGCAGAGAGGGAAGGAGAGAAGGGGGAGGAGGAGAGAGGGAACCGCGAAAGAGAGAGAGAATGGACAGAGGAGAGAACGAAGGAAAGTGAATGGGGAAGGAAGAGGAAGAGAAGGGGAAAAGCACAGTGAGGAGAGCGAAAAGGGCAGAGAAAAATGGAAAGAAGGGAGAGCATGGGGAAGGGGAAAGAGAACGAAGGAGAGAGAATGGGGAAGGAGGGAGAAGA
The DNA here is from genome assembly GCA_028658325.1 of Potorous gilbertii. NCBI lineage: Eukaryota > Metazoa > Chordata > Mammalia > Diprotodontia > Potoroidae > Potorous > Potorous gilbertii. The sequence continues at coordinate 269,090,421 of CM053771.1, read as the reverse complement.
GAAGGGAAAGAGGGAAAATGGAGTGGAGGGAGAAAGAATGGGGAGGGGAGAAAAAATGGGGAGGGGGAGAAAGAATGGGGAGGGGGAGAAAGAATGGGGAGGGGGAGAAAGAATGAGGAGGGGGAGAAAGAATGGGAGGAGACAATAAGGGGGGAGAGACAATGAGGAGGGGGAGAGAGATGGGGAAGGGGTGAAGAACGTGGCTTACCCCCCGCCCCATTCCTCGCCTCTCGCCAGCTGCTTCCCTCCTCCCGCTTCCAGCCCCCCTTCTCCCCTCCGTGCCCTCTCCCCCAGCTGGTCCCTCTCACCCCTCTCCCCTGCGCGCGCCCCGCCCCTCTTCCCTCTCTACCATTCCCCCCTACCTCGCGCTGCGCCCCCAAACTGAAGGGGGAGGACACGGGGGGAGCCCTGGGGCCGGCGCCCCGCGCCCCGCCGCCCCGCCCCTCTCCCCGTCCCGAGCCCCCGTGCCCGCCCGGCCCGGGCCTCTCCCTCACCTCCCATGACCCCGGCCCCGGCCCGGACTCCTGCCGGCCCGACCCGTCCAGCCTCCGCTCCGGCTCCTCCGCGCGCGCTCCCCGCCTCCTCGGTGGAGGAAGGAGGGGGGCCCGCCGACCTCCCGACTGCGCCCCCTGCCGCCCCATCGGCGCCGCGCAGCCTCGGCTGCGGGAGCCGCGTTCTCTGGGACCCGGCCCCGGCGGCGCCGCGGGTACCGCGGGATTTGGGTTCCGGCGCCGTCCCCGCCCTCTCCTCTCTGCCCCTCCCCCTCCCAATCCCCCGGCCGCTCTCCGGCCACCCCTCCCCCTCCTCTTACAAACCTTGCTTGGTGATCGAGAGTTGGCCGGTTGTGCTCTGAGTGAGAGGCAGGTGCTGGGGCAGCCACGTTGCTCCTTTGTTCCTTTCCTTTTTGCTTTTTTTCATAACCAGAATGTGTCAGAAAGTCATAAAATCAGGGACTTGTAGGACTGCAAGAGACCCTAAAGGTCATGGGGTCCAGACCCTTGCGAACAGATTTAGAGGAACACACTCAGGAGATGTTGTGGAGAAATTGCAAAATTTGGCAGCTCTAAGTGAGGGGACATCCAGTTCAGAATGCCCAGTAGGCAGCTGGTGGGGCAACCTGGGGAATGAGAGAGAGATCAGAACTGGAGGTATAGACCTTGGGATCACTGGCGAGAGGCATGCTGGTGAGGTCACCGAGTGAGAGGAGAAAGAGAAATGGGGCGGGGGGAGAGCGGGGACTTAAACAGAGCCCTGGTGCTCCCCGCACCGTATGAAATAAGTGAAGGCTCAGGGAAGGACACCGAGGAGTGTGTAGGCAGGTGGACGGAGACCCAAGAGAGCGGTCACAAAATACCAGAGTTTAAAGTATCCTCAGAGACTTCAAAGTATCCAGAATAAAGTCAAGCAACAGTGTCAAATGCTGGAGAGAAGTGAAGGATTAAGACTGAGAAAAGACGATTAAATTTGGCAATTAAGAGATCCTTGATAGTTTTGGAGAGAACAATGCCTTTTGAATGATGAGGTCTGAAACTAGATTGCAACGAGTTTAGAAGAAAGTGAAGTACCAAGTATAGATGAATTCTTCCAATAATTTAGCTGAGAAGGGGAAGAGAGATATAGGATGGTAGATACCAGGGATGGTAGAATCCAGTGAGGGTTTGTTTGGCTTTTTTTTTTATTTGCAAAGTGCAGGAATGAAATCAATAAATATAGAGACTGAATATGAGAGAGAAAGGGAGAGAGGAGAGGGGGGGGGGAAGGGAGAGGGAGAGAGAGGGAGGCGGAGGGAGGAGGGAGAGAGAAGGGGAGAGGGGGGACGGAAAGAGGGAGAGGGAGAAAGGGAGAGAGGAAAGAGAGAAAGAGAGAATGACAGTGAAGGCAATCTGTTGAAGAAGACAAAGAGACCTCTTCACAGATTCCAGTGAAGGAGGAAAAAGTGGAGGATGATGTTAGAGCAAGCTTTCTTAATCTGGGCTTTGTGAACTATGTGTCTGTGTCTGTGTATGTATGTATGTACATACATACACATATGTATATATAACTATTTCAATATAAGTGATTTCCTTTATAATCCTAACTTATTTTATGTATTTTAAAACATAATTATGAGAAGTCCATAGGGCTTAAACAGACTGCCAAAGGAAACCAATATACAGAAAAGTTAAGAATTCCTATGTGAAAGGAATATAAGATGAGGAGGGGACAAGAGAAACCACTTGTTGAATGCCCACAATTTTTTTCAGTGATGTATGAGACAAGATCCTCAGCTGAAAGGGTGAAGGAAGGATTGGAACAAAGGACTCAATTCTAAGTTCAGTGTTCTTTTTTTAAAAGCAGCATTTAATGGTTTTATTATTCTTTCCATTTACCTTGTTGTAGTCCTGTTTTCTCCCAGTTGTGCTTAATTCTCTCTGCATCAATTCATATGGTTTCCCATTCTTCTCTGAATTCCTCCCATTTGTAATTCTTTACTATACATTATATCTACTACATTTTTCTTCAATAATTTGTTTATATTTTTGTCTTCTCAACTGAAGACAATCTGCTTTTTCCCAGTTCTTCACTATCACAAGAAAAAATTGCTGTTACAAATATTTTGATGTATATGAGACCTTTCTTTGTGTCTGCCTCCTTGGACTATATGCTCAGCAGTGCAATCTGGAGGTTGAAGTATATGAACATTTTAGTTACTTCTTTTTAGCATAATTCCAAATTGCAATGCAGAATAGCTGAACCAATTCATAGCTCCACAAAATATGTATTAGTGTGCATGTCATTCATTGTCCCTCCTACATTAACATCTTTGCCACTTGGTTGAAGGTCAGGTGAAATCTCAATTACTTTGGTTCTTATGTCTCTTACTATTAGTGATTTAGAGCAAATTTTTCATAATTTTGTTAACAATTCGTAATTCTTTTCAGAAATATTTACTTATATCTTTTGTCTACCTACTAGAGAATGGTCCATGGTAGTATTTTGTGGTTTTTTTTATAGGGAATGCCCATTGAGGAAACTGACTAAACTAATACAGATTGACACCAGTTCTGCAATTTGTAGTCTTACAGAGGTTCCTGAAGCACCAAGCCAGTGCTCAGGGGTCATGCAGCCAGTACATGTTGGAAACTACATTTTAACCCTGGTCTTCCATCAATGTATAAACCCTACCTACTCCCTACTACTTCTCTAATCAAATACAAACACCTCTATTTATCACTTAAAAGTTCTTTACAACTTTTTCCCATCCTATCTTTCTGCCCTTCTTATGCATTAATTCCTCTGTTTATTCTATGGACTCCACGAACTTCAACCAAACTCCCCTATTTGCTTTACCTCATAGATGGTGCTCTCTATCCCATTCTGTGCCTTTTTCCAGTGCTCTTTCCAGTTGGTTTTTGCACTAGATAACATCTGAGTGCACTATCAAGACTGAGATTAGGTGATTCACCTCTATTGTTCTCATACTGTAACTTTTATGTATTGTACAACTTTCATTATCATCCTCAATCTAAATTCCTTGATGAACTGGGGTAGTTTTTCAATTCAATTCAATAGATATTCATTCAGGAACAATGATGCAATGTGCTAGGCCAGGAGGAAGAGGAGGAGGATGAAGAAGGAGGAGGAGGAGAAAGAGGAAGAAGGGGGAGGAAGAAGGAAGAGAAAGAAGAAGAAGGAAGAGAAAGAAGAAGAAAAAGGAAGTAGTAGTAGTAGTAGTAGTAGTAGTAATAGTAGTACCCCTGGCCTCAAGGACTTCCAGTTGAGGAAGAGGCAAAAGGAGAGGGAGAGTGAAAGAAAAAGTGGCAAGGGTGGGGGAAGGGTAATACAAGACAACAGATAAAGTCTGTGCAAAGTAATCCATGATTATGTCAAGAGGTAGGAAAGGATTAGGAAAGGTCCTTGAAACTTATACAGGATTTAGAAAGAAGATAGGGATTCTAAAAGGCAGAAATGAAGAATTAGACAGGGAAACAGGAAATGAAATGTCCTATGTAGAAAATAACTAGCAAGCTCTTTGACTGAAATGGAGACTTCATGAAGGGAAATCATATTAAATAAGGCTAGAAAAGTAAGTGGAAGCCAGGATATGAAAAGCTATGAAAGTCGGATTGAAGACTATATGTTTTATACTACAGAAAATATGGAGCCAGTGAAAAAATTTTAGTAGGAGACTGACATGGTCAGATTCATGTTTTAAGACTATCCATTGGACACTGTGTGGAGAATGAATTAAAGAGGACTCCTGTTTATTTTCCTAATCTACCAGCATATGACCCAATTCTTGTAAATAGTAGATGCTTAATAAGTGTTTCTTGAATGAATGAATAAATCATCATCTATCTCATAACTGTCATCACCACCCTCACCATTATAGGGAAGAGTTAAGATATCACAAACTGTCATGTTGTGAACTACCATACTGGGTTGAACATTCCAGCATCAATAAGTATATTCAACTAATATAAAAAGAAGACACTGCTCAAAATGAGATAAGATGAAATGAAAGGGAGAGATAAGTTAAGCAGAAAAGTCAAGATAAAGAGTATTGAGGACAAAGAGTGAAACTCCTTCCTCCCAACTCACTCTCTTCCCAATCTCTTATAATATGGTTTCCTTCCCTACTGCACCACTAAGACTCTTCTCAAAGGTCACCAATAATCTCTTCTATGCTTGACAATGTCTTTTTCTTAATCTTTATCACCCTTAATCTTTCTGCAGATACTCTTCCAAACAATGTTTTTACTTGCCTTCCCTGACTTCTCTCTGCTAATTTGCTTCCTCCATCCCATTTGACTTCTCTACTGATTCACTGACTTCTCATCCCCTAAGTATGGGTATCCCCCAAGGCTCTAACTTCAGTCCTCTTCTTATCTACATTCTCTCCTTTGATTGATGGTAACCACTCCTATAGCTTTAATTATCACCTCCAAGCAAAAGATGACAAAATTTTTATTTCTAGTTCTGACATCTCCTCTACTAACAGATCATTTGCCCAGATAAATCACATCCCTAACATTAAATCTCTTTGAAAGGAACAAGCTATTTGATCAGGAAAGTTTCCTCATCATGAGCTGTCAGCATAGTGAGACTTTTGAGACTTTCTAGAATGTAGGGCATGCTTGTTGACAACCTCCTGGAAACGAATTATGTGTTACTTTTTTATGTTTTAAGTTTTTGTAAATATACACTTATGAATCCTTTTTATTTTAATCATTTCTTTCACATGGAAGTAATAAATAGCTGTCCTATACCTAATTTACATTTTACATTGAGTACCTGCTGATACCTTTTAAAAAGATGCTAGATTTTAGCCAAACCTAAGTTTTAAGTAATTTTCCTCAGGGTTCCAATGTGTGACTATAAAGAGCTGAAGAAAATGATAAAGAGTCTGACCTCTTTCTTTATAAACCAGGTGTTGAATACAGCCTATACAAATTTAGAATTGTCGTTTGTTGTTCATCCTTCATAATGGAAGAAGAGCAATGACATCATGAGGGTAATGTCTTGATTTGTGAATCAGAATTAGGTACTTCTTAGTGGGAGAGGGCATCTCCAGACCCCAGGATATGTAACTTTATTTTTTATGTTTTTTAATATCAACATGATTTTTCTATATACATTCCCCTCTATATAACCCATAACCCTCCTTTGTAGCAATAAAAAGTTATTAGGAATAATGAAATATGAAAAGCCAAACAATACAACAATTCTATCCGTGTCTGACACATTTGACTTTTGTAATAATCTGACCTCTGGAATCAGTACTTGTCATTGCATTTATTTTTAATTTGGTTGCCACTTTATATTGGTTTTTATTTGCATTATTGTACTTGTATACATTGCTCATTAGGTCTGTTTATCTTACTCTGCATCCATCTTGAATTCCTCATAGTTCTCATTTCTTACTCCACAATAAAGTTCCATTACCTCTATGTACCACAGTATGTTTAGCCATTGCCCAGTAGATGTGCATATACTTTATTTCCAATTTTTTAACTCTCCACAAAGTGCTTCTATCAATGTTTTAGGGCACATGGAAATTTTCTTTTTGCATCTGATTTCCCTGGAGTATATGCCCAGTATTGAGTCAAAGGAGGACATTTCCCACCATATTAAACCACAAGACAAAAGACCAAGTAATAATTTTCCCCATAAATTCCAAACCCAAAGATTCCCACCCCCCCAAAAAAACAGATTTAAATCAGAATTTTACCTTTATACATAATATACACATGCATACACAGAGTATATATGACAAGGCAGAGGATGGTATAATGGAAATAGTGCTGGCTGTAAACTCAGATGACATATGCTAAAATCTCAAATATCTGTGTAACCTTAGGCAAGCCACTTAACCTCTCTTTGCCTCAGTTTCCTTACTGTAAAAATGTGTTTGGAATAAATGATCTGTAATATTCTAAATCTATATTTATGATAATAGTTTATATATACATACACACACACACACACACACACACACACACACACACACACACACACGCACACATCATGGAAGCAAGAAAGAGGAATGACAGATGGGCAGTCCTTAGGCTCCATAGTATACATGCAGTTTTAAGAGGATACAAGGCCCCCAGTATGCTGGGTAGATTCATTGTGGTAAATTTATAGAAGAAAATAGACAAATATCATACTGGTTGGACAAGCACAGATAGGTTACAATCTACATGATTATAAGGAGTAACTATGTGGATGAAGTCATACTGAAGTATCTTTAACAGAATTGGAATCTCATAACAGTCTCCAGGTTAAACCAAATTGACACTTCATGGATTCTCAAACAAAATGAAAAGGATCTTTCCATTACACCTTATTTTAAATTAATTATACCTCTGTTCCCATCTATTATAACTAATCATTGACTACTTTAGAAGGTACTTCTGAAGAGGTAACCTATTTTTGTGCTCCCATGCCCCAGGACTCTCTGTGGGGTGTCCAAAGCCAAGGAAGCAACGGCTGACCAACAGGCAACAAGTGTCTCTTGGATGTTTCACTGGATATAAAACTACTTTCTAGTAAAAGGGAAAGAACCAGACTTACATATACAACTTAATGACAGTCATTCCTATGCATACAGTTGTGAGCAGAAGAAAAGAAGTTTGTTTAACAAGGAAGGGGGTTGTTTATTCTGTCAAAAGAAGCCTGGTCATATTACTGCTTCCACATCTCCCTACTATGGAGCTAAAGCTTTTAGAAACAGTGAGTGAGACTGCAGTGGGAGGTTGCTGCTATGATCCAGCAAGCCTGAGAGGGAATGTGAGAACAAACATATGGTATGGAAGAACCAGCAGGAATTATTCAATTAAACTCAGCTTGATGGAATATCTCAAGGGGTAGAGCACTGGTTGCTTCATGTGACAGTCCAAAGAAACATCAAGACCTCCCTATTGCCTACTGAATAAAACTATTAACTATTAGATCGGCCTTCAAAGCCTTTTAAAATATGCCTCCAACCTATTTTTAAAGTCTTGTGTCTATTCATATTTCCTTCACTTCACGCTGAACTATTTTCAATCTCCCTTTCTCATATTACCCTCTTCTTCCTCCACACCTTTGCCTACACAGTTCCCTTATCCAGGGTTGGGAAACCTGTGGGCCTAGAGACTTTATATTGCCGTATAGGTCCTGGGTGTAGCCCTTTGACTGAATCCAAACCTCACAGATAAAAGGATTTGTTCTGTAAAAGGGCGGAGCCTTTTGACCGAGTCTAAGTTTTATAGAACAAATTCTTTTATCAAGGGAATTTGTTTTGTGAAGTTGAATTCAGTCAAAGGGCTACAACCTAAGACTTCGAGGCTCCATCCATGTGGCCACAAGACCAAAGGTTCCCCACCCCTGCATACCTTGAAGGTATTTCCTCTTTCTCAGCCTCCAAATAAGAGTTAGAACTGGAAAAGACTTGTAGTGTCCAAATAGCAGAATAGAAGTTCAATGAAGGTACTACTCAGCAACCTGTTCCTTGAATGTAGTATAGGCTTAATAAATGTTTGCTGAAGTAAGTTAAATTGTATAAGTGAGGAAGAGGAAGAAGCTGAAGCTCTAAATGTTTACATAATTTATCCAAGATCATACAAATATAAAAGCTAGTCTTTGCACCCCAAATGTATTGCTCACCGCAAAGGATATTTCCCTTTCTTCAGGGCCCAGGTCAGGCCATTTAAGCCATCTGAGTCTCAGTTTCTTCATTTATAAAACATGGAAAATAAAATATAGAAATAATTCATAATTCATAAATAATAGAAATAACTAAATCATTTATAAAATATAGAAAATAAAATATGTAGAATGTACCTCATACAACCATTTATGAGGGTCAGATAAGATATTTACAAACCAAAGTGCTTTGTGAACCGTAAATCTTTATATGTGTGTTGGTTGTTTTTGTGATATGAATTCAATTTAATACAACTTGAGGGAAGACTTAAATATTACCATAAATGAGGAGGCATTGTGCCAGAAATTGAGAAGGGTATAAAGTTAAATACAAAGATCTGTATCTTCATGGAGTTGGTAGTCAATAGCATGCAACGAAAGTCACAGGGGATAGAGGTAAGATTTGTGAGACATACATATGCATATATAGACACATATATGGTACATATGCATATAACCATATGTATATATATATGTTAAATATATGTATATATACATGCATGCATATTTTATATTGTATGTATAAGGAACTCCTGCTGATGAACTTTCTATAGGTGCCACCTGTGGATGTGTTATGAAACCTTTCCTGATCCTGCCTTTCCCTCAGCTAAAAGTCACCTTTCTCCTCTCAGATTCCATATAGTACTCAGACTGTTTCAATTCAACAAGTATATATCAAGAAGCAGCTGGTGGCACAGTGGATAGAATACAGGAACTAATGTTATGAATACCTAAAATCAAGTCCTAATTCAGACACTCTAATTGCATGACCCTTAGTAAATAGTTTAACTTCAATCTGCCTCAGTTGCCTCATCTGTGAAATGGAGATGATAACAGCATCTATCTCCTGAAGTTTTTGTGAGGATGACATCAGTAAAATGCCTTGCAAACCTTAAAGCACTATATAAGTATTAAACTATTGTTTCCTTAATTATGCAAGTGCTTATGCTATGCGCAAAGCACTGTGTACAAGGCACTGTGCTAGGGATATCTTTTTTTATATTATGGTATTGTTATTTGAGTAACTTTTAACTTCCTTATACATGGTATAGGCATAACATACATAATGCTGCTCCACCAAAATCAATTATCAATATTCTTAGTAATACATTTTAACCAAACCCCATCATAGCATTAAGAAATCTTGTTGTAGTCACCCAATCACCCAAAATATGAGTTAGTAACATTTGGTGAGTAGATTGATAAGGAAGAGAAAGAAGAGAAGGGTATGCTTCCTTCCTCAAGACAGTCGTGCTCCTTTAGTGTTATTTTTTTTTCAAATGAAATAGATTATATTTCAACAGATGGGAAATGTGGGAGTCATTTCTGAATCAACTGTCTGTGTGGGAAGCAGCAGTAGTACAGTGGGAAAAGCACCAAGTTTGGGGTCAAACAATATTAATTCAAATCCTGGCTCTACCACTCACTACCTATGTAATCTTAGGCAAGTCCATTAGCCCCTCTGAGTTTTAGTTTCCCCATCTTAAAGATGAGGAAGTTAGATTAGAACATATCTAGCATCCTTCCAGTTCTAAGACTATGGTGATCTTTGTACAGTCCTTCCCCTCACAGTCTTGTTTTCAGCCTGCACTGCATAGTTTTACTCCCTTAACTGGCCCCAGGTTGCCATTCCTAGGATCCCACTACCATGACACCTTGAGGTCCACTTTCCTCTAATCCTGCATGGGTATAGGTCAGCTTCTCCAAGGGATGGGTGAGCCCCTCTCTAGTACAGCCACACCCATGGGATAGATTGTCCTCTGAGACATAATCATGTCCCCTTATCCCAATCAGTCATTTTTTCCCCAAATAAAAGAATTCCAAGTTATAGTTCTGCATACCTAGCAGGAAGGGAATTTTGTTGAAGGACAAGGAGAAAGGGCATCACTCACCCAAAAATGGATAGCACCTTTGATCTACTGTAAATCAATAGGACATAAGCTGGGGGTGGAGCCAAGATGGTGGAGTAGAAAGATACACATACACTAACTCTTCCCCCACAGCCCATAAAATACCTTAAAGAAAGACTCTCAACAAATTCTAGAGTAGCAGAAGCCACGAAACAACAGAGTGGAGGGGTAACCTGAAAGGCCAACAGGAAAGGTCTATTGCATGGGAGATGGAGCACAGTCCAGTCCAGCCTTGGCCATGCAGCATGGAGCAGGCCTCAGGGGCAGAATCCCTAGCAACAGTAGCAGTGGATTGCAGATCCTTCAACCCCCAGGTGCCAAAGGTCAGTGAGAGGGTTTTTTCAGCTGGCTGAGAAGGGTGTAGGGTCTTCCCATAGCTCTGGCCTCAGGCAGTGGTGGCAGTTCCCACAGCAGCCCCCACAGTAGCCTGCATCCATTGTTGGATTGTAAAACCCTGGGGGCACTAAGCAGCTGATCCTTACCTCAGCCCAGTGTTGCAGCCCTGGCCTCATCTGATGCTCCTGGAGGAATTGAACAGCTGATCTTTATCTCACACTGAATGGCTGCCCTGCCCCCTGCCAAAAGCCCCTGGGGGAATTGAGCAGCTTATCTAAATTTCAGCTCCCAGTACTGCCTTGGTGGAACTGGAAGCCAGGTGATTGTGGAAAGGAAACTCTACTACTCACAGACTCTGGGCACAAAAGTTTCTTGTTGCTCCCAGACCAATGTACATGCTTGGAGGAACTGAGATCTTATAGATCCCCAGAGTATACCCTCTCTTGACAAAGAACCCAAAAGTAAAGTAACTAGTTGGGAAAATGCCCAGAAAAGGGAAAAAAAATAAGGCCATAGAAGGTTACTTTCTTGGTGAACAGATATCTCCTCCCATCCTTTCTGATGAGGAAGAACTATGCTTACCATCAGGTAAAGACATAGAAGTCAAGGCTTCTGTATCCTAAACATCCAAAATAAATATTCAGTGGTCTCAGGCCATGGAAGAGTTCAAAAAGTATTTTGAAAATCAAGTAAGAGAGGTGAAGGAAAAATTGGGAAGAGAAATGAAAGAGATGCAAGAAAATCATGAACAGCGAGTCAACAACTTGCTAAAGGAGATCCAAAGAAATGATGAAGAAAATAACATCTTGAAAAATAGGCTAACTTAATTGGCAAAAGAGGTTCAAAAAGTCAATGAGAAGAAGAATGCTTTTAAAAGCAGAATTAGTCAAATGGAAAAGGAGGTTCAAAAGCTCACTGAAGAAAATAGTTCTTTAAAAATTAGAATGGAACAGATGAAGGCTAATGACTTTACACAAAACCAAAAGAATGAAAAAATGTAAAATAATCTGAAGTATCTCACTGGAAAAACAACTGACCTGGAAAATAGATCCAGGAGAGATAATTTAAAAATTATGGGACTACCAAAACAGTTCTATAAACGTACTAAATTAAATTCTTGTGGGGAAACCCAAGAAAAATTCATAGTAAGTCATTTTTCCAGAAAAACTGCATAGGGAGGCAGATGGTTGTCTGTGAACCTTGAAGATATGGTCTGACAAGGAATAAGACATAGAGAGCACTCTAGCCCAGGGATAGGCTGTACACCAGAATAAGAAGGAGTCCCAGACCTATACTTTCTAGGGCACCACACACAGGGTACAGAAGCAGATGTCAAATGGTAACTCTTTCACTTACTACCCAATTCTGGATAACAGATCCAAAGTAGACTAAGAAAGGGACCTGTGCCTAGGGATAGAGTTCCAGGATACAGTCATCACCGAGCCTAGCCAAGTTTAGAAGCAAGAAGCAGCAATGTGGCTCACACCCCAGGAATAGAGTGGGATCTCATTTGCAGCTTCTAACCCAGTCTGAAGCCTACAGAGAGCTATCCAGGGTAAAAATCCCAGAACAAAAAAAAAAAACCTCTAGTTCTGAACCAGCAGTTTTCCATCCCCAGCTGATAAGGGATGAGTCTAGTAGCAGTCTATTATATTTCTCTGTCCTAAACCAAGGTCAACAACTTACAGAGATCAGATGAGGGGGCCAGCAATCACACATAGTACTGGATCAGACCTCTTTAGGAGCACCAAAAGCTTATACGTGTGCAATTTGAGCAGTCCCTGAAATCCTAAAATAAAACAACACAATACCCCACAAGAAAACAGCAAAAGTACCAGCACTTTTCCTTCAGAAGTACACAAAGCCAACCCCTAACATCAAGTGTGAAATCAAGAAGTAGGCTAGAGAACCCTACAATAAAATATTATTATGGTAACAGGGATGCTCAACACACAAACCCACAAGAAGAGAATGACTACAAACATCTTGGTGTCATTCATCCTTCATTCTCAAAAAGAACCAATTACATCATAGAGGTGATGTCTTGACTTGCACGTGAATTGAATTTAAGTAAGGAAGAGCTGTTAGCTTTACTCTCTCCTTCAGAGTCATCAAAGTTCAGTGGTAAAACAAAAGTCAAGATGACCCAAGATGCCATGGAAGACACTAGCCTTTCTATATTAAGGTTTTTTCCAGGTCTCAATTTGTCTGAGGCAACACCCTTTCTATGACTAAGGGCTGGTAAGGGCTTCCACAGGAACAAAGAAAAACATAGCCTGGGCACAAATTCAACCAGAATTCCTGGGAGAGTTGAAGCAAGGTTTTTTTTAAGAGTTTAAGATTTTTTTAACTAAAGAGAAAACTAGAAGGAAAAAATTTGAAAGAAAATTTAAACTATGAGAGAAAGAATTGGAAAAAGAGTTACTAGTGTGGCATATAAGGTTCAAAACTTTGCCTGAGCAACAAACTCTGTGAATATAAGAATGAGCCACACAGAGGCCTATGACTCCATGAGACAACGCAAAATACTTTTTAAAGGTCAAGAGACTGAAAAAAAAATAGAAGTAAATGTCAGGCATCTCATAGCAAAAACAACTGACCTGGAAAATGAATTAAGAAGTAAAATTTAAGAGTCATCAGACCACCTGAAAGTCATAACCAAAACAAAAGCCTCTAGACATCTTATTTCAAGAAATCTTAAAAGAAAATTGTCAGAATCAGAAGAAAAAGTGGAAACAGAAAAAAAAATCCACTGGTTACTTCCTGAAAGAAATCCCAAAATAAAAACTCCTAGGAACATCATAGCCAAAATCCAGAGTTTCCAGGTCAAAGAAAAAATGCTGCAAGAATCCAAAAAGAAAGCTATCAAGTGCCAAGGAACCACACTAAGGATCAAACATGATTTAACATCAACCACTCGAAAGAAACAGATCTTAGAATATGATATTCAAGAAGGTTTATAACATGACATTCAATATAGACTTAAAACCAAGAATAACTTATTCAGCAAAACTGAATATAATCATACAAAGTGGGAAATGGATCTTTAATGAAATAGAATACTTCCAAGCATTCCTAATGAAACACCAGAACTATGAGGAAACTTTGAAGTTAAAACACTGGAATGAAAAGAAACAAAAAAGATAAATAAAAATGAGAAACTAAACATAAGAGATGTTAAAAAGATAAACTCAGTTGCTGCTATGTGGGCTCCCCATTGAACCCTGCTGCATATTCTAAAAGGTGCTCTGCCATCAATTCAAGTTCATGAGGGGCAGCTAGGTGGTGCAGTGGATAAAGTACCAGTGCAGGAGTCGGAGGACCTGAGTTCAAATCTCACCTCAGACACTTGACACTCACTAGCTGTGTGACTTTGGGCAAGTCACTTAACCCCAGTTGCCTCATCCTGGGTCATCTCCAGTCATCCTGATGAATATCTGGTCACTGGATTCAGATGGCTCTGGAGGAGATGTGAAGTTGGTGACCCACACAGCCCTCCCTCACTCAAAACAAAGTCAAGTGCAAGTCATGTCATTATTTCTCTGATAGCATGGTTTTCAGCAATGAAGGACGAACACAAAAAGTTCATGAGGGGACCTCTGACAGCTAGCCATACCTTTCAAAGCTCAAAAGATCATAAGCAATTCTTTGTCTAGATACTCAATCACGTAAGATCTAAAAATAACATCCAAAAGAGGGAAAAGAAACAGAAGCATCATGTGTTCACAAACATATGACTGACAAGTGAGAAGATAAGATAGTCACTACTCCCCAAACCCAGCTGCTCACAGAGGTTCTTATCACTCAGAAGCCACCTAGGAAAATAAAAGAGATTATCTGGTCAAAATTTTTGTATATACGCAATACCATCTCAGTCCTTCATATACTGTCAGGCTTAAAGTACTTTTGTTTGTGGTTTGGTCACTTCAGACTCTTCATGACCCCATTTGGGGTTTTCATGGCAAAGATACTGAAATGATTTGCCATTTCCCTCTCCATTCCATTTTGCAGAAGAGGAAACTGAGGTAAACAGAGTTAAGTGACTTGCCCAGGGTCACACAGCTAGTATCTGAGGATAAATTTGAATTCATGAAGATGAGTCTTCCTGACTCCAGGCCTGGCACACTGTGTCACTAAGCTGCCCCTTCCAGTACTCTAGCCATACAGAAAGCTCTTTATCATTACACAGTACCAGCCCATCACTCAAGACTAGGAGAAAGCTCACCAACGCTCCATGAAAAACCCTCCATTGAAACCAGATAGGCAATATGATGAATACTTTGTATAACCCATCAGAAAAGGCAAATGCAAGCATATTCTAAAGACTCGGTATTCATTGACTAGCCCCCCCAATATATTATTTTCTGAATGTACTGATCCCACATTTTTTTGCCTCCAATGGTTTCAAAGTGCAAGTATTCACAAGGTTATTGGTCCCAGGTAGAGGGGTCTATCTGTCATTGGGATTATGAGTCTATGACCATTGTTAGTCAACATATGGCTATGAAACAGCAGGAAAAATAGGGCAACAACCCTGACTTTATCAGCACTGATGTCTAGCAACTTAGCAAAACACATTAATAGAAGAGCAGAGTTATGATTCTCACTTAAACAGTGTGAATTTACACAGTCAGGACAGGACTGTCATTACACACCTTAACACTTTCAAAGTCTCTCCATGAGAAAGGGAAGGTAGGAAGAAATTGGTAAGGGAAATCCAAAATTTTGTTCCAGATAGAGCCACAGTTCCGCTGCTCCTTCCCTCTGTCCTACATTACTTTGATATTTATGGGCCTGAGTAAAGGGGAAATCTGAAAAAAAAAAAGATTAATTTTCTCTCTGCTATTAGAAAAGCCAGTTATGATTCTCCCAGCCATTTTGTCTTCATTCTAGTCAAACTGTTCTGCAAATCCATAATAGCCCATTTTCTATCTTTACACAAGTGGTCTAGAATGCACTTTCTTTCTCTTCTCTGCTTTATAGCTTCCTTCAAAGGATAAATTTGGTACTCTTTCCTAAAGATCTCACCCTCAGTTATTTTTTTTTCTCCCTCTTAAAACAATTTTGTATTACTTTGTTTATACATTATGTTTACTTATGTGTATATATCCTATTACCCAGGTAGAATGTAAGCTCCTTGAGGGCAAGTATTTTCTTTTTTGTCTTTTTATCCCCACAGTATAAAACACTGTTCCTTGCATAAAGTATACATTTAAGAAGTGTTTCCTGAATTGAATTGTCTTTCTGATTGACCATAAAGGCAGTTGAAGCACCATGGAGCCCCTTAGAGCTTTGTCAGACATCGAAGATGCCAAGGTCATCATCCACTCCATGGTGGGCCATCCTCAGTCGTCTTGACTTTTGTCATGCTACTGGACTTCAATGACTGGAAGAAAGAGTAAGGCTACTTTATGCAACTCTGACTCACCTAAATCCAATTCACCCACAATTCAAGACATCACTCCTTGAGATCATTGGCCCTCTTCAAAAATGAAGGACAACAACTTCAAGAGGAAGACAATATGGTAGAGCAGAATAAGCACGGTATTGAGAGTCTGGGTACCTGGTGCTAGACCTGGCTCTATGTTACTCTGGGCAAGTTCTTCAAACCACAAGCCAAGGAACTTGGCTTCTTTCCTGACAAAATTCTGAGCATTTAGGTAGTGAAGCAGTCATTTCTATCTGACAGCATGGTTCATCAAGAATTAGTCATACCTTAGAGCAATTGATACCAATGCTAAAAAGTTATTGTCAAAAACAGTCAGAAAGCATTCTATAAAACTCTTTCTATGGACTCCTCTTCTTCCTCCTCCTCCTCTTCCTCCCCCTCCTCGTCCTCCCCCTCCTTCTTCTCCTCCTCTTCCTCCCCATCACCACCATCGTCTTCCTCCTCCTCCTCCTCTTCCTCCTCCTCCTCCTCCTGCCTCTGCTGCTTCTCTCCCCCCCACCCTCCGCCCAAGTTCCCTTGGAGCTGACTGTCCTGGTGCCTCTTTTGTGAAGCGGCGGCTGAGGAGACCCCCGGACTCGCCATGGCCGACGAGAAGCCGAAGGAAGGAGTAAAGACTGAACACAACGACCACATTAATTTGAAGGTGGCAGGGCAGGATGGTTCGGTGGGGCAATTTAAGATTAAGAGGCACACACCACTTAGTAAACTAATGAAAGCCTATTGTGAACCACAGGGTTGGTCATTGAGGCAGATCAGATTCCGATTTGATGGGCAACCAATCAATGAAACAGACACACCTGCACAGCTGGAAATGGAGGATGAAGATACAATTGATGTATTCCCGCAGCAGACAGGAGGTGCTTACTAAAAAGAAATTCTACACCCGGGCTCCCAAGGAAACAATACATTCACAATTGGAAAACCAAGATTTGGTTCATCCACATCCTGACTACTGCAACATAGTTTTCTCTCTTCTTTGATTCCCTTCCTCCATTCCTTTATTGTACATCAAGTAACTGGTGTATGTGCACAGGCATAATGCGTATTTTTGTTTTTTAACGAAATGGCCGATGGTATGTTTTGATCAACATCAAATGGAGATGGGGAAGGGAAAAAACAAACTGGTTCTGTGAAAATATCCCTTTTCTCCATTTGTGGCATGCTCATTCTACTTTTATCTTTATATTCCAGTAAGTTATTTTGCTCTCACTGTTTAACAACAACAACACCAAAAAAGAAACCAACAAAAAAATCCTTGCATACCTTGTTCAATTGGATAATTTCAATGTTTTTCTTATATCATTATAAAACCAAGGACGATTTTATAACTTTTTTGTACATAGCTGTTACATGTAGGGCAATCTCTGTCTCTCAGTAGGGATAAATTACTATAAAGAAATTGATCCTAGATAGTTTTCCCTTTAAGTCAAACATCTTGTTGTTTAAATAAACTGCTTGTTTAAATTTAAAAAAAAAACAACTCTTTCTTTGGGACAAATATTATCCTGATACCTGAAACAGAAAGTGACAAAGCAAAGAGAGAGAGAGAGAGAGAGAGAGAGAGAGAGAAACTTTTAAACCATTTTCACTAAACAACAATTACATAAATTTTATATAAAATATTTGTAAGGAGGTAAAATATATCCAAAAAGAATTTTACAACCACCAAGTTAATTCATAATAGGATACAGAATAGTTCAAACTTAGGAAAACAGTCATTATAATTAGTCATATTAAAAACAAATATAGAATTTTAAAATTTTATCCATGGACAAAATCAATGAAGACATAATAAGAGAAATTTACATAGGAACAATATTTGTATCAACCATGACTGATAAATGTCTGATTTCCAAGCTCTCTAGAAAATTGACATAAATCTATCACAATAAAATATTTTTCTTAATATATGATCAGAAGATATGAACAAACTATTTTCTTTTTTTAAACAAATTATTGATATCTCCTATTTGTACATTAGCTACATTTCCCCCTGTATCTTTCTCTCTCTTCCCTCTCCAAGAAAGTCATCCCTTGCAATTTTTTTTTAAGGGTGAAGCAATTAAACAAAACTAACTAACACATAATAACAAGTCTAGCAACTTCTGCAATGTTTCATACTTATAGTTCTTTACCTTTGCAAAGAAGGGAGGAAGGTACTTTCTCATACATTTTCTTTGGGACTAAATCTGATCATTTTAATCTCACTACATTCAGTTTCAATTATTTTGTTGGTAGTAGTTTTTCCAGGTACATTGTTGTAGTCAATGCTTATATTATTGAAATTTTAAAGATTAAATTATATATATGTATAAATATACATACATATATATGTACATATATATATATATATATATACACACACACACACACACACATATATATATATATATATATATATATGTATGTATATATATATATATACGGGAAAAGTGACTAGATTGTCCATATTCTTTGACACATTGATCTCACTATTGGGTATATATCTCAAGGAAGACAGACAGAAACAATTGTCTAATATATACCAAAATATTCATAGAAACAGTTCCTGGGGTAGCAAATAACTGGAGGGAAATTTGGGCACCATCAATGGGAAATAGTTGAAAAAACTGTGACAAATAAATGTAATAGAATATTGCTTTTCAATAAGAACTTACAAATTCTAGGAGCAGAGAATTGCCTTTTCCTATTCTTTGCTGAAAAGAAAATGAAAATGAGAATCTCCAGCTACATTATTTGACCTATTTGTGATTTAAAATTCAATCCCCCTGAAATCTAGAATGAGGTATAATCAGTTGTTTAACAAAACTGACAGGCCTAAACACATACTGATCCTTTAACCAACCATAATTCCAGAGGACTCAAAATGAAACATGCTACCCACCTCCTGAGAGAGAGGTGATTGACTCAGAGCACAAAAGAATTTTTTTGTTTGTTTACATGGCCAATGTGGGAATTAGTTTTGTTTGACTGTACATGTATGCAACAGGGATTTTGTTTTTCTTTCACAATTGGGGGCAGTAGGGGGAGTGAGAAGAGAATTGAGAAAGAATGTAGATATAAAAAATAAGTTTAATTTTTTATGAAGGAAGACATTCTCAAAATAAAGTTCAGCATGCACTCAGGTGAGTTCTAGTTTTCTAGCTGGCATACTCCACATGAAGTACTGAGCCTGTGGCCTCACCACTGCCAGCAAAGTCTGTGCTTTGGACTCTTGATAAAGGACATCTGCAACCAGAGATTACTAGTCAACCACCTTGTACTCTCTCCTTATGACAGGTGACCATATTGAAGAGGATTGACTACAGATCAAGAAGAACCTTCTGATCAAAGGATTTTAAAAGAAAAAGTAACTTCAGCATTTTTCTTCTTCCTTTCTTGTGAATGGAAGTCTTGGGATTCAGATTTCCAATAAATAGGGAAGGGGATTTTTTTTCTTCCCCTCATCTCTGACAGCTATGGCATCTGTAAGGACATGACTGCAAGTATGTGTTCTTGTCTCAGTGACCCTGAAATAGTGTATCAGTAAGCACCCCAACATACACAGGGGGGCCTACTACAACAGGTTCTTAGATCTGCATTCATAAAAGGAAAGCAACTTTCAAGGGGTTAACAATCACTTTAATCAAGCACATGTATCATTCCTTTAACCAAGTACATATATCATTCAGTTGGGGCAGCTAGGTATAGATAGACTACCAGTGCAGAAGTCAGGAAGACCTGAGTTCAAATCTTACCTCAGACACTTGACACTTGACCTTGGGCAAGTCATTTAACCCCAATTGCCTCATCCTGGGTCATCTCCAGTCATTCTAAGGAATATCTGATCACTGAATTCAGATGGCTCTGGAGGAGAAGTGAGGCTGGTGACCTGCACAGCCCTCACTCACTCAAAACAAAGTCAAGTGCAAATCATGTCATCATTTCTCTGATGGCATGGTCTTCTTCAGCAACGAAAGATGAACATATATCTTTCAGTTAGTTCAGGGAGTCAGCACCTTGAATTTCAAAGAAAATACAGAAAAATCAAAAAATCAACAGACAAGTCTTCCTCTGCCTGAATTCAATAGACAACCGGATCCCAGCTGTCTAACCATCTTTACCAGAGAAGGAAGCACGATAACTGGATTCTTAAAGCCAGGGGGTTCCTTATCGGCTTCCCAGAGTCCTCATCTGACACTCAAACCTTCTTGCAAAAGCTAAGCACCAAAGTAAAACCTCAACTCAACTCAAAGTAAAACCTTTTTCAGAGCCAGAAGACAACTCTTTGACCCAAAGAAAAAACAAAAGGTACTTGGGAACCTCCTACAAAACAACTGCCCTAATCAAACTTCCTGCAATGGGCAGGCCCATCAATGAGTAGGAAAGATCACATTAAAATAATTAGCAATATAAATGCATATGCTGTTTGTTCCTAGTTAAAGAAACTCTTGTTTCTGTACTTTACTCCTTGTAAAGACTCTTGATTGATAAAGGCAAGATTTAATTAGAGGCACTTGATTATATTAGAACAAAAAGAGCAAAAAATCCTGTTTTGATTGTCATCACAGATAAACTGGCAAGTCTCTTGTGAGATCTCATAAAATTAGATATTTGTAAAGCACATAGTACAGTGCCTCGCATACAGTACATACTATATAAATGTTTATTCTTTATCTTCTTTCCCCTTATCCCTTGTGGTCATTTTTGCTCTGGGTTTTCTTACCTAAGAATATGAGCACAGGTGACTCAATATCAATCTCAAGAAATGTTTCTAGACTTGATGGCAAACTTCTGAGTTCAAGAAGTTAAGAGTTCCTCCTAGATCCAGATATTGGTTGCCCACCAGGAGGTAACCTCTGAAACGCCTTCTCACAGGAAAAGATGCCAAACAACAGGAGGATAATTCCAAGTCAGGCCCCTGTTTGCCAGAAAATACTCACTTGAATGAGTTTATTAAACTGTACAGAGCTGAAGACAAAGGGAAAAATCCTGTTCAATAGTATCACAATGTGATTCATGTCTTAATATTTTAAGTAACAATCTCCCAGGACATTACAATAGGAATGATGGGTTATTATATCATGTATTAAGTATTTGTCAATGTGCACATATTAGTCATTTGTGTTTTAAGCATTCTTTTTGTGACAGAAAAAAATAAATAACTGCCCCATGTCTGATCTACTTTGTACATTGGATGCTTTTCTAAATAGTAAATAATAAATAGTAACTATTTCTCTTTTACTCAGGAACCCTAAGAGTCTTCTCCCAGTTTGATTTTTTTTTTTATTAATAAAGGGTTCATTCCTTGAATAACTACTTAAAGAAGTCTATTCACTGAATGGGTGTATCTCACTCAAAGAATCTGATAAGATCTTACCTTAATGTCCAAGGTCTCACATTCCATCCTGGGCCAACTCCAGTCATCCTGATGAATATCTGGCCACTGGACCCAGATGGCTCAGGAGGGGAATGTGAGGCTGGTGACCTTGCACAGCCCTCCCTCATTCAAATCAAAGTCAACTACAAGTCATGTCATCATTTTGATGTCATGATCTTCTTCGAGAACAAAGGACAAACACAACAACAACTTTTCTAGAAGGAACCCTGATAATGCCTTTTAGGGAGACCAGATGCATGAGCCAAAACTAAGCTTTACCTCCAGTATGGGAGTATAATGACTCAGAGTATGAAAAGAGTCTAACCCCCTTCTTTTAAAAGTCAGGATCCCAGTATTAAACTTTGTCCATGTAAGTACAAGTCTTGGGGCCCTTTGCTGGGAAAGGGTTTCCATGACCTTGAGGCTCCAGATTTTACACAGTCAAGAATAAGAAGTAAATATTTTTCTCCTATTTATCTTCCTTTATTGGTGTAAAGAGTGTTTTATAGTTCTGTCTGTATAAATTTTTTGTGTATCTTTGTAACCTCCAGACACAATACTATCTATGACTCTTCCTCAGTCAAAGCTGCTCAGTTTCCCAACCCTCCAATTATGCCACTGAACATTACAGAGACTAGACAATCCATGACCCCTAATTACTTTCAGTAAACCTGGGATATCATCAATTTCAAACACATCCATCACCTCCATGCCACCTGTGCTGACCTAAATGATCACTGGGATCCAGAGGCAACTACAACAAAGTTCAATTTTATTTGAATTTTTTTCCCCTAGAAATGATGGTGATATAAATACAAAAGGCAAAAAAAATGCATTTTTAAAAGGACATGTCGCACTAGATAAACCACATTTCCTTTCTTGATAGTATGACTAGTCTGGTAGGTCAGGGAAATGCTATAAATATAACATGCCTAGTGATCATTTGAGAAATGACAAAGTCTCTTAAGCCATAAGTCTGAGCAAAATAAAGAATTGTGGTCTGAATGATTGTGTTTTAAGGCATACTCACAACTAATTGAATACTGGTTGCAGAGTATTAACTAGTGAACTGAAGTCAAGCTAAAGCAAACCTGGGAGTGAAATAATTTATTTTTAAATATTTTGATAAATATAATTAAATGTAATTGGTTTCCTGCATAATCCTATGTATTTTATTTCACACATCTGAACTAATTGTTCTGAGAAGGGATAAATTAGATTGCCAAAGGAGTCCAAGACACAGATTGTTATTCAGCCTTCATTTTCAAGGAGGATCAATGGCATCAATAGAGTGATGTTTTGACTTGCAAGTAAATTAGATATAAATAAGACAAAGTTGTACAATGTCATCAGCCACACTCTCTCCTCCAGAGTCATTGGAATCCAGTAGCAAGACATAGATCAGGAGGATTGGAAATGATCCAGGATGTACTGGGAGACCTTGGCCTTTTAAAGCTAAGGTGTTTCCCAGTGCTCAATTTGTCTGAGGCAACACCCATATTAAAGACTAGGTGTATATTGTCCTTCGTTGCCCAAGAACATCATGCCATCAGAGAAAAGGTGACATGACTTGCACTTGACTTTGTTTTGAGTGAGGGAGGGCTGTGCAGGTCACCAGCCTCACTTCTCCTCCAGAGTCATCTGGATCCAGTGACCAGATATTCATCAGGATGACTGGAGATGACTCAGGATGAGGCAGTTGGGGTTAAGTGACTTGCCCAAGGTCACCAGCTAGTGAGCGTCAAGTGTCTGAGGTGAGATTTGAACTCAGGTCCTCCTGACTCCTGCACTGGGGCTCTATCCACTGTACCACCTAGCTGCCCTGAAAGATGACCTATTTTTCTTTCACAAAACAATCAATCCAGAAGGGGAAGATCCTCAGAGTCTCTGGCCATAACAGAAACCCCACCTCACACAAACACACACACACACACACACACACACACACACACACATATACACACACACACTTAAGAACCCCTAATCTAGAGGAAATTCCCTAACAGAGCATCACAGGGAATCTGTCCTTAAACCTGTTCTGTTTAATTCTTTTTTAATCAATGAGTTATGAAATATGAAATACTTATCTAATTTGCTGAGAATACAAAGCTGAAATTGATGGATAAAAATGAGTTAAAGACAGAATTGGGATTTAAAAACAAACCAAAAAAACCTTGATGGGTTAAAATGATGGGCCAAATCTAATAAAATGAAATTTAATAGGGTTAAAAGTAAAGTCCTTCCTTAGAATTTAAAAAAGTCAACTGCCCAAACACAGGATGAGGGAGGTCTGGTTAGTAAACAGTTCCTGCGAAAAAGCCTTCATGGTTTTAGGGGATGAGTCACCAGTGACTGGCTGACTGCCAATGGAGTTAACTAGATTTTATTTTGTATTAGTAGAAGCAGAGTTTCCAAAACAAAGGTCACAGTCCCAATCTGCCCTGCTCTGCTTAGATCACATCAAAACCACTGTGTTCAGTTTGGGGATCACATTTTAAGTAGGACACTGAAAAGCTGGAAACTGTCCAGAGGAAAATGACCAGAGGGTCAATCAGGGATTAAGATTGTTTTACCTGACCTCACAGGTGAAAGTTAGGACAAATAGGTGGAAATCATAGAGGTAGATTTAGGCTCCATAGAAGGTATTCAAGTACAAGTTAAATGACCACTTATGCAGTATTTTGTAAGGGAAGCATTGCTTCAACAGCTTCAAGAGGTGGCTGCTAATTGGTGTTATGCGGAATACTAGACCGAGGATCAGAAAGATCTGAGTTCAAATCCAAGTTGTGTGACCCTGGGCAGTTAAGATATCTCAATCTTGGCTCAGCAGGGATAATAGTAGCACTTTCCTCACAGGGCCGTTGGAAGGATCAAAAGTCATAATATATATAAAGTGTTTTGCAAAACTTAAATGCTAGCTATTATAATTCAACTATGAATTGGACAAGGTAAGCCCTAAAGTCAGCTTCAGCTCTGAAAATCGGTTAAGTTGTACTATTTTCAGTCTTGTCTGACTCTTCATGAGCCCATTTGGGATTTTCTTGGCAAATATCCTGGAGAGGTTTGCCATTTCCTTCTCCAGTTCATTTTACAGATGACGAAACTGAGTCAAACAAGTTAAAGTGACTTACCCAGGGTCACCCAGTAAGTAAGTGTCTGATGTCCAATTTGTACTCACAAAGATAAATCATCCTGATTCTAGGCCCAGCACTCTATCCATTGCACCACCTAAGGTCCTTGTAGAGAACCTTGAGGGGTTTAAAAGAGCCCCTTATCAAGAGTTCCCCTCCTCCAAGGGAGAGTAGCTGACTTGAGAAGTTGTGATATATTTTTCTCAAGTGCACGTCTTTGAACTTGGGTGTTGGAAGTTCCAGGAATCAGGGCCCCTGCTATACGGGATAACATTCAGATAATGAGGCCTTGAGGCCTCCCTTTCTACTTATCACAATCTGTTCTGTTTCATGCCTCAATTGCAACCCCTATGATTTTTTTACTATTTAAGCACCCTTACCCCCTAATTTATTGGCTCAGTATGGCCAGAATAAACTCAGCTTGTTCAGACTGCTGTGTGCTGCCTGTCTTTTCATCCTCACTCTGTGAACCCGTAACCGCCCGGGACCTGCTGGACTGTGCTGGCCACAGCCCTTCCTCAACAACAAGCCTTGGAGTCCCTTCAACTCTGAAAGTTTGTGAAGTTACTTTGCTGTGTTCCAGTTTCTGCATCTAAATCTAAACTATGTCTGAATCAGTTTGACCCTGGCTATGGTTCCCTGGATTCTTTAGGTATCTATCAGATAAGAACAGTGGGTAAGGGAGCTAAGAGCAAAGTTCTGGGGGACTATTCATGCAAACTGAATTAGCAAAATGTAATAGGTATATTTAAAATGTTTTAAACAAAGAGTATGGACTATATAACTACACTCTAGAGAGATTCAGTATCTCTTGAGCCTGATATTTAGAGATTCCCAATGAGGCAATTTTGCTTCAGAATTAGGAATTGGGAGCCCAATCCCCCAACTAGGATATCTGAGTATATCAAGTCTGGTAGCACCTAAACTGGAAAGGCCAAGGACTCCTAGATGCTGGAGATACCACCAAAACACAGTCAGAGAAGGCAGAACTATGGGCTGAGCAGAAATGAGGTGGGGAGAAAAGGGAATACAGCAAGTTCTTGCCCTTGGGAAAAGTCTGAGATAAGTTCTCACCTGATGACCTGCTTGCCAAGACTCTGGGAACTGGAGAGAATGTTAATGAGACAATTCTTCCCCTTTTTTTTCTTGAATTTGGTAGTGGAATACAGAAATGTGCTCACCTAAAAAGTCATGAAAGTATACTGAGAATGCCCAGCTGAAGAATGGGAAGTAGGAAGCAGAGAACTGATGGAATCCTAATAAAGCTGCCCTCATGGGCCCCAAAGAACACCAGGCATGTCCTGATTTGACCACACAATCTGACTTTAACCACATCACAGGCCCCAGATCCAATCCACATATTTAAACAGGTGTGTCCATGCACTCAACCACAACCACATCATCCATCCAAGACAGGACCACAAAAACTAGCCAATCACAAAGCAGCAGGAACAGGATGTTTAAGCACCAAACCATAGAAGGCACCCCTCCCCATTACCTAATACCTTAACAAACTCCTCCTGGCTTTTTAATATTCACAATTTCTGTAGTGTAATGAGCATCATCACACTATAAAATTGCCTGTGTTATCTTACTAAGGTGCTGGTTCCTCTTGGAACTCAACATGTTAAAGGCATCATTCCCAATAAGTGCCTATATTTGAATTAGAGATCATCGACTGAATACTTTGAGAAGGTCCTGCCACAACACATCATGCGACAGAACCAGAAAGTCAGAGTGGCTAGGATTTTTTATGTTCCATTAGTTAATTACAATTATATTCAGTACTCTAACGTACTATGTGAGTGTGTTTTCCTTTGGATCATATGAAGTTGGGAAGGAGACACAAATCTTATTGGGATAGGGCCAAGAAACAAGTAGATTTTGGCAAGTGTATAAAATGTAACATTTTAATCTTGACCTTTTAAACTCTAAATCAAGCCAAGAGAAGCCTGAGAAGGCCCTAGTGGACAGAAAGTGCTTCCTGGTGGATGCAGAGATCCTGGCAGGCTGCTCTTTTTTGCTTAGAGACGTGGGATGGTAGCTTGAGTTTGGAGCACCACCTGGTGTTCTATGAGGAAATTGCATACTGAGTAGAAATTTCAGACCACCTCGCTGGAAGGCCTCTATCTACCCACTAGTGTCCAAGAAAGGAAATCGAAGGAAACTATTGTTAACCCGAAAGTTTGGTTAAAGTAGAGGCAACAAAAATAAGACCCCTTTTCAAAGTTACGTTTTCGTAAATCACATGGTTCACAAAGAGCTCCTTTTAAATTTGTTAGCCTTGACACAGTTTTAAAACATATCTCAATAATAGGTCAAAAATTTCAAATATGGACTTAGTTCTACCTAGGATTTATGGATTTTACTGGTAATTAATGTCTTTTAACAAACAATGCTGCGGTTTAGGGCTTAGCTCCATTATAGCAAATGGTCGGTGGATTTCCAGCGTATGAAATTACAAGTCTTGTAGGTTATGGAGTGGCAATGTGTGTGCCAGAATGTTTCCATTTTTTTTCTGTTATTCCAACTTAAAACTCAATACAATCTTTTGCTTTACAATTTAATTTTATAAAAGTAAAACTTTTTTTGGATACAGGATAATCAATATACTGCTTCACATAGATATTGAAATAATACATAATACTGCTTTGGGGGTAGCTGATCTTTGGTTAAATGTATCGCCTCATTACGAAGGTCACAGACATCTGTCGCAGTGAAATCACTAATCAAAATTAGCTACCAGAATTCCACATGCATTTTTAAAATGACCAAGCAAATGAAGTTTTTGGGGGTTTTGTTTGTTTGTTTTTGCACCCAAACCTTTTCCCCAAATATCCCTTCTCTCCCATCTGGTTTTAATGACAGTGTTAAAGGGGAAAATTTTAAGCTCTTTATATTCTAGGAATCATCTTTGTTAGAAAGCATATTTGAGAAAGCTTTTCCTTTTCCTTCTTGGGTAGAAATTGAAAAATTAAATATTCTTTCCTTGGTTTGCTACTAGTTAAGATCATTTGTAATGAGATTATAACACATCAGGAAGACAAACTTTTTTAAGTATGAGATTTGCAAAAAAAATATATACAGGAAAGTCTCTGGTATCTATTAGTTGCCTTTTCTGTAACTTTCTTCTTGAATAGATAAGGAAAAGAAAAGCAATTACCCTTAAATGGCCTCAACTTATCTGTCTCCATTTAAAGAAGAAAACTTCAGTATGGCAATTCACCAGTACAGTTTTGGTATATAACAGAACATCGCTAGAAATTCCTATTCATGAGAGCTGTATCATCATATTATTGTATATAGAAACACTATATGTAGGAATGTGGAATTTATATTCTAAAAAGGGGTGCAATTTTCATGCACTGATTAATTTTTTTTAATGTGCCCATAAGCACAATGCTTTGAGTCAACTGTGTAATATCTGTAGCGGCTATTATAATGCTGAATCATCTGAGAATGTACTGAATATACAAGTATGCCACAGTTTTTGAAATGTAATGCATTGATTCAGTATTCGTTTGCCTTCCTGAAGGCATCAAAAATGAAACACTTTCAATTTTAACAATATTTGTTGTCTCTAATTTTTCTTCTTTAGAAGTATTTCTCTGATGATGAAAATAGAAAAAAGTAGGCCTGATGTCAAACAAATTTATGTTCTATATTTCTCATTGTGATCATAGCACTAAGAAATGTGCCCCCAAATTATTTTTAAACATTTTATCCACATGAAAACTAACAATGAACGAGCAAAATGACAATCAGTTAAAATTAGAAATGAACAGTGTTAACAATAATAAAATGGCCTTGTTTTATGTAGCAACAAAATGACCAAGTACAATGACTTAATTTAATAAAATCATCCTTCAAAAGCTGCTGCTATGAGTATTTTTAACCATAAAATGTCCTAATCTAATGCACTCCTCCCTTTTTTTACTGTTGTTGCATATTGCATTGGGTCTGATGAGTATTCCAACATTCCAGAATGTACCAAGTTCATAAATCAGTGTAAACATATTGATGTGTTTACAGATACTGTAAAATGCATGTTCTCCCTGGAAAGAGAAAAAATTCAAATAAAATACAAGTACTGCTACTAAAAAAATAAAGTAGAGGCAACAGGCTAAATGCATACATTTTCATTATTTATTATAGATTAATTCATTCTCTTTAAAGTAATAGTACGTGGAGTCCACAGAGCTAGATATTAAATCTAGCTACCAGATACCAAAACCAGCCAGCCTTACATCTGCTTTTAGGACAAAAGAAGGTGTTCTGTGTCTTTCAGATTTATGGTCTCCATAAGTGATTAACTAGACCATTGGAAAGGAATTTCTTAATTGCATAGGTTGTAAATACATTAAGATAACAGAGTTTGACAAAGTTTCAGATAGAAATTAAGATCCAAGATGTCTGTGTTTTCTTTACCATTAACATGCCATAATATAGTATATGTCCACAAAATATTAAGATATGGAAAATGTCCCATTATTAAGAAAAAGTGTCTTAGGTTAAAGGTCACTTAAGGAAAGCCAAGCCAGCCCTTTTGTTGACATAAGAGGCACTCTCGGAGTTTACTTCAGAGAGAACAAAGAGATTATTCTGAAATTTTATATTCAATATTATCACCATCTACACCCAACGCTCTTTTACATGCAAAATAAGGGGTTGGACTGTGTGTTTTCGTGGGTCCCTTGTAGCTTTGAGTAAGCATGGAATTTGTGTTTCTGTCTCACTGTTCTATGTCCTAGTGATTAATTCCAAGGACAGGAAAGGTGGTTAAGGACTCCTGCCCATTCCTCAGCATTTTACCCCAAATATTCTTTCAATGTTATATTGTAGATAACTAGTAAACATTACTTCCACACAGTAAACACTGAAAATAAAACCTAATGCTCAATTGATATATGTTACAATGGGGTTTATTGAAGGATTTTGTTAAAGACACTGAGCTATCAACTGAAAAGTAAGTAACAAGGTACATGAAATCTGCTCAGCTTGGGTACTAACAAATATTCTGAGAATAACCTTGAGAGAATTTACTGTTATCTTAGAAGGAGATGGGGATGGGGAGGGGAGAGGTTAGCATATCTTAGAGTTGGGCAGATAAGGTGAGGGAGCAGAAAAGGACAAAACCTTAAGGAGAAAGAAAGAAAGAAAGAAAGAGAGAGAGAAAGAGAGAAAGAAAGAAAGAAAGAGAAAGAAAGAAAGGAAAGAAGGAAGAAAGAAAGAAAAAGAAAGAAAGATGCTGAACTTTTGACATGAAAATTTATATGATAAGTGTCTGTGTTTCAAAGTTTAACTGTCAACTCAAAATGCATGTACGGAGAATTGCAATAAGCCAATACACATTTTCTTCTGCTCAATGAAGGCTGCACTTGAAGCTTCAATAAAGAGCAGTTATAGCGATGATTAGAATAATGATGTTGATAACCCATCACAGCCTCGCTTCTACAGGATTAACTCATACGTGGGTACCATGTGATTCACACATTGGGTGTGAATTACAACGGTCAAAATGAGGCAATAAGGTTAATTTTTTTTTAAAAAGGCCACCTCAGACAGTCCCTCTCCTAGGGCTATTCTTACCAGAGGCTGATCTATTGATCAGTAAACAGTTCTTAGGTGCCTACCCTGGGCTGAATTCTGAGGATACAAAAGGAAGCAGAAGAAGGGCCTTATCCTCAAGGAGTCTATGTTCTAATGATAGAGATCACAAGCAAACAAATACATACAGAATATATAGGAAATAATTAGCCAAGAAAAGGCATTGGAATTAAGAGGTACTGTCACTGTTGTTATTAGATGTAACCCAAAGGAGAAGAAGGAAGGCCATGAAATTATGACTGAGGAAGAGCTCAGAGAGGACTGGAAGGAACCTTTCCTGAGAGAAAAAGAAGAGTCTCAGACGTTCTCTGCAAGACCCAGACTGAGATGAATATAATTATTTCTAAAACTGAGGAGAGAGCTAGAGAAAGAAAGTGTTGGTTTCTGCATAACATGGAAAAATCAAAAGGATCCTCCTTCTCAGAATATGAGTGTGCTTGGGCTGCCTCCCCAGTACAAAGGGATAAAATTTTCTCCAGTTTCTTCACTGCTATACATTAGAATTAGCAGCATTTCCCTTCATATGCCCTACAGACAATTCAGTTTTTTCCATCAGGTCTCATTTGGAAGATAGAGTTTTAAGAAGTTTCTAGAAAGGAGGTTGGAGTTTTTTAATTTTAATGTTCATTTTATTGTCCTTTTTTTATTATTTACATTTCTGTTGTATTCTTCTCTCCCACCCTTTCTAGAAAGCTATTCCTTATAATAAAGAATATTTTTAAAGGAGGAAGAAAGAAAAAATTTCCAAAAAACTAACCAACATATAACAGAAAACACATGACATTATATGTAGTGTTGTACACTAATCAATCCCCATCTCTTTTCTTTCAGAGCAACCTTGGTTGTTATAATTTTGTAACATTTCAGTTGTTTTGGAAGATTCTGAATATCATCTGGCAGGATAAGGTACCAGACACTAAGATTCTTACTTGAGCTAAATTGCCAAGCATTCAAACTGTGCTTCAGAGAGCACAACTCCCATGCGCTGGCCACATTGTCTGAATGCAAAATGTATGCTTGCCAAAAAGACTATTTTATGGAGAACTCACATGAGGCAAGCAATCACATGGTGATCAGAAGAAGTGATACAAGGACACTCTCAAGGTCTGTCAAGAACTTTGAGTTTGATTGTGTGACATGGGAGACACTGGCACAGGACC
Source organism: Potorous gilbertii (assembly GCA_028658325.1). Classification (NCBI taxonomy): domain Eukaryota; kingdom Metazoa; phylum Chordata; class Mammalia; order Diprotodontia; family Potoroidae; genus Potorous; species Potorous gilbertii. Next base: position 269,059,300 of record CM053771.1, on the reverse strand, counting down.
ACTCAGTATGGTGTGCCCGCATCAGAGAAGTGCTGTGCTCTATGAGCAAAGCAGAATTGAGGCAGCCCAAGGGAAACATGGGATGCACAAATTTGAAGTATCCACCCCAAGTGTTCACCCAGACTACCTGTGCCCAATCCATGGCAGAGCATTTGAGCTCATATTGGTCTGATCAGTCCCAGTCAGACACCTTGAAACTTGACTTTACCATGGTGATGTCATTTTGGTCCTCTTTGAGAAACAAAGGACAACAACCACCACCGTTGTTATTCAGCATTTAGTACAATGCCTAGCATGCAGTAAGTGGTTAATATTTTAATTGTTTGTTATATCCACTTACATTACTGCAATCATTGTTTATATTGTTTTCCAGGTTCTGCTCAACTCACTGTGCATCAGGTTCACATAAGGTTTCCCAGGTCTCTACATTTATTGTAATCATCATTTCTTATGGAACAGTCATATCTCAGCAGGTCTGCATACTACAATTTGTTTAGTTATTCCTCAGTTGATGGAGATCTACTTTTTTATTTACTATCACAAAAAGTGATAGCAAATATTTGTGTATATATAGAATCTTTACTTACGCCTAACTGGAAATTCTGAGTCAAAGAGTGTGGACATTTATTTTTTGCATAATTTCAAATTGCTTTTAGCAAGGATTTTGATGTCTCTTTTCTTAAGGTTTTTACCTCATGTGAAGCTTGTAAACAAAAGTATCTCCAAATGCTTCTTTATCTCTTCTGGGTGACTTGTTTTTCACCCCCATTATTACATGAAACCTATTTTGACTTGAAAAGAAATTCTGTTTCCTTGGCTCTGAATCCTTCCAAAGATCATTGTTGTTCCCACCATCAACAACATTTTGCAGCCCAGGGTCATCCTACATCTAAGCATTATCCATTATCAGATTAGTTAGCGCTTGGGTCCTCAGACTGGGAATCACGCTGTGTACACAAAATTCTCTTCCTTACCTTTCCTCTTACTTCCTGGATCCTTTCTTCCTAGTTATCCCCAACTTTCTCAACACTTGATACCTAAGGCCACTTCTCCTCTCATTCACTTCTAAACCCATGGCAATCTACTTTTCAGACTCATCATTAAACTGAAACTTATCTTCAAAGTTAGCAATAATCTCTTAATTACCAAACCGGACAACCTTTTATCAATATTCATCTTTCTGGGTCTCTTTGCCTTCAACTTTGTCAATCACTTTCTCGGGATACTCTCTCCTCTCTGGATAGAGAGTTCAACCATGAGGGAAGATTGTTGCAAGGCTTATTAAACTAGAACTGCCATGATTTACTTCATAGTATCTGTCTTGAAATTGTCAAAACCTTTATTATGAAGTGTATAAGGACAAGTTTGGTCCTTAAAAGTTATGTAAATGCAACTGTCATCTTTCCAGAATGCAAGTGAATTTATATTCTTACTAGAGGATAGATACATGGCTATACACATTATTCATAGCTATATTTATGTTATTTTTCCCTATGTTTGTGTGAAAGCATATTTTTTCTAAAAAACTTCTTTTTTATTTCCCTAGAATCTTTAAGAAATATTTCTCTAAGCCAAAACCCTTTCCAGAATATCCCTTCAGGAAAGTAATCAGAACAAAAGCTAAGGCCTTTCTTAAGAAAATGGATTGGGGGGAGGAGCCAAGATGGCGGAGTAGAAAGATACACATAAGCTAGTTCCTAACCCACAGCCCATAAAAGAGGAGCTGTAAAGAGGAGCTCCCAACGAATTCTGGAGCAGCAGAAGCCACACAACAATGGAGTGGAGGAGATTTCTTTCCAGCGAGCCCTGAAAAACCAACACCAAAGATCTGTCACACATCGGACCTGGAGCAGAGCCCAGCCCTGCCTTGGCTACAGCACCAACGGGACCAGATCCAAGCAGGCTTCAGGGACAAGATCTCCCATGGCCACACAGGTCCCTCCACCCACAGGCACCAAAGATCAGTGAGAGACTCTTCTTGGCTGGCCAAGAGGGGAGCGGTGTATCTCCATAACTCAGGCCTCCTCAGGAGGCAGCAGCAGAGGCAGCAGGAGAAAGGGGCTCCCAAAGCATGCAGGAGCTCAGATCCATTGTTGAAGGTCTCTGCATAAACCCCCAGAGGGAACTGAGCCCTGTGTGGTGGCCCTGCCCCCACCTGAGCAGCTGAACTTAATCTCACACTGAATAGCAGACCCGCCCTCACTGAAAGTCCTGAGGCTGGGAAGTAGCATTTGAATCTCAGCCTCCAAGCACTAGTGGGGTGGAATTAGAGGTGAGGTGGGTGTGGTGAGGAAACTCAGAAGTCAAGTAACTAGCTGGGCAAATGCCCAGAAAAGGGAAAAAAAATAAGACCATAGAAGGTTACTTTCTTAGTGACCAGATATCTCCTCCCATCCTTTCTGATGAGGAAGAACAATGCTTACCATCAGGTAAAGACATAGAAGTCAAGGTTTCTGTATCCCAAATGTCCAAAATAAATATTCAATGGGCTCAGGCCATGGAAGAGCTCAAAAAGGATTTTGAAAATCAAGTTAGAGAGGTGGAGGAAAAACTGGGAAGAGAAAGAAGAGAGATATAAGAAAAGCATGAAAAGCAGGTCAACACCTTGCTAAAGGAGACCCAAAAAAATGCTGAAGAAAATAACATCTTGAAAAATAAGCTAACTTAATTGGCAAAAGAGGTTCAAAAAGACAATGAAGAGAAGAATGCTTTCAAAAGCAAAATTAGCCAAGTGAAAAAAGAGATTCACTGAAGAAAACAGTTCTTTCAAAATTAGAATGGAACAGATGGAGGCTAATGACTTTATGAGAAACCAAGAAATCACAAAACAAAACCAAAAGAATGAAAAAATGGAAGATAATGTGAAATATCTCATTGGAAAAAAAAAAAACAGCTGACCTAGAAAATAGATCCAGAAGAGACAATCTAAAAATTATGGGACTACCTGAAAGCCACGATCAAAAAAAGAGACTAGATATCATCTTTCATGAAATTATCAAGAAAAACTGCCCTGATATTTTAGAACCAGAAGGCAAAATAAATATTCAAGGAATCCACCGATCACTGCCTGAAAGATCTAAAAAGAGAAACTCCTAGGAAC
>CM053771.1:268996953-269055700 GCA_028658325.1 Potorous gilbertii | reverse complement strand
TCTGTTCCATTCTAGTTTTGAGAGAACTATTTTCTTCAGTGAACTTTTGACCCTCTTTTTCCATTTGGCTAATTCTGCTTTTGAAAGCATTCTTTTCCTCATTGGCTTTTTGAACCTCTTTTGCCAGTTGAGTTAGCCTCTTTTTCAAGGTGTTATTTTCTTCAGCATTTTTTTGGGTCTCCTTTATCAAGGTATTGACCCGTTTTTCATACTTTTCTTGCATCTCTCTCATTTCTCTTCCCAGTTTTTCCTCCACCTGTCTAACTTGATTTTCAGAATCCTTTTTGAGCTCTTCCATGGCCTGAGCCCATTGGATATCTATTTCAGATGTTTAGGATACAGAGGCCTTGACTCCTATGTCTTTTCCTGATGGTAAGCAGTTTTCTTCCTCATCAGAAAGGAAGGGGGGAAACATCTGGTCACCGAGAAAGTAACTTTCTATGGTCTTTTTTTTTCCCCTTTTTTGGGCATTTTCCCAGCCAGTTACTTGACTTCTGAGATTCCTCTCCACCCCCTGGCCTAGATCTGCCCAGCTAGTGCTTGGGGTCTGAGATTCAAATGCTGCTTCCCAGCCTCAGGGCTTTCAGCGGAGGGGGAGAGCTGCTATTCAATGGGAGCTTAAGTTCTGGTGCTCAGGTGGGGGCAGGGCCGCCTCCCAGGCACAGTTCCCTCAGGGAGTTTATGCAGAGACCTTCAGTAATGGACCCCAGCTCCTGCCTGCTCTGGGAGCCTCTGTCTGCCCGCTGCCTCCTGAGGGGGCCTGAGTTATGGACACACACCGCTGCCCTCTCAGCCAGTCCAGAAGTCTCTCTCACTGACCTGTAGCACCTGTGGGTGGAGGGACCTTCGTGACCGCCGGAGATTCCGTCCTTGAAGCCTGCTCCAATCTGCTCCTCTGTGAGTCATGGGGTCAGGGAAGGGCTGGGCTCTGCTCCTGTCTGGTGCACGATGGACCTTTGGGGTCGGTTTTTCAGGGCTCTCTAGAATGGAAATCTCTTTCACTCCGTTGCTGCATAGCTTCCTCTGCTCCAGAATTTGTTGGGAGTTCTTTTTAGAGGAAATCCATGGGCTGTGGGTTCGAAGCTAGCATAGGTGAGTCTTTCTACTCTGCCATCTTGGCTCTTCCCCGTGTAAAGGCTTTCTTAAAAAACATTATCAGGCATGGTGAACACATCCTGCTATAGAGGACGGCTGAGGCTGTGGCTTGCTTGAGTTTAGAAATTCTGAATGTACCTCACCTTCCAGGGTTGTGGAGATGATCAAAGGAGATAACATTTGTGCGGTGAGATAGAACGCTGGCTGCGGTTGTTGTTATTGTTACTAGAAAGCTCAGCAGTGGATCTAGAGTATACATTTTTAGGGCATTCCTGAGAGACATCCCCTTCTGACAAGTAGTGTGGTGGTTGCCTTTATTGCTGTAGAGCTACCTTCTTTGTTTTGGATTTACCTTCAGGATTCTTTTGATTTGAGGCTTCTTTGAAACTTAAGTGGATCCATTGATTTGGCTATTACCTCCAGACTGTTTCACTTCCCTCTGTTCTCACCTTGTGTTACTCTTATATTTCTCTCTATAAATCCCCCAGAGAGGATCTCTTTAATGTGCTAGAAGCCTCAATTATACTGACTTTTCTTTTAATTTTACAACTGGGAAAATACTGAAACAAATGATCATGCTATCTTTTCTTTCAGACTTACAGACTGAAGATCCTTTCCCCTCCCTCTTCCTCCCTCTTCCTTCCTTCCCTTCCCTTCCCTTCTCTTCTCTTCCCCTCCCCTGTCATCCTTTCCCAAAACCTTAAACCCACTGCACTCTGAAACCCATAGATTGGACAACACTAGGCCCTTGCCTAAGGGCTGTTTTCTGGACCCTTCTGGCTTAAGAGTGATTATCAGTAGTAACTGTTGCTGTTTCCCTCTCAGCCTGATGTACTTTTTTTCTTTGCCTCATTAAAGGGGCCATCCTCTGACTACTTCTTAAACAGGTGTATTCACTGAATGGGCATTACCTCACCCTAAGTGAGTACCTGCATAGACTAGTCATCCTAAGGAATATTTGGTCACTGGATTCAGATGGCTCTGGAGGAGAAGTGAAGCTTATGACCTTGCACAGGCCTCCCTCACTCAAAACAAAGAGTCAAGTGCAAGTCATGTCATCATTTCCCTGATGACATGGGCTTCTTTGTCAGCAAAGGATGAACACAACTACAGACTGAAGCATATTCCAGTACCTATTTATTTTGTTAGGCATTAATAGTGAAGAATTGGTCTTGAATGGAAAATCTCACCTAGAAGAGTATAAGGTACCTGGAAGCAATACAGTGATTCAGTAAAGAGCAAATTATGTTGAACAATTTCCTTTTGTGATAAAATTAATAGGAAGTACTGATATGGAGAAGCTATAGATAATCTAATTTATTTAAATCTATCTAGATTAAAGTAAAGTTTTTTTTAATGTTCCATATTATGCTCATATTAGCAGATTAGTAAAATTTAATCTAGTTCTGTGGTTTTCTAAGCACTCTGTGGAGTGGAATGAATTATCTTGAGAATCTAGTCCAAAAGTTAAAAAAATGATGGCTAGAGGAGATCTTGTGCACATCCTGTTGTTAAACCAAGTCTATTTCAGCAAAGGATTTTGGTTGAACATGAGGTTGAGTGCCTAAATCTAGTGGATTATGTTACTGTTGGATGGGTGAATTGCGTCTAGGTGGTTAATTTTTTTGGCTTAGAATCAGTAGTACTCTCAAATATATTAGTTCTGTAGCCATTATTGTTTAATAATACATGGTTAAAAACAAAACAGCAGCCTAAAAAACTAAACTAAAAGCTGCCCAGACTTTTGCTATTAGCATCTCAGTGAAATACAAGATTCCACTGAAAAAATTGACACTAAAATGGTTTCAAGAGTAATTCATTGAACTAAATGCAACATAATCCTAATTCACAATTACATTGATTACTTAATTATATTGAAATTGTCTTTTAGTCCATCTAACACCAGTAACACCAGTCAAAAATGGGATGAATGGTAAAAATCGCAAGAGAATAATGCCTGATCCATTGACTGAACCACCTGTGATAGATCCTATTCATGAAGCTCGTATTTACTGCAATATTCCAAGCATTTCTGAACGTAGTGCAGAAGGTAGGTTTTGCAATATCATGTAACAAATTTGATAGCTACAACAAAGTACTTTTTTTCTTAGAACTGTTTTGAAGAGTCACAAGTTTAAAATTCTTGAATTTATGAGGGTCAGAAAGGAATGAAAGTAGAAATAAGTACCCAGCCTTCCTTTTCATGGAAATTAATGGTTTATGTTGATCGGTAGAATTTTTGCTTTGTAGATAGTTTTTTAATGAACACTTTTTTATATTGAAGCATTCCTGTAAAACCTAGTATATCTTAACACTATTCCCAAAACTAATTTTAAATTATATATTTCATATATGTAGGTCATGCACCATATTATTTCAAGCTAATATCTGTTCATGTGTTAATTCGTCATGGAGATAGATACCCACTTTATGCCATTCCTAAAACAAAGAGGCCAGAAATTGACTGTACTTTGGTTGCTAACAGGTAAGCTGCATTTTAAAAAATCTTTTCCATAATTATAATTTTTGAAACTAACATGTTGTTTCCTTTGTTTTTTATCACCAGCTGTTGCTGTACTTAATACATTGTAATTTTTCAAAATTATAGAGGTAGCATATCCTTCAGGATCTCTTTTTTATAATGTGAATGATAATTTTGGCTTTATTTATTGATTAATTTATTCATTCATTCATTCATTTATTTTTAAAGCCAAAGAAAACAAAGTTTATTAAAGATTCGCCACATTGGGTTGCCTCTTAAGGAGCCTAAGCATTTGTAATGCTTGTATTCACAAGCGGGCCAGATAGAATCTCAGCTAGGCAGAGTCTGAGCTGGATTGAATCTGAGCGCCTTCATGGAGGCAAGATGGAATTTAAATACAGAAAAGAGTATAGGAGGGATGGGGGTTGGGGGGTGGGGTCTGATAGTCCTGGGTGATGGGAGGAGGGGTTTAGGAAGGGTCTTGAGGAGGAGTCCAATGATGGTGAAAGACTGGAATCACCTGGAGGCTATCTGGAATTATCAGACAATGGAGGGTTTGGGTGGGAAGCAGGTGGGGCATCAGGTGGGGCACTCGTTCTAGAGATCTTGATAGGGGCTGTATGGGAATGGGGTTTTGATGGGATCCAGGGTGGGGAGTGCAACGGAGACCTGAAATGATAATGAAAAGCCCATGGGCTTCCTGAGATTGCTGAAACAAAAGGCAAGATTAGATTTGAGTAAGAATGGCCAGATTAAGTGGGAAGATTCAAGGGGAGCTCAAGGAGGCTCCCAGAGTCTGAACCCCATCATTCCCCTCTCAAACAGATTGAACCCAAATTCTTTTGGGGTAAAGGGCAAAGGTCTCAGCTTCTGAAACTTATTCTTGGTAGCAAGGGGCATAGAGCTGTCTCCGCCTTGATGAGTCCTGTTCAAGGGTTTAGAACCTGGGCAGTGCCAGGTCCAGTGGGCTGAAATGGAGACCTTGGATTCAGATGGAGGTTGGTATATAGCCTGGGCTGTCATCTGGAAGTTGAAGGCTTGCACTCTGAAAAAGACAAAACCTTCAGCCTTCGTTTTTGCCTAGGGCTTGGTGAGAGAGGTGGAGAAAGTGGGAGCACTGCCAGCACCCAGGCTTTCACATTGTTCTAAGTCTTGAGAAAACTGGAGGACAGGGTACTGGGGGGCGGCTCCACCACTTTTCCATCCTGCGGGACAAACTTTCCTTCAATGTCCCTCCTGGTCACATGGGCATGGTCCCTGGTGGTCTAGTGGTTAGGATTCGGCGTTTTCAGCGCCGTGGTCCGGGTTCAATTTCTGGTCAGGGAACCACAAATGATGAGGTTGAGGGGTGATGGTGGACCCCAAAATACTGACAGTCCAGGTCGTGCTCGAATGAATTCTACTCAAGCCTTCTTAAAGCCAAAGAAAACAAAGTTTATTAAAGATTTGCCAAATTGGGTTGCCTCTTAAGGAGCCTAAGCATTTGTAACACTTGTATTCACAAGTGGACCAGATAGAATCTCAGCTAGACAGAGTCTGAGCTGGATTGAATCTGAGCCGGTTTATTTATTTTTTAAAAATAAAATTAGGTTGTAAATTCCTTCAGGGCAGAGACTCTTGTGTTACTCTTTGTATCTTTTGGATGGCAATATGCCACAATGGAAAGAAGATATTGCTTATGGTGTCCGGAGGCCTGCGTTCAAATTTCACCTCTGAAATTTACTACCTATGTGCCTTTGGCAATCACTGTAGCTCCCTGGGCCTTAGTTGTCTCATCTATAAAATGACATTCTAGCTCTAGGTCCATGATTTTGTGATGCCCAGCTATCATGATATCTTGCATTTTCAGTAAATATTTGAATGAATAAATGGAGAAAACATCAAGAATACAAAGTGGAAAATACGATTATAGAAATTTTAAGATCCTAAAGTTATAATGGTAGTTAACTACAGGAAAAAGTATCAAATGCCAAGGATATATTTAGAGATGTGTATTTTCCGAAAGAGGTAGTGTGGTCATGTGACTAAAGGGCTGTCCATCGTGAAGTGAAGACTTGGGTACAAGTTATGCCTCTGAGATGTACTAGCTGCCTGTCAGTAATCACTTAACACCTCAGAGCCCCCCAAGGCTCTAAATTGCGGAGCAAGTGTCATTGGTATAGGTAATTTCCTTACCAAAAGTTGCCTTAAACTAATGAGACAGTAGATCTGAGTTTTCAAAAATACTAACCAGTGGTCTTTTTTAAAAATTTAATTTATATAGTAGAAATATACTTACAAATTACCTAATAAAAAACCAGGAGAAAGAACTGCACTTGATTTGAGTTGATATGGGGTAACAGGATTGAGGTGGTGTCAAATTTAGTTCCTTTGGTCACCCTCATCAGTTTGTACAGACTCTTTGGCCCAAATTAGAACTTATATCTCTCCCTAGTGATGTGACCTAAAATTTCACATAATCACCAACTTTTGTTGATTACTTCCTAGTGTCAGATTTAAAATTGTCTGTATGATTAAGGCAGGCTGTTTCAAATCAGTTCATTTTCAACATCCAAAATGTTGTGGTGTAGGACTCTGTGGCTTTTTGTTATAGTGAGATTTTCCCCCTTCCACTTATCATGTCCCTATAGGACAATTTTATATTACCTGTTAAAACTGTACTAAATCTGTCTGAAAAACAAGATTATCAGTTCTGTAATGGTTGGAACCTTTACTTGTATGCTTATTTTGTATCCCACAAAGTTCTCAATACTAGGCTAGATATTTAGTAGATTCTTTTTAAATTGAATTAAATTATCTCTTGAGACTTGAATAGAATATTAATTAATTTTAAGTTGTTATAAAAAATATTTTTCAAAGTTCATAGAATGCTGTTTTTCCAGTTAGATACTTTTTACTATTGAATAATCGTTCCATGAATTTACACACTGATGTGTGTTACCTAATTTAAATTCCAGTGTAAACTATTTGAATTTATTTTCTGGTAAGAATGCTACTTTTTTTCCCTTAGTATTCTAGAGAAGAACTCATTACTTATACAGTTTATGCTGTAGCATTGTTGGCTTTCTAATGGGTATGCAAAATAGCTTTGAGGTCCTAGATTGAACTTTTTATGCATTAATGTTTGTGATATAAAGAGATACTTGAAGTGGAATAAGAAAATGAAGCCAGTCCTTTGAAATCTTTAAAGTTAAACATTTTTTCTACTTTCAGTGTTCATCATGCATAAAGATTTCTGATGAGACCAGGGTCAGGTATATTTTTATTGAAGAAGAATTTATTTCATGGATTTGATTAATAAACATCAAAACTCATAAAATTTTAATAAAAATTTTAATGTTTAAGCAAAAAATGTTATGTCTGAGGTTATAGAATATATGTAGAGTATATATAGTATTTCGTTTTATTAATTATTGTCCAAGAAAAGGACAATGTTAAATTAGGGTAAAATGAATTATTTGTCCCTGTCTCTATCAGGTTAGTAGAACATTAAAATTTGTATGAGAATGAAACTTCTGTTAAAAAATACTTCATTATAATTGCCTTCTTGACTGAAGTTCTGATTTGATATCTTATCCAAGTGTAGAGATGACCTTGATTTCTTGTAGGTTATGCCAGCAGCAGCTCTGGTAAGTTCAGTACCAAGCTAGTAAGTCTTTGATTATGGGTCTGGTCTTAGAATGTATGCCTTTGATTTAGGGGCTAGCTCAGTTAAATTCAGAGAGGTTTATCACTAGGTTGCCCACATGTTGATAATTCTTTTTCTGCCTCAGCATCTCTTCAGAATCAGGTACCATATTTGTGGAGGGGTCAGAATTTGTGTAAGTGAAAGAAGTATTCACACCAGTGAGATCACAGATCTTTGAAATATTAAAGTAATAATTCCATAAGTGAAAATTTCTAAATATAGATTTCCCTTATGTGGAGATAATGTCACAAATCACCTCTTATAGGAAAAAAAACCTAATTGGTAATTAAATGATTTTTAACATGAAGAAGTATTTAAGAGTAAGCACACAGTGAAAACATGAAGAATTTAGGAAACTATTTTCCTGTAACTGTCTTTAGTCAATTAAACTTAAATTTAATTTCCAGATTATTCCCACAAAGCTTTCGCTTAGAATCTTAATCAAAATCTAGGCATACTAAGAGAAGAATTTTATATATTCTGAGGGGTAATCTGTAGTTTATGAAGATAAGTATTAAAAGCTTTGTGTTCATTTTATGAAAATGTTAATTTTCAAGATTGCAAATATTTTTATGTATTAAGTTTTAGGAAAAAAACTATTTTCTGCTCTAGTGAAAAACATAATGTACCCTGTGATATTTAGGATAACATCATTTAGTATTAGAGTATGCCAGGTTTAGCACATTATAATTTTAAGATGTACCTTTACAAAGTGAAGTTTTGAGATTTATGTTTTTTTTGTCAGGTTACTGAAATTATTTTAGCATATTTAGAATCATGATTGCTTCCATTTAAATTTCATTGTTAATGGAGTTCAAGTGGTGAGCGTTTGCTTTTAGAGCAGTGTGGTCTTTACCCTTTTCCTTGCTGTTTCTTGTTTTTAATCTAGCAGTTTAAATTCCCCCTTTCTGTCACAAAGTAAACGTCAGGATTTTTGGAAAGTGTGCGTGAATTCTTGTTACTTTGTTAATCAGGGAAAATTGTTTATTACTAGATACTTTACTTTTAAATTTAATGTTATATTAATGCACTGCAAAGATTAAAACTTAAGGTTCTACTGTTTTTTTTCTTGTGGTTTGACTTAAGGTGCGTTTAAATGTGGTATAAACATGGCGAAATGCTTTAGCTTTAATCATAGAAGTAAAGTGCTTATCATATGCTTCTATTCACTACAAGGTTAATTCTGTAAAAATACTGCTTTCGTCATCTCATACACCTGCTGAAAAACCTCCAGTGACTCAGTCTAAGCTCCCTGGCATGGCATTCAATGCTCCTTACATTCTGTCCGTAGGGTGTCTAATTTTGTTTTCCTCCCCTCCCCAGTTAAATCCTATACTGTCCTCTGAACATGACTAGCACATTCCTGCCTTTCAGGCTTTGCTCATGGCATTCCTGTTGTCTAGAATAACTTCCCTATCTTTCCCAACTATTTAAATCCTATTCATCTTGCAGGACCTTGCTCAAATCTCATTCATCCATGAAGCTTTTTCAGACCACTTCAGCTGGAAGCCCTCTCTTATTTCTTTGAAATCCTATAGCAGTTTTTGTCTGTACAGCTCAATTGACAAAAGAAACAAACGATCGTGTGTGTGTGTGATTTTACTTTCCTTACTCGATTGTAAATTCCCTTTATAGCCCTACATGATAGGCATTCACTTGTTCATTGTTTGATTTATATCAAGCTGAGTTAAATATTATCATTCTATAAAGTAACCATAAAGTTGAATTTTCAACTTTACATAAAGGCAGGATACATGAAACAGTTGGAAAGTAAGAGTGTATAATAAAGTGCTAAATTATACAATAAAACAAATATATGTAATAGACGTTAAAGGGAAAAAATGAGTGTAGTCTGAATTTCCCAAGAAAAGCTTTAAATAGGAGGTGAAGGATTCAAACTGGACCTTGAAGAGTGACAATTTTATTGATGAATGTAAGTGATCAAATAATAATAAAATTTTAATATTAAAAATCTGGTGATCAATACATCAGTTCGTGGTCTTATATGACAGCATGTCTCCTTCAAGTTTCTACTTGCTTCTCTGTGAAATGGTTAGGGTTGTAACCCTTTATCCTTAGAGCCAGTTTTACCTCTTGAACTTTAAATATGGTCAGTGGGCGAGAGGGAATAGTCAGCATCAAAGCCTCAGGAGCCTAGTAGACCCCAGAAAACATTTGTTGGATTAGCTAACCAGCTAGCTTCAGAGAAGTTGAATTAGAAAATCATGATTAAATCTAGAGAGGAGGCCTGGAATCTAGAATAAAGGGAGATAACCCAAGAGCATACAGGTAATTGGGAGCTGCCTGCCTATGAATGCCTTTGAAGATCAAAAGCTTATTATCTTAAGTGTGGACTAAAAATGCTTATAAAGAGAGATTCTAGGTACAAAAAAGCATCTAACTTTGAACAATATGATTGCTTGCAATAAACCATTCACTTTGATCAATTTATAGTTTTGTTTTTGTATCATTATATAAAACATTTGCTGGACTAGAATGTATTTTGGTTTGTCCCTTTTAGGAAGCCAAACCATCCTAAACTTGAAGCTTTCATCAGTCACATGTCGAAAGCATCTGCAGTCTTGATGGAAGGCACCCTCAGTACCCTGCCTCTTTATCCTAGTCACTCACTGTGTGAGATGGGAGAGCTCACACAGACAGGCAAGCTTACTCTTGGTTCTTTTCAGTTTCCCTTGGAGGTTGTTTTCTGTGGTTGGAAATGCTACTGGTCACGTTTTTACAGGTTATTTTATGTTGGAATCTATTGCCTTGCATGTAACTTTGATCTTCAAAAAACTTGTTTAGGGACAATGGCCAAATGAGAAAATATTTGTAAAACACTTCGAAAACCTTAAAACTTAAATCATCAGTTTTTGCTGCATCAATTCTAGTGTTAACTTCCTAGCATTCATTGGGAGGAAATTTGACTTGAAAAGATTGACCCCTATCCTCTACCACATCACTAGGACAAGTGAGGCAATAATGAATCTTACTAAAGTACTTCAAGGATCTGTTGTAATTGTTGTGGGTACTCTCCCCACATATTAGTAGATAGTCTTCTAGAGTTACTATTTCCATGCAAGTGATGAGCCTCTCCAAATTTAGCTAGACTGGTCCTCAAACAACAGATATGTAGTCACTAAACTCTTAAACTAAGCTTTTCCAGCTTGGTGTGGGACCTATCATATTTGGTATGTTTTTTGGCATAACTTTTGAGACCCAATGTCACTTTAATATGATGATTAGAGTAGCATAAAGTCTTTAAATAAAAGAATTGTCATATTACATCAAACCAGTAGCCCATCTTCTCAGCCCACTTCTCAGAAGCGTCTTCAAGGTTGATGATGTGTAGAGAGCACAATTTTCTTTGTGAACTCAGCCTCAGTTTCAAATGTTTAGGGATGTTCCCTGTATATTTATTTCCAAGTCCTTTTAGTTAATTATGGATCAAAGAATTTACCAAAAATTTATTTATATAAACCTTGGTCCCCATTTATATTTTAAATCTGCCATACTTCCTGAGGTTCAGTTCAATTCAGCAACATTTATTAAATGTCGTCTATGTACGATGCACTTGGATTCTGAGGGATAATAAAACGGGAAATGGATCCTCTCCATCTGGTGTTCCATTCTACTGCAGATAACAGTTTCCTCAAGTTTATATTTATCTGTAAAATAAGACTTTCTTTTTTGACAGAAAAAATACTCTTTTATCTCTTTCAAACATTAAGGAGAGACTCCCCTACCTGTTCTAATATTTTGAGATTTGATTACATTCAATTCAGCAGACATTTATTAAGTGTGTAGAACACTGTGCTACTCACTTGGAAAGAGATGAAATTTAGATAAGACATGATTCCTTCTCTCATGGAACTTAGTCTAGTCAAGGCTATTGCATATACAAAAATAACCGTAAATCATAATAAGTTCTTAGGAAATTACAAATATTTATTCCCTTCTTGACTTCATGAACTTCAATCATATCCCCTCATTGTAGAGTGAAGAATTAGGAATTTTTTTATTTAGCTTTTAAGAGTTCCCCTACATAGTTTAGTAATTTACTTTCTCTTCTCTGGCCTTACTGAATTTTTTTTTGAGATTTGTATTCTGGGTGTCTTCTGTGAGTCATGGTTTTATGCAGAGATGACAAGTGTTTTCCTCTTTTGTTTTTTTCCCTTTCTGAGGATGCCTAGCATATTGTTTGTCTTGTTTTGGGCTATAGTCAGCAGCACATTTTATACTTCCTGAGTGTATCAGTGGCCCCTAGACCTCTTTTTTTGATTGTACCTGATTGAGTAAAGCCACTAATTATATAGTTTAGATCATCTTTTCTTAAATATATTATCTCATTTATGCCCATATTAAAAATTCATTTTTTGGTTTTCTGCCTAACCATGTAGCTTTATGAAATCTTTGTATAGTTTTTCATTATCAGCTTAATGTTTTTTACTATTTGGGATTGGTTAGTGGAGTCTACCAATTTTGAAATTTTACTGTACCTAATCTTTTAAGCACTAAGATAAAGAGTTCATTAAGAGTTTAAATTGCTTCTCTTGAGACAGTAGTTCCCACCAGCTCAGGAGTGGGAAGACTAAGTGAGACCAAAAAAGGGAGGTTAATGAATGAGAGAATAGTAGCAAATGAGTAGATTTTAAAAATTTATTTACACTTGATTAAAAGAATATATTGAGCAAGTTGAAGCTCCATTCTTGAGTTGAAGAATACTTTATAATGGAGAAGAAAAAGTTATCCCTCTGTCCTTTCTGGTTATAGACTTGGGAGCCAGTTGCTTATATGTGGTAGCTGATATTTTCATCCTCTTGGGAGGTTCCCTGAGTAATATAGAAGACAGCCAAGGACTGGAAGTTTGGGAGAATTGAGTAGAAGTTATGCTCTCTAGGAAAAGCAGGTGTGGAAAAAGCATTATCACATTACTCCTAGGAGGATAGATACCTCTCTGACATCTCTTGCCATATAAATTTGCGTGCATTTTTCCTTCATGTATTGATGATGGTTGGCCAGCTTGAAGAGCTGAGTTGGGTTCAGATAGTTCTATTTTATATTGATTTAAAAAATCATAGAACTTAAGGTTGATTGAATTTTTATATACTTGTCCCTCGTATTATTCTCTTTTTTATGCTCCCTTTTGTTTACTTTCCTTCAACTCTTATTTATATTCAGGAAAACTTGTGTTGTCATTTTTGTTAGGTATTGTTCAACACTTGAAGAATGGACAGCTGTTACGAGACATTTATTTAAAGAAACACAAACTCCTTCCAAAAGATTGGACCACAAAGCATCTTTACTTAGAGACAACTGGAAAAAGTCGAACTCTCCAAAGTGGACTGGCCTTGCTCTATAGTCTTCTCCCAGATTTTGAGTGGAAGAAAATTAACTTCAGGCACCAGTGGAGCACTATCTTCTGTTCTGGAAGTTGTGATTGCCCTATGAGAAATCAATATCTAGAAAAGGAACAACGTCGCCAGTACCTCTTGCGTGTTAAGAACAACCAGTTAGAGAACACTTATGTGGAAATGGCAAAAATAGTGGGTATTCCCACAAGGCAACTAAGAGCTGCTAACCCCATAGATTCTATGTTATGCCACTTTTGCCACAATGTCAGTTTCCCTTGTACCAAAAATGGCTGTATTGACATGGAGCATTTTAAAGTTATCAAGACACATCAGATAGAGGATGAGAGAGAGAGACGTGAAAGGAAACTTTATTTCAAGTATGCACTACTGGCCTCTCATCCTGTACTTAACCAGACAGTCAATCGGATGCTGCGCATTGCAGAAGGGAAGAAGGAAGAGATTTTTGTTCTTTATTCTGCTCATGATGTCACTTTGTCACCAGTTCTCAGTGCCTTGGGTATTACCGAAGCCAGGTTTCCAAGATTTGCGGCCAGATTGGTCTTTGAACTGTGGCAAGATGGGGAAAGACCTGCTGATCATTTTATCCGTATTCTTTATAATGGAGTTGATGTTACATTCCACACCTCTTTTTGCCAGGAACACCACAAGCATTCCAGCAAGCCTATGTGTCCTCTTGAAGATTTTGTTCACTTTGTCAAAAGGGACATGTTTTCAGTCTTAAATAGTAGTAGTTATTATGATGCATGTCATAGAAAAACATTTTAAAAGAAAATCATTCTGTATTTTGTGCAATTTGTGCTGGTACAGAAGATGACCACTTCTGATTCTTTCTGATTGAAAAGGGTACGACAGTATTGCTTTGAAAATACTTAGAAATCCTTGCTTGGGACCATATAGGTTGAGTGACTTGAATAGCAAATAATTTACTATGATTTGGTACATGATTTAGTTTATTAATTTGGTACATTTCTACTTCATTCAGAAACAGAGGTACTCTGCTGTATATCGATATTGCTTGGGATAAATGATGTTCTTCCTTATGCCAGAGTAGATAAGTTTAGGTTGCCAACTGAGAATTCCATTCTCTTGACTGCCATGGTTCTATATAATATGTAACCACCAACCTCATCCATGATGTTTCTTAGTCTTGTGCAGTTGTAACTACTCCTTAAATGAAATTATTCCTAAGGTGGGTATCCAACACCTCTCTACTGTGATTGCACTTGCAGAAGTCATGTGAATACCAAGAACTTTGTGTTGGTTCTTCCAGTCCTTTTACTAGCAACATACTTCTTGGTATGACAATCTAATTACAATGGAATATGAGGAAAATGATCATTAAATCAGGATGAATCTAATAGTAAAATTATCAAAGTACTTTATGTTCTTTGATAAAAAATACTGTGGTATAAGATCATTAAGTGTATTTTAAATATCTGTCTGCTGTAGCAAAAGCTGGATATGCTGAAACTTTGATATACAATTTAGTATTTTTATAGTCTAGAAAAATATTTTCTAAGACTTGTGTTAGAAATGATGTGGTACTAATCTCAATTTTCTGTATTTTCTTGATATTCAGAGATTTATGAAAGCCAGTTTTGGATATCTTCAATGAACAAACATAATACCAAAAAATAGCATTAGTGAGTAATTATCTTTGACCAATTGTGGAATTGAATATGTTTTTAAACCAGTTTTGTCAGTTACACATGGTAAAATCTGATTTGATTTTTAAGGAGATATTTGAGGTAAACTTCATTAGCAAAATATTAAATTAATCTTTCTAGTGATAAATTTTTTATACTTTTAGAAAAGATTCTAATTTAATCTCTGATAGTTGAAATAATGGTGCTAGTTAAATCAGAGGAAATGTAATCTATGAGTGGGATTCTCTAGTGTTTTTGGCATTCCAGACTCTTCATTTTATTTTTTGCTCAGTGCTGCATTTGAATGCACTTGTTTCTATCAATAAATTTTTGAGAAATATTTGTATATTTTGTGGTTCACATTGTGTATGCTGAGTACATTCAGTGTTTTTTAAACTTTATCTTAAATGCTTCTATTCTTGCTTAAAAGCTTAAGGGTCACAACTTGCTAGTATTTTACTGCTAGTTAAATTTTTTATAACCACTCGATATATCTGAATAAGAACTTCTAAATATGGTACAAATATTTGAGAATAA
Organism: Potorous gilbertii; assembly: GCA_028658325.1. Taxonomy (NCBI): domain Eukaryota; kingdom Metazoa; phylum Chordata; class Mammalia; order Diprotodontia; family Potoroidae; genus Potorous; species Potorous gilbertii. Next base: position 269,040,877 of record CM053771.1, on the reverse strand, counting down.
AGGTGTGACCCAGAAGACTTTTTAAAAAATCAGTTTACAACTAGATAGGATAGACAAGATACTTTGGATAGTAACCAGCACCTAAATATGGCAATGGATATTGCCTCCCAAGACTTTGTGTATGAATAAAATTAAAAGACTGACATTTTAACACATTAATCCCAAAGTCTGGTGATTGGTTTAAAACCATGGTATAAGAGAGAGAATACTAGACAGATGTGGGAGTATCAGTTCAGCCTCTTAGCAGCAAGGTTATTTTAGGCAACTCATGTTACCACAACTCATGTTACCACATGTTACTCTCCTCTTCTACTCCCTCCCCCTTGGGTCTCTCAACTGGAAAAGTTCAATACTTGCTTCAATGATCTCCAAAGCTGGTCTTTCCCAGCTTTATGATTTTATGAAGTTTAAATTTGTGGCAGATTTTTACAAAAAGTTTTATTAATGATACATTCATGTTGGAAATTTAAGAGAACACTAGATATATCTGTGGGACAATGTGGGATTGTTAAGATGTATTTGAGGACTTTGAATTTGACAGAACAAACATATTGCTAACCAAAAACAGTAGCACAAGTCCATGAAGCATTGTGTTGCAACTAGATTTATTACAAGAGAAATGAAAATGCATGTGAAACCTAAGTAAGTGCATAGAATTCACAATTCATGCAAAAGTTTGTTTTATGACAGTAAAACAAAGGAAGGAGGAGAAAACAAAAATTTCCTCCTAAAGGGAAGTGGTGCGGTAGGGGGAAAAGGTGAGGAAAGGACAAACCCCTCATACCTTGACAATATATGCATATACACACATATGTATGTGAATGTAATTGTGTGTACATATGTATGTGTATGTAATCATGTGTACATATGTATGTGTGTGTATATATGTACAAATATAATCAGTTTCCTAGTCCAGTTGAACAATTATTCTTTTTCAGTTTGAGATTCTTTAAGTTTTTTTGTTGTGGTTACTATTTTTCCTTCATAAATCCTTTTAAAATGATCGAAATGAACATAATAATATACACTTAAAGTTATATTGATGAGTCTATAGTCATGATTCTCAAACCATTTTGGTCTCAGGATTGCTCTACACTTTAAAAAAATTATTGAGGATTCCCCGTAGAGTTTTTGTTATGTGGAGAGGTTTGTGTTATGTGGGTTTTTTATCAATTAATATTTACCACATTAGAAATTAAAACATTTTAGTATTATGAAAATAGTTTTGACCTCATGACCTCCCTGAAAGGGACTTGGACTCCTCTCAGTTTGAGAACCACTGGTCTAGAGCACTGTAGTAGAGTTGGGCTGGCTGGAAAGATTTAGGAAATAGTGTGGTTATGCAGCAGTGTGCATTGGCTAAGCAATTTGTGAGAATAAAGAAGAAAACTTGACATTAAATTTTTGATTTTCATGTTGATGTGGTGGCAAGTCAAGTTTTTTTGGGTTTTTTTTTCAGAGACATTGGGTTAAGTTACTTGTTCAGGGTCACACAGCTACTAAGTGTCTGAGGTCGGATTTGAATTCAGGTTCTCCTGACTGCAGGGCCAGTGCTCTATCCACTGCACCTCGTAGCAAGGTATTTTCACCTATATCCCCACTAGGTAATTTAATTTAAAAGTTTGGGTTATTACTAACAACCCAAATTGGCTTTATTAATGTCCATTTGTATGGCAGCCAAAAGACTTAACAACAAAGACCAAAAGAGCAAGTCCAAATAAAGAGTGATGTAGATGAGGTCTAGTTAACTAGAATGGTTCTGAAATAATTAGAATGCTTCTGTGGACTTGAACCATTTGATTTCCCTGAGGAATTAGCAGTCAAATTTTCCTAGGCCCTATTGTTCAGACATTTCCAGCGAGTCCACTTTAAATCAAGAAACATTAATTTTTCCCCCCAATTTATTTATTTATTTTTAGTTTTCAGCATTCATTTCCACAAGATTTTGAGTTTCAAATTTTCTCCCCATCTCTCCCCTCCCTTCACCCCAAAACACGTGCATTCTGATTACCCCCTCCTCCCATCTACCCTCCCTTCTATCACACTCCTCCCTTCCCTTATCCTCATCTTTTCTTTTTTCTTGTAGGGCAAGATAGATTTTTATACCCCATTACCTGTATTTCTTATTTCCCAGTTACATGCAAAAACAATTCTCAACATTTGTTCCTAAAACTTTGAGTTCCAACTTCTCTCCCCTCCTCCCTCCCCACCCAACCTCACTGAGAAAGCAAGCAATTCAATATAGGCTATATATATGTAGTTTTGTTAAAGACTTCCATAATAGTCATGTTGTGAAAAGACTACCTGTATTTTCCTCCATCCTATCCTGCCCCCCCATTTATTCTATTCTCTCTTGACCTTATCCGTCCCCAAAAATGTTTACTTTTAATTACTCCCCTTCTCATTTGCCCTCCCTTTTGTCATCCCCCCATATCCCACTTATCCCTTTCTCCCCTATGTTTCTGCAGTGTAAGTAGATTTTCATACCAATTTGAGTGTTTATGTTATTCCCTCCTTAAGCCAAATGTGATGAGAGTAAGCTTCACTTTTTCCCTTTCACCTTCCCCTTTTACCCTCCATTGAAAAAGCTTTTTCTTGCCTTTTTTATAAGAGATAATTTGCCCCATTCCATTTCTCCCTTTCTCCTCCCAATGTATTTCTCTCTCAACCTTTAATTTTATTTCTTTAGATATCATCCTTTCCCATTCAACTCACCCTGTGCCCTCTGTCTATATATAAGTGTATAATCTCTCCAACTACCCAAATACTGAGAAAAGTTTCAAGAGTTACAAATATTATCTTTCCATGTAGGAATGTAAACAGTTCAGCTTTTGTAAGTCCCTTATGATTTCCCTTTCCTGTTTACCTTTTCATGCTTCTCTTGATTCTTGTGTTTGAAAGTCATATTTTCTATTCAGCTCTGGTCTTTTCATCAAGAATGCTTGAAAGTCCTCTATTTCACTGAATGACCATTTTTTCCCTTGAAGTATTGTACTCAGTTTTGCTGGGTAGGTGATTCTTGGTTTTAGTCCCAGTTCCTTTGATTTTTGGCTTATCATATTCCAAGCCCTTTCAATCCTCAATGTAGAACCTGCCATATCTTGTGTTATCCTGATTATCTTTCCACAGTACTTGAATTGTTTCTTTCTAGCTGCTTGTAATATTTTCTTCTTCACCTGGGAACTCTGGAATTTGGCTACAATATTCCTAGGAGGTTTTCTTTTTGAATCTCAGGTGGTGATAGGTGAATTCTTTCAATATTTATTTTACCCTTTGGTTCCAGAATATCAGGGCAGTTTTCCTTGATAATTTCATGAAAGATGATGTCTCGGCTCTTTTTTTTGATCATGGCTTTCAGGTAGTCCCATAGTTTTTAAATTTTCTCTCCTGCATCTATTTTCCAGGTCAGTTGTTTTTCCAATGAGATATTTTACATATTCTTTTGGTTTTGTTTTGTCATTTCTAGGTTTCTCATAAAGTCATTAGCTTTCATCTGCTCCATTCTAATTTTTAAAGAACTATTTTCTTCAGTGAGCTTTTGAACCTCCTTTTCCATTTGACTAATTCTGATTTTTAAAGCATTCTTCTCCTCATTGGCTTTTTGGACCTCCTTTGCCTTTTGTGTTATGTCTATTTTTAAAGGTGTTAATTTCTTCAGCATTTTTTGGGGGTCTCCTTTAGCAAGTTGTTGACTTTTCATGATTTTCTTGCATCACTTTCATTTCTCTTCCCAGTTTTTTCTCCACCTCTCTTATTTGATTTACAAAATCTTTTTTGAGCTCTTCCATGGCCTGAGATCATTGCATATTTGGATTCAGAAGCCTTGTCTTTTAGGTCTTCCTCTGATGGTGTGCATTGTTCCTCCTCATCTAACAGAATGAAAGAAAATATCTGCTCACCAAGAAAGCAACCTTCTATTGTCTTATTCTTTTTCCTTTTTTGGGGCAGTTTTCCAGCCAATTACTTGACTTTTGATTTCTTTGTCAAGGAGAGGGTATACTCTGGGGACCTCTAAGTTCTCCTTTCCTCCAAGGTATCACAGTCAAGGGAGAGGACTTAATTCCTCTCCTGGCCTGTGTTCTGGTCTGTGAGCAAGATTCCCTCTCCATTGCCTCCACCAGCTCCACCATGCCATCACTTCTCCGCTCCAGGACTCAGGGCTTAGATCCAGATCAGCTGTTCAGTTCCCCCAGGGGTGTTAGGCCAGGGCTCCAACAATGGAAGCTGCTGCTGTCTGGAGTTGGGGCTGACCACTGCATTCCCTTCTCACCCAAGTGGAGGAGCTTTCTCACTGACCTTTAAAGCTGTCTTTGGTGTTTGTGAGTTGAGGAATCTGGGACCCACAACTGCTGCTGGTGGTGTGGCGCCTTGAAGCCTGCTCCAGTCTTGTCCTTTCCACAGCTCAGCCCATGCTGTGCTGTGCTCTGTGCCATGCCCTTGCTGGGGCTGCACTCCCTCAGTAAACATTTGATCCAGGACTCCTGATTACTAAGTCATTGCTTTTTCTGTTGTGTCATGTTGCCTTTCTGTAGCTGAACTTGGAAGGGAATCACACCATTGAGCAACCACTCCAAGGGTTTCTGAGACTGAACAAAACTTATTTATGAACAGAACAAAATACTTTCAAATTGGCTTCCTTAGTCAGGAACACTCCTAGGTACACTGGAGGTGAGAACCTCAATTCAAACTTATATTAAATGCCTAGTCTGAGCTAGGTTATGGGGATATAGATACAAAGGGGAGCTCTAGCAAGATGAGTGAGTGAATGGTCATGCCAAAGTCCAGCTCTTATTTATCACTTTAAGATGGATGCCAAAATCGGGAGGGGTAAAAGGAAAGTTTTCACATGGAGAAATTTGCAGGGACCAAACCAAATGAGTATACAAAAAAGGTCCAATAATACAATAAATAATATGGGGTAAAAGACAGGTGAAATCTCCAGAAAAGGGGAGTTATATGATAACTATGAGTTGATTTCTAACACAGATTGCGTGAACTACAAGCAGACTTACAGCCATTGGAGAGCTTAATAAAAGATGTTAAATGTAGATACAAGGTCAAATTAGAACTCTTAATGAAGATTAAAAAGAGACAGTTGATGAATGAAAAGAAATGACTGATGTCTCACACTTATTGGTAGAGGTGGTGGGCTATATAGATATGTATGAAATGAGGCATACCTTTTTGGACATGACCAATGTATTGATTTGTTTTTAGTTGTTAAAAGGGAGGGTTCTATTGGGTGGGAGAGGGCAGAAAGACAGTGATACTAAAAAACAAAGCTCTTAAAAAGGAAGAAAAGGCTGACTGAAAAAAATGAAATTATGTGATAAAAAACAATTATAATTAGGTCAATAGCTACCAAAATAGAATGCCCAAGATCTCTAGGAGCAAAGGCAAGTCACCTTGAAGATAGAGAATGGTAAGATAACCCAAGAATTATCTTAAGATGAAACAAAAGCCTAAATGGTGTAGTTCAGAAATTGTAAGAAAAAAATTGGTCCACAAATATTGAAAATGGAGAGCAAAGTGCATAGAATGTTGGCAGAAGAACCCCAAATTCAGAATATTTAGAAATATAGCCATCAAGTTCCAGAGCTTTTGACATTAAACAAAGGATCTTATAAGCAACTTAGGAGGAAACTTTACATTTCAAAGGGAATCATGAAAGCAAAAGCTAAAGTGTGACATCCTATTAAAGCAAAGGAAATAAATTTGTAGTCCCTAGATAACATTCTGTAAAACTCACCAATGAAGAAAGGATTTTATGTTCAGTATAAGGAAAGCATTTGTCTTATATAGAAAAAGGTGATGTACATCAGCAATTTGGTATGCAAATTCGAAGAAAAGAAACAAGAATGGTAAATAAGCCCATATATCATGACAATACTAAATAGAAATAAATTAAGATCAGTGTTTATATGTAGCTAGGAGCTCACAAGTCTAGTAATGCCTTTTAGAGATCTTTCCTGAGAGTCATTTAGAGAACAAAGCGAAAGCATTTACTGCAAAGCTACTGAATTGGGGTCAAAAATAATTTTTTTTAGAGAAGGAGATGGTAAGGGGAATATGTTAATGGGATAATGGACATGGAGTGGGAGGAAATATTGAAGGTAGTTTGGTCCAACTCCCTTTTTTTATGGATGGGGATGACTGAGGCCCGGGGTGATGAATAGTGTAGCCTGTATTCAGGTACGGGTCTTTTGGATTTAATCTTCGTTTTGTTACATGCCGCTTTCTTCATGAATTAATATTTCTGCTAGTGGAGTATTATGGGAGAAGATGTTTCCAACAATTTAGGGTGGCTTAGGAAGGATCCTAAAATATACAGCAGGGCCGACTGCAGAAGGGATCAAGGCTTGACTTAAGTGAGGATCACTGAGAGAAGAAAGAACACGAATGGAAAAACCTCATGAAGGGAGATCCTGGCATATGCTAGAGCAGGCAAGAAGGAGGAAAAGAAAAAAAACTGAATTATTCTGGGAATGGGTCACCACAATTAAATATCGTTTCAGCAAAGATGGGGTACGGGTCGGGGGAGTGGGTGGCAGGGACCCAGAAGCATGCTAAACAAGGTAAACGTGAAGAAGGGTAAAACAATAGTATAATCAAGGAATCTGCTTGACGTGGGTGGGGGTGGGGGAAAACAGAAGGAGGAGAGTCTGAGAAAATTGAGATCACATTATTTAAGGCAAAAGAAACCACAGGATCCTAGTGCTCATTTAAGAAAAAAAATGTAAAATTTGAAGTGGACTACTGTAAAATAGAAGAAAGGGACTAAATGGATTAGGAAACAGAACCCAACAATTTGCTGCATACAATGAACTTCCGAAACATAAAGACACATACAGAGTGAGAATGAGGAGTTGAAATAAAATTTATATATTATATATGCTTCAGGTATGGTAAAAAAAAGCAGGAGATGGAATAATGATTTCAGATGAGGCAAAAATTGAGATAAATACTGTCAAAAGATGTATAAAGGAAAACTTATGCTTAAAGGTATCATTGATGGTGAGCTAATACCAATGTTAATTATTGTTGTTGATCAGTTGTTTTGGTTGTGTCTGACTCTTTGTGACCCTGTTTGGAGTTTTTTAGCCATTTTCTTCAATTCATTTTACAAATGAGGAAACTGAGGCAAATGGGGTTAACTTGCCTAGAGTCACACAGGCAGTGTCTGAGGCATGCACTGAATTGAACCTGAATACTTAAAGGAAAAGCTGATTGAAACAATACTAGCCAGATTGTATGTAGCACTCAAAAATTTATAAAGTGCTTTACATGTATCCTTTCATTTCATCCTCATGACAATCCTGTGAGCTAGACGCCATTGCTATCTAATGACTCCATGTTAGGGACAGCTAGTTGGCACAGTGAATGGAGTGCTTGCTGATCTGGGGTCAAGGAATACTTGTATTTCTGAGTTCAACTCTGGCCTCAGACACTTACTTACTAGCTGCATGACCCTGGACGAGGCACGTAACTGTTTGCCTCACTTTCCTCATCTGTAAAATAAGCTGAAGAAGGAAGTGGCAAACCACTTCGGTATCTTTCCCAAGAAAACCTCAAATGGAGTTACTAATTGTTCATGACTGAAACAGCTGAATAACAACAGTCTCATGTTGCAGATGAGGAAACTGAGACCCAGAGAAGCTTAGTGATTTGTCCAGACTCACACAACGAATAAGTGTCAAGTGAGATTCACACCCAGGTCTTCATGAATCGAACACCAATTGTTGATGTTGAACTCAGAACTATATGGGTAACAGAAACAATAAACATGCTTTGCCAACCATACTGAAATGAATTTGGAATCACATTGATTTGGAAGTTAACTCCAATGCTGCAAATCATAACTCATCCATGTTTACCTATTATTGTCTATGTCCTCTCTTAGGGCTGGAGGGTTTACCCAATGTCATGGAAGCCTTCGCTTCCTCCTGAAGCGGATCACTGTCTGCCTTTCAACGCTGATCCTTGCTACAAGACCAGCTCATCTTCCATTCCTATCACACCATTCCTTGAATGCTCTTTTCTTATTTGTCATTGAAGTTCTTCATTGGTTATATGTCTGCTCATGCCTCTACCATGTACCTTTCCATTGTCCTTTGTGTGATGTTAATTTTTAATTTTTAGGAGACATGTATGTTTTGTTGCCATATAATCACAGTGGTTGAACATTGGCTTTTATTTTCATGTGAGGCTTAGGGTTATTAAAGGAGACTCACAGTTTCCAGATGTGGGGAGGGAGTGCATTCCAGGAAGGGGACAGTGAATTCAAAACATGATGATGAGAATTGGTGTGTGTGTGTGTGTGTGTGTGTGTGTGATAGAGACTCAGAGTTTGTCTGGATTTCAGAGTATGGGAAGGGTGGTAATGTCCAGTGAGACTTTTAGAAAGATGGATTGGGGTAGGTTATAAAAGGTTTTAAAAGCTAAATAGAAGAATTTACATTTTATTCAAGAGGAAATAAGTCAATGGAGTTTATTGAGTGAAAAAGGAACATAGTCTTTAAGGAAAATTGTACTGTGGAGGATGGATGGAAATAGGGCAACCCCATGGCAAGGAGAATAATTGAGAGGCCATTAGCAATAATGTAGAGAGGTGATGAAGGCTTGAACTAGGCCATTAACTGAGTAGGGAGAAAAAGCAAGATTTGGCAACTGATTGGTTATGTGGGAGTGAGGAAGAGTTTAGCATAATGTCAAGGTTCTTTCTGGGCGACTAGAATAATTTGTTGTTCAGTCATTTATGACTCTTCATTGACCCTATTTGGGATTTTCTCAGCAGATACCGAAGTAGTTTGCTATTTCCTTCCCCAGCTCATTTTATAGATGGGGTAACTGAGTCAAACAAGGCTAAATGACTTGCCCAGAGTCACACAGCTAGTCTGAAGTCAGATTTGAACTCAAGAAGATGAGTCTTCCTGATTCCAGGTCTGCCACTCTATCCACAATGCCACCTAGTAGAAATAGAGATGTTTGGGAAAAGGGTGGGATTGGGCAGGGTGAATATTGAGTTCTGTTTTGGACATGTTGAGTTTGAGATATCCAATACTTTCAGTTGGAAATTTCTAATAGGCAATTAATTGGTGGTACAGGACTTCATGAAATTTAGGCAAGAGACTGGGCCTAAATATGTTCTTGAACTGGGAGGCATTGGAATAGAAATGATAATTAGACCTACAGAGGCTGATGAGGACACCAAAAGTGAAAGTGGAGAGAAAGAATAGGAGGAGCCTAGAACAGAGTGAAGGATGATCTGGATGATCTGTTAGCAAAGGAGACTGAGAAGGAGACAAATAGGAAGAGAAGCAGGGGAGAGTGGGTCATGAAAGCCCCTAGAAGAGTGAGTATTGAGGAGAAGGTTATTTGTTACGTCTTCCAGGGAATCTTGCAGGATTTTAATATCTCTACATAAAGTACCTGTGTGTCATCCCTTCCTTTGATATAGTGTCCTTCTGGTTTTGTTTATAGCATGAGTGTTGAGATTGATGTGATTCAGCTCTTCCAGCAGTATTTCCATTCACTGGTCAGCAGATAAGTATCTCTCATGTAGAATATCAATAATTAAATGAAAGTTTATATTGTATAAGAATTTTGTTACTCATAGCAACTTCTGTCTCACTTCCTGCTGTTCTGACACTGCTTTTGTATAAGTAAAAGGGACCACACGGAACTGAAGGCCATTTTTCTTTATTTTATGACTTGCCATAGAAATTTTAAAAAAATTAACCGTCTACCCTGCTAGTGATGTGCTTCTCCATTCTTAGCTAGGTTGATGCTCAGGAAACAGACTTGGTCAGTTACCCGAACTCTATTAAGGTTACATACTGTAATACAATAAAAATCATAATTGGTAAAGAAAATAAAAGATACAGACCTAAATGGAAACTAAACAATGTCTTAAATGATGAACAGAACAAAAGGACAAAAAGAAACAAAATATTTATATTAAGGGGGAAATAATAGAGATAATGTGGGATGGGATTTTATGGGATGAAGCTAAAGCACTTTAGAAAAAATTGTATATCATGAAATTAACAAAAGAGAATAGGATATATGAATTGAGTCTGAAATAAATCAGAAGGAAAAAATTGGGAAGTTCCATTTAAAATAACTGCAAGATGCACAATATATATAGTCTAAGGCACAAATTCCCTTGGAATTTAGAGATATAAATCTGAATGACATTTATTCTTTAATTTTTAGAAAAAAATTCCACCCCAGAAAAGATGTTCTTCTCTCATTTTCCTATCTTTTTCTTCTTCTTTAACACCGGAAAGGACATTCTTGCTTCACCAAGTTATCCAGATAATGCCCTTTGTCATAGTTTTCTGTATTTGTCATTTGTATGTCCATGTAACTATCCATGCATACAGTTTTACCGTCCCTGGCTTCCCTGTTAGTTCATTCAGGAATGGTTCAAGGTTGAGGGGAGTGTGCATTATATATGGACAATTACAGAACAATGTATACAGAAATAATAGATAGCTGAGCTATACTGTCACTATGAAATAGGGAGAATGGGGGCATATGGATAGAACACCAGGTCTGGAGTCAGGATGGTCTGAGTTCAAAGCAGGCCTCAGACTCATACTAACTGTGAGACCCTAAGCAGTTACTTGACCGTTTGCCTACGTTTTCTCATCTGTAAAATGAACGGGAGAAGGAAATGGCAAACTACTCCAAATGCCAAGAAAACCCAATGTGGATGAAGAATCAGACACAACTGAAATGACTGAACAACCACAAGAAATTATGATAAAATGAAGATCCCATCTAAATTAATCTATGGAATGCTGTCCATAGAGTTATAAAACTATACACCCTTTGACCCAGAAATACCACTATTAGGTCCGTTTCCCAAGGCGACTAGGGGAAAAGGAAAGGAATCTATATGTTCTAAAATATTTATAGCAGTTCTCATTGTAGTAGCAAAGAACTGGAAATTGAAGGGATGTTTATCATTTGGAGAATGGGTAAGCAAGTTGTGGTATATGATTGTGATGGAATACTACTGCACTGTAAGAAAGGGTGAGCTTGTTGATTTTAGAAAAACATGGAAAGGCATGCATGAAATAATGAAAAGTGACATGAGCAGCACCAAGAGAATGTTGTATACAGTAACAGCAATATTTCAAAGAAGGGTTGTTCTGAGTACTATACTCAAATCAACTATAAGGAATCTATGAGGAAAGATGTTATATACCTCCAGAGAAAGAACTGATAAATGGAAGTATGCATGGTATGTTTTTATATATGTATTTAAAAATACATCAGATAATGTCCTTTTCTAGTAAAGGGTGGGGAGGGAGGGAGGGAGATAGTTTTTGAAATTTTGAAATGTAACCCAAAAAAAGGAAAAAATGAAAAAAAATGCTTTCACAGTTTACTGTGTGATCTTGAGCAAATGCCCCAATCTCTGAGCCTCTTTTGCCTCACTTTTAAAATGGGATCACATTGGCCCTGCCTACCTTACGTCATTACTGTAGAAAACAAATTAAATATTGTATGTGAAAACACTTTGAAAACTGTAATGTGTTACATAATTACAAGTTATTGATGGTAGTAATAGTATATGATGTATAATTTATATTCATAAATTTTATTAACATTAAATAATTTTAAATCATAAATAATAATTTACATATAGTAATAGTAACAGTCGTTATTACTTCTGCACCAAGATACCTCTCCTTAGGGGCTGAAGGAGCTACAGGGTCTGAGGGTTCTAGATTGAGGGGTCAAGCCATTATTTTTCCCCAAGGATTTCATTGTATGCCTACTATATTTCATTGTATCCCCAAAAGGGGATCTTCAGTGCTACTCTAGGACCAGAGTACCCTCTTAACCTTTTATACCTTTTTGCAAGAGAAAGCACCACCATGTTGTTTAACTGGAGAGTTATATCGCTTGTCCTCAAGTGCTAGCTCTCAGTCTATTGAGAGGACATATGGTTCCTGGTCTAGGTGTATTTTGGCAATGTTGTTTTAGGACCTTGGAAGCCTCCCAAACTAAAGAGGGCCACCAGAGAGTTGGCTAAAATCCAGGCATTTTTAAAACAGTGCTGTGGTCGAGGCTCTGTAGGGGTTTCAAAGAATTGCACGACAGGTCAGGGAGTTTAGAGTCTAACAGGAAAGGAAGCAAGTATACTTAAAAGTAATATATTAGTATGTAATCCTATATTATTACAATATTATGAATGTAAAGTAGTATGTAATGTGTTAAATTAATCAAAAAAATGTAAAATGTTGTAAAATGTCTTTGCTTTACAGAGAGGCATGAACATGGAGCTAAGGAAGTTTATATTATCTTCTCCTCACTTCCCAAAACTGCTTCCTCATCAAATCCTTGGCCTCAACTTGTCAAAAAACTATGTTAGCTCCAGGCACAAGGTGCCAAATCTCAGTGAAAATTCAATTATGAATTCCTCCTTCCTGCACCTTCATCATCATTCCAATGCACTTCAATCTAATCTAAGCAATATTTATGAAGACCCTACTACAACAATGTGGCAGGCACTGTACTAAGTACTGGGGATACTATTAATAAAAAGAAAGTCCCTGCTCTCAAGGAGCATCTGATGGGGGGTGGGAGAGAGAAAGCACACAAAAAGAGGAAGCAAAGTAGGAAGCAGTGCCAAGGGGGACTGAGCACAGGGGCATCTTGTTCTGGGGAGTTTCAACCAGGCAGAGTAGCAGATTCACAATAGTCAGTCATGTTAGTGCTTTATAAAGAAAGGCATTAGAAGGAGTTTGGTACTCCACTCTGCAGCCCTTCAGTCAGAGGGGAGAAGAGGCAGAGAGAGGTGGTATCAGTCAAAACTGGAGTTAGCAAAATTTTAAGTTTAGAAAGGATGAACTTCACCTGAGAGAGGCATCTTGTTCCCTGGAGTTGAAGCCAGGCATAACAGCAGATGCTTATTAAGTACTATGTACAAAACATGTATAGAGATTACAAAAATAGAAAAGATCTTTGCCCTCAAGGTGTTTATATTCCATTAGGAGCATACAGCATGTTATATATATAAGAATAGTACAAGACAGTTTGGGGAACCACAGAGCACTGAGATTGGTGGGGATGGTGAGTCAGGGAAGGTTTTGTAGAGGAGGTGGCAATTGAGGTGAATCTTGGAGAAAGATATTTCTGACAGATGGATGTGGGGAGGCAATGTATTCCAGTCTTGAGGGATCCTCTGTGGGAATACAGGAAGAGAGGAGATGGAAATTGAGTTCCAGGAACAGCTCTTAGTTCAGTTTGGCTGGGAAGCGACACATGAAAGAGAGAAAAGGCTGGAAAGGTAGATTGAAGGCAGATTGTACAGGACTTTATTAAAGAGCCACTGAGCAGGGGAGAACTATTTTCTTTTTTCAGTTTAAGAAATGTTGTTATTGATAGCAATTGTTTTTGTATCACCTTCATTTCCAAATATATTTCTCACTAATCTCCTATCCAGGGAGCCATCCCTTGAAACAAAGATTTAGAAAAAAAAGAGAAAAAAGCAGTTCAGTGAAACTAATGAAGACTATACATTGTCTGACAAAAGATACAATATTCCACATCCTTAGTTTCCTTCCTCTACAAAGAAAAGATAGAGGTACATTTAAAAAATGGTTCTCTGAGACCAAGCGTGGTCATATAATGGTACAATGTTCATTTCTTTCTCTCTTTTTATTATTATTCTTTCCACTAATATTGGTGAAGTCACTGTGTATTTTGTTTTTCTGGTTTAGATTTCTTCATTGCCTTAATTCCTCTAAAGTTTTCCCATGCTTCTCTGATTTCTTCATGTATTAAATCATAGATTGTCAGTTTGTCTAGCTATTCCTTAATTGATGGGCATTTACTTTGTCTCTAGTTCTCTGCTATCACAAAGAATTGTTATAAATATTTTGGTTCATATCATACAATTATTTTTAAAAATAAATTTATTTTCAGTTTTCAACATTCACTTCCACAAAATTTTGAATTTCAAATTTTCTCCCCATCTTCCCTCTACCTTCACCCCAGGACAGAGTGTATTTTGATTGCCCTTTCACCCCATCTGCCCTCCCTTCTTTCACCCTCCTGCCCCACACTCTATCCCCTTCCCTTCTGTTATCCTTTTAGGTAAGACAGATTTCTATACCCTATTGTCTATATATCTTATTTCTAACTTTCATTTTTAAAGCTTTGAGTTCCACATTCTCTCCCTTCCTCCCTCCCCACCCACCCTCATTGAGAAGGAAAGCAATTCGATAATGGTTATACATATGTGGTCATGCTAAACATCTCCATAACAGTGATTTTGTGAAAGACTAACTATATTTCCCTATATTCTGTCCCACCCTCCATTTATTCAGTTCTTTCCTTTGACCTGTCCCTCTACCAAAGTGTTTGCCTCTGATTACTTACTCCCTCAATCTTCCATCCCTTCTATACTCCCCCCCACCCTTATCCCTTTCCTCCTAATTTCCTGTAGGGTAAGATAAACTAACTTCCGTACCCACCTGAGTGTGCATATTATTCCCTTCTGAAGCCAACTCCAATGAAAGGATGGCTCACTTATTCCCTCTCACCTCCTTCCCTTCCATTGTAAAAGCTCTTTCTTGCTTCTTTTATGTAAGATGATTAACTGTGTTCTACCTCTCCCTTTCTCTTTCTCCTAGTACATTCCTCTCAACCCTTAATTTTCTTTTTTAGGAATATATCTATAAATTCCCTCTATCCTAATACTGAGAAAGGTCTCATGAGTTACAAATATCATCTTTCCATGTAGGAATATAAACAGTTCAACATTAATAAATCCCTTATGGTTTCTCTTTCCTGTTTACCTTTTCATATTTCTCTTGATTCTTGTATTTGAAAGTCACATTTTCTTTTCAGCTCTGGTCTTTTCAACAAGAATGCTTGGAAGTCCTCTATTTCATTGAGGTTCCATTTTTCCCCCTGAAGTATTATACTCAGTTTTGCTGGGTAGGTGATTCTTGGTTTTAATCCTATCTCCTTTGACTTCTGGAATATCATATTCCAAGCCCTCTGATCCCTTAGTGTAGAAGCTGCTAGATATTGTGTTATCCTGATTGTGTTTCACAACACTTGAATCATTTCTTTCTGGCTGTTTGTAATATTTTCTCCTTGACCTGGGAACTCTGGAATTTGGCTACAATATTCCTAGGAGTATTTCTTTTGGGATCTCTTTCAGGAGGTGATTGGTGGATTCTTTCCATTTCTATTTTACCCTCTGATTCTAGAATATCAGGACAGTTTTTCTTGATAATTTCTTGAAAGAGGATGTCTAGCTCTTTTTTTGATCATAGCTTTCAGGTAGTCTAATAATTTTAAAATTATCTCTCCTGGATCCATTTTCTAGGTCAGTTGTTTTTCCAATGAGATACTTCACATCTCTTCCATTTTTTCATTCTTATGATTTTGTTTTATAATTTCTTGATTTTTCATAAAGCCATTAGTTTCCATTTGCTCCATTCTAATTTTTAAAGAATTATTTTCTTCAGTGAACTTTTGGACCTCTTTTTCCATTTGGCCCATTCTGCTTTTTAAGGCATCCTTCCTCTCATTGGTTTTTTTGGACCTCTTTTGCCATTTGGGTTAACCTAATTTTAAAGATGTTATTTCTTCAGCATTTATTTTGGGTTTCCTTTAGCATGCTGATGACTCATTTTTCATGATTTTCTTGCATCACTCATTTCTCTTCCCAGTTTTTCCTCTACTTCTCTTACTTGATTTTCAAAATCCTTTTTGAGATCTTCCATGGCCTGGGACCAATTCATATTTTTCTTAAAGGCTTTGGATTCAGGAGCTTTGGATTTGTTATCTTCTTCTGGCTGTATGTTTTGATCTTTCTTGTCATCAATGACATAAGAAAATACCTCTTCACTGAGAAAGTAAGAATCTATAGTCTGTTTCTTTCCCGCTGTGTGCTCGTTTGCTAATTTTCCCAGTCAGTTACTTGACTTTTGAGCTTTGTTAAGTGCAGGTCTCCCAGAAGCAGTGTCCACTTCATCAGTGTCTGCATCTGCCCTGGGACTGGGGCCAGCCAGGGTTGGGACTCGGCCTGACCTGATTCCCTTCTCCACCAAGTGAGAGACCCTTCCCACTGACCTTTGAAGCTGTCTTTAGTGTTTGTAGGTTGAGAAGTCTGGAATCTGCAGCAGCCTCCCGTGATTCAGTTCCTTAAGGCCTGCTCCCACTTTGTCCAGGCTGGCGCAACACACTCTGAACTGTGCTCTGCTCCCTGCCAGGTGTGAAAGACCCTTTATTGTTGACTTTCCAGATTGTCTTTGGCTGGCAATTTGCTTCAGTTTGTAATTTTGTGACTTTTGCTGCTCCAGAATTTGTCTAAAGTCATTTTTTACAGGTTTTTTTGAAGGATTTGGGGAGAGAACTGTAGCTGGTCCCTGCTTCTACTCCATCATCTTGACTTTGACCCCTCTCCTCCCCTCACTGTTATTTTTGTATTTGACCTTTTGGGGACATATGCCTATGGGTGGTATATTTTGGTCAAAAGGTATTGATTTTTCATGGTCACTTGTTTAGCACAATCCCAAATTTCTGCCCAGAATGACTGAAACAATTCATAGCTCAATCATCAACATCATATGGATCTGCTTGTCTTTCTGATGTCCCTATTTCTGTTTGTACTATTTCCTTTTTTTTGGCTATCTTTGTCAATTTGTTGGGAGAGGTAAAACATCAGTTATTTTGATGTGCATTTGTTTTATTATGTAATAATGAAACCTTTAATATGTTGTCAATTGTTTATAATTCTTTTGAGAATTACTTTTTCATATCCTTTGACCACTTATGTATTGGGAATGGATACAGGCCTGTTTAATAGGAGGAGTATTGGTTGAAGAAAGGTATAGCTAGGTGAAGGATACATTGGAGAAAGACAAGAATAGAAGTAAGGAAATCATTAGAAAGTTATTACAGTGATTGAGGTAAAGGGTGTGAGGGCTGCACCAGCGTAGTGGCATTATGAACAGAGAGAAGGAAACAGGAGTGAGAAATGTTGTGGAGGAGGTAGAATTAATGGGATTTAATAAATGATTGTATATGGTTGAATGAAAGAGAGTAAAAATTCCAAGATGGAGTTAATTAGAACATCCAGTTTAGGAACGTGAGTGCCTGAGAGGTTGTTTCTCTCTTCAACAGAAATGGAGAAGTTTGGAAGAGATAAAAAAGTTAAGGGCTATGGGGATGGCAAGACCAATTGAATTAAAATAGGATTTCTTGAGTATCTACTATGTACTCACTCTTATTCCCATGGTTCATTCTCTGTCTGTGTTACCCATTTGGCTATTTTGTCACAGAAAGAACCATATTATTGTTGTTCAGTTGTTTCCAGCCATATCTGACTCTTTGTGACTACATTAATGGTTATCTTGTCAAAGATACTGGAGTGTTTTGCTATTTCCTTCTTTTGTTCATTTTACAAATGAGGAAACTGAATCAAACAGGGTTAAGTGACTTGCCTAAGGCCACACAGCTAGTGTCTGAGGTCATATTTGAACTCAGGTCATCCTGACTCCAGGATTGGAACTGTAACCACTTCACCACCTTGCTGCCCTGGGAGGAGTATACGATGTTGATACTAGCTACCATTGTATATGTAACTTCTATGAGAAATATTCACACATACCAGTCTGATAACATGCTGAACATTTAGGGTATAAGTGATATGACTTCGGCGTCTTTAAGTGATTTGGACTGATGGCCATATTTCTACCATTGCTAGGTCTTGGTGCATTCTTTCTGTTTCATAACTTGGTTTTCTGGGATTTCACCTTCTTTTATTTTCTCTAGTTTCCCATTTTCAAGTTCATTGAGTTCAATACAGGTTGTCCCAAAATCTGAATACCATTATATCACTTGGTGTGCTCTATCCAGCACTTCTTAAACTGTGGATTGTGACTCCAAGGTTTCTGAACAGCCAAAGATCAAAAATTAATTAAAAATAAAATGCGAGGTGTTTTTGACAGTGCTTGCCCATGTTGCATTGACCAATTTCAGTCTTGGTTCTGAACACACAACATGCACACTTAGCACTGCACATCCTCTCAGGCCATGCATCACCAATGTATGCTGCCAAAACTTGAAAAGGGGTCATGAGTGGAAAGTTTTAGAAGCGCTGTGTCAGTACTGTTTCACTTGGTGATCTGATTGGCTTCCATGAATTTAATTCCCAACTTTTTGCTGATGATTCTCAAATTTATATATCCAGTCTTAAGTTCTCTGCTGACCTCCAGTCTTACATCTCTGTCTTTCAGATATCTCAAACTGGATGACATCTGAAACTCAGTATGTCCAAAACTAAACTCACTATTTCCCCCCCTAAACCTTCTCCTCCTCCTAACTTTCCTATTACTGTTGAGGCAGTACTATCCTCTTGGTTCCTTCAGGCTCACAAACGAGGTGTCATTTTCACTTCCTCACTATCTTTCACCTCCCAACATTGCTCAAATATTCCCCCTTCTCTTCTCTGATAGTGTCACCACCTGAGTGCGGGCCCTTATCATCTCATATTTGGACTATTGCAATAACTTGCTAATGCCTGCCTCAAGTCTCCTCCCTCTTCACCACCCCCCTCTCCACCCCAATTTATTCAGCTGCTGAAGTGATTTTCCTAAAGCTCAGGTCTGACCATGTCACTCTTGTATTTATTAAACTCCAGTGACTCTCTTCTCACTTCCAGGATCAAATACAAAATCCTCCATTTGGCATTCAGAACTTTTCATAAACTAGCCCTCTCCTGTCTTTCCAGTCTTATATTTTACTCTCCAACACATACTCTTTGATGCAATGACATTGGCCTCCTGGCTGTTTCATGAAAAAGACATTCCATTTCTTGGCTCTCTGGTTGTCACCAATGCCTAGAATTCTTTCCCTTTTCATTTCTAAATACTGGCTTCCTTTGAGCACCTACTGAAATCCTCCTACAGGAAGCCTTTCCTTAATCCCTCTTAATTTTGAGTGCCTTTCCTCTTTTAATTATTTTACTATTCATCCTGTATATAAGCTTGCTTGTACATATTGGCTTTTTTTCTCCCTCATTAAAATTGTGAGCTTCTTGAAGGCAGGGAATGCCTTTTGCCTCCTTTTTTTTTACCCCCACTGCTTACCACAGTACCTGGCTCATAGTAGGTGTTTAATAAATATGTAGTGACTAAATTTTAACCTTTTTCACTGAAATAATAGCTTAAAACCACACTAAGACTTTGTTATTACTTGTTATTTTGTTTGTTATTTTAAAGTTATCTGCATAGTGTATTGAGCTCTGGAATGACAAAGTGTTTGATAAACCCAACAAGCAAATTTTGCTTTATTACAAATGGTCATTTCTTTGACCATGACAATTATCTTTGGTTATAGGATACATTATCAATAATGGTGATTTTCCCCGTGCATATTAGGTCTAATATTGACAGGAGAGAAAAACAATCAGCAATTAGAATTAAGATTTAGGATTTTGTTTCTGCTTACACTTATTAAGACTAATGGCGTAAGTAAAAGGTTCTGTCTTCATGAGAGGTTTTCACAGACTGGTGGTCTTTCTAATAAATGGAGGAGGGGAGTGCAGCCAATTTCATTTACCGAATTTGGGGTTGATATATATTGCTGAGTCAGAGACACCTGAGAATGGCAGAACTGGAAGAAACTGTAGAGATAATGTAGTCCAATCTTAATCAAAAACCATTGGCAGAGTGATGTCATGAATAGAGAGCTGGCCTTGGAGTCAGGAAGATCTGGATTCAAGACCATCCTGTGACAGATACTGACTGTGACCCTGGGCAAGTCACCATGCTCTAGGAAACTCTAAGACTATAAATTGCAGAGAAGGTGCCTTCCTGCATTGATAGGAGTTTTTATTCCCTTAGGAGGTCCTTATATCAATAAAATTAGAGATCCATTCCATATTCTTTATCAATAAGGATTAGGCACACATTTTATAGATTCAGGAAATGAATTTAAGAGGAGTAGCAGCTGGTTTTTGAGTAGTCATGTCTTTTTTGTCCAGTCATTTCAGTTGTGTCTAACTCTTTGAGATTCCATTTGGGATTTTCTTGGCAGAGATATTGGAGTGGTTTGCCATTTCCTTCTCTAGCTCATTTTACAATTGAGGAAAGTGCGGCACATAGGGTTAAATGACTTGCCCAGGGTCACATAGCTAGTAAATACCCAAGGCCAGATTTAAATTCACGAAGGTGAGTCTTCCTGACTCCAGGCTCAGCAATATATCCACTACACTACCTAGCTGCCCTAGTCGTGTCTAGAACCCATAAAATCATAAAGGGACTTCAGAGATCATTCATCTAGTCCAATTTTCCCTACCCCTTTTCTGAAAAATACGAATAAGGAAACAGACCTAGAGATAGGACATGCAATACTGGAAAGAGTGCTGGTACTAGAATCAGAGGATATGGGTTGGTATCCTGGTTCTGTTACTTTGGTAACCTGAATGATTTAGGGCATCAGTTAATCTCTCTGGGTTTCAGTTTTCGTATTTGTAAAGTAAGATAGTTTGACCAAATGACTTCTAAGGCCCTTCCAGTTGTAAATGGATGATATAATTGATTTGCCCTAAGCCACTTCATAGTAAATGGCAGAGCTGGGGATTCCACCTAATGCTGTCAGAGTCTTAATCCTGTCCCCTTACTTTTGCACTTTATTATATTATACTGCCCTCCGGGTGTGAAGGTTTATAACGTAACTGATTTATTTTGCATTTACGGTCACTGACTTCCAAAATTCATAATAGCATGTCAGTTAGAATGTGAAGTTTGTCTGACTTTTCATGGTAGTTTCTTTTCTCCTGATAGTGTCTGGATTGTAACCAAAGTCAGTTTTTTCTTTTATTTTTTTCTAAGGCAGCAGAAAACACTTTAATCTCTACCACTAGGGGGAACTACAAATCTCTCTATATTTTCCCTGGGACCTGGGAATCATTGTGGATGTATAGAAGGAGCCCCCGGACCAACTATTTCTCTAGCCTATCTTGAATCTGACTTCCGATGAGCATGCTCTCCCACAACCCAGCAGGTCCTTCTGTTTTTTTTTTTCTTCTTTCCTATTAAAATCCACTCCCAGAGAAGATACTGAAAAACCTTCAGTTCAACTGGCAGATGAAGTTTTTAGGCTTACCTCTCTACATGGGAGAATTTGCATTTGGACTAGTGACAATGCCTTAAGTCATAGAAGCTAACGTTGGAAATTCAACTGTCAACAGTTCAGGTGGAGAGAGAAGTATTTGGATGGACAAGGTGGTGGGTGTTCTTGGTATCCCTGAAATCACACTACCTAGGACAGCCATTTGTTCCATTCATGCATGAAGATATTTCTGAATCTAAGTAATAAGACTAGAGGTACAATTCTAAAGAGATCTGGGTATCCCTGGCAGGGATGGGTTTGTCACAGTTGGTTTGAAATTCCCCAAGAATGGAAATTAATTTGCGATGGATTCCCCACTTTGCTTTAGGTGCAGTATGGGGTAAGTCACATTCCCTCTCTGGGTTTCAATTTCTTCATCTAAGGGAGGGGTTTTGACCAGATGATGTCTAAAGTCTTCTACTCTAAATCCAGTGAAGACTTTTGAAAATAAATTGGGGGGAATATCTTCTCATTTTCAATCTCTCTCCCCACTATGATTTCTATTTCCTAAAAAAGAAAGTTGAAGAAAAATGGAATTTTTCCTCTCTATTTTTCTGAGTGATATAAGATCATATAATATTCATAAAGGTAGAGCTGCGACTTTAGAAATCATATAGTCTAGCATCCTCATTTTAAAAAAGAGAAAACTGAAGCACAGAGAGAAATAGAAGATATACTGCTTAATTTCGATGACAGAAAAATATAAGTAAACACACAGGAAAAGATATAGAAAAATTCACAAAATAACATCTTGCTATCCTAAGAAAAATTAAAGATATTTTTTAGTAGGTTATGTCTTTTTCCATGAATTAAAAAAAGTAGAAACATTTCTTATATTCCTCTTAATTTAATTAAATTCAATAAACATTTAGTGTTAGACGATGTGCTGTGTGCTGGGGGTACGAGGACAAAATCAAAAACTCCCTTCCCCCAAAGACCTTATGTTCTAGGGGGTACATGTGTGTGGAGGGGGTGGGGGAAGGAGAGATAAGGATACAACATTTTGTTATGGTTGTTGTTCGGTCGTTTCAGTCATGTCTGACTCTTGATACTCCCTTTCAGGGTTTTCTTGGCAAAGATACTTGGAGTGACTTGCCATTTCCTTCTCTAGCTCATTTTACAGATGAGGAAAGTGAGGTAAACAAGGTTAAGTCCCAGGGTCACACAGGTAGTAAGCGTCTGAGGCCAAATTTAAACTCAGGTTTTTCTGACTGCAGGCCTAGCACTCTATCTGTTGTGCTGCCTAGCTGCTCTGTTGAAGATACTACATTCATCCTATTAAATAGATAAATATGAAATAGATCCAAAATAATTTTGGAAGAGGGAATTAATATTTGGAGGGGAATCAAGAAACATTTCATGTAGGAGGTGAACATTGAAAGGAGCTAGGGAATCCAAGAGTCAGAGATAAGGAAAGCAAGTATTCCAAGCATGGAGGACAACCTGGACACAGGCATGGAGACAGGACCTTCTATCCTTATTGGTTAAAATCTGGGGAAATTATAAGTATAGGAATGGGAGCTTAATTGGCATAGTATGTTCAATAGGCAGCAAGGCTATCTCTCATCAGAGTGAAAGGTTTGTATTAGAGCACAAAAAGAAATAAATTTAAAAAGGTGGGGTGAGTCAAATTTAGGGAGGACTGTAACAGTCAGGCAGAGAAATTTTATGCAGTATAAAATAGGGAGCTATTGGAATGGCTTCTTAGGAGGCGATTTCCTGGTTTTTCAACCCTTAGATAGAGATGTAACCCCCTAGAGAAAAGTTGGGAAAATGTAACAGAAGGGATGAAAGAAGAAAGAAACTTGCAATTTTTGAGAAAACAAGTTATTTCTCCATGTATGATGTGTGTGTGTGTGTGTGTGTGTGTGTGTGTGTGTGTGTATAAGTGTGTCTGTGATTGAAGGAAGGTGGTTTAAGAGTCAACTGGGGTCCTTCAGCTTTGGATTCACTTCTTTCCTTTGAACATAGAACCCACAAGATAGTCTCTAATGTCCAATGTGACCCCTTTTCTAAGTTTTTTCTGCTTCTTCAAAGTCCCAAGTTTCTTGCAGGCAACTTCAGAAACCTCCCAGTTTTTTCTGTTCTTTTTTGTTATTTGATGTCCAAATGTATTCTAAAAAGGAAGGTGATCTTCTCACAACTGCCAAGTCAGTGAGAGTGTGAATCTACACAGCTACAATCAGCAAGAAGGCTGAATTCAGTGGTTCTTTGGGCAAATAACCAGTTATCAGCTGAAGGGTTGGCTGAATTAATCAGCTATTTTCTCCTAATTCCTTTGTCTGTGGGTAATCTTAAGAAGGGAAGTGAATACAGACTTTCTGACTTCAGAAACCTACCTCTTTCTTGGTTCACAGTCATACTAGTAAGATGTCACAGTGACAGAAGACATTTCCTGTGACCAATCTTTTGTGTGTGACAATTTCATTTATTATGAAAACATCTTTGAGTGGATTATAAGATCTATGGGTATATAGCTCTTTATGGGTATACAGCATTTTAGGCAGTGCAGTGCCAGGGAGAAACAATGGAATTAAAAGTGGAGAACTGAGTTCATAGAATCATATATTAAGAGCTAGAAGGAATCTTCAGGGTCGTCTAATTCAATCATATCATTTTACAGATAAGGAAATTTAAGCATTGAGTAGTTAAATGACTTTCCCAGGGTCACTCAGCTGGTAAATACCTGAGTTGAGATTTGAAACTAGCTCTTTTTAGCTGAGTGAAGTGCCCTATCCAGTGTCCAGTGGGGTCAGACTCAGAAATGCATTCCTGCAGGTGGCATATTTACTTAGAAAACCACAAATTAACATTATTTATATTGTATTATATTTTTATTCATTTTGTTAAACTTTTCCCAATTGCATTTTAATTTGCTTCTTTTGGGAGTTTTGTAGGCTACATGCTATCAGAGTTTGGTACCTGCCTTATTCTGCTATTACTTAGGTGTATGATCTGGAATGAATAATATTTTAATAAAAAAATTACAGAAATACCAACTTTTCCCTTATTTTGAGCCAAATTTTCCTTTTTTAAAAATAATTCTCAAGTTATAGAACAAATTGAATCTCTCTTCTACATGCAACTTTTATTGCAAGTCAACATACATAATGTTCAAAAGTCTTAGTGTAGTTTTAAGCTATTAAAGCTATGAATTTTGAGGTATTAAAGTACATATGCTTGTGTATGTGTTTATATACACATACATAAATATTTGTATGAAATTGATTTCATAGTAATGAAGAAATTCCTTCTATAAGTACAGGATAATTGCTTTGTAACTTACAATCTTATAGCGTTGGCTGGGACTTTAAGATTTTAAGTAACTTGCCAGGGTCACACAGACATTATGTACCAGAAATAGGAGTTCTTCCTTTATATATATATATATATATATATATATATATATATATATATATATATATATATATATATTGTGTGTGTGTGTATACATATATAGATATGTATATATACACACACACATATATATACATACATATATATGTACATATATGTATTTCCCTACTTCATGTGGAATTCTGACGACTTTGAGAACTGGCCATTCTCTCCACTTAGTGCTCATGAGATTCAGGCCTCACATTTGAATTACTTGTTGTTTTTGATTCCTGATTTTCCTGGAGCCTCCAATACATTTAGCACAAAGGTGCCAGATTATTCTTACTTATAAACTGCTTTCATGATGTTATATATCTACACAAATTGCTTCAGTGGTTCCCTATTTCAATTTCAATTCTCAACTTTTCAGCCTGATTTTGAAGACACTTGATAATTTGGTCCCATTCTAAGTATCAAGTTTTACTTTTACAATGCTTTAACATAAACACTATGCCTCAATCTGATTGGTCTCCTTAACTGTGATATGAACAAACCACAGTAAGTAGTCTGTGACTATTGATTCCCCAGCCTACAATTCCTATCCATTTAACCTATCCAAATCGTGCTTTAACCACCAGCTGGCATGGCTAGCCACTAACTTGATCCTCTTTAACAAAAAAGATTAGATGTGCTGCAAAAGTACCAGACTTCAAGATTCAGTTCAGATCCCATCTTTGATAAGGGAGTCTTTTTCTATCCCTACTCCCTCTCTCCTCCCTACTGTTAGTGACTTTGCTCTGTAAGTTTGGAAGATCCCCTACCATGTACAAGCTTATCTTCTGAGTTCAAATCTGGCCTCAAAC
Organism: Potorous gilbertii; assembly: GCA_028658325.1. Classification (NCBI taxonomy): domain Eukaryota; kingdom Metazoa; phylum Chordata; class Mammalia; order Diprotodontia; family Potoroidae; genus Potorous; species Potorous gilbertii. The sequence goes on along the minus strand of CM053771.1, from coordinate 269,015,525 downwards.
ACTTACTAGCTATGTGACCCTGGGCAAGTCATTTAACTCTGTTTGCCTCAGTTTCCTCATCTATAAAATCAGCTGAAGAAGGAAATAGCAAACCACTTCAGTATCTAAGAAAACCGCAAATGGGTCAGGCATGACTAGAAAAAATGCCTGAAAAACTATACACTATATACATTTTGTATTTACAATTTTTTTTGCATGTTGTCTCCCACGTTAAAATGTGGGAGGGCAGGGATTTTGTTTCTATCTTTCTTTGACATGGCACCTGACCCATAGAAAGTGGTAGAAGACTAACATCTCCTGTTGCTAGAGCTTTCCCACCCCCAGCCTCAATGACTTTGTATTTATTTTGCATATGCTTATGTAGGTACATATCTCTTCCAACTGAATATTATTAGCTTCTTGAGGTCAAGGGCTGCTTCATTTTTGTTTTTCTGTACTCATTGCCTGGCAAATAGCAGGAAATTAAGAAATGCTTGTTTGAATGATAGACTGATAGTCTTCTATCTCAGTTTTGGTTTTCTCTAGGTGACCATGACAACTCAAATGTGGCGATATGTTTGGTGTGAATTTATTCAAACAGAATCAGCTCTAAGTCCTAATCTTATCAGAGATGATTCCTTCTTCCTAAATATGCATATTTCATAGTTCACATAATGTAATCATTTCCCATAGAGCATGTTCAACTATAATGGTACATTTTATTATTGGTGCTGGAATAACAAAAGCAATAAATGATACTTTCAAAAACTACCACATGGCTGTCTTTCCTCAGCTTCTCTTAGTTCTATGTAATCCTCAAATGGTATATAAGCCCCTCTGAACTCTTATTTCTAGGTTCTGGGTTCTAGATTCTAGGAAGGGTACCCTCATGCTAATATGAGCTGTTGTAAGCTTAAACTATCTGGAGAGAACAAGCAGATTGTTAAAACTTCAGTATGAGTATGTACACCTCAGAGATTAGCAAATATTGTAAATCAGAGCTTGATTTATTGTTTTATTTAGACTTAAAATGATGGAGAAGACGCTAATAATGCAGATCAAACTTAATAGTTTGTCCTGCTATGCTGCTCCACTCCTCCCTTCTTGAGCCAGTTGTTAAATATTTACTAGCTCACCACTGTAATTAGGCAAAGAAATGTCAGCAATACTAAACAGTTCCCAAATAATGGTCTACTCACATCATCTACCAGGGCTAATCATTGGATCAGGAGTCAAGAACTTTGGACCCAGGACTTGATTCCCTTCTCCTCAAAACCTAGGATGTAGGCTTAAGATCTGGTACAGACTGACATACATTTTCTGTTCATTATCACATTGCTGTCAGGGACTTCTTTGACTGATCCATTACTTTTGGAGCAGGGTGAATGAAGGCAGTATAGGCTCTAGCAAGGGTTAGATGACTTTCTCCATTCTGCCCTGGCTTCTCTTACTTTGTTCTCTCTTTTCCAGCTGCCAGGAGGGATGTCACATCTCTTCCTGCTTTCTCCACATTCCAGGACCTCCCAGGGCATTTCTCTTTCTGTTGCTTCTACCATCATTTCTATTTTCCATTCCTCTCTCATTTCCTTACCAGGCAGTTGAAGACCTGTTGCTGCTCTGTGAAGGGTGAGAGAGTCAGACAGAATGAGAACTATATGACCTATAATGTAAAAGTCCCACTTAGGGCCTTCCTTTTTTCATTAAGCCTTTCTTCCAACCATTATTGATTTCTACTTTCTCTGAATTTCTATAGAACTTACTATCTTTGTACTTAAATTTTGGCACTTATATATTACTTGTATCACAAATCTTGCCTCTCCAATTAGACTATGAACTCCTATTAAGCTGAGATTGTGTTTTGTTCTCTTTGAAAACCTTCAGCAACTTTTTCAGGGCTGAGCACCTATATGTTCAATGAATACTTGTTGATTTGGATTTGAATGTACTGATTTTATTTTCATTCAGATGTTGAAGGTTAGGGTAGATACAGCTTATGATGATCTTCACAAAACTGGCCATGTTCAAACCTTCCACAATAGAGGGTGTGCTTACACGATTGGGGTTCTGTTTCCTCTCACCTATACTCAAAGTTTGCCAAAAGGAAGTGCTGCCTGACTCAATATATATTCAATGGACAGCTGCTTGAATAGTCATTATGGAAAGAGAAAGTCCTTTTTAATAGTAGGTTACATTAGCATTCCTGGAGACTCATTAAGCATTTACAATTTCCTGGAATAGTGTAGGATTTTTTTCCCTTTGGGTGCTACCACTAGTAGATCGAAGTCTACTTCCTATGTTTATACATGCAACAACAAATTTTTGATGAATTATACTGGAAATTCTTTGTTTGGCTTACAGCTAATGAGTAGGAACCCTGTTTGGTTTATTTATTTATTTTTAAAGCAAAAATTCAAGTAGGTGTTTCCCAGCCTATATTTAACAACTCCCAGAGAGGAAACAATTTCAGAGCTGTATAAGAGAGAATGCTTCCTTTGGAAAACCCCTTAGTTAATGAGGCCTTCCAGGAAGACCACAGCTGTGGCCACAAGATGTGGAAACAGCTGGTTGATTCAACCAGTTGAAGAAAATAATCAAGTCATCAGGCAAAAACTTAGTTCAGCTAAGTGGGTGGGTAGCATCAAAGTAGTAGAGTAGCATCAAAGCAGCATGGCAACCATGAGAGGAATAAAACCACTGGACTTGGAATGAAAAGCTGTGGATTTTAGTTCTGGCTGTACTACTACTTACTTGCTTTGTGATCTTAATCCACTTAGTTTCTCTGGCTTACTAATCTGAAAAATGACATAACCTGTCATATCTAACCTAACTGTTTAAACAGCACTGTAATATATGAGGTGTTTTAGGAAGGTTGATTTGACAATGTTCAGGACTGATTTGGCAAGTCAAGGGAAATCATGTAATCTTAGTCTGTATTAAGAGAGGCCCAGGATCCAAGGATATGGACGTGAAAGTTACCGTGTTTTCTTTGCTGGTCAGATCAGATGTAGAATATTGTGGTGTTGTGGGTACCATAAATTAATAATCCAGAGAGTATCTTCTGGAGGATGGTGGTAAATAGTTTGGTGACAGATGCTATGCTCATGATATGTGGGACTAGGTAATAGGAAAGGGGATGTTTTGGCTGGAGAAGATTTTGGTGGAACATTATACTTGTTTTCAAACACTTGAAGGACTTTCATGTGGGGAAAAAAGATTTAAAGTAAAATAAGTTCATAGAATTAGAACTGAAAGGTATATGAGGGGTCATCAAATGCAATCCTTTAATTTTTAGAGTTGAGAAAACTAAGACATAGAATGATTTGCCGATGGTCACATAGCTGATGCCTGGGGCAGTATTTGAATCCACTTCTTTCTGTCCCTATGTCTAGTGTTCTAGTAAAAAAAGATATCCACAGAAGGCAGATCAAGGAGCCAATGGGGGAAACTGGAAAGATTGAAGTTAGGTTTGTGCCCTATCTGGCCTCATGGCTCAGGTTAGAACAAAGACCCAGGTTTGAGAGTTTATAGAAAATTGGTACTCAGGAAACTAGTGCACATTTGATCTTTCTTACCATGCAGTGAAGCAAGCAAGTGAAAATGAAGCACACAGAGGGGACAGAGTCAAGATGACAGAGGAGAAGGATGGACCTGTAAAAGCTCTCCCCCATAACCCATAAAATATCTGTAAAAAATGACTCTAAACAAAATCTAGATCAGCAGAAGCCACAAAACGATAACGTGAAAGAGATTTTCAGTCCAAGGCAGCTTGGAAGGCCAACAGGAAATGTCTGTTGCACTGGGCTTGGAGCAGAGTGCAGCTCAGCCTTGGTCATATGGCAGGTACAGGACCAGAGCAGGCTTCAGGGCTTGGAATCCCCAGCAGCAGCTGCTGTTCCCAGATTGCTCAACCCACAAACTCCAAAAACAGTTTCAAATGTAAGTGAGAAAGCTCTTAGACCTAGGTGCAAAGGGAACGTGGTCTGGCCCCCCCACCAGCAGCAGCCACTGCAGTGGCAGTGTCCGTTTTTGGAACCCTCTGACTAAAGACCCTGGGGGAATTGAGCAGCAGATCTGAATCTCAGCCCTGAGTGGCTTCTCTAGGGTGAGGAGTAGAGCTGGTGTGGTGGAGCTGGGGGCAGTTGTAGAGATGGAATTCTACTTGCAGATTCTGGGCAGAAAAGTTTTTGATTGCTCCCAGACCAGTGCACAGGACAGGAGAGGAATAAACTCCTCTTCCTTTATTGTGCCACCTTGGAGGAATTGAGAACTTACAGGTCCCTAGAGTATACCCTCCTCTTGACAAAGGACTCAAAAGTCAAGTAATTGTCTGGGAAAATGCCCCAAAAGGGAAAAAAGTAAGACTATAGAAGGTTACTTTCTTAGTGAACAGGTATTTTTTTCCATCCATTCAGTTGAGGAAAAACAAGGAATACTATAAAAGTCAAGGCTTCTGCATCCAAAACCTCCAAAATAAATATGCAGTGGTCTCAGGTCATGGAAGAGCTCAAAAAGGATTTTGAAAATCAAGTAAGAGATGTGGAGGAAAAATTGGGAAGAGAAATGAGAGTGATGTAAAAAAAAAAAAACGTCTAAAGCAAGTCAACAGCTTGCTAAAATAGACACAAAAAAGTGCTGAAGAAAATAACACGCTTAAAAATAGACCAACTCAAATGGCAAAAGAGATCCAAAAAGTCATTGAGGAGAAGAATGCTTTAAAAAGCAGAGTTAGCCAAATTGAAAAGGAGGTTCAAAAGCTCATTGAAGAAAATAGTTCTCTCAAAATTAGAATGGAGCAGATGGAAGCTAATGACTTTATGAGAAGACAAGAAATTACAAAAAAAAACCCAAAAGAATAAAAAAATAGAAGACAATGTGAAATATCTCATTGGAAAAACAAGTAACCTGGAAAATAGATCTGGCAGAGACAATTTCAAAATTATGGAACTCCCTGAAAGCCATGATCTAAAAAAGAGCCAAGACATCATCTTTCATGAAATTATCAAGGAAAACTGCCCTGATATTCTAGAACCAGAGGGCAAAATATTGAAAGAATTCACCTGTCACCTCCTGAAAGAGATCCCAAAAGAAAAACTCCTAGGAATATTGTAGCCAAATTCCAAAGTTCCCAGGTCAAGGAGAAAATATTACAAGCAGCTAGAAAGAAACAATTGGGATATTGTGGAAATACAATCAGGATAACACAAAATCTAGCAGCTTCTACATTAAGGGATCAAAGGCCTTGGTATATGATATTCCAGAAGTCAAAGGAACTAGGATTAAAACCAAGAATCATCTACCCAGCAAAACTGAGGATAATAGTTCAGGGGAAAAATGGTCATTCAACGAAATAGAGGACTTTCAAGTATTCTTGATGAAAAGACCAGAGCTGAAAAGAAAATTTGACTTTCAAACACAATCAAGAGAAGCATGACTAAAGTTGAAACTGCTTACATTCCTACATGGAAAAATCCTATTTGTAACTCTTGAAACTTTTCCCAGTATTTGGGTAGTTGGAGGGATTATACATACATACACACATACACATACATACCTATAGACAGAGGGCACAAGGTAAGTTGAATAGGAAGGGATGATATCTACAAAAATAAAATTAAGGGATGGGAGGAGAAAGGGAGACATGGAATGGGGCAAACTATCATAAAAGAGGCAAGAAAAAGCTTTTTCAATGGAGGAGAAAAGGGGGCAGGTGAGAGGGATAAAGTGAAGCTTACTCTCATCACATTTGGCTCAAGGAAGGAACAATATGCACACTCAATTTGGTATGAAAACCTATCTTACACTACAGGAAAGTAGAGGAGAAGGGAATAAGCAGTGTGTGGGGGGATGACAGAAGGGAGGGCAAATGAGAAGAGGGGGGTTATCAGAATAGTCAGGACAGTGGAAAATTGAAGGTTGTGTGTTATTACTCACATGTTTATGGTCATTAGGACTAGTTAGCCTAAGTGACTCCATATTGGAGTCCTATCACTTATAACTACAATATTAAACAACATATTCTAAAAAATCACATTTCTTACACCTGGATATAAGAAAACTCTTTTCAACAATTAGAGCTATCCAAAAATGGAATGGGCTACTTGGGTGAGGTGGGTGGGTTTTTCCTCCCTGGAAGTTGTCAAGCATAGGTTGCTTGACCACTTGCCAGGTAAATCATCAGAAGGGATTTTTTTTTTTCCGGTATGGGTTGAAATAGATAGCTGTTGAGATACCTTTATATTTGTGATTAATTGGAGGGAGGAGAGACTATGTACTCAGGGACATCTAAATATTGCTAAGTGGCAATATTTAGGCCTAAGATGACAAGATTTTGGTCATATAATAGAGTATTAAAGTTGGAAAAGACCTTTGAGATAAGCTAGCCCAACTCCCTTATTTTACAAATGAAGAAACTGAGGCCCAGAGTGAGGTGGTTGTGATTTGAATGGAGAAGAGGAACAAACACATTTCTCTCTACACTTTCTCTTTCTTGATGGTGTTGTCAGTCATAGAGTTAATTATCATCTCTATGCCAATGACTTCAAGTAACTAGCCCTACTCTTGCCTCTGAACTTCAGTCCTACATCACCAATTGCCTATTGGACATTTCAACCTGGATGTCCTGAAGTCTTCTTGAATTCAACATCTGTAAAACAGAGCTCATTGTCTTTCCCCCTCAATCCCACTCCTCTCCAAATTTCTGTGTTTCTGTCAAAAGCACCATCATTTTTCTAATCTCTCACATTTGTAAATTATATCCTTGAATATTCTCTTTACTTCATCACACACATCCAGTTAGTTGCCAAACCTTGTCATTTTTGCATTCACAACATCTGTTACTTTCGACCGCTTCTCTCCACTTTCACATCTCCTGCCTTAGTTCAATCTTCCTTTCTTACCTAGATGATTCAGAATGACCTCCAGAATCTTCCCTTCCTACTCTTGAAATATCTTTCCATTTCAGTCCTAAAGAGGTTCGGTGAATTTCTATAAGTGCAGATTTGACCATGTCATTTCCTTACTCATGAAACTTCAGTGGTTCTCTATTGCCTCTGGGATAAAATGTCACCTCTTTTGTTTAGCTTTCAAAGTGCTCAACTTTGCCCCAACCAAGTGTCCCAGTTTTATGGGGAGTCTCTGTTGCTTCCACATTCTGTGATCCAGGTAAACTAGCTTTTTCTTTGTTCCTTACACGCATCCCCTGTCCCCATGCCTTTTCACTATTCCCCAAATCTGGAATTCTCTCCCTTCTCTCCCTTATAGAGTTGATCTCTTCCTTCAAGACACACTCAAGCACCACCCTCTTTCGTCATCCCCTTAATTGCTAGTGCTTGCTTTCTCAAATGGCCTTTTATGTATTTGTATTTATTCTCTTTATAGTTGTTCTACCTATGTTTAAATAACCCAGGAGTCAAACCTGAATCATTTCTATAATACTCTTTTCATTGTTAAAGAGGATGATGACTCAATGCTACATACTTGTGTGAAGGGCAGAGTTGACAGTAGGGCTTGTGAGAGAAGACAACTTTTCTTGCTTCAGCATTGAGTGAAGAAACATATAGTTGAGGATTCTGTGGAGAAACCTAGAGAGAGAGAGTGAGGGAGAGAGAGAGAGAGGGAGACAGAGAGGGAGAGAGAGAGAGAGAGAGAGAGAGAGAGGGAGAGAGGGAGGGAGAGAGAGAGGGAGGGAGAAGAATCTGGGAAGTAGAATACATGTAGAGGAACCGGTGATTCCACATGTCCCTGATTTCCAGCTTGATTCTCTTTTGGGAAGTTTCCCCTTGGGTGAGATCAGGCTCTCTATCTCCCTGTCTCTATCTCTTTTGCTGAGATATCTCATTCCCATTGGGATTTGTTCTGAGTATTTTCTGGTATATTCTAGTTGGTATAACTTCTTTGAGTTCTATTTGCTATTGCTTGCATAAGTGGATTTATTCACTATTCATTATTTTGATTCATTAGTCTTTGCCATTTGGTGGCAAAGAACTAGCTTCCAAGGCTATAAACTTGGGATAATCTTTCTCCTTTAAGAGACAGCAACCAGATAAGCAGCTTGAACCTAAAAACCATTTTTTTCTAAACTTATAATATCTAGGGTGGAGCAGATAGATATAATTCTAGTGTGGTTCCCCTCTCTTCTGAGGACAACAGAGTGGCCAGCCTTGTGGGAAAAATTTCCTGTTCCCTTCCAGTCAGGATCCAAAGTCATCCTTTAAGAAAGACAGGTGAGATTGCTAGGACATCTATTCACGCTTCCCCATAAACCACTTTTAGACAACTCATGTGGTCTTATACCAAACCTAAATGAGAGCACACACCTTACAGCATGTTTGGGTACCCTGTACTTACTGCCTCTCCTATTAAAATACATGCCTTTTGAGAGTAGGACTCATTTCATTCATTGTGTCTGCATCCTTAGTGATGGGTATATAGTAAGTGCTTAATAAATACTTTTTGGCTGATTGTCAAAAATTCATGTTGATAGAGTACAAAGTGATTTCCTTGTAACAGTCCTGCGGGGTAGGGGTCAGCTAATGTATTATTTTACAGATGAGAAGCCTGAAAACTCCAAGAGGTTAAATGACTTTCCTGGGGTCACATAGCTAGTGTCAGAGCAAGGTTCTACATGTGAGCAGACCCTGCTGACTCTCCAAAATAGTATTTGATTCTCTGCATCACCCTACTTTGAAGTCAGTGAGCCTATGGGTCTACGAGAGCACCAGAGCATTTCCCTCTCTGAGATCAACTACTCACCAGCCAAATGCTTCTTCCTCACCCCAGGTTGTGTTGACTCAGTGCTAGGCTGGGGTAATGGGAAGCTGTTGCTAGGGTTACCTCTATCAGCTGCTGTGGATGAGGTTTATAATCCTACTATTAAGCTGGCTCTCTTTTGTTAACAGCATAATTGCTCCATCCCTGCCTTGATGACTGGGGAGGATCAATCCCCAAACTGCTCAAGGAAAGGGAACCATCCCCAGAAACCACAGTGCTTTGGAAGGGATTAAAGAGTGGAGCCTGTTGTTTACTTTCCTGCTAGGGTGAGCAGATCAAATTCCAGTCCATGAGACTAGTATCCTGGACCTTTTGCTGAGGCACTCAGAAATGCCACCGTGAGTAATCTTCTTCTGTTTCTTTCTTAGCCTCCTAGTCAGATCAACAGGGTCTTAGGCAGTTCTCAAAGAAAGGTGGAGTCAGTCAGTGAAAAATAATTTATAGAGCGTTAACTATGTGTCACCACAATGCTAAGTGTTGGAGATTCAAAGTAAAGTCTAACACCAATGTCTGTTTTCAAGGCGTCTACAGGGAGAGAAAAAGTATGCGTTAAACAATTGTGTATAAACAAGATACATACAGGATAAATTGGAGACAATTTTTGAGAGACGGCACTATAATTTCAGCTGGACCTTAAAAGATGCCAGAGAAGTCAAGAGACAGAGATGATATGGAGTTGACTTGGGATATCTTACTATGCACATGTACTTTGTATGAGAAAGGGATTTCAGACTGCACTCAAATGATGATTGATCAGAATTTATGACTCCTGGGCCAGGGTTTTGAAATTCAAATAAAGCTGGACAGGATCTTAAAGATTATTTAGTCTAGGATTCTTAACTCGTGTGTGTGTGTGTGTGTGTGTGTGTGTGTGTGTGTGTGTGTGGTGAAATCTGTCAGCCCCTTTCCAGAATAAAGTTTTTAAATGCATAAAATGAAACACATACCATTACAAAGGAAACCAACTATATTGAAATAAAGATGTGATTTTTTTTCCCATTCAATTTCATGGACCTTTTGAAATCTAACCACAGACTCCAGATTAAGGAGCCCTACTCTGATCCAATTCCTTTATTTAACTGGTAAGGAACTAGAGCTCCTACTATTAAGCTGGCTCTGTTTGTTAACACGCAGCATGATTGCTCCATCTCTGCCTTGATGACTGGTGAGGATCAATCTTTAAGGAGTGGATATAGGAAGTTGAGTAGCAGAACCAGAGTTTCAATTTAAGCCCTCTGCTCCCACAGTTCAGGCTTTTTCCATTGCATTCCATCTTACCCAAGAGCAAACTTTCGCTCAAATTTTGTATTCAGTAACTGTTCTATTTCCATATCAAAGAAAAGTTGATGGGGTCCTACATTTTAGATGTGCCACTGCGGGGGGTGGGAGGGGGAACATGTCAGAGCTCCCATTCCCCGAAGTGAGAGCTCAGCCCTAAATAGCCCAACCACCCAAGGGGACTTCCCAGAGTTTCTAACTTTGAGTCAGTAGGGAGTGAGATTGCAGAATGTTTCTTTTAAACCACATTTCTTTTAGAGAAGCAAAACGGAGCATAGGAAGACTCCACAGGACAGGTAGGGATTTTTCTTGCTTGAGTTTGAGAAGCTGCTTACAAGTTTGAGGTTTCTGAAGTTTTAGCTCCTCTTCCTGGGGCACAGCAACTTTGGGGAGGTAGAGTGCCATAATGGATGGAGTGTTGGCCTTTGAATCAGGAAGACCTCCCTTGAGCTCCTGCCTCAGCCATAGTTGTGAAATGCTGGGCAATTTACTTAATCTTGCTGCACTCGGGCTTTCTCATCTGTAAAATGGGGATAATAATAGAGAATTATGAATACATAATAATAAATAATAGATAAACAGGATAATAAGCACAGAATTGTGAGGATCAATTGAGATACTGTACATAAAAGGTTTTGCAAATCTTAACAGACTATAAAAATGTGAGCTGCTTTCCAATCTCTCCATTAGTACCTATCTCATAGGATTGTTGTAAAGCTCAAATGAGAATATTGAACACTTGATAAACTTTAGAGCAGTTATAGAAATAGTTATTTTTGTTGATGTGTCTGTACACGCAGAAAAGCTGATAATCAGAACTCTTGCTTCTGGGTAATACTCTGGAATAAAAAGTAATATAGCAATGGTGTCATATGACTATAAAGCTCTTCCATAGACATCATCTCTGGCCTCTGAGTGGCACAAGAATTATATATATATTTTTAGCATTTTTCAGAAGAGGAAACAAGAGTTCGAGAGGTAGTAACATTCCTAGAGACAGAATTTGAACTAAGGTTTTCTCGTTCTGGGTCCATGTATTCCCCACTGTACTATATGCCAGTAACTTGAAATATTTAGAAAACAATGTTTGCTGCATCCCAGGATATGGTCTGGGTCTACACATGCACAACCAACACAGTTATTTTGGCTGACTCAGTGTCTTCTTGGGCAACAGAGACACGTGTGTTGATTGAATGAATCAGGTCTAACTCATATTCTAGTTGATCAGAACAGTGTGTGTGTGTGTGTGTGTGTGTGTGTGTGTGTGTGTGTAAAGTCATATGGTTTATGGCCGTATGAAAGTCAAAGATTTGCGTGATTCTAAAGCAAATGGGTGATTGATAGCCCTCAAAATTTAATGTGAATAACAAATCAACCTAGGAACTTAGAGTTATGTTAATTTAATAATAAACTAGTTGATAGAATTTCAGAAATGAGTATCATTAGTGTCTCTTCCTTGATTAAATTACTTTACTTCTCTGTTCACCAGTTTTATCTGTAAAATGACAGGGTTAGACTATTCACTTCAAAGGCCCTTTCTACTTTTAATTCCATGATCTTATAGTGGATCCTCCAAGGAGAATAGGTTCTGGGTATGAATATGAAGAAAGGCAGAAGATATGTCAACATTTGTATATAATAGTATCATCATATTAAACTGGGGGTGGTTAGCTTGGAGAAGAGAAGACTTAGAAGGGATGTCATAACGATCTATAAATTTTTGAAAATTTTCCTATGGAAGAAGGATTAGAATTGTTTGCTTCTTCCTACAGGGCTGAACTACAGGCAGTGCATTGAAATTAGAGTAGCAAAAGTTCAGTTTTATATAACCACAGAAAATTCTCTATAGTCTCTCATTTAAGCCTTGCAACCCAGTATCAGGTTCTTGGGTTTTTTGTGCCATTATCATCTCCATTTTATACATGAGGAAGCTGAAACTCAAAGTTTAAGTGACTTGCTCATAGTCAAAGAACTAGTAAATATCAGGATTTGAACCGTAATTTTCCCAACTACAAGAACAGCACTCTGACCCCATATCACCTTGCTTTGTTTAACCCATAAAGAAGATAGAGCTGTGGTTTCTGATAATTTTGAAAACAAAGAGCTAGTACTTTGTTATATTGGAAAATGAGGTGAGGGAAGGCAATGCTTGATTTAAAAGCTGTTCCTGGTCTTTTTTTCTAGAGGGAAGTTCACCCACTGTCAGGAAGTATACACAGGTCTATTTCAGTGTCCAAATTCATCTTGCCTTTCATTTGGGGTTCTTAATATTTAACAGTTTCTTCGAAAGCATGCCAGCTATCTTGAAGCTCCAGGCTAGGCATGGAGGGAGGTAAAATGTTAGTAGTCAGTTCTACAGGAAGTGATGGACCACTGACAAAAGGAAAATGGCATGGAAAAGGGTTAGGGCTTTTTCCTTTTCCTCTTACTGTATTTGATTTCTTTGTGTTCCTCTGCATTTAAACTACTTTAAAGTATCATTCAAAGTATTTTCTCTGAGTTGCCTCACCCTTTGCTTCTCCTCCTTCCTCCCACTTTCCCTGGTAGCAGGAAAAATGCAGTGTTATGTATGATCTGAATATGTTCTCACTGAAAGGTGAGAACTAGTGTGGAAAGCAAAAGTTGCAGGAAGGGCCCAGATTCATGTCACCAGATGAAACCCAAGCATCTTCAAGTAAAACATGGACCAGACAAGCCTGTGCAACTCTATTGCTTAGAATTACCACTACAAATTCTAGCATTTGATTGGATTCCATTCAACAAATACATATCAAAGCCCTGTTATGTCCAATTCAAGATCCTAATGTTGAGAGAGGCTAGAGAAAAAAGGCCTAGTTTCTGTCCTCAAAGTATTTAACCATCTGATGAGAAAGATTTTACAAATAGGAAAGAGTGAGCTTGGTAGAATGGGAAGAACTCTAGGTTTAGAAATATTGGGTCAAAGGCCCAGATCTGGGAGGGATGAAAGAGACTGTTTCCTTATTTTATAGATAAGGAAAATGAGACATAGGGAGTTTAAACAATTTCCTCAAGGTCACACAGTGAGTGTTTGAGGCTCCAGTTCACTGTCCTTTCCATTATACCATGTTGCCTCTCAAATAAAGAAAACTAGGTTCAGATCTTAACTTTACCACTTACTAGCTAGCAAATCCTAATTTATCTATGAAATAGATAGTATCTTGACTACTTCATGGACAGCTAGGTGGCATGGAGGATAGTGCTGGGTTTGGAGTCAGGAAAACCTAAGTTCAAACCCAACCCCAGATACTTACTAGCTGTGTGACCCTGGGCAAGTCACTTGAGCCTGTTTACCTTGGTTTCTTCATCTGTAAAAGGAGCTGGAGAAAGAAATGGCAAACCACTCTAGGATCTTTGCCAAGAAAGCCCTATGGACAGTGTTGGCATGCTATGGTCCACAGAATCATAAAGAATAGGACAAAAATGTATACATGCCAGGCACCATGTTAAGCACTTTACAAATCTATCTCATTTGATCCTTACAACAAACTTGTGAAGTAGGTGCTTTTATTTCCATTTTTTCAGTTGAGAAAACTGAGGCAAACATGGTAAGTGACTTACCCAGAATCATACAACCAGTCAATTGATGAGGCCAGCTTTGAATTCAGATCTTCTTGACGCCATTCCTGACCACATTCAATCCACCATACCACCTAACTAGCTCCAAAATATAAGACACTGGATGAAAATCAAAAGTCAATTGCCTTACACATAGTAGGTGCTTAATAGAATCATTGTTGATTGATAGATTGATGGCCCCCCTTGCTCACAGAAGAAAACTATATTCCTAATCACAGCTTCCAAAGAAGATGCCAAGAGTTTTGCCTCCTAGGTTTTTGTGGTCTATTAGGTGAGAGAAGACATACACAAGTCACTGTCACACAAACCAGACTTTGAGTACATTGTGTGTGTGTTCATCCTTCGTTGCTGAAGAAGACCATGCCATCAGAGAAATAATGACATGACTTGCACTTGACTTTGTTTTGAGTGAGGGAGGGCTGTGCAGGTCACCAGTCTCACTTCTCCAGAGCCATCTGAATCCAGTGACCAGATATTCATTAGGATGGCTGGAGATGACCCAGGATGAGGCAATTGGAGTTAAGTGACTTGCCCAAGTCACACAGCTAGTGAGTGTCAAGTGTCTGAGGTGAGATTTGAATTTAGGTCCTCCTGACCCCTGCACTGGTACTCTATCCACTGCGCCACCTAGCTGCCCCAAGAATGGAGAGTAGGAGAGGATAGAAGGAAGTCTTTCACAACATGACTGCTGGAAGTGTTTTGAATGACCATATATGTATAACCTATATTAAATTGCTTGCCTTCTCAATGAGGGTGCATGGGAGAGGGGAAGGGAAAGAATGTGGAACTCAAAGCTTTAAAAATGAATGCTAAAAATTGCTTTTACATGCAACTAGGAAATAAGACATATAGGCAAAGGGGAATAGAAATCTATCTTGCCATACAGAAAAATAGAAGGGATTGGGATAAGAGAGATGAGGAGGGTAATGGAAGGGCTAGCAGATGAGAAGAAAGGATCATCAGAATACATGCTGTCTTGGAGTAGGAGAAGGGAGTGGACAGTGAGAAAATTTGAAATTCAATATTTTGTGAAAGTGAATGTTGAAAACTGAAAATAAATAAATTTTTAAAAATTTAAAAAAACATGCTGGAATTCAGACTGAAGTGAAGCTGGTGAGAAAAGTCAAGAATAGGAAAAAGGAATTTTAAAGACATATGGAGTAAAAGAGGAAAAAAAGATGAAAAGATAAGACTGTTGTCTGGGTGGAGGGTAAATGATAACTGATAACAAAAAGAAAGCACTCAGAGATACTCAACTCTAAGTTTGCCTCTGCTTTTATTGGCAAAAATAGACCAGGGAATGCTATAGATATAGATAATCAGTATTTTAGCAAAGTATTATTTGATAGTATCTTATGCCCTTCTTGTGGACAAGATGGAAATGTGTGCTAAGTGATTACTTGATTTCAAAAATCAATCAACCAACCGTTATTCATTAAGCATCTACTAAGTTCCAGGCGCTGTAGTAGAAATGCAAAGACAAAAAAAAAATTCTCTGCCCTTAAAGAGTTTTACATTCTATTGGGGGAAAATTATGTACACATATAAATAAGTACATAATATATATGAAGCAAATACAAGGTAACAAGCTTAGAAAGAATTAGGTCTTTCCAAACTAAACAAGAGTAGGATAAAGGAAGGGTGTTAGTAAGGACAAAAGAGAGGAAAGGTTCATTCAAAGGAGAAACAAGAGAAAATCAAAGATAAACTTCTGCTACTTCAGAGGCAGATAGTCCTAGAGGAACCCAGAGAGGGAGAAGTAACTCCTTTTTGCTTAGAGATCAGGAAGAACTTCACTAGGGAGGTGATTTTTCATCTGGGTCTTGCTAGATGGGTAAGATTTAGAAAGGAAGAACTGATGGGAGGAAGGCACTTAGGGTTACAAGAATGGTTCTGAGTAAGCACATGACTGATAAAATGTTTTTTTTTTTCCAAATAGGAGAGGGTGTAGGAGGAGATAAAAGCTGGAAAAGCACATGACTGATAAAATGTTTTTTTTTTTCCAAATAGGAGAGGGTGTAGGAGGAGATAAAAGCTGGAAAAGCAGGTGGAGGGTGCCTTGAAGGCAGGGATGATAAAGTCCATACCAAACTGGCTTTGGAATTTTTTTTTTCTGAAGTCAGTTGCAGATAAAACATGGTCTGGTATTGTCCTCTAATTGCTTTTTACATGATGGTATTTTGTTTTCCCAACAACCCTGGAGGCTTCTCCAGGATACAGATCCTGCCTTCTCCATATTTTCACTCTTCCACAATTCTTAGGCCAAGATCAGGGTCCCAGTAGACTAAATCTAAAAATAACCATCTACAGTGCAAATATTGTTATTCCCCAGAAGGTTTTTTTTTTAATTTTTGGACATGAATTCAATGAGGATGAAGAAATTTCTTTTTTTTTTTTGTTTTAATTTATTTATTTTTAGTTTTCACCATTCAAATTCACAAGACTTTGAATTCTAAATTTCCTCTTCATCTCTCCCCTCCACCCACCCCAAAACTTCTTGCATTTCAATTACCCTTTCCCTAATCTGCCCTCCCTTTTATCACACCTCTCCCTTCTCTCAACCTCTTCCCCTCTATTTTCTTGTGGGGCAAGATAGATTTCTATACCCCATTGCCTGTATATCTTATTTCCCAGTTGCATATAAAAACGATTTTTAACATTCGTTTTTAAAACTTTGAGTTCCAGCATCTCTCCCTTCCTCCCTCACCTCTCATCCCCACTGAGAAGGCAAGCAATTCGATATAGGTTAGATATGTGTAGTCATGCAAAAAAACACTTCCATGACAGTCACATTGTGAAAGACTATTTCTTTCCATCCTATCCTGCCCCCCATTTATTCTATTCTCTCTTTTGACCCTGTCACCCCTCAAAAGTATTTATTTCTAAATACCCCCAACTCCCATTTGCCCTCTCTTCTATCATCCCCCCAGACCCCACTTATCCCCTTCTCCCCTACTTTCCTCTAGCATAAGATAGATTTTCATACCAAATTAAGTATGCATCTTATTCCCTCCTTAAGCCAAATCCAATGAGAGTAAGGTTCACTCTTTCCCTGTCACCTCCCCCCTCTTCTCCTTCATTGAAAAAGCTTTTTCCTGCCTCTTTAATGTGAGAGATAATTTACCCCATTCTATTTCTTCTTTTCTCCTTTGAGGATGAAGAAATTTCATTAGGAGAGAAAGAGTTGTTCAGGAAGAACTTTAATTTGTTTAACTATTCTCGCAGATTGATTAGCTGCTCAGGATTAGCTTTGATCAGATATGGTTTGGATTAAAATTCAGCTCTGAGAGTGTAACTCTCTGATGAGCAACACACATTTACTTGAATGGCACTTTAAAATTTACTTTAAAAGTTATCCTTTGTCCTAGGTCAGGCTCACCTTACGAATTTTCAGAACTGAAGATTGCCTCTGCCTTTTCCAGTTGAACTGGTTTAAGATTCATGTTTAAGAAAGCAGAAAACCTGATGCAGTGTTCTTTTCTCTCTCGTGGATGCATGGATCTTAACCCCAGGAACATGGCTGAAGAGACAATGCAGAGCCACTTTGGGGGAACAGCCACCCCATTTGAAGTGGAAATTGTTAATCTGGTACCTGTTCTTTATCAGGTTCCGGGCAACTACTCCGTGGAACTTGAGGAGGCCTTTTGGGCCCTCTTACCCTCACTCCGATGGTTCTTCATACCTTTGATTCTCCTCACCACTGCCACACTGGCCTTGAACCCCCTGCTCTTGGTCACCATCCTATGGAAGAAGAGATTCCGAAGTCAACCCCGTTACTTACTGTTTGCTAATGTCATGTTCTCTGATTTGGTCTATATCCTGTTCCATGTATTGGTTTCAACAAGTAACCTTACTGGCTGGACCCTTGGGCGAATTTTCTGTGGCCTCCTTACTGATGCTATATTTATCTCTTATGCAAGCACCATCTTGTCATTTACTGTCATGGTGGCAGATACCTACCTTGCTGTAATGCTCCCCCTTCGCTATCTCTCCCTCATGTCCAGTGCCACTACCAGGAAAGTAGTGGCCACGATTTGGGTGGTGGCCTGCTTTTTCCCCACCTTCCTGGTCTGGTTCAGCAAACGGCAGGATTCGAGATTGAGAGATGAACCCTCACTGTGTATCCTGCAGTTGAATCTGAGTTCGTATTCAGACAGCAATCACTTGATCACTGTTGCTCACATTTTCATCTTCTGCTCTCTCTTTGTCTGTGCATCTCTGATCTCCTACTGCTATGTGAAGATCTATCGCACGGCCAGGACGTCAAGCCTTTGTATAAATCGTTATTCGAGGGCCAAGGGAACATTACTGATTCATACGATGTTAATTGTACTGTATATCTGTCCAGTGGTGGTTTTTGCTGTGGATATTATTCTGTCTAGGTACCATCCCATTGGAAACAACTCCCGATTATGGCTAATGGTCATTAACAGTGAAATACTGATGCTGCTTCCTAGAGCTCTGTTACCTTACTTGTATGGACTGAGATATCGGCAGCTCCTCCAGACTCTCAGAGGCTTAGTCTCTAGGAGAAGGACCAGTGATATTCAAATAATTTCCCTCAGTTAGGGAAACTCAGAGTTTAAAGTAAGGAAACTCATCAGTCACATCAAATGAGTTCAAGGACTATCTTCTCCAGACATCAAAATTACTGTGTTCTGTTATAGTGAAACATTTTCTAGAAAAGTCAAATCAATAAGCACTTATAAAGGGCGTTATTATGTGCCAGGTGCTGCAGCTTGTGCCGCTAACTGCATCCCCAGTCTCTGGAGACCAAATATGAAACAAAGCTTATTCCCAAAGAGCCCTTGATTATGAAGGAAAGTGCCTCCCTCACTGCTGCTCCTATCAAATCATCTGAGGCTTCATTGCCCAGGGTCCTCTCAGCAGTTTCTAATAGCCTGCTGACGAAATCTGAATACTCCTCGTCCTTCTTTTGACAGACCTTG
>CM053771.1:268971884-268996453 GCA_028658325.1 Potorous gilbertii | reverse complement strand
CAGCGGAAATCTCCTTCACTGTGTTGCTGCGCGGCTTCCACTGTTCCAGACTTTGTCAGGAGTTCTTTTTACAGGAAATCTATGGGCTGTGGGTTCGGACCTAGCGTAGGTGAGTCTTTCTACTCCGCCATCTTGGCTCCGCCCCCTCTCCCTCCTTCTTTCTTTGTCATTCCCAAAGCTGGACAACAATAGGTCCCTGCCCAAGATCCACTTAATGGTTAGCTTACAGTGATTATCAATAGTAACAGTTTCTATTTCCCTCCCAGCTTCATTTCATTATTTTGTTCTTTTGTTCATTAAAAGGGTCATTCTCTGACTACTTCTTTAAGAGGCCTATTCACTCAGTGGGCACTACCTCCCTCTAAGTGACTACTTGAAAAGGCCAGCCTAAAAAGGCCAAGGTCTCCCATTACTTCCTGAGCCATCTCCAGTCACCCTGATGACTATCCAGTCACTGGATTCTGGTGGCTCTGGAGGAGAAGTGACCTGCACAGCCCTCCCTCACTCAAAACAAAGTCAAGTATAAGTCATGTCAACATTTCTCCGATGGCATGGTCTTCTTTGAAAATGAAGGATAAACACAACAACAATATATATCCAGTCACATTCTCCCTCTTGACTTTTAGTACCATTTTATTAACTACCTACTAGATATCTCCACTTGAACATCCTTTATGCACTTCACACTCATTATGTCCAAAATAGAACTTATATTTCTCCTAAACTCATTCCTTCTGCAAATTCACTGTTTCCGTGTAGGAACCCACCATCCTTCCAGTCATTTAGGTTCACATCATTCATACCCCATATTCAATCAATAAACCAACAAACATGTGTTGATCTGACCTTTCCAACATATTTCCAGTTCATTCTTTTCTCTCTCATAGCAGCTTCTATGCTAGTTCATGTTCTCATCTTCTCTTACTTGAAATATTGCAATAGCTTCCTCAATTTGTCCCTTTGCTTTAGATTTCTCCCCTATCTAATCCACTCTTTACACAGCTGACAAATTGATATTCCTAAAACAAATATATGACCATGTAAACTCTTCTCTCCATTAAAAAATCCTCAATAGTTTCTATTGTCTTTAGGATAAAATACAAGATTTTTAACTTGGCATAAAGTCCTTTACAATTGGCCTCTCTTTTCTTTTACATTTTATTCCCTATTATTCCCCTTCTGTTTGTGGCTACCTGTGTTTTACTTATACAAAAACTTTTTAATGCAATCTAAATTGTCCATTTTACACCTCAAACTGCTCTCTATCTCTCGTTTCTTCACAAATTATTTACCTGTCCATAAGTCTGATAGGTAATATGTTCCATGTTCTTGAAATTTTTTTTGTAATATCTTTATATCTAGGTCATGTATCCATTTTGACTTTATCTTGGTAAATGGTTTAAGATATTTGTCTATGCCCAATTTCTGTCAGACTGCTATCCCATTTTCTTAGTGATTTTTTAAAAAAATCAAATAATGTATTCTTAGGTTAGGGAGGGGGAGGAGTGGAGAGGGAAGAAAAAATAAAAAGAAACTTTATTATATATCTAAAAGGAATAGCATGTGTTGTACATAATAGAGTTAAGGTTTCATGTGTAATCATTATAGAGAAGCTCGTTTTAATTCATAAATTAAAAATAAAATGAAAAAATTATTCCATTTCCTTCACTCTGTTCCACTGAAATTGACTTATTGTTTGTTCAAGTTCATGTCATCCTATTCACCTCTATTTTTATTATCTCTGTATTTTTGCCTGCACTGTTTGACACATCTGGTATGGACTCTTCCTCCTCACTTTCTCCCCACAGAAAACCTAGCTTCCTTCAAAACACAATTGAGGTGCACATTACCTACTACCATGGTGTTATCACTTACTTCTTCTTGAAAATGCTTTATGTTGTTTCGATTTACTTACCTATGTACATGATTTTCCCTCTAGTGTTTATTGGCAATCACAGAAAGACTCAGTAGGAGCTGCAGACCATACTGTGGGCATGTGGCTTGCTCTCTGGAGTCAGGAAGTTGTTATGGGAGAAGTATCTCCTCTCTGAGTTCATGTGGTAGGTAACTGCTGCCAAATACATATTCACAACAACTCACCACAGAAATTACGGAGGTTATAAACTTGAATTTTATTATTTTGCTCAAGTATAGGCTCAGGTCTCTGAAAATATCTGAACCCCTGTTAGGGTTCTAACAAGGTTTTTTACAGGTAAAATTGCATCAGTGACAGAAAAATCATTCATTTACACATTGCAATCTTGTATATTCCCTTTAAGCCATAAAAAGAGAAGATCCATAATTCTATACTTCCTTCAATTGTCATAAAGGCTGAACAAAACTTAGTTAAAGAGACATAATATTATATGTCCCCTAAAGGAAATAAATTTTGTCAAACTGTAAGTAAAATAAGTTGTTATAGATTAATACCAGTGCAACGTTGACTAACCTTGCCCCCACCACCTGAAGGCTAAACAGGTTACTTTTTTACCTTCCTGCCCCCCACCCCTAGGGTTGTCCAGTACCATTGAGGAGGATTGGAGGAGCACTTAGACTCTCTGTCATTGATTCCAGCTCTCTTTGATGGTATTCTCTCAATTGTCGTGGGTAGTCCCTTGCACTCCAGTTCCTTTAATCATCTCGAGTCATCTTGATCTATATATATCTTGCCACTGGACCCAGATGGCTCTGGAGGAGAGAGTGAGCTGGTAACCTTGCATAGCCCTCCTTCACTTAAATTCAATTCACTTCAAAGTCATGGCATCAACTTCCTTATGTTATGGTCCTCTTTGAGAATGACAGACCACCACCACCACCACCACTACTGCCAACAACAACCAGATTAACTTTTATACAGAAATATTTGCTTCAGAAGATGCAGTCACAAATATACAAATGAAGTATAATTCCCTCCCACCCCCATGCCTCTCTTTGTATCACAAGTGTTTGAGAAGGGGAAGAGGATTAGATTCATAGTTTAGCTTGGTTCCCATAGGGCACATTGCCAGTTCCAAGTCTAACCCCACCTCTCGGGTCCCCTGCTTCTCAGGGCTTTCCTACTGAGCAGGCTGACTGAAGCATCCTTCCTGGAGTGCTGGCTCCAAGGTCACCATAACCCAAACTCAGGTCCCTTAGGGATTATTTTGGGTATCTAGAAAATAAGAAAGACAAATATACAGAACAAAAACAGATACCCTCAAGCACATTTCTTGGAGCAAGGGGGTAAGAAAGGGACAGTAGAGGAAATTCCTAGGGAACTGTAGCATGCTATGGGGGTTCAGTTCATGGTGACCACACTGTGGGTAAATGCACCTCAGAGCAGAAAGAGTGGTGAAAAGATGCTATCTGCATTCACAGAAAGAACTGATAAATAGATGTACATATAGCATAAATTTACATATATATGTATATATACACCTATTTGTTTCTAATGGTAGCCATCTCTAGGTTGGATTTGGGGGAGGGTAGAAAAAAATAAGGAAGAAAAAGAAATTTACATGATAATTTTGTCATATATTTGAAAGGAATAGTAAGTTATACTTAGCAGATTTGCAGTTTTATGTAAAATAATCTTTTTATTGTATAATGTTATGGAAATACTTGTTTTATTCCACAAATATGTATTAATATAAAAAAATAAAAGAAAAAAAGGGGTAAAAAAAAAAGCTACTGGCTCATCTTCCAGTTTTAAATATGCAAATGTCTAAGGATAGATTTGAATTCAAGTCTTCCTGAGCCTGGGTCCAGTCCTCTACCTAGTTGCATCACCTAGTTGTATTTATATCTAAAATAATAATAGCTCACATTCTTACAGTGCCTTAAGATTTACAAAGGAATAAGACAGTAGCATAAATATTGTTATTGTCATTTTATAATTGACACACAGCGGGAATTTGAAATTGAAACACAGAGAAGCAAGATGACTTTCCAGGTTCACAAAATTATTAAATGTTTGAATCAGGGATAAATCCATATCTCTTGATTCTATACCATATAACTATACCATATACTATACTACACAGTCTTTCAGTCAGAGATATAAGAATTTTGACTTCTGGGGCAAGCTTCACAAAATGCCTCTGAGGCAAGTGGCATGAAACCTGCCCTTAGATCATCCTTGTAATTCATTGTTTAAAGATACTAAAACAAGTGAGACGAATTCAGTCGAGCAGGAAGGAGGAGTTCATTACCATAGAGGTTTCTTTTACAATAAATGAGTTGTGTTAAATTTTTGCACCTTCTAGTCAGTGCCTGGGAAAATTTTGCCTTGGTCTAGTTGTGGCTCTTGCTTTGAGTAATTTCTTTAAATGAATGAATGAATGAATTCACGTAGTGTCTACTGTGTGCCTAGTCAGTCTTCTGTTAGGGGATACAGAATCCTGCCCTCAAAGAACTTAGTCTGGTTGAGATAGTAAATCTAATCAACATGAACAGAAGGAAAATTAAGTACCTAAAATAAAGTACTGATTATAAATTGGGATAGGAGTTTTGACTTGCTCATCATGGGACTGAGTAATCCCTGAGTAATCAGGGAGTCTTCTTGAAAAATGTAGGACTTAAATTGAACCTTAAAGGATGGATAAAATTTAGTTCAGAAGAGGTTGGAAGCAAAGGCATTCCAGATAGGGGAAATGGCATGACCACTGCAATAGACTTAACTTCTCTGGTTGGGAGTGAAGGGAACACAACTGCAGGATCTGGCAGACCAGGAAGAATCTATGGGAAGAATGAGGTTAGCTGAGGCCTTTAGGCAAACATTTGCACCCCACCCCCCTGGAAAAGAGAGCAAATGCTGACTCACAGCTCTTTATATGGTAACTAAATATTTCTGTCTTAGAAATTCATGGATTGTTGGTTGGTTGGGAGGGAGTCAGTGTAATATCACAGATTCAGACTGCTACAGACTGTCAGCTTTTAAAAACCCAACCTCACTGTATTATTCATCTTTCCAAAATTAAAAATAGTTGGAAAGAAGCTCAATTTGTTGAGGACCTTGGGAAGAGAGGAAGCGTGGTGTTGTCAGCTATTACAATGTCACATTTCTAACTTTAACTTCTTTTGCATGAAGTGATATCATGAGGGACTAGTAACTGTTACTTATGAATACCAAGAGAGAAAGGTCAGCAATTCCAGTTGATGAAGATGAAGATGAAGTCCTAACAGTTTTTTACAATTTCCTCCCCTCCAACTGAAAATGTTGCAAGGTGTCTTTTTTCCTCTCACCTTTTTGTTATTTCCTGTAATACTTGTCAGTAATTCTCACTTTAGTGAGCTTCAGATACCATCTTGTTGGATGAGAACTTTTAAGGTGGCATTTGGCTCTATCAGATCTAGTGCTTTTTAAAATGGCCCACAAACAATTCAGTTGACAATGACTATGAAGATGTGTTCTCTTGGCTAACAGTGTTTCAAAGGCTTGTCCATGACCTTTTCAAACCTTTATCATGGGTGTGCTGGATAGGTGTATAGATTATTTAGAGATCAGAAAATAGTCATATGTGTTAGTCCATCTAATACAATAAAATTCAACAAGCGATCATTAAATGTCTAGTGTGTCACAAGCATTGTGCTAGAAATTGGGGAGTAAAAAGGTGAAAATGACACAATCCCTGTCTGTCTTCAAGGAGTCTATAGTCTAGCAGGGAGTGAGTGGAATGAGGGGAATATGACATTTAGAAATAAGTATGATATAAGGTAGAATGTAATAGGGCAAAGGAAAGCCAGTGATGGTGCTATGACAAATTTGGTGAGGGAGTGATCACTTTCACCTGGGACACATGATGAGAAAATCTTCATGGATGAAGTGGTTGAGTTGGTTGAGTCTTGAAGGAATGGAAGTACTACAAAATGTTATGGGGGCATCTTTAGCAAAGGCACAAAGATGGGAAATGGCAGGGCAAGAACAGAGGATGGAAGTTAGCCTAGTTTTTCTGGAACATAAAATATATGAACGTGAGAAACATCAGATAAAGCTGGGCAGGTATATTAGGGCCGTATTGTAAAGAGTCTTGAATGCCAATGTCAGAAATTTAAATTAAATTATGTGACCAATAGGGAGCTAATGAAGGTTTTTCAGTTGAAGAGTGATGTGTTAATAGCTATATATTAGACAAATAGATTAATGTGGAAAACTGATTAGAGGGGATAGACTGGAAACAAGAAGTTAGGAGGCTATTCTAGTAGACTAGATGAGAAGAGATAAGCATCAGAACTAGGGTGATTACTTTGGAAATGGAGAGGATAGCCTGGATTTAAGAGGTATTGTAGAGGTAGAAATTTAGGTTGTGGCACCTGCTTAGATGAGTGGGGTGAGAGGCAGGAAAGAGCTTCAGAGATGACTTCCAGGAACTGGAAGGAAGTACCATTAACAAAGATAGAGAAATTAATTGCTATCTGTTGCTCAGTCATTTTTCAGTCAGGTCCAATTTTTGGTGACCACATTAGGGTTTTTTTGGCAAAGATACCGGTATGGTTTGCCATTTCTTTCTCTATCTCATTTTACAGATGAGGAAACTGAGGCAAATAAGGTTAAGTGATTTGCACAGGGTCACCCAGGTAGTGTCTGAAGCCAGATTTGAACTCAGGAAGATGAATCTTTCTGACTCCAAGCCCAGCACTTAACCAGTGTATCACCCAGTTGCCCTGATTAAAAAAAAAAAGTATGTAGCACAGTGCCTGGAACATTTATTGTTGTTTAATCCTGTCTGATTCTTTGTGACCCCATGGGATCATACTGTCTGTAGGATTTTCTTCACAAAGATATTGGAGTGGTTTACCATATCCTTCTCTGATAGATTAAGGCACTTACTAGTTAAATGACTTGCCCAGGTCACAGAGCTAGTGAGTGGCTGAGGTCAAATTTGAATAAGGTCTTTCTGACTCCAGACTCAGTGCTTTATCCACTAAACCATCTAGCTGCCTCAATTTCTTTTCCCTGACTAAGTTTTAAGTTCCTTAGGTACTCAAAGAGGCTATTTGTTGACTGGGGACAGTGACCCTGCTTAATTCCTTTTATTCCCCAGCCCTCAGTGTCTAGTACTATGATGCGCATAGTAGGTACTCAATAAATTCTTAATACATTGAATTATTCACTAAGCACCTATGTTTGCTATAGTTAGCTACTGACCTCTGAGAAGGACATATGTCTTAACTTAACAATAGTGTGTATTGGTTTGCATGGAACCATCTACATTGCCAGAAGTTTGGGATGCTGTGGAATTAGAAGGTAGAAAGTGAATACAAGTGTAACGGTGAACACTGAAGGGAATTCTTCCTCCTTAGAGAGGTGCTGGTGTGGAGGACACCTGATTGTGTTAACGCTTCAATAGTATTTAAAGGTCCTGATGACTAGGAAGGATGCGAGTGCCTGGAAAGTCCAGCTGATATAAACACTAGCCATTAGTAGAGAGTATTTGGTTGGAATTAGTGCAGTACATGTAAAAGATGATCTAAAGACTGGGAGACATAGTGCAGCGATGTAGGGGAATTTTCTCTTTGTGTTGTCACTGTGGTGTTAGTCTAGGGAGTTGCTCAAAGGTGTTTGTGTTGGTCTGGGCTATATTTTATATTGCTGTTAAGTTCACACAGTGGGCAGCTAGGTGGTGGATAGAGCACCAGTGCAGGAGTCAGGAGGACCTGAGTTCAAATCTCACCTCAGACACTTGACACTCACTAGTTGTGTGACCTTGAGCAAATCACTTAACTCCAATTGCCTCATCCTGGGTCATATCCAGTCATCCTGATGAATATCTGGTCACTGGATTCAGATGGCTCTGGAGGAGAAGTGAGTCTGGTGACCTGCACAGCCCTCCCTCACTCAAAACAAAGTCAAGGACAAGTCATGTCATCATTTCTCTGATGGCATGGTCTTCTTCAGCAACACACAAGTTTACGCAGTGAGTGCTAGGATAGGAAGCAAGCAAAGATTCCATTGTAAAATCTGATCCATCTTATTTAGCTTAAATGTATCAGTTAAACTTACTTTTCATTTGCATCCCTTGCATAGAGTACCCTGAATACTGGGTATTTGTACTCTCTCTCCTTCCCTCTTGTGACCCAAATCATGAATTACAAACCAGGCTGGGGATAGAAGTGAAGTTTATAGCTTTAAAAAAAAGTTTCCTCATAGCAACATTAACACACCTGGATGTAAATATAAATAGGTCTTAGAGATAGGAATAAGAGTAGAAAAGGTAGGCATCTGTCTAGGATATAACATGGATGGGGGTGAGGAAGGAGACACAAGAGTACTTTTTATAAATGTGCATATTTTCAATGTCAGGGAATTATCCTCTAAATGATATATAAGTATTTATTTTTGATGTCTAGTTGCATGTGATACAGCAAAGCCTTAAAATTACCAGTGTATAGTAATATACAGAGATTCAATTTTAGAATCTTGTCTAGGACACAGAATGTTTACTTCTAGGGGCAGGTGCAGCACTTTGACTGAGTCGAAGTTTTACAGAACACATCTTTTTTATTAAGGGGATAGGACTTAAGGACCTAGAGGGCCACATGTAGCCTTGAGGCCAAGGTTGCAGATTCCCACCCAGGATCTTGATCTAATTAGCACTGAACTAACTAAACTCATCAAATTCACACAGTGACATTGTATATGTTGGCTGTTGGAGACCAGAGTGGACTAGCCTTGTACTTCATCAATATGAAAGATCATTGACCAAGAGGTCAAGGAATAAGAACTACAAGGCTAATGTCCTAGAGTTCTTTGCCTATGCGACTTTAGGCAAGTTTTGAAATTTCTGTGGATTTTAATTTCCTCATCTGTCAGATGGGAATAGTGATACTTGTCCTGCTTGTATCACAGGTTGTTTGGAGATCAAATGAGTTAATGGATAAGAAAGCACATTGGAAAAAAAAGAAAAGCTGTATTAATTGCCAAATAAAATAATCATTGAATTCTTTCACTTGGTGTGAAATGGTAGGAAAAGGTGAGTACCGTTTGAAACTTCCCTCATCCATGAGGGATCTGCAGAGAGTTTCTCCTTTCTCAGATTCTCTTCCTTTCCTGAACTCATACCCATTAGAGGAGGGAATGAGCCTTGCCTCTCATTTCCCTTAATTTCTTCCTGTTCCCATCCATATTGGACCCTTCCTGGTTACAGTATGGAAGAAATTAGATTTAGACTAATATCACATAACTTCTACCAAGATAAACTCTAAAAATATGTGTGATCTAGATATAAAAGATAATGCTATGAATAAATTATATGAACATGGAAAAAATTACTTATCAAGAGAAGGGATCATGACTAAATAAAAGATAGAGAAGATTACAGAAAACAAAATGTTTACATAAAACTAAAAAAGTTTTATATAAATAAGTCCAATAAAGCTAAAATTAAAAGAGAAATAATTAACTGGGGAAAAAATCTTGGTAGCAAGCTTTTCTGATAGAAGTCTTATTTCTAATATGTATGAGATATATGTATAATATAGTAATGTATATTATTTATAAAAATAAAAGTCATACTTTAAAGACATTAACAGGCAGTTCTCAAGGGAAGAAATCCAGGCTATCTAGAATTATATGAAAAAAAATGCTCCAAATCACTAATAATTAGAGAAATACAAATTAAAATAATTCAGAGATTCTACCTTATACACATGGGGGAATTTGTTTTGTTTAGCTTTGCATATTCATTACAAGAAACAAGTGTGATTATTGGAATATTTTTCTTCCCCTCCTTTTTAAAAAATTGGATGATAAGTGTTAAGGAGAGAAAATAGATTTCTGTTAATTAAAAAACAAACAAACAAACAACAACTTTAAGCATGGCATAGTGGATGGA
Source organism: Potorous gilbertii (assembly GCA_028658325.1). Lineage (NCBI taxonomy): Eukaryota > Metazoa > Chordata > Mammalia > Diprotodontia > Potoroidae > Potorous > Potorous gilbertii. The sequence goes on along the minus strand of CM053771.1, from coordinate 268,986,641 downwards.
GAGCAAAGCCAACCAGCTCAGCAACCACATCTGACAGTGTGTGCTATAGTCTAACTCCACAGTCTCTAACTCTCTACTGATAGTAGGAAGGCTTATTTTCTTATCAGTTCTCCAAGACTGAAATTGTTCATTATGATTTATCACACTTCACCTGCTTTTTAGAATTGTTGTAACTTAAATTATTGAGACTCTTCTGTATATTACTCTTTCAGAGATAATTCTGTGCTATGATGGCTACCTGCTTTGCAGAATTTTTGTGAAGAAAGTGATCTATAATCCAATAAAGCTGTGAACTGTTATAACTATCATCATGATTGGTAAGATCCCAGGGCCCACTCATCTTCCTCATGGCCAAGGCTGCTGAGAGCCTGTGGAGGGGTTCTTGAAAATAAATATCACAGGTTTATTGAGAACTTGGATGACAGTGTTGTTTTATGAGCATCATCATAGATGGCCTGTTGGCTTTAAAACTGATTTTCCTTTCCACCTGTCTGTACCTCCAACCACCATGACGTATTTATTTATCTCCAGATCTATAATGAATGGTAGAGGTAAATAAAACAAAAGGAGGGATGGATTGACAGAGAAAGCTGATTGAGGCAGTGACTACTTTGGTCGAACATCTAGGTGAAAGTAAATTATTTTCAGGCCACCATCTACTTGGTTTGTATGAAAGATCATAAGATTATAGAGTTACCGATGGAAGTGATCTTGGAGGTAATTTTATAGATGGGGAAACTGATATACAAAGGGGTTAAGTGAATTACCCAAGGTCACACAATTAGGAAGTTACAGACTCCGGAGCTCAGGTTCTCCTGACTCCAAGTTTGGTATTTTTTCTACCATGCCTTGCTGCCTCTGGATGTTGGAAAACAATCAGATTTTATCCTAACCTCTGAGAGGAAAAAACATTGGAATGTGTGGGTTCAAGACCTGGTTCTATTATAATCTGCAGGATCCTAAGCAAATATCAACTCTGCATCTCAGGGTCCTCATATGTCAAATAGAGATCATAATCCTAGATCTCTCTACATGGCAGATTCATTGTGAGATTGTCTGTGACAATGGTCACAGGAAATCTAAAGCACTTTGTCAAGTATTACATAAGTATAATATATTGTTAGTAATAAGCATTTTAGTATTTTTCTAATTTTCTGGATATTTGTTGTTTCATATGCCCACAGGTCCAACCTTATACATAGGCAGAGGAGGCAGTTGCTTACACAATGTGATAGAAATGGTGTCACCAATCCTTTGATAGACTTGTGAAGCCATAGAATGAAAGAGCTAGAGAATACCTTTTTTTGAGGCAGGGGGAGGCAGAGTTGGGACTGGGAACCCAGATCACTCAATTCCTATGCTAGCACTTTTTATACTGTGTCAACAATGTATCCCTCCTCTTTCTGTGCCCCTCTTGAACATAAATACCACAAAAGTCCCTTGATGCAGAATGATGTTGGAGATGGTAAATTACATTTCCATATGGCCTGACCATGACCTCACCCCCTCCTGTTCCAACAGATGCTAGGCCCGGTAGCACATATGGCAAGAGAAGCTATATTCTGAGTCTAAGTGGAGAGGCTCTGATCCATAATAATAGGGAAGAAAGTCTCCTTTGGGAATCTGTTTTAAGTGCATATATTGCAAAGAACATTTGCATATTCTACTTTCTCCTTCTTGTTCCCATCCTTCCTTGGTCACGTTAGATAAAAAAAAACCACACATTTATTTAGTTCTTTACATACATTATCTTATTTGGTCCTCACCACCAATCTGTGAAGTAGTACCAGTGTTCCTCATCATTTTTCAGGTGAGGAAACTGAGGCCCAGGGAGCTTATGTGTCTTGTCTATGGTCATGTAGCTGCTCTAACTCTAATCTAGATCTCTTGACTTCAGGTCCAAAGATCTTTCAACTATTATGAAAGGAAAATCAAATTTAGACTAAAAATACACTGACATTTAAAGTTAGTGGTCCAAGACACTAGAGTTTTCACCAAATATGAGCAATAAATCATTCATAAGGCCAAATAGTCCAGATTAATGGATTGTGAAGTTACAGGGAGTCCAAGAAATGAGACAGGGCTAGTCTGGGGGACCTTCTTAAATGAAGGTTCTCAAAAGAGCCATCCAGTCAAGGGGAGAGACCTGGGGTGAAGAATACTTCCAATATATGGATTCAAATGAGGCTTCAGGATGGAGAGCTGGGCCATGGTAGAGGAACTCAAGAGTGAAACCTGAAGAGGAATGAAATATTCTGTGTCTATCACTGCCAAACACATATAGACACTAATGAAGTATCACACACACACACACACACACACACACACACACACCATTTTCACTTGTGATGGTGGAAAAGTTTGGGTACTCAGATATGCACAGCTGAAAAACAACTTGCACAGGTCCCATTTCTAATACTTTATTTTTCAGATTCAGGCCTTATCTAGACCATAAATTCATTAGACTTCAATCTGGAAAGCACATTTCAGATCATTTAGTCCAAACTCCCCATTTTATAGATGAAATCAGGGACCCAGAGATTTGAAGCAATTATCCCAAGGTAGAAGGGAGAACAAATTGGATTTGAACTCAGGTTCATTCTACTTTCTGTTATATCACTTTTCTGACCTTTCTGACATTGGCCAGTCATTGGGTCTTTATCATATTCCCCCCACTCCCTCACTCAACTCTGGACTCTGTCCCCCCTCCAGATTGGGGTTCTAGTTCTTCAGTTCACTATCTTCTCTTTCTTTATCCTTCTCTTCCATCCAGATTCTCAGGCCTACTTTTTCCTGTCCCTCCAATATTGGTTCTTTGTCTTTTAGCTCTATTGGTCTTCTCTCTCGATGGGGTGGTTCTTGATTCTGCCCACTGTGGCTCAGGTTTGTAGCCCACTCTGAACATGGTTTCCTTTGTTGTTCAGTTGTTTTAGTTGTGTCTGATTCTTTGTGACCCCATTTGGGGTTTTATTAGTAGAGATATTGGAGAAGTTTGCCATTTCCTTCTCTAGCTCATTTTACAGAAGAGGAAACTGAGGCAAACAAGTTAAGTGACTTGTTCAGGATTATACAGCTAGTAAGAGTCTGAGGTCAGATTTGAACTAAAAAAAATGAGTTTTCCTGACTTTAGTTCCTCTACCTACTACACCACTTTTGCTGCCCTAAACATGACATCTGTTAAATGACAAACCCTTTTTATTGAAGTATTAATGACTTCAGACTATGGAGGAGGAAAAGGGCATTTCCTTTTGCTGTCCAACTCTCCAACTTCCCCATAGTGCCACAGAATATATTCTGTCACTCTATGATTCCTTTTTACAATGTGTGGGATAATTAAAAAAAAGCCATTCATCAACTGGTTGTCCTATTTATATAATGACAGATAATTGATTCAACTTATTTCTTCCCTCCTCCCCATTGCTGCTAAAACTGAGTGAATTTTTAATTGAAATGACTGAATTGAGTAGGTGTTTTGACATTGTTTAGATATACCCTTAAAGACCTATACCTGCCTGTTGGGAAGTGAAAGATTTATAAAATGAAGGAATAAAGACCTGATTCCCCAACCTTCTTTTTCTTCCTGGTCTAAAGCCTTCTCTCCCATTTTCTACCTGTAACTGTTTTCTTTTCTCCTCCAATGTCCGTTGATATCCAGGTCATTTTTATTACCAATATTTTAAACTTTCATTGTACAAGTATTTGTGTAGATAAGAATATGAGAAACAATGACTAAAATATGATTATAAGTGATTGCATGTTTTTGTAAACTTTTATTATTTTTTGATTGCTAATTCCAAAACTATAGGTTAAGTGACTTTAGCATGATAATCACCAAATAGTTCTTTTTGTCTCCTGGATTCCTTTAGAAATGCTTCTTTTTTTGCATGTGTATTTAACGTGACTTTGTTACTGGTATTATTTTCTGTAATTACTTGGCTATGGTCAGGTTGCTTCTTGTCCCTTTTGTTCAGTATTATTTCACAGAAGCATTCCTAGATTACTGTTCTATATTTGCTTTTTCTTGTGTTATAGTAACATTTCATTACATTCACATAACAAAATTTATTTACCATTCCCCAATCATTGAATACATCTTTTGTTTTTAGGTTTCTTTTTGTTCTTGCTATAACAAATATTGTTTTTAGGATTTTTTTTGTATTTTCCCCCCCCATCAATAGACTTTCTAGGAGTAGAGTCTCAGTACTGAGACCAACAGATAACAGATTTTGCAGCTCACTGTAAAATTTTGCATTGCTTTCCAAAAGGTTGAACCATTCACAACTCTGGAAGGAGCACCTGTTTTAACACAGCTGTGCCTGCATTGAATTTTTTCATCTTTTATTACCTTTGCCAACTTGGTGGTAGAATAGTTATAGTTTGCATTTCTTGGTTATTAGATATTTCGTTGACAATATTTCTTTCCAGAACTATCTTTTATATCTTTTGATTGCTAGCCTATTGGAGAATGGTCTTTGAACTTGTGTCAGCTCCTTATGAACATTGGATGTCAAACTTTTATCAGAAATCTGTCTTCTACTTTTGATGAGTTTATTTCTTCCCCTTTCAAAACATTGGTTTTCAGAAATTAAGTGAAACATGTGACCCTGCAACTGATTCATGCAGTCTTCAGCAAACTTGTCCTACCCCCTTTCCTTTATTTCTTCCTTTCCCCTCCCCACTGCCACCCATTAACTCTTCCTGTCACTCTGAGAACAAAATGGACCGTGATGGTTTATACGTCCTGTCCCTTCTGCTGCTGCTGCTGGCCTTCAGCATCTGTTATTGCAGCTGCCTTTGATGTAATATTCATGATCTCTCCTAGATCTGTTTCTGTTTCTCTTTCTTTCCTTTGGGTCTGTTTCAGCTTAAGACCCTTGTTCCCTTTCAGCATCTGATCCAAGGGCTTTTCTCTAATCCTTCTGCCACCTTCCCTTTTTGAATCCTCAACTCAATTACAAGAAGGCTTAGCCTCACACAAACCCCTGCCATTTGTCTGGAAATTGTTGTTTCTGCTTCATTGTTGGTTTTCTTTAGACTAATTAGTCTGCACAGGTTGACCTTCTATTTGATCAGTTATATATAGACTGCAGTTAACATCTGTCACCATTGCAATATTATTGAACCCCCTTACCTTTTTTGAAAAAAAAAGGTTTTATTTTAAATATAGTAACCATCAGTAAAAACAAACATTACTTCTTGTAAACAAATACTTGGCTGGATCTATGATCTCATCCTCATAGGTACATTCTCCAACTATGTGGCTCACATTCCATCCTTGTCCTCTCATCCAGTGCCATTCTTGTCCATTTCCTCCCACAAATCTTCCAGAGGAGATCCTTCCAGTGTGTTGGAGGTCGTCTTCTAGTTCTCTTGACATGATAGATATAAATAAAGGGCAGGGCTGTCCACTGGTCGTCTCCTTCTTACCATATGATTATAGTGATCACCGTCTTTTCTAGTCATATATCCCACTAAGCAGATGATCTAAACCACTAGTCTATGAGCTAGTATTAAAAAAAATTGATAACTGTTTCACTATAACTGGATTCTTTTTGAATCTGGTATATTTTGTTTTATGCATTTAAAAACCATTGTACTGAGAAATAATCCACAGACTTCACCAGAATACCAAAGGTGGTCCATGACACGCAGAAAGGTTAAGAATTCCTCCTTTACTGCAATCCTTTCTGCTGCCTCTGTTACACAATCCTTGACTGACAATGTGTTACAGACTATGTATTCTCCAGTTATTCTCCAATTGTTTGAATGAATAATACCTGAGTTTACAGAAAATATAAAATTTAAATGTGGAATGTCTCAAAAGTCTTAGTGTAGTTTTAAGCCTTAACCACCTCAGAAATATAACTAGTATAAGCTTACTAAAACAACATTTAAAAGGTGATTTAAGTTAACATTTTAAAATATTGGTATGTTTCTTATTAAAATTCAATACTGTTACTGTCGGTGCTATACATTGTTCTGCTTGGTTTTTGAACTTTGTAAAAACTTTCATCAGTTGCTCAGTGACAGAAAGGACTGCATTTGTAATTCTAGCCTTAAGATCATCCAAAGAATGACATTTTGATCCATATAAGACAGTTTTGATTAGTTGTAAGTCGTTATTCAGAGATGTTTAACTCTTTTGACCCCATTTAGAATTTTCTTGGCAAAGATACTAGAATGGTTTGACATTTCCTTTTTCAACTGATTTTACGGATGAGGAAATGAAAGTAAAGAGGGTTAAGTGACTTACCCAGGGTCACAGAGGTAGTAAGTGTCTGAGGCTAGATTTGAACTCAGGAAAATGAGTCTTCCAGACCCTTGTCTTAGTATGCTATCTACTACATCACCTAGCAGTGACACCATGTGAAAAAAATCTAATGGAGATAGATTAGGTGACCTACTTGGTCAAGCAAGATGACCTCTACTGATCTCCTGGTTTGAAGAATGTTACATTAACAATGCATAATAACATGGTGCACCAATCTTGTTAAAATTCAAATAAAATAATTTATTATTTAAAATTTACAAAACTAAATAAAGGTAAGGAAATTTAAACACTAAAAATTTCAAGACATGTCTTTTTCAAGTTTATATATAAATAATGCATATATATAAAGTATAACATATATATTATATATAAAGTTGTAAAAGCTTGAAACCATACTAAGTCTTTTGGAATACCCTATATGAGATCCATTAAGTGCAAATTTTTAAGTAACTCTGGGTGGGGAAGAATGGACACCTGTTTGTGGGTTCTGGCTCCTGAAGGAGCTATAAATGTATGGCAAATGCTTATGTTATTCATATGGTATGGGGCCTCAGTTTCTGTGTCTGCTTGTGAAAAGGAGAAGGATATGGTACTGTTTGAGTCAATGTGGTGAAGCTGTTCAAGTGCATCAACAGGTACAATCCTGAGAACTTGGCCACTGCCTTGGAGTGCTACATGGAAACCCAGGCCAAGCACTGACCTTGAAGTCATGTTGGTGGTGCTTAAGCCAGTGGTGGTGCCAATTCAATCCGGCCTTCTTCCAGACCACATTGACAGCCCAGATTCTGCTGAAGGACCTCACCAATCTTCCCCACATGGACTTCTCCCTCTGCAAGTGCATGATTGACCAAGCTCATCAAGAAGGGCAGCCCATCAGGCAGATCCTTACTTGGGAAACTTGCTGGAGACCTGTTATTTCCAAGCTTTCTGGCATGTCCTAGATGAGAATGTGAATCTCCTTCTCCTTAATGGCATCATCAAGGATACTCCATTTGAAAATTTACCTGCCATGTTGTGGGCATCACATATCAACATATTGACCACTGGTTGCTGGCTGAGATGTTGGGAGATCTGTCATTCAACCAGCTGGTAGTATGGATAAGCAAATATGACTGGAGCTCCAGTGAGGCAGGACAGGTCTTCGTCTGCAATCAAGAAAAAAATATGAAGCCCAAAAACATTGTGGAAAAGACTGACTTCTAGAGTGTTTCCTGCATCATGTCCTCCTCCCAGTAACTCCTTCTGCTGGATGTATCCTTTTTTCTGCATTTTCTGCATTCCTCTTACATACAGTCAGCTTCTTAAATAAAAGCCCTTTATTTCCTGGAAAATAAAGAAATAGTATGGTATGTTTTCTGTAGGGCAGCTTGGTGGTACATGCTAGGCCTGTGGCCCAGAAGACCTGAGTTCAAATCTGGCCTCAGACACTTACTAGCTGTGTGATCCTGGGTGAGTCAGTTAGCCCTGTTGACCTCAGTTTCCTCATCTGTAAAATGAACCAGAGAAGGAAATGGCCAACCATTCCAGTATCTTTGCCAAGAAGACCCCAAATGGGGTCATGAAGAGTTGGACATGGCTGAATAACAACAACAAATGTTTTACAGAGGCACATTGGCTAGGAGGGGATAGCTCTGGAAGGTTTGCCTTAGGGAAAAGCACAGGGGGATTCTTGGCTCTTCAACCTTTGGACAAAGATCTTGGTGAGGTGGCACTGTTGCAGTTCTTTAAAAGGAGGGAGTGTCAGGGACCTTGATGTCAAAGTAAACTTCCTGCTTCATAAAGAGCAGGAAATTTGCTTATATAAGTAAAAAAGCCCTAGAACAAATTACGTTAAGGAAAGATGAAACACTAAAGAACAGTCTGAGGTCATGTGCAAGGTCATCTTCTTGGCACAAAATCCTGAAAAAAGTGATATTTTAAAAGTAAACTGACCTTTAGTCTGGGCAGAACCTTTGGTGATTTATGAGCTGAACTGGGGTGGAGGGTAGTAGGAAAAAAGGAAGGAACAAAGATAAACATGGACACATTGACCATCACACACACACACACACACACATATGCCCCAGTAATACCAGTAATGCCTAGCCATGTGTGTGTCCTTCGTTGCCGAAGATCATGCCATCAGAGAAATGATGACATGACTTGCACTTGACTTTGTTTTGAGTGAGGGAGGGCTGTGTGGGTCACCAGCCTCACTTCTCCTCCAGAGCCATCTGAATCCAGTGACCAGATAGTCATCAGGATGACTGGAGATGACCCAGAATGAGGCAATTGGGGTTAAGTGACTGGCCCAAGGTCACACAGCTAGTGAGTGTCAAGTGTCTGAGGTGAGCTTTGAACTCAGGTCCTCCTGACTTCTGCCCTGGTGCTCTGTCCACTGCACCACCGAGCTGCCCCAGTGCTTAACCATATCATCAGTCAGAGCACAGTTTGTCTTTTGGACATAATCAGACAAGAACATAAAAGTTACTGAGCCAATTAATTTGTTTTCAACTTTTGCTACTGCTTAGTTTAGTTCATTTTTGTTCAAATACAGTAAAAACTTGGCCATCTGGCAGCCTCACCTATCCTTTTTGTTAGTTGAACAAAGACCTCTGAGCAGCCAAAAACAATGCCAGAAAATCCATGCACATAAGCTTGTGTACTTTACTCAGGCCCTCATTTAGAACCTATTTACTTTTAGTTTGCACGCAATTCTAACAAGCCTCCCCCCCTCCCCCTTTTTAAGTTCATAGCAAATTAGAAGAGAAAATGTGGAGGTTGCTAGAGGTGACCACATTTATTTCAGGGAAATGGAATTATTTATGTTCTTATAGTAAAGTAGGAGATGGAAAGCAAATAAAAGAACTCAAAAAGCAGAACAGTATAAGGCCATTTATTATGGAGTCAAACAGTTCAACGTATTTTTATGGTTTCTGTTCATTTGATGACAATACAATACAATGATATATATTCAAAATGATCTCATGTCAGCTAGGAAAGCTTAGATTAAGTTCAATATGCTATATTTGAGAAAGCAAGGGAAGTATGTGAGCATTTTTAAAAAGATTTCCATCCATAACATTTAAAATTTAAAAGTTTTAGAGGGCTAATCTCTCAGGTTTTAAGGAAATTAATATCTAGAATAATTAACTAATGTTGTGATGTGACAGACAGAACATGAGATTCTGAGTTAGAGGACCTGGATTTGGTTCATAACCTTTCTAGGTCTCAGTTTTTTTAGTCATAAAATTAAAAATGTTGAGTAAATATATCTCTAAGGTCCCTTCTAGCTTTAAATCTCTTGATCAGCCTTTCCTAACTTAGTCAGGTTGGTCTTTAGGAAAAAACAAAGGACAGCCCTCAGCTTGTCCGTTATTCTAAAAGCTTGCTAGTTTGGTAGGTCCTTCTAGATCTTTGGCAGCTAGGTGATACAGAGTAGTGAACCTGGAGTCAGGAAGTTTTGTGGTTGTTAAGACATCTTTTTAGTTGTGTCTGACTCTTTGTGACCCCTTTTTGGGTTTGAAATGGTGGAGTATTTCCTTCTCTTATTCATTTTACAGATGAGAAAACTGAGGCAAGCAGCATTAAGTGACTTGTCCAGGGTCACATAGGTAGTAAGTATCTGATGCCAGATTTGAACTCACAAAGATGAGTCTTTCTGACTCCAGACCTGGCACTCTATCCACTGTGCCACCTAGTGCCATTGATGGAGATAGAGAACCTGAAAGTGTATTTAAAAAAGAAAGTATAAGGAGTTATATAAATATAAAGTATATATTTTAATTACTCAAATATTGGATACTTGAGTGTTGGGGTCTTCTTCTGTCCCTGCTAATTATAGCCTTCTAAAACTTAGTAGATGGTCTTTGTGAGTTGTTGTAACCCAAAGTGCTCACTAACCTTCTGGCTCCAGACCAAGGTAGTCTGGTACTTCATTGCTAGACATGTAACCTGCCACCAGGCCCATTCTTGAAGCCGTTCCAGCTGGATGGGACATTCCAAGACTGGTATTCCACTGACATGGCCTTCAAGAACCCAAGGCCTTCAAGAACCCAAGGCCATGCCCCTACCATGACTGGAGTAGGACCTCAATAGAAGTAAGATACTGGCATGCATCTATGATTTTGTCAGTGTGGGAACTCCTTTTACCCATGCAGCATATCCCAGGGTTACTTGAGGTTCTAAGAGATTAAGTAACTTGCCTAGGATCTTGCACCTAGGGCATGACAAGCCTTCCAGACTCCAAACATCTGTAGTGAACTCTATTACACTGTGCTGCCTCTATTAAGTAAATAAATATGATAAAATCCTTAGATTCAAGAAAGCTGGGTAAAATTCCACAAGCTCTTTATTAAAGAAATTTAGAGTAATGGGGACAGATAGGTGGCACAGCGTACTGGGCTTGGAGTCAGGAAGACTCTTTTTCCTGAGTTCAAATTCAGCCTCAGACACTTACCAACTGTATGACCCTGGATAAGTCACTTAATCCTGTTGCCTCTGATTTCTCACCTGTAAAATGAGAAGGAAATGCTAAACCACTCCAATATTTTTGCGTTCATAGAAGTGTTGGACAAGAATGAAAAATGACTGACTAAAAGAGAGGAATGGCAGAACCTTAGACTTTTGAAACTCTTTCCATATTCTGAAGATCTCAATTTCAATCACAGCTCTGCCACACATTACCTATTTGAGTTTTGGCAAGACACTTTTCCTCAATGACAGGCCACAAATATTAATTAAGCACGTACTATGTGCCTGGCATCATGCTAAGTACTAAGGATACAAAAACAAGCAAAAAGAGATAGTGCCTTCCCTATGGGAGTTTACATTTTAGTGGAAAAGAATACAAAAAAGGAGCCAAAAACCAGAAGAGGGATATTCCAGGGTAAGAAGAGAGTTGAGACTTGGTGGAGAAGCCTGGAGAGTCAGAAGTAAGGAAATTGGAATTCCCATCTGTTAAATTAAAGGGTTAGACTAGACTATAATCTTCAAGTCCTGTCCATTCTTTGGTTCTATGCATCATCCCATAATTTATTTATCTAGAGATAAACAGAAGGGAATAGTCTGGCTTCTAACCATGGTAACAGTGATCTGATCACCTGCTGGGAGAGTCAGGATTATGTGACTCTGTGCCTCCTGGGCTCCTTTTTGAAGCTTCCATGTCCAGCCAGAGCTGCTGTGTAATCTCTGAGCTTTCCACTCTGGCAGCATCCTATCCCCTGGGACACTACCTTCCCAAATCCAGATTTTAATTAATTGGAATTGAGGATGATGACAGTTTCCATGACTAATTTCCCACTGTGGACTAGCAATAATAACTTCTCTCCCTTTTTCTGTCCCCTACCCCTTTTATCTGGCTCTGATAGCTTCTTCCCTCCTGCTAAGACCATTTATTTTAATTATCACCATCCTGATCGCTGCCATTAACATATGATGGTGACTAGGAAGCTGCTGCTGCTGTTACCTGTCACTGACACCAGGAGCTTTTCCTAAGCCTCCTAGATGAAATTGCCCTTTCAGTGATATGCTTGGTGTCTCACCTTCTCATTTTTCTCCAAGACTGCCAATCAGGGCTTTTCTTTACACCAGCTTTCTTATCTGATCGCATACTTTGTCTGATTATAGACATGCATCCCTGTATTTAAATTTCACCCCAGTATCTTTAAGTCCCACTTTCTCCATGAAGCCTTACTTGGCAATTCCTATACAGCTGGGCTTTCCCTCTTTTTGTTAGGGTTGGAATGAGGCATTCTGATACTTTTTGTTGTTCATTAACTGTTTCAGGTATGACCCTGTTTTATTTCCTCATTGAGATTGTAAGCTACTTGAAGAAAAGGGCTCATGTCATCCCTGAGAACTTATTGATGGGATACCAAGGTGCGTGTACTTGGATCTCAATTCTAAAATCACATTTATCTCTAAAAATTACATTTCTCCCTGCCCTCAAAACACTGTCCTGGGCAGTTTGTCCCCAGCCCAAAAACAGCCTGTCCCAGCAAAAATTGTTATCTCCCTTTCTGCTATAGTAGTCAGCAGTACTTACAGAATTTATTAGTCTGAACCAGATACGTACTGACTGAACTGGCTGTGTACTGGCTCATAATGATATTTGCTACTTACTTACCAATCATATGTGTCCTAGACTTACACACATATATATATATACTCCCTTACATCTTGTCTAACAATACATTGATGAGAGCAGACTGGTATTCCTTAGTCAGTCCTGACTGTTAGTTGACTTAGTGACATTTAAGGCCTAAAACCACACCTCCATGTAGCCCCCCTTTGGGCTATTTCCCCATGAATTCTGGATAAAATACCTGTGAAGTAGATACTAAAAGTACATGCTCCTTTAAGAACTAACCATTCCTCAACGACTCCCTAATCCTGTCCTGAATCACCTAGTCATCACACTTGGCACATATTATACTATATAGCATATACTACATAAACTTTACCCATACCCCTCTAAGGTTGCAGGTTCCCTAAGAATTCTTGCCCACTGGAAAGCATAATAAATCTTTACCTTGACTTCAAGAATGCTTGAGTTCTCAAATTCATTGCAGGTGGCCTGCCTCTGGTATTCTGGTCTTTGGGGAGGGGTTTTACCCCCTCCCTTTCAACACTCATCATTATCACTAAATAAATGCTCAGTAAATATTTGTTGGAAATTGACTTGAATTTGATCTCCATATTTGCCAGTATTATCTGGCAGTCAAATCTGTAGAATGCATAGTCAGAGGATGCCTTTTGGGTTTGCTATGTCACATACCCTCTGGGAAAACTCAGAGAGGTGACTTGGAACAGGGGGCAGATATTTCTGCTCTGAATATGGTTGAAGCTTCCTATGCAATTGTTTCTAGATTTGAGGCACACCTCAAATTTCAGGTAATGTCATAAACATCCCCTTCTGTTAGGCTCAGAGAAACCTTGTTGGGCTGCTCTGAAATTAGATAAAATTTTATTCAACAAGGTAGACTCTGGATTTAGAAAAGCAAAATGGAAAACAGTGGCTGTTCTCATTATTTTCTAATAGTACTACTGAAAGTATAAATGTGCCTGACTTAAAAAAAAAATTTAGTTTCTCTTGTTGCCTTGAGTGATCTCATAGAATGCTGATGAATGAAGCCATTTCTTTCCTCTTGGTTGTAGAGAGGTGAGAACACTGAATTTAGAGGCAGAGATCTGGATTTGAATTCTGGCTCTGCTTAAACACTAACTGTATGAAATTGGGCAAATCATTTAACTTCCTCAAATATATTTAACCATTAGGGTCACTGACTGCTACTCTTCACAGAGAGATTCAACATACTTAACTATGAAATACTTTTACTCAGAGGGAGAAGGAAGGAATAAGCATTTATTAAGCACCTACTATATTTGCTGGACACTGTTCTAAGAGCTGTACAAATATTAACTCATTTTATCCTCAAAACAATCCTGGGAGGGAGGTATTGTCATCATCCTCATTTTATAGTTGAGGAAACAGAGGGAGATAAAGGTTAAATAACTTGCCCAGGGTCACACAACTAGTAAATGTCTGGGACTAAATTAATCCAGGCTCAGTGCTCTATTCACTGGACCACCTATCTGCCTCTAGGCCCACAAAGGGCTGCATAGATTGAGTAAACAAGTAAGTAGGGGATGCTATCAGTAAAAACAATGTATGATATAACATCTACTGAATGATCACAAGCCCACAAGTTCTGAGGAACTATATAAACTCCTTCAAACTCAGGAGTTTTAGGAAATTTGTCACTTTGTTTAGCCTTTTCTCTTCCTACCCAACCAAAAGCCACTGGATAAATGAGTATGGATAACATAGCACAGTTCTCATTCAGTCTGCCTCACAGATTCAATAGGAGGGATCCTCAGATAGAGATTCAGGATTCCTGGACCTTAGACGTTAACATAGAATATAAACTTGGGCGAAGGTAGAAACTTCCATGGCTATGGCTCTTTTTAGCTGTCTTGCCATAATTAGGAATCTCCAATGCCTGCCATCTCAACGATTTCGTCTTTGAAGAGGAAGGTGAGGTAAGGGGATTCAATGTCTGGTCCTGCCAAGGAAGTCTATCCCAACCAAGCTATCTCATGTCCCTCATTTGCTTTCACTCCACACATGTTAGCTGCATCTCATCCCTTCCTGTGACAACTTCTCTCACCCCTCAGTCTTTTTTTTTTATGCTTTAGCTGAATTATTTTTTATTGTTTTTAAATTTATTTATTTACCTTTTTTTACATTCATTTTCAGAAAATTTTGGGTTCCAAATTTTCTCCCCATTTGTCCCCTCCCTCCACTCCAATACACCAAGCATTCTAATTTCCCCTTTCACCAATCTGCCCTCACTTCTATCATCCCTCCCTTCCCTTGTCTCCATCTTCTCTTTTGTCCTATAGGGCCAGATAACTTTCTATTCCCCATTACCTGTATTTCTTATTTCCTAGTAGCAAGAACAATACTTGACAGTTGTTCCTAACACTTTGAGTTCCAACTTCTC
>CM053771.1:268954454-268971384 GCA_028658325.1 Potorous gilbertii | reverse complement strand
GAGGGAAATACAGTTAGTCTTACACAACACAACTATTATGGAAGTCATTTGCAAAACTACACAGATATGGCCTATATTGAATTGCCTGCCTTCCCAAGGGAATGGGTGGGGAGGGAGGAATGGGGAGAAGTTGGAACTCTAAGTTTTAGAAACAACCGTTGAGTATTGCTGTTGCTACTAGGAAATAAGAAATACAGGTAATGGGGTATAGAAAGTTATTTAGCCCTACAGGACAAAAGAAAAGATGGGAACAAGGGAAGGGAACATGCAAAGGAGAGTAATGTCCTACAACGGTCAGTTGAAACCAGATTGCAAAGAGCTTTAAATGCCAAGCAAAGGAGTCCATACATAATGTTATCCTAGAGGCAGTTGGAAGCCACTGGAGCTTCTGGAGTAAGTACTAACTAACGAATCAGTGAATTATCAATTATTCAGTTAAAAATGGTCAACAAATCAGTCAATTAATCACCAAGCACTTATTAAGTACTTACTATGTGACAGACATCATGTCTGGAGATAGAAATAAAAAAGTGAGAATTTACTTTAGGAGTATCTATTTGACAATTAAACAGAGAATGAATTGAAAAGGGGAGTAACTGGAGGCAGGGAAACCAATTAGGAAGCTATTGCAATAATCTGGATGAGAGGTAGTGCAAGCTTGAAATAGGGTGATGGAATACTATTGTACTGTAAGAAATGATGAGCAGGATGCTCTCCAAAAAACCTGAAAAGACTTACATGAACTGATGCAAAGTGAAATGAACAGAACCAGCACAATAACATTATACAAAGTAACAGCAACATTACACAATGATCAACTATGAATGACTTAACTATTCTCAGTAGTACAATGATTCAAGGCAGTTCTAAAGGACTTAAGATGAAAAATGCTTTCCATCTCCAGAGAAAGAACTGAGGGAATCTGAATGCAGATCAAAGCATCCTTTTTTTTTACTTTTTTGATTTTTCTTTTTGTTGAGTTTGGATTGTTGTTTTTTTTTTTCGGTCTGTGTCTTCTATAACAACATGACTAACATGAAAATATGTTTTATATAACTACATATGTATGACCTATATCAAATTGCTTACATTCTCAGTGAGGGGGGAGGAAAGAAGAAGGAGGGAGGCAAAAATATTTGGAACTCAAATTTTTTAAAATTAATGTGAAAATTGTTTTTACATATAATGGGAGGAGAATATTAAATAAATAATCAAAAAGTTTTTTGAAAATATATAATAAATGCTGCATGTTAAAAAAAAGTTTCCTCTATTGTCCTACATCCTTGGTTAGGTGACCATAGGCCATAATGGGTTTTGATTAATCTATTTGTTATTAACCTTGAGGCCTTTCCATGACTGACCTTTTAGTCTGATTTTATAATCATGGGTTTTAAAGTTAGGATTTAAACCCACATCCAGAGCTCTTTCTCCTACACCATATTGCCTCTGGTAACACTCTGAATTTTGCTTTTGGTTCAATAACTCTTCATTTCAGGGCTCCTGCCCTAGCTTTTACCCCATCATCCCCTCCCCTTATGGAGTATCCTATGTCTAGCTTTTAACTGCTTTGCAGATCTCTATCTCATTACCTTTCTTATTCCAATTTAATTAGTCTTACACCAAGGCTTATAAAGTACCTTCAGGGTTTAAAAAATTATGCTCTTTGTTGACAAAATCCAAGCACTGCTCACAACATCCATGTTGTTCTCCTAATTTTCCAGATAAAGAAACCAAAGGCCCAGATACAATTCACTTACCCAGCATATATTTGCTGTTGCACAATCTCTCCCTTTACCCCAGTTCCTGCTTCATCAGCATTTCTGGGGAGCTTATAAATGATGGTTTCCTAATGTGGAATTATGATCCAGTGATAAGAGATCATTAGCAAGCTTCTGAGCAGACCTCCAGGGAGGAAGGGAAGCAGGCTGAAATTTATCTCCACCTCTCTTTCAGTACACCCATGGTCCAATCCTCATTAAATGAGGCACCTTCGTTTTTAACTCCCACAGCTCACAACGCATGAAGCGTATCCTCCATGAAAAGAAAATAGGGCATATTTATGATTATTTGACCCCTGGCATCAAGGTTAAATGCCTCCCTAGTTTAACCTACCAAACTTAGGTCCCTTTAGTTTGGGAAGACAGAGTCAAGATGAACTTTACTGAATCCTAAAGTGTATATAGAAACAAAAACCAGTAATGTTCAAGTCTCAGGCATAAGAAAAAGGAGGTGGGTGATTTGCTCAACAACCTTGAGTAAATGAAAAGGGAACATAGCATAGTACAAAATTACTAGATAAAGTATTTGGATTAAATTTAAATTGTGCTACTTACTCAATCATGTATCATGCAGGAAATTACTTCCCCTCTCAGGGTGTCAGTTTCTCCATCTGTATAGCCTATTCTGTCTCTAAATAATAAGATATTAAATTTACCATCCTTTAAAAATATATAGATGATTATTTACTTGAAAAAAATCTCAATTTAATGAATTTTGGTGCACTTTGTGACCTCATTTTATATGTTTAAACAGATCATATCCAGAAGGGGAGAGGAACATGAATTGCTTCATGATCAACTGAGTGG
Organism: Potorous gilbertii; assembly: GCA_028658325.1. Classification (NCBI taxonomy): domain Eukaryota; kingdom Metazoa; phylum Chordata; class Mammalia; order Diprotodontia; family Potoroidae; genus Potorous; species Potorous gilbertii. The sequence goes on along the minus strand of CM053771.1, from coordinate 268,968,799 downwards.
GGTAAGGGAAAAAAGAAGGAAAAAAATAAGCATTTATCAAGTGCCTGCTATTTGCCAGGCACTGTGCTAAGTGTTTAACAGATACTTCATTGGATCCTCACAGAAAACTCTGTTATTATGATCTCCGTTTTATAGTTGAGGAAACTAAGACAGAGGGTTAAATCACTTACCCAGATTCATACAATGCTAAGTGTTTGAGGCTGGATTTGAACTCAGGTCTTCCTGACTCTAGGCCCATCACTATCATCCCAAAAACAAAATTTATGTAAGTACATAGACTAACAAGCCATTAGGGATTGTACAAGTTATATTTTAAAAAATTCTTTCTTTCCCCTCTCCCCCCCAAAAAAGAAAGAAAGCAAGATCTAATTTAAGACTTTTAAATATAAGGAAAACTTCTTTTCAGAGGGTATCAAGTAATCATTTCCTTGGTAAGTCCCATCTTTCCCTTTGGAAGTACAGAGTACTCAACATACCAACAAAGGAATAAGAACAGGTTGCATCTCGCTGTAATTTATTTCCTGCTTTATCAATCTTTCTAACAGCAATCAATCAGTAAACATTTGTTAGGCGCCTATTATATACCAGGCAAAAACAAAAAGAGACAAGAACTCCTCAAGGAGCTCCCAAACTAATGGAGAGGGTAACAGGTAAACGTATATGTGTGTATGTATACATATGCATATACACACATACATATATATGATAAATAGGAAATAATTGGGGGGGACTAGAGTTAAGAGGGATTGGGAAAGTCTTCCTGTAAAAGATGGAATCTCAGTTGGCAATTGGTTGTTGTCTTTCATGTTTGAAGAGGCCAAAATGACATCACTGTGCTTTCCAATGCTTCTTCTGAATTCTTGAAATTCATTTTACGGTACAGTAATATCCCATTGTATATTTGCCAATTTGTCTAGCTATTTCCCAATCAAGGGGCTTTGTTTTAAGTTCTTTGTTACACCTCAAAAATGCTGCTGTGCATGTTTAGGAGTCTCTTTTTCTGACTTTAACCTCCTTCGTCAAAGTCTAGCATCTACCAGTCTTTCAACATGAATAAATGAAACTTGAGTTTGCTCTCTAGTTGAAGTCTTTTTCTGCCTTCTTACTATTGAAATTCAAAAGCATTGCACTATAAAGTCTTTTGAGATTGATTTGCCTGGCTCCATTACCTTCACAGGCAGACATATGGATCAGAGGGTCACAGATTTAGAACTGGAAGGGACCTTACAGGACATTTCGTAGATGAAGAAATTTAACTGACTCTCCAAGGTCACACAAGTAGTAATTGCCAGGGGTAGAATGTGAACCCAAGTCTTCCTTCCAAATGTAGCACTCTACCCACTATCCACTACTTCCTCATTCTGTATCCTGCATTTATCTGTTAAAACCATACAGTCATATTCATAATCCTTGTTACATAGAGAGCAGGCAACGTTATCCCAATTTTACAGAAAGGAAGTGAAGATGCAAGCAAGTTAAGTGCTTTGCTCATCGTCACAGAGTTAATTCATGGTAGAACAGTACTAGAATTCAAGCCTCCCAGATCCTTGTTCGTTATTCTTTCCATTTTGCCACTACACACACGAATGTCCTCCTGCCTACTCCTTTGCCTTGCCAACAAACAGCCTTCCTCTCTCATAGACATGCTCTCTGGTTGTAAACAGAAGAGTTTCTGATCATGATGCCCTGCATTTTATTTTAACTTCCCTGAGAACTTTCACAAATATTTTCTCATTTCATCAACACTACCACCCCTGGATAGAGGTATTTATTCCCAATGGATGGTGGAGGCAGTGAGACTCAGGATTGTTTGGATCATTCACTAGTCATTATCTATTTTAGACACATGTATACAAGTCACAATGAGAGCCACACTGAGAAATTTTCAGGCATTGGCCCATTTTGGAGTGCCTGGGTTCCTAGATGACAGTGTCTCCCCACTAGTCATGCTTTTTGTTCTCCTATGCCTAGTGCATGGAATCTCATGGACATAAAGTTTGTTCCTGTATCTGATCCTGATATGTCTCATGTCCTCTCTTGGGTTCTAAACTACTTGAGAAAAGGGATCTTGGATCATACAGCTTCATATTCAGGGCAATACTTTCACAGGCTTTCAATAAACAAAAAAAAAGTTATTGAATGAATGAGATGAAATAAGTTTGTAAAGGTCACATAATTGAGGTGGTCAGGACTAGAACCCAACTGTCTCGAATTGCCAGCCCTGTGTTCTCCCCACAAAGCCACTCTGCTTGTCAAAGTTGGCTACCCTACCACAAAAGCCAGACCTTCCTCCCTTGGGACTATCTTATAAATGGAAGCACAGATTGGAGACACACCTCATTATGAGCTGATCCACTCCTAAGAAGTCATTCAGCTGAGGAGATGACACTATTCAGTTCCACGGATCACTGCTAAACAGTTGCCTTATTGGAAGTGAGGGAAAATTCATTAGAATATCTCAGTTCCATGCTGGGTCCCTGGGGTGGAGGAGAGAGAGGTAGAAAGGATGAAAATACATTTCAAACACTGAACTTCTGCCTAAGGATCACCACCCAATCATCTTTCAGAATAGAGTACATACAAAATCTCAAAATAGGGGGCTAGAGGAGACAACCCATATCCTGTAGTAACAACAACAAAAATAGTTAGCATGTATAAAGCACTTACTATGTGCCAGGCACTGGGCTACATGCTTTACAAATATCATCACACCAGATCATCACAATTCTGAGAGGTATTAGCCCCATTTTACGAATGAGGAAACAAAGGAAGAGAGAGGTGAAGTAACTTGCCCAAGGTCACACAGCTAGAAAGTGTCTAGAGCTGGACTTGAATTCAAGGTCCCCCTGACTTCAAGCCCATTGTCCTATCCACTGCCTTCGGGTGGGTTATGAAGCTTCAAGATGTGAACTATGATGCCACTTCCCACTAGGTGTCCCTCAATATTCGATAAGGTTTTAACTTAATATTTGAAACTCGAAACTTCAAACAGTTGCTATTTAAAGATTGACGCACAAACTCAGGAAGAGATTTGGAAACACCAAGCTTTCCATATGTTCACCGGAGTCTCACATTGGATACCTCAGAAAGGCAACAACCTTATAAAAGCAGGTAGAGAGCAGCAAGGGTCACTGTATAAGCTGTTACTATAAAATGCAGAGGCTGGTTCCACAATAAGAATGTAGTTATACTCAGGAATGTTGTCTTATTTTATAGTCATGATTCTAACATGTTTCTGGGTGCTTCCTCTCCTTCTCTCTCCTACTCCCACCCAGCATTATAACTTAGACTTATTTTACCTGGAAATTGTCAGCTTGATTTGAGTAGGAGGGTGATGGTGGCACATAAGGACCAAACAACCACGTGGGCAGTTGTCCTGAGGAAGAGGTAAACTTGTCTAGAGAATTTTGTCCCTGCCATTAAAGACTTGAATCTCAGAGGTGGGCCCTGAGACAGAGGCACCACCCTGGCTATGGGACATTAGAGGTGGTAGCCCAGAGGCCATTATGCCAAGTAGTGGTACAGATCATGTAAGGAGAAAGCACAGTCATCTAGGGAAGGAACATGTTTGAAAGTTGATCCATACTCATTGTCTCTCTGCTTACCCCCTTAGAATATCCTCCCTCCATTCAACAGCAAATCAGTTTAACAAACCACTTAGCCAAAACCTAGCTCCAGGGGGACAGTCTATTGCAACCCATAGATTAATCCCTCTTCTTATCTCTCACAATACTTAGAATCCACGTAAGGATGGTGTGTTGGTGACTGATGGAGTACAGCGTTTTCTTGGTGTTAATTATTAAAAAATAAATAAATAAATAAGATTAGCACAGGCAGCAGAGAATTGATCCATACTTCGTTGCATCTGAGCGTCAGAGGCTATATCCATATGTGGAACTATCAATTACAACAAATGAAGAAGTTTTGATTGCTGTGGATAAGTTCACTTACCTTGGTAGTGTACTTTCCAGGGATGTACACATTGATGAGGTTGATGCATGCATTGCCAGAGCTAGCTCAGTGTTTGGGAGGCTCCAAGGAAAAATTTGGGAAAGAAGAGGTGTTAGACTGACTACCAAATTGAAGGTCTACAGAGCTGTTGTGCTGACCTCATTGCTATATGCAAGTGAAATATGGACAGTCCACCAGTGCCATGTCAGGAAAATGAATTGCTTCTATTTGAACTGTCTTAGGAAGATTCTGAGGATCACTTGGCAGGATAAGATACCAGACACTGAAGTCCTTGCTCAAGCTGAACTACCAGGTATTCAAACTATGCTTCAGAGAGCGCAACTCAGATGGGCTGGCCATGTTGTTAAAATGCAAAAGTACACTTGATAAAAAGATTATTTTACAGAGAACTCACATGAAGCAGGCAATCATATGGTGATCAGAAGAAGCTATACAAGGACATTCTCAAGTTCTCTCTGAAGAACTTTGGATTTGACTGTGCAACATGGGAGACACTCTCACAGGACTGTTCAGCATGGTGTGACCACATCACAAAGTATGCTGTGCTCCATGAGCAAAACTGAATTGAGACAGCACGAAGTAAACCTGGGATGTGCAAATTTGGAGTGTCCACTCCAAAAATTCACACAACCCTATCTGTGTGTGGTAGAGCATTCCAAGCTCATATTGGTCTGATCAGCCACAGTTGGACACACTGACACTTCACTTTATTGTAGTGATTGCATGTTGGTCCCCTTCGAAATGAAGGACAACAACCAGTACTTACAATGTGTATCCCACTTCTGAGCTAAGCACTCAATACTTACCTATCTATATCATTCTTTATTATACTTTTGTATGTCATTCATGTGACCTAATACAAGACTGAACATACAATAGGTCTACAAAAATGTATTCATTAACTCCTAAACTAACCCTTCTCTAGGAGAAGTCTTTCCGGGTAAAGATCTCTGCTAATCCCTCCAACCTATTCCTATACCTTCCTGATATGGTCAAAGATAAATAAATAAATAAATGAATAAATAGATAGATAGATAAATGAATAAATAAACAAATAAGTGAATGAGTGAATGAATAAATAAATGAACATTTATTAAGAATATATTATGTGCCAGGCACTATGCTAATCCTTTATTTTCCTTTTTGAAAAGGTTACTATACTTACAGGACAAGGGAATGCTATAGATGGTAATGTGTGTGTTTTAATAAAACACTTAGAAAAAAATCTCTCCTGCTGTCCTTGTGGACAAGATAGAGATATGGACCAAATGAGAGTACAGTTAAGTGGATTCAGAAATAGATGAATGACTGGACCCAGGAACAGTGGTTGGCAATCAAAGGAATTGTAGAGGAGATACTACAATGCAGTATTGGCTTGATTCTACTGAAGACCTTTCAGCAATATCTTGGATAAGAACATATATGACTTGCATTTCACAATCTCATATGATGTAAAGCTGTATTTTCATTGTATGACAGGATCCAAAAGTTTTTCTAAGAAAAAGCTTTTCTTAAGAACATACTGTGCTAAGCGCAATATTAGGCACTGGGGCTAAAAAAATGAAAACAAAGTAGGCCCCGCCCTCAAAGCTCATATTCTACTAGAGGATACAACATTTACATAGAAAATTAAACACAGAATAATAAATAGAAGGTAATTTCAGGAAAAAGTGGGCACTGACAACTGGGAAGGATTAAAAAAGGCCTTGTATTGGAGATAGTATCTGAGTATGCTTTGGTAGAAGCTCAGGATTCTAAGAAGTGAACGTGAGGCAGAAATGCATTCAAGACCCAGAGGAAAACCTAGACAAAGGTCTGGAAATGATTTGGAACATGAATAATTTGGAAATTAAATATTGGGTATGGGAACAGATAATGGTCTGGGCAAACTGGAACAAAAAGGTGTGAAGGGATTAATATGAAATAACATATGAAAGATAGGTAGGAGCCAGAGTTGTGGAGGATATACTAATAGGTTGAGGATTTTATATATCATCCCAGAAGCAATAGAGTACTATTAAAGAAATTTGAGTTGGAGAGTGATACAATTAGATCTGTATTTTAGAAATATCAATTTAATCACTATGTGGAAGATGAACTGGAGAGAGGAGATACCAGAAGCAGAAGGGCAAAATAAGAGATTATTCTAATAGTCTGAGAGGTGATGAAGTTCCAAATTTGGGTAGGGCTCATCTAAGGGGAGAGGGCTAAATGTAAGAGATATGGCAGAGGTTGAGCTGATGAGACTTAGCACCTGATTAAATATGATTGTTCAGGGAGAAGAAAAAGTCAAATATGACTCCAAAGTTGTGAATCTGAGTGACTAAAAGGATGACAGTACCCTCAACAGAAAGAGGGGAGTTTGAACGACTGGTAGGTTGTGGAGGAAATTAGTTCCTTTTGGATGTGCTGAATAAATCACATCTTTAGTGTGTCTGTACATAGAGGTAGTTGGTAAAGGAACCCTGAAACTCAGAGATTAGAACTGAATATGCAGATTTGGGAAAAAGTAATAGTAACTGGACCCTTTGGAATTGGTGAGATCACTAAGAAAGAGAGAAAAGTTTTTGAGGATGAATGAGGTTTAAAAGAATAAATGTAAAGTTCAAGATGCGTTCAAAAAATCAATTGTATAAGTACAAGATGGGGAACATGACTGAGAAACAATTGATATCTAAAAGACAAAATAGGCAAAATAGTTTAATGAGATCTTAAACTATACAAATAGAAGAATAGATTATGAGCAGTATCATCTCATAAAATATCAAAGAATGGAAGAAAGAAAAGTGAATCTATAAAAAACTGTTCAGGGACTACACAGAAAATGTCTAATTCCTCTTCTACTTATCCCCGCTATGTTTCCAGACTAGACGTCTCTAGTTCCTCCAATAAATTTTCAATGCGAGTAAATTTAAGACCTTTCACAATCCTGCTTGCCTTCTTCTCAATACCTTTCATCTTAACAATGTCCTTTTTAAAAAATAATACCCAGCACTGAAGCCAATCTTTCTAAAATGTGGAATCAGAACTGAAGCTCATACTCCAAATGGAGTCTGACCAGTGAAGAATACAAGAGTATAATTATTTCCTTATTCCTGGAACCTATCCCTCCCTAACATCATCTAAGATCACATTCTTTTTCTTGGCCGTTATACCACATTGTTCTTTTGTAGGTTATTTCAACCCCAAGGGCTTCTTTCAGGTAAACTACCATCTAGCTGCACATCCCCCTTCTCATGCTTGTGAAATCGACTTTTTAAGATCTAACTGTAAGAATTTCACATTTATCCCTATTCGATTTCATTTTAATTAGATCCAACGTTCTAGATTGTCCAGATCTTTTTGAATCTGGATGGCCATCTTTTGTGTTAGATATGCCTCCCAGCTTTATGTCACCTGTACATGTAATGAACATACATCTATGAATCCATACATCATTGAAAAAAATGGCAGATTGCCCAGAGTCAAGAACATACACCTGAGGCATCCCAAGCTGACATCAAACCAATAAAGACTATTCTTTGGATATGACAATTCAACTAATTTTTAATCGACTTAACAGCCAGAGGTGTTAAACTCAGATATAAACTGAAGTTCACTAAACCATACAGAATGATTCCTGGAGGTGCACATTGACTTAGAAAAACACGTTAACATTATGTTTTGTTGTCTTTTTATTTATTTTAGTCGACATTTCCCCATTACATTTTAATCTGGTTTGGGCTGCACTGTGAAGTGTTGCAGGCCACCTGCAGCCATTAACCCATATCTTTCCCTCTTTTCCAAAAAAGTATCCTGTGATTTTGTCAAATGATTTGCAAAAAACTGTAAAACCTGTATTCATAGCATGTACTTAATCTACCTGTCAAAAAAAAAGAAAGAAAGAAATGACTGTGTGATCCTGGACAAGTCACTTAACCCTGATCACCTAGTCAAAAAAAAAATGAGGTCATGACCCGTTCTTCATGACACCAATGCCGGCCCTTCAGGAGCCCTGCTCCTTTTTTCTCAATGGTTTTCCAACCATCTCTTTAGTATCCCAGCCCAAAATCTTTTCAAAAATTCAAATCAAGCTGTCCATTCTTTTTCATCTCAAAAAAAAAATGGAGACAATTATCTTTCTCCAATTCTATGGCACCTGCCCCATTTCTCTGTGATCTTTCAAAAATCACCAACAGAAGCTGTCACATCTCATACATATCCCACTTCTTTGATCAACAAGGAATGTATTTCATAGGAGCTTAAGAATTTAAACTTATCCTGAGCAGTTAGGTTCCTTCTTCTTTTCTCCATAACATATTTTTATATTCTCTATTGGTCATTTTTTCATTCTGTCCTCTACAACCCAAAGGTCATTCTCCTAGTTGTAAAATAATAGTTTGGCAACTCTGACTTCTTTCTGTAGTCAGTTATCATCATCCTAGCACCTTGAGCAGAGAAGGCTTATCCCTTCTTTGATTATACCCTTTTCCTCAACAGAGCAAAATAAAAAACAAACCAACAACAAACTCTTGTTTTATCCTTACTTTTCCTCAACAACCTCAGCTCACTCTGAAGTTCAGCGTTCCTGAGACTAGTCTTACAAGACTGTGCTTCCATATTCATCCTCCATTGTCTGCCCTTGCTTCCATTTTTCTATAGGCATCTTTTAAGAGAGAGCTAGGTGGTGCAGTGGGTAACACAGTGGAACTGGATTCAGAAAGATCTTAATTAAAATCTGGACTCCGTTTAGTGGCTATGTGATCCTAGGCAAGTTACCTACAATCTTTGTCAGTTTCCTCATCTGTAAAATGGAAATGACAATAGGATCCACCTCCCAGGTTGTGGTGAGTTTCAAATGAGATCATATTTGTAAAGAGCTTAGCATAATGCCTGGAATATAGTAGATGTTTCAAAAAGTCTTGCTTCCTTCCCTTTTCTTTCTTTCTAAAAATTTAAAGTAAAGACATGGATAAGAATCTCACAGGAGGGGAAGTCTGGGATGCATTGTAATTTGCTTCGTTAGAATTCTCAGTGACGCATCATAGAAAGGATATTGACCACTGAACCAAGAGGGTCATTCCACACAAAGATAGACTGAAGTCTTAAGAAGATATATTTGCTGGGAAAGTGGAGGAAGGATCATAGATCTCGATCAAGAAAGGATCTTAGAAGTGTCTCATTAAATCTCAGCAGATGATACAATCTTCAGACTATGGCAATACAAAGAACTGGAAAGATGATCTTTTAGGAAATATCTTCCTGTTTTAGTCAGGAAATGCCTGTGTTCTTTGTTACACAATAGAACAGATCAGTAACTTGAACAAGGGGCTTTAGGTAGAGGGGCAAGGTCTCCTTTGGGCACCTGTGATGTCACAGGCAAAGAGGCACTGATTGGTGAAGGGGGAAAAGAAGGGTCCAGGAAAACAAGTTTCTATAAAAAAAAAGAGTATAGACAGGACCAGTGAGCATATCCAAAACAGGGGTAGGCTGTCCCAGAAAAGTCTAGGCCAAGAAAACCAGAGAGGTTTTCTAGACTACCACTTAATAATGTATATACTTGTAATGATGGAGTTGAAACTATTTCACCCCATTTTAGCCTCATACTTTAACTAGATGAGAATATATTTCAGTTAATCAAATCAGAAGACCTTAGACCAAGTGGGAAAAGTCTTTGAAAGTCATTTGATGAAGTAAAATGATGCCAGAAATGAGGTCTGTTCTATTTGGCTGAGATTTCATTAAGCCCTCTGGGTCTTCTATGAAAGGACCAGGTTAGCTGAAATGGGGGAATTTGATAAATTAGAAGGAATATGGAGTTCTAGCTGAACCCCCTGAGAAGAAATCACCTGGTGGGGAAAGGCAAGAGACCTAAATAAACTATATTTCAGGAAACACTTGATGCTGTCATCTTAAGACAGCTGTCAGCCTAGGCCGCATCCCTGACACTGCTTTGCCTTAACCTAGAGAAAATAAAATTCAGACTAAATATATTCCTTCTTCCTTCCCCCAACTCCTCCATCTCCAAACACCCATCTACAGTCGTGGGTAAAATGTTCAGATCATACTTTCTCTCATAGCTGTGTTTAAGTTTGTTTATAGTGTAGCTTGTTTACAATATAGTTTGTTTTTCAAGGTAAGTATCGTATTTTTTTCCATGTTAACTAGCGGCTATATAGCAGTGGAGTGGCTGGCTAGTTGGGGTTCTCTGAAATGTACATTTCTCTCATCTCCTTCTTGATTCAGGTGGAGTCTGCATAAATATTAATAAAAAAAAACAGATTCTGGGATTTCAATTTTAGTTCACAGGATCACAAATTTGGAGCTGAAAGTGACTTGACCTTACAGATTATCTAGTCTGGGCCCCTAGTGAGATAAGAAATAGGGGTCTATCCTTACCAAACTAATCTTCTTTGTTGTTCATGATCATGGAAGAAAAAAATTGATAATGTGAAACATTAAATAATATTTATATTCATCTTGTAAAAGAAAAAAAAAAAGAAAAGAAACAGGGGTCCAGAAAAGTGATGCCATTTGCTCATGGTCACATGGCCAGAAATGAGCAGACTCTAATAATCAGCCAAGCAAAATAAAAGATTTGTAAAGAAGATTTATGTTTCAGACAAAAGATGGACTACTTTACTTCTGAGATTCCTTCTAACAACGAGTTTATGATTCTATATGTACAAGTATTATACCTTTATTGTACTGATTATGACTTCCTCTAGCAAGGGCTTAGGAGTCATCAGCCCTGACTTGACTTCCCCCCTACCAATCTATCAATTAATCAGTAAACATTTATTAAATACATACTATATACCAGGCACTAAGCAAAGTTCTGGGGTTATGAAAAGAGGCAAAAAACAGTCCCTGCCCTCAAGAAGCTCACAATATAATGGGGGAAGACAGCATACAAACAAATACCTACAAAGCAAGCTATAAATAGGAAATAATTAGCAGAGGGAAGGCATAATAGGAATTCTTACACTTGTGGCAAATTCAGTTGAAGAAGTAGGGAATTACTATCAGTCCTGTCCATACTTGAGAGAATTTAACTCCCTCCGTAATATAGAGAATAGTTTCCCCTCCTAGTCAGATCGGGAATGGGAAATAGTAGTGGCTGAAAAGAAGTCCCAAAAATGAAGTCTTGGTGACAGAACTCTGGTAATAATGGACTAGGTAAGGAAAAAGGAAGGGGAAAGGGGCAGAGCTTGTGATATATGAAATGAACCAGAAATTGACCATAAGATATGAAAATAGTGGACCAAAAAACCACTAAAGGGAGAAAGTATATCTTAGTCTAAACTAATTTTAGCATTAACTCATAGACTTGTATAGATTTTATTTAAGGATATGTAGAGAGATAAGTTGGTTGTCTTAAGATGATCCTAGGCAGTCACAACTGTGTCTTCTTGGCCTCAGGAAGTTCCTGAGGATGTGATGGTAGATGCCAAGAGTTTGTGCCACACAGGCCTTGACTTCTATTAGAGCTGAAGAGTTCTTAAGAGAGGTTTATGGCTAAACTGGGACTCTAAACAAAGGGTCTAAAACAGGTATCCAACTTTTTTGTATCATGAACACCTCTGACAGTCTGGTTAAGCATAATGGACAGCTTCTTGGAATAATGTCTTTAAATTCATAAAAGTGAAATAGATAAGATTATAAAGTAAATCAATTATATTGAAATACAGTAACCAAATTTTTTTTTAATAAACAGATCCCTGGTTAAGAATATCTTCTCTAAAAGAAGAGTTGGCCCAGGCTCAACCTAATCTAAGTGATGTTCATCTGGCAGTGTATTCTCCACTTTGGGTTTGGGAACCAGGCTTGTTCCTTGTTCAAGTAATATGTTTAAGTTGAAGCTTCTGGTTTTTAACCTATCTTCAAAACAAAATGAACACCTCACTCGCCCCACCCCCCAGTTGTTTGCACTCCAGCACAGAGCCCAGATTACCCTTTCCCCTCTCACCTTTCCCTCTTCACAGTGAGGGTTTGGGCAGGTTGCTTACTCTTTCTGTAACTAGTAGAGGAGATTCCTGAGTCAAGAATAACTGAACCAAATAATCTCTAAAAGTTCTTTCAGACCCTCAGATTCTATGATTGTATATGATTCATTGTTTCCATTTCTAAAAAATGAGCAATCATATTTCCTTACTTCACTTCAGGAGGAAGGAAGTCATTGAGAGAAATGAAGTGTACTTTGAAAGTTAGTGGCAATGCTGCCTAAAGAATTATAAAGAAAATTGGTTAGGAACCGGAAGCAGTGTGTAATTAAAGGATACAATACAGGATGACTTTTCTTCTAAGATTCTCTACTGATCTACTTCATGAGGAAATGGTTTGTTTAATGGCTGTCTTAAATAGTAAATATAATATTTAAGGTCAATTAGGAACAGTGAAACTCTCTACATTACACTTCTCCGCAGCACTCTTTGTCCTGTGTCACAAGTCCATTCCATTTCTCAGACCTACAAGATGATTACTCTGGTGTTGGTACTAGGCTCTGGTACCTCACATCTCATGGCTACCTGCCATTACTATGGCAAATCCTTTATAGTCAGCCAGGAAATGTATATAAAATGTCTTAAGGAAAATCCAGATAGACTTTGAGTATAGAAAAACGTGAAAATCACAAATTAAATTCAGTCTTTAGATACCTGATCCTCTTCTAACGAAGATATGTATATACGTATATTTATGTGTAGGTGTATATATGTATGCACATATATGTATATGTATATGTATGTGTGTTTGTGTCCTCAATTTTCTTTCTCTGACCCCATTTCAATGTTCTCCACCTCTCCCTTCAAACATACCACATAGTTCCCTCATGCTATTCATGATCTCTTCTTTATCAGAAAAAAGAACTGCCATTACTACTGCATATAAGGACTCTTCAGCAAACACCATCAGGTTTTGATATGCTGCTGCCAATCCAAAATTAATAACTGAAGATCACAAGTCAGAAGAGAACTTAGAAATCCTACTTTTACTTCTATACCTTTTATTTTGTAGACATACCTCCACCTTCTTCCTCCCCACCCACCCACTACTGCTTTAAGACTGAGGGGTGGGGGAGGAGCCAAGATGGCGGAGTAGAAAGATTCACATATGCTAGCTCCTAACCCACAGATCATAAAATACCTGTAAAGAAGAACTCCCAACAAATTCTGGAGCAGCGGAAGCCACACAGCAACGGAGTGGAGGAGATTTCTGTTCCAGAGAGCCCTGAAGAACCAACAGCAGGGGTCTGTCACACACCAGACCTGGAGCAGAGCCTGGCCCTGCCTTGGCCACGCAGCACATAGAAGAGCACATCTGAGCAGGATTCAGGGACAGAATCCGCAGCAGCCTGCATAGGTCCCTCCACCCAAAGGTGCCAACAGTCAGTGAGAGGGCCTTTTCAGCGTGCCAAGAGGGGATCAGGGTGTCTCCATGGCTCAGGTCCCTTCAGGAGGCGGCAATGGAGACCGCAGCAGACAGGGGCTCCCAGGACAGGCAGGAGCTCGGATCCATTGTTGGGGGGTCTCTGCATAAACGCCCTGAGGGAACTGAACCCCTGGTGGTGGCCCTGCCCCCACCTGAGCACATGAACTTAATCTCACACTGAATAGCAGCCCAGCCCCCACCTAAAGCCCTGAGGCTGGGAAGAAGCATTTGAATCTCAGACCCCAAGCACTAGCTGGGTGGAACTGGAGGCAAGGTGGCTGTGGAAAGGAAACTCAGAAGTCAAGTAACTGGCTGGGAAAATGCCCAGAAAAGGGAAAAAAAATAAGACCATAGAAGGTTACTTTCTTGGTGACCAGACATCTCCTCCCATCCTCTCAGATGAGGAAGAACAATGCTTACCATCAGGTAAAGACATAGAAGTCAAGGCTTCTGTAACCCAAACATCCAAAACAAATATTCAATGGACTCGGGCCATGGAAGAGCTCAAAAAGGAGTTGTAAAATCAAGTTAGAGAGGTGAAGGAAAAACTGGGAAGAGAAATGAGACAGATGCAAGAAAAGCATGAAAAGCATGTCAACATCTTGCTAAAGGAGACCCAAAAAATGCTGAAGAAAATAACACCTTGAAAAATAGGCTAACTCAATTGGCAAAAAAGGTTCCAAAAGGCAATGAGGAGAAGAATGCTTTCAAAAGCAGAATTAGCCAAATGGAAAAGGAGGTTCAAAAGCTCACTGAAGAAAATAGTTCTCTCAAAATTAGAATGGAACAGATGGAGGTTAATGACTTTATGAGAAACCAAGAAATCACAAAACAAAACCAAAAGAATGAAAAAATGGAAGATAACATGAAATATCTCATTGGAAAAACAACTGACCTCAAAAATAGATCCAGGAGAGACAATTTAAAAATTATGAGACTACCTGAAAACTATGATCAAAAAAAGA
>CM053771.1:268841980-268953954 GCA_028658325.1 Potorous gilbertii | reverse complement strand
GTCCCCTCCCCCCACCCCAATACACTGAGCATTCTAATTTCCCCTATCACCAATCTGACTTCACTTCTATCATCCCTCCCTTCCCTTACCCCATCTTCTCTTTTGTCCTGTAGGAGCAGATAAATTTCTATTCCCCATTACCTATATTTCTTATTTCCTAGTAGCAAGAACAATACTCAACAGTTGTTCCTAAAACTTAGAGTTCCAACTTCTCCCCATTCCTCCCTCCCCACCCATTCCCTTGGGAAGGCAGGCAAATCAGTATAGGCCATATCTATGTAATTTTGCAAATGACTTCCATCATAGTCATGTTGTGTAAGACTAACTATATTTCCCTCCCTCCTATCCTACCTCCGATTGCCTCTTTTGATCCTGTCCCTCCCCAAGAGTTCTGATTTCAAATTGCTCCCTCCTCCCATTGCCCTCCCTTCCATCTTCCCCCCCACCCTGCTTATTCCCTTCTCCTCCACTTTCCTGTATTGTAAGATAGGTTTTCATACCAAAATGAGTGTGCATTTTACTCCTTCCTTTAGTCGAATGTGATGAGAGTAAACTTCATGGTTTTTTTTTTTCTCAGCTCCACTTTTTCCCTCCACTAAAAAGTCTCCTGCCTGCCTCTTCTATGAGAGATAATTTGCCCCATTCCATTTCTTCCTCTCTCTTCCCAATACATTTCTCTCTCACCATTTACCTTCATTTTTTTAAGATATGATCCCATCCTATTCAGTTCACTCTGTGCTCTCTGTCTCTGTTTGTGCATGCATGCATGCATGTGTGTGTGTGATCCCACCAACTACCCAGGTACGATAAAGTTTCAAGAGTTATAAATGTTGTCTTTCCATGTAGGAATGTAAACAGTTCAACTTTAGAAAGTCCCTTATGACTTGTCTTTGCTGTTTTTTTTTCATGCTTCTCATTCTTGTGCTTGGAAGTCAAATTTTCTTTTCAGCTCTGGTCTTTTCATCAAGAATGCTTGACAGTCCTCTATTTCATTGAAAGACCATTTTTTTCCCCTGAAATATTATACTCAGTTTTGCTGGGTAGGTGATTCTTGGTTTTAGTCCTAGCTCTTTTGACTTCTCAAATATTATATTCCATGCCCTTCAATCCCTTAATGTAGAAGCTGCTAGATCTTGTGTTATCCTGATTGTATTTCCACAATACTGGAATTGTTTCTTTCTAGCTACTTGCAATATTTTCTCCTTGACCTGGGAACTCTGGAATTTGGCCACAGTGTTCCTAGGAGTTTCTCTTTTTGGCTCTCTTTCAGGTGGTAATTGGTGGATTCCTTAAATAATTATTTTCCCCTCTGGTTCTAGAATATCAGGGCAGTTTTTCATGATCATTTCATGAATAATGATGTCTAGGCTCTTTTTTTGATCATGGCTTTCAGGTAGTCCCATAATTTTTAAATTGTCTCTCTTGGATCTATTTTCCAGGTCAGTTGTTTTTCCAATGAGATATTTCACATTATCTTCCATTTTTTCATTCTTTTGGTTTTGTTTTGTGATTTCTTGGTTTCTCAGAAAGTCATTAGCCTGCATCCATTCCATTCTAATTTTGAAAGAACTATTTTCTTCAGTGAGCTCTTGAACGTCCTTTTCCATTTGGCTCATACTTCTTTTTAAAGCATTCTTCTCCTAATTGGCTTTTGGAACATCTTTTGCCAATTGAGTTGGCCTGTTTTTCAAGGTGTTATTTTCTTCTGCATTTTTTTGGGTATCCTTTAGCAAGGTATTGACTTGCTTTTCATGTTTTTCTTGCATCTCTCCATTTCTCTTCCCAGTTTTTCCTCCACCTCTCTAACATGATTTTAAAACTCTTTTTTGAGCTCTTCCATGGCCTGAGCCCATTGAATATTTATTTTGGATGTTTGGGATACAGAGGCCTTGACGTCTATGTCTTTCCCTGATGGTAAGCATTGTTCTTCCTCATCCAAAAGGATGGGAGGAGATATCTGTTCCCCAAGAAAGTAACCTCCTATGATCTTATTTTTTTCCCCTTTTCTGGGCATTTTCCCAGCCAGTTACTTGACTTCTGAGTGTCCTCTCCACATCCACCTCACCTCCAGATCCACCCAGCTAGTGCTTGGGGTCTGAGATTCAAATGCTTCTTCCCAGCCTCAGGGCTTTAGTTGGCTATTCAGTGTGAGATTAAATTCAGCTGCTTGGGTGGGGGCAGGGCTGCCACACAGAACTCAGTTCCCTCAGGGGGTTTATGTGGAGACCTTCAATAATGGATCTGAGCTCCTGCCTGCTTTGAGAGCCCCTGTCTCCTGCTGCCTCTGCTGCTGCCTCCTGAGTGGGCCTGAGTTATGGAGATACACCACTCCCCTCTTGGCCAGCCAAGAAGGGTCTCTCACTGACCTTTGGTGCCTGTGGGTGGAGGGACTTGCATGGCTGCAGGAGATTCTGCCCATGAAGCCTGCTCAGATCTGCTCCTCTTGGTGCCATGCTGCCAAGGCAGAGCTGGGCTCTGTTCTGGGTCCAGGGTGTGACAGAGCTTTGGTGTCAGTTTTTCAGATCTGTCTGGAACAGAAATCTCCTCCACTCCATTGTTCTGTGGTTTCTGTTGCTCCAGAATTTGTTGGGAGTTCTTCTTTACAGGTATTTTATGGGCTGTGGGTTAGGAACTAGCATATGTCTACCTTTCTACTCCTCCATTTTTTGCTCCTCCCCTCTTCTTCTTTTTAAAGAAAGTGGTCATGTGGCATGAGACTTCAATATAATCTTTGGTCACTCTCATTTCTTTCTCCGGAACCATGCTTTCACATAACATTTGTGTCTGTGTATTACACATATATATATGTATGTATATCTTTGTACATATACGTTTCCCCATGCTAACTTTTCCCCACCTTTTGTTCAGAGGTTGTGAAGCATCAGAATTTTATTAATTTTATTTGGAAGAGTTTATCTGTAGATGTGTCATTGGATCAAACAAGTGAAGACAGGAGTGGGGAGAAGAGGTGGTGAGGAGGTAGATAGAGAGAAAGTATCTCCTGAACAATGTACTTTCTTGGTAAGGTGACTGTTGCTCACTTGGGGGAAAAATATCAACTGCTATATTCTTCATTGAATTTCTCTATAAATTCTCAGCAACTGATGCTGGTGTATAAGCTACAATCATTTTCATGATAATCTTTTGGCAAATACTTTCCATTAATACTGTCTGGTGAGTGTTAGGTATTTAATAAATGTTTGTTGGAACAGGAGTGAAAAGACATTAAAGCCAACTTTACAATTTTGCTGAGGTAGGCATGAATCAGCCAGCTACTCTTTCCTCATAAGTCTAGCATTTGTATCTAATAATTAGGTTGCTCCAAATAAAGCTTCATTGAAAGCTACTGGTGGAGAATACATTTGTCTGGACATTAGGAGGGTGGATGTCTCATCTCAACTCTGGCACTGAGCTGAGGTACATGTTCAATCATGATCAAGTCACTTCCTTTGCTTGAGCCACAGTTTCCTCATCTATAACATTGTGTGTGTGTGTGTGTGTGTGTGTGTGTGTGTGTGTGTGTGTGTGTGTGTGTAAATTAGATGATTTCTGAGGTCCCTTTTGGTTTTAACCTTTTACTAAATTCTTGCTGCAAGAATGGTAGTGTGGTCTAGTGAACAGAACAAGAAGATCCTTCTTATCTCAACCTGGAATTCATAGTTCAACATAATTGGGCCACACCCTGTCTCTCCAACCACTCTCCTATTCATGTAATCTGTCAAGCAACACAGCTCCCAAGTCATCTATGAAGCCTACTAGGACTGCTTTAACCCATATACATCATTATATTCTTTGAATGCCTCTTTCCCTGATTGTTCCAATCACTTCCTTGGACACAGGCCTTACCCAGCTACTGGCCTAGCTAGTTTTAAGGTATTCAAGGGCAGAACTCTCTTGTTACTTTTCTTCTGTTTCCTCCCAGTTTTAGTTGATAAAAGGCTGGACACTTGGTAGGTGCTCAGTAAAGATTTTTGCCAGATGGATATTTTTATTTGTGTTAATAAGCATGCCTTAGGACAGGAAAGGGAAACAAGGAAAAATCCCAGCAGGACTTTATTTTCTTTGAGGAAAAACAGTTCCTTTTGTCAAGAGAGTATGATCTTCTTCAATTCCCCTACTCTTTACTATTTCTTCTAGCCTTGGAAGGAAATAAATAGGTAAGTTTTGTCATTGTTCAAGCAACTTTTTAAAGAGTCTGTTGATTGAGTTCCTGAGCCTCTTTTTCTTTTTTGGGTAGTAACATGCTGCTCACGCTCAGGAACCCGTTCTGACCATCCAGTCTCCTTAGAAAATTTGTGCACATATCTGACTGGAAGGAGTAATCTTGATCCCCTCTCAAGGGATTCTTGGCAGTCAAACAAAGTGGAGAGATCATACATTGTTACCGCAGCAAGTTCCCTTTTCAAACTGAATTGTTTGGTCTGGGGTTGGCAATTGACAAGCTGGTAGAAGGAGGGGGGAGAGAGGAAGCAAAAGAAGAGGAGGAGGAAGGGAGATAGGAGGAGAAGAGTTGTAGTTGACAGCTCTATTTGAGTCTAAAAATCACCACAAGAACCTGGGACCAAAGAGACTCCAAACCACAGCAGTGCTGCACAGAGCTGGATAAATAGAACACTCATTTTATTTCTGTAAATGATCACCAAACGGTGAGTTGGATCTCTTTGGTTTGTTGTAAAGGAATTTCACTGAATGGTCATTTATCTCTGGAAAAAGACGGCATCACTTTGTTTATTATTGTTAGTGCAGAATTATTTACTTCTTCCTCGGAAAGGCAGCATTCCCCCTTTTCCTTTTCATCCTCCCCCCTCCCCAATATTCACCCCCCCCCCCCCACTTCTACCCTACTCCTCCATCTGATTGGATGTAGGGGCTCCTCTGACAGCAAAACCAGCGAGAAGAGTCCCTGTGCTTAACCCTTCCCTGCCTGCCACAAGACACTGCTGCAGGTCCCAGCCCTCATCCACCACTCGTTGCCTACAGTCCACAGAAGCAGTGTCCGCCCCAGTTTAGCAGGATGTTAGAGGCAGGAGCTCCCTCCAGGGAGAAGAACTTAAAGGCTTAAAACTGGCTCTTCCCTTGGGAGGGAAAAGTGGACCAGTCAGGGAGGGCACTGGACAGGTTTTCCTGTTCATGGAGCCCTTTTTCGGCAATAAATCCTTCTTTCCTCCACATCCCCTCGTTGGCTGCAGAGCTGCCTGGAATTCTGGGGGCTGCGGGGATGGCGAATTTCTCAGGCGAGGACCTGGGGCTAGGAGCTGGCCGTTGTGCTGAACTGAAGGACTCGCTAGGGGAAACGTCGTTGTCTGCGTCCTTTTGCCTGGCGGCCTGCCTGCCATCGCCCGGGCTACCCCAGAGCTGTAAGTAACCAGCTTCTTCATTTCTTTCCTCCCCCACTCCTGGCGAGGCACTGACACTAGCAGGCGTGCTAGAGGAGGCAATTATACCTGCCGAACAGCTGGACGGGGTTTGTTTAAGAATCAACCTACAGTTAGAGAGAGGAAGCATTTAGATCTCCAGTACTGCGCCTTCTGGCTCTCTCCATTCCCTTTGAAAAGACTTGTTCTATATCCTTATTCCCCGCGCGCCCCCCACCCCACCTCCTTCCCCCGCCTCACGCCCCCCATCCCCAGCCCAATTTCTCAAACCCTTTTCTCAGGGCGTGTTACAGACTTGGAGAATGGTTAGCAGTGTTTCTTTGGTGTGTATCCAGTGTAGCCACAATAGTTTGTCAGTGGGGGCAGTAACCTAATATGTGTTTGTGTTTGTGTTTGTGTGTGTGTGAAAATCATCAGAAACAGCTGTCTGAGGAAACTGAATAAGGTAACCTGGCCATGCTGCTGTTTCCTAGTCCTCTAAACTCGCCTCATCCTACAGGTTAGTAATTCAGGAAATATATCCCATGGCTTTCATATTCCTCGCTGAGGAAAGTCAGTGACATAGAGGTTTCCTTTTAAAACAGATCCACACTCCCCAATGAGTCCTTTGTCTCCATTCTGTTCATCTTGCTTTAAGAAATGGAACCCTGTCTCCTCATTCTGCAGGCAGGGCTAGCCATGCTTACAAGATTTGGGGATGAGAGAGGTTTATGGCTTAGAGGCTTTCTTGACATGCTGATATTTCTGCCCCTCCTCGATAATGACCTCAGCCCTGCCTGGTGTGTTTTGGAAGCTTATGAACAAGCTGGAGTGAACTGAAAGCTTTTGTTCTTGATGTAGTCCTACTTTAAAAGAAAGTGGGCTGTGTTTTCTTCTCTCTGACAAGCAGTCTCAACCAATTCTTTCATTTTCTTTGGTGTTTTTTCTCATTTAATGTCACTCATTATAATTATCTGATATAAAACATAAAGTAAAAAGATAAAAAGCCTTCTTTTTTCAATATGTCGGTGTCTGAAACAGTTTTTATTGAATTACCAATAGAAAAACTTGGTTATTTTGTGGACTTACTTTAGAAAGGTATTCCTTGAAAGGTTTTGTTTTTGTTTTGTTTGTTTTTCATACCACTTGATTTGGGCCCATGTGAAACTAAAACATTCAGTTAGTTGATTTTGTCATGATGTAATAATGGTGGTGGAGAGGAAGAACAAAAACTCTTTAAATGGTGGAAGTGAATAAGTAAATTGACCTGGAGTTTGAAATTAAGTAGACAAAAACCTCCTCACTCAAAACAACCTGACAGAATAATGGAATCTATGCATTTATGTAGCAAATGTTTATGTGCAAAGTGCTGTGCTTGGTGGTCAGGAGTGAGGTGGTATACAAAGACATAAATAACACATACCTTACTCTTACAGAGTTTATAGTATAGCTACATAAGACACATCACAGTGTTTTAGTTTCATAAAGGCATTATTTGAATGTGACTACATTACATATAGTAATGAATCTAAGTTATGCCCATGCTTTTAAAAGTTTCACAATTTCAATCTCACACAGGAATCTCAGTATCATTGACATCTGGTAATAATGATACTTTAGCTGAACTCATGAAGGATTTAAAGAATATCCCTTGAGGGCCCAACCCTGTGCTAGATACTAGGAGGGATTCAGAAGAAGACAGTTTCTGCTTTGAAGAAATTTATAATCTTATTAGAGAAACAGGGTTCATAGACATGGAATGGTCAACTAAATCAAACCAGACAAAACAAGGCAGTTATAATAAATGCCTACATGTGTGGTACAGACAGTAAGTGCTAAAGGAATTTGGAGGCAGAAGAAATAGATATATGGTTTTTTAGCTGGGGAGATCAGCTTCCCTATTTCATGTAGGGCTATTTCTTGGGTGTCTTTGTCCATGAGAGACATAGGCACTAATATCAGTAACTAAAAGGTGGTGATTTTGGTGCCTCTGCTTAGAGATAGAAACAATGTGTTGTTCATAGGAGGGATGATGGCATAAAACATGAATAAATTCTGCATTTTCTCTTGAGATTTCATCATGTATTGTGAATTCTTAGTCATCTGGTATAGTCAGGCAGTAGGGGTTTCTGGGTAATCAAAGAATTTGATTAATAGACTTACCACATATATCCTTAATAGATCTAATTTTCAAATAATCATAATATAATAAAGTCTATTAAACTCAAACTCAACTAAACATAATCTAATCTTTAATTAAGACCTCTGAAAGCAGTTCAGGTCTTCAGAGACAGCATCTTGAACATCAGTTATCATTCTGCTAGAGGAATGGTCATAGAAAGGGCCTGATTAATTTGGAATTTCAGTTAACCAGTTGATAGAATGCCAAAAAACCAGGTGTTTAACTTAATTTTCAATTACATCATAGAATTACACTGTCTTTGGGCTTGAAGGGACCTTGGATATCATAGAATGATAGATTTTGGAGTGTAAAGGACTTTGTGGCTACCTACTCAATTGTATAGAGAATGAAACTAAAACCCAGAAGTGTAGAGCCTTATAGAAGATCATATACCTAGAAAGCAAGAGTTGGGACTAGAATTTAAATTTCATAACTCTCAGGTGGGTTTCTTTAGATACTTCTGTTTGCAGATGATATTGTATTGATTATACCAAGCCTTAAGACACTGAAGAATCTCCTGGAAGAGGTCCACAATCACTCAAAGGAATTTGGCCTGTCTCTCCACATTGGACAGATCAAATGGATGAATACTATCTACTGCCCAGATTTCAACATGCATTTGAATGGATACCTTACATCGTCTGCCCAGCATTCTCACTGTCATCTGACCTACTGATGTAATTTAAAGATCCCTGGGCCTTTCCACCTGCCCTGTAGTTTCACTTTTTTTAAAAAAAAGTGTTGTCTTTTTCAATTATAGTGTGAACTTCCTTAAGTTCTGAGACTATATTGATGTTTCTATTTGAATCCCTTGTGCTTAGGATTCCCTAGAGCTTGGCAATGTGAGTACTTCATAAATGCCTTTTTACTCATTCATTATGTGTATTTGGGACAGACAGTACAGTACAACATAGTATAAGTATCTGGGTCGGGCTTGAAAAGGAGAAGAGTAAACTAGATTGCTTTTGGAAAGTTGCAAAGCATTTCTACTGACTCCAAGTTTCTATAACAACAAAAGTCCTTCTCTTCAATACAAACATTTTGCTAATGTTGCAGAATGTCAGTGAGACCTGGAATAGGCCTTTGAAGAACTGAAGATTACCATCACCCAGAGGGAAATGGGAAGGAGAAGAATGGGTTTGAGCTCTGCAATATGTTACCAAAGAAGATCCCCAAATAAGAATAGGAACAAAGGATGTCATCAAGGAACTGTATGATAGAAAAAGAGGATGGGTTGGTTATGTGGTCAGAATGAGAGATGGCAAGTAGACAGCCAGAGTGCCTCACTGGTACCTTTGTGGTGTCATAAAGACCTTTAACATATTGGGTGAACCCCACCATGTTGTACACTTGGGAGAACATTGATGAAAGTCACAAAGTTTAGGAGGTCATCGATGGGTTGTTATCTGCATCATTGTGGGGAACTCCAAATTGATCAGATCACAAATCCATTTGAATAAATTTTCTCACTAGGGATGATGAGAAGATTGTACCCAAAGGTCAACCTGGGATTTAAAACTCTGCCAGGTTTTAGAAAACCTCCTCCTACATTAGTACATTTCTCAGCTCAGAGGCACCATGTGCTTTCCTGTAACATTCTTGTTTTCCTGTTCCATTGACTAGGAGAGAAACAGTAATAACATAGTAAAAATGTCTGACATTTATATAGTGTTTCCAAAGCACTTTATATACATTATCTCATTTGATATTCAGACAACACTGTAAGGTAGGTTCATGTATTATTATTCCCATATCTCTATTGCATGGATGAGGAAATCTAGGTAAGGAGAAGGAGGAAGGGGAAAGAAAGCAAATAAACACTTATATAGCACCTGCTATGTTCCAGACAGGTGCTATATAAATGCCAGACCAGGTGCTAAGTGCTTTACAAATATTAACTTATTTGATCCTCACAATCCTGTGAGGTAGGTGCTATTTTTGTTCTCATTTTATGGTTGAGGAAACTGAGTCAGATAGTGACTTGTCCAGGATTACACAGGCAGTAAGTGTCTGAGGCTGGATTTAAACTCAGGTCTTCTGATTCCAGGTCCAGTGCTTTGTCTGCTGTGGCACCTAACTACTTTACATGGAGAATCTTCTCCAAAGTTAAGTGGAATTCTAATCTAGTTCTTTCTGACTCCAAATTCAAAACTTTTTCTACTCTGTGGATAAATGTTTTCTTGTAAAGAGACAACTGAAGGTTCTAGTCATCTACCAGACCTTGTGAGAGAATTTAAAACCTCTGGCTGTGTCACCTCTGTCTGTCATCTCTAACATTAATGACTCTGCTCTGAAGTTCTATGATGTCTGTGTGTGCTGTGTACATTATAACAAATTAATGATTAATTCAGTTGGTAAGAAAATTATTTGTACTGGTTATTTGGTATTGTTTAGGCGAACATAGAAAATTTGGCAAACACTTGTCAATGTGGCTGAAATTTTTGCTATGTAACCCATTGTACTGGCACCATAAAGTCATAGCTCCTGATTCTATCATCTTTGTATGTCTCCTAGGAAGCTAAGTGATGCAATGTATAGAAGACTGGTCCTGGAGTCAGGAAGTCCTGAGTTTAAATCCAGTCTCAGACACTTATTAGCTATGTGGGCTTGGGTAAATCACTTAACCTCTGTCTGCCTCAGTATCCTCATCTGTAAAGTGGAAATGATTAATAGTACCTCCCAGGGTTGTTGTAAAGAAAAAATGAAACACTTATAAATAAATAGCAATATTTATTTATATATTATAAATCAATAAAATGAAATATTTATAAAGGGCTCTGTAAACATTAAAGTGCTATATAAATGCTAGCTGTTGTTGCTGTAGTGTCTATTGCCTAAGAAAATACCACCTGTTGAAAATACCCTCAGCTATGAATCTATAGATATTTTCCTTTAGTTTACCTAAAATGTTTCCATCTGCCCAGTATATTTCTTTAGACAGTCTAATGTAGTTCTATTGAACTAGTCATTGTTGATCTCTGTGTACCAGGCATGATAGTGGGGAAATAAAAGAGAAAATGACCTTTAAGAAACTTACAGTATATCTGGGAAACCAAGACTAACACAATTAAAACATAATTTCTAGCAGAATATCATTAGATCCTAATACGTACAGGCAGGATCTGCTGGAGCTAGCTTGTAGTGGCTTGAGAGAGCTCATTGTTAAATATTCAGTGTCAGCATTTATACCTTGGAAATAGCAAATGCTACAACTCCAGGCTTGATTTATTGTTTTGTTGATTGTATAGATTTAAGAAAGTAAATAAGAATGCTTTAAGAAAGTAAATAAATAAAAAATAAATAACGCAGATTAAACTTAAAAGCCTGTCCTGTATACGTTCTCTTTTCCACCTCCACCTGATTGTTAAACATTTACCAGCGCACCTCTGTGTGTAGTTCAGGAAAAGTCAGTGGGAACCCACTGGAAAAGGTTCATGGAGGAACTGGTCACTAAAATTTGGATTCCAGAGAAGGAGGGAATAGGTCACTCCAAATGGAAGCATAACACTATAGAAAGAACACTTCTGATCCTCATAAGCTGAATGATCTTTGGCAAATTATTTCATTTCTCTGGACCTCAGTTTTGCCATATACATCTGAGGACAAGAATAGATGATTTCTAAGGTTCCTTCTAGCTCTGACATTCTAGAATTTCTTGAGAATAAGACAAACAAGTGTTTAGAGGTCTGAATAAATGAATGGAGTATGGGGAATACTAAGTAAACAGTCTAGGTTAGAGTAGAGGGTTCATGTTAGAGCAGTGAAAGTAAGTGTGTTAAATAGGATAGGGTTAAGTTGTACATGAACCTGAATGCCAGGCTGAAGACTTTAGGCTTGAGGCAATGGGATGCTCCTTAAGTTTCATGAGCAGAGTTATGTGCTGGACCAGTGGAACAAACATGCCCTTAATTCAGTTGAATGGGGGAATCAAAAAGATTGTAGGATACCTCAAGACCAATGCTATCAAGGCAAGAGCAGAGAGGGGACAGGCCAGGGAAGAGATCATCTGAGGTGTGGTCACCAGAAGGAAAGAATGTTATCTGTTTATTTATTTGAAGAGAGGAGGGCTCCAGAGGAATGATTTCACTGACCAGGAAAACTCATGAGGGAATTTCTTTTATCAGTACAGATTGGCAATCATTTCAAAACTTAAAACCTAAGAGCTACCTGAGGCACTAAGAAATTAAGTGACTTGCTTGTGGTGGCACAGCCAGTATGTGTCAGAAGCGGGATTTGATCTCAGACCTTCCTTACTCAGTCATTGGCTTGCCATCCAATGTTTTTGGTAACTCTTTTTTTTTTTTTAAAGTAATTATCCTTGTGAAGCTTAGTTATTTCTATGCTTCTATTATTTCTATCAGAGGTCTGATCACCTTGCTCCGTTTTCATTTTATTCCTCTATAGTTCTTCTCATTACCAGGGAAGCTCATGATGCAATGATAGCACCTGGTAATTTCCTTTTCTGAGCAGCTGATATTAGGATGCTGGGAGAGTTTCCTTGATCAATATGAACTGAAGTGGAAACACAGTTCTCAGGAAAGAAAAGGAGGGAGGTGATTATTTGTGATATTACAGGAAGGAGAGCAGGTTGGCATTATTGGACAGAAAAGAAATTTGTAAAAGAGTTTCAAACCATGTCACAGAGTTTAGGGAGAAGGTGGAATCTTTTTTGCTCAGATCTGGTGCTTCTCCCCTGTTTTTTGGTCATATTTTCATCTCTCACTTCTCTAAGCCAAGATTTCCAGGTGTACTGCTATTTGTGAGGGTGGGGGAAGGGAAGACATATGCCCATACCATTCCTCAAGAAAGAGGCTATGCCAGATTGCTCCATGTGGTCCCTTGCTTTCCTTACACCTCCAAGCCCTTTGACTTTAACTTAAATGCTCCTGACATTCCCCTGGGATCTGACTGAATTCAGACATGACATTGGAAAATTCCAGAGAATGTGATAGCTATGATGGGCTGATGTGAATGGAAGATAATTTCACATGGGCTTTTGGAGACATTTGGTGGAAGATTTTTGGAGAACTTCCAGATTGGCAGATGACACCTGCCTGAGAACAGGTTTTGCCCTTGCCCGAACACCTGCTCAGTTCCTGTCTCACAGTATGGGGTTGTGGGGAAGAGGGATGCTGGCCAATGGAAATGATTGGAAATTCCTTCTGAGGATAGCTTCATAATCATTGCCCAAAGGGCTGCCATACAACGAGGCTGAGAAGGCATTCATACAATATGAGGGATGTTGCCAAAAGACCTCCCTGCTCCCAACACTCCTGATAGTCTGGTTCAGTGCCAGGAATTCCTCCCTTTGGTTTCAGGCACAATTTACTGCCAGATTCCTTCCTCTTCCCTTCCCCTAATTCCATTCCATCCCCTCTCCTTCCCCCTTTTTCTCTTTCCACCAGTTCTGTAAATATGGGATATTCTCAGTGAGGAAACTCCCTTTATCAATACAGATTAGTATTTTGCCTGCAATTTAGTCTTATAGATTTGCCTGGAACATTGAGTCTTGCCTATGACCACATATTCTGCTTTTCCAAGGTGAGTACAACCTGGGAGATTTAAGTCTTTAAAAACTAACAACACACTGATGCACTCTTAGTGGAGTTATGAACTGATCCAACCATTCTAGAGAGCAATGTGGAACTATGCCCAAAGGACTATAAAACTGTGTATACCCTTTGATCCAGCAATACCACTGCTAGGTCTGTATCCCAAAAAGATAAAAAAAAGGACTATATATACAAAAATAGTTATAGCGGCTCTTTTTGTGGTGGTTAGAAACTGGAAATCAATCAGGGAATGACTGAACAATCTGTGGCATATGATTGTGATGGAATAGTATTGTGCTATAATAAATGACAAGCAGGCTCATCTCAGAAAAACCTAGAAAGACTTAAATGAACTGATGCAAAGTGAGAAAAGTAGAACCAGAAGGAGGTTGCACACCATTGCAGAAATACTGTAATGTGAACGACAGCTATTTTCAGCAATATAATGATCCAAGATAGCCCCAAAAGGCTCATGATGAAACATGCTTTCTGCTTCTAGAGGAGAACTGACATTGTCTGAATATAGACGGAAGCATGTTATTTTTCCTTCCTTCCTTCCTTCCTTTCATTTTTTTTATTTGAGTCTTCTTGTACACAATAACTAACATAGAAATGTTTTACATGATTGCCCATGTGTAACTCATATTGGATTGCTTACTGTCTCAGGGATGGGGGAGGGGAGGAAGAGAGGGATAGTTGGAACTCAAAACTTTAAATAAAAGTTAAAAATTGTCTTAATATGTAATTGGGGGGAGAATAAAATATTATCAAACAAACAAATGAAAAGCTACCAGCATTTTGTCACATGTTCATTTGTAAAAGATTGGCACACCAATCATTTAGCAAGACCTTGAGGGATTTGGGGACACATTTCATAGACAAAAATTGCCAAATTTGAGAATTAGAAGGTACCTTAGACACTATATAGTCCAACTCATATATGGAATGAATCCGTATTCTAACACACCTCACAAGTGATTATCCAGCTTATGGTTGAAGACCTCTGAAGAAGGGGAACCTATTACCTTTCCAGGAATTCAACTCTACTTTTAGACAGCTCTAATTGTTAAGTTTTTCCTGACAACAAGACTAAATTGTGTCTTCTACCGATCACTCCTGATTTTTCCTTCAGGGACAAAACAAAACAAATCTAGTTTCCCCTCTATAGGACAGCCCCTTTACCACTTGAAGATAGCTGTCATATTCTCCCATGAGTATTCACCAAGCTAAATATTCCCAGTTCCTTCAACGTAACCTCATATCAATGAACGCAAGGCCCTTCACGATCTTGGTTGCCCATTATCAACACATTCCAGCTTATCGATGTCCTTCTTAAATTGTGATGCTGAACTGAACTGAATGCAGTACTCTGAAGGAGGTTTACCAAATTGTTGTTTGCCCTTTGCTTTTGAAGGGGCCCAATGACCTCATGAGGTGATGCCTTGACTTGTGTGTAAATTTAAGTGAGGCAGACTTGCACAAAGTTGCTAGTCTCACTCTCTCTTCCAGAGGCATAGAAGTCCAATGGCAAGACAAAAATCATGATGACTGGTGTTGGCCTGGGAGAGTGGGATGACCTTGGTGTCTTTGATGTCTGACCAAGTTCCAAGCACTCCACAGCACCTGCTTCGACTGCCTTCATGGCTGTTGGAACAAATTGTTCTCATGTATCACCTGTGGGGAAGTCCTCAAATGTTTAGGGTAACTCATCGAAGGGTTTAAGGCCTGTCAGTTACCCTCAATCTGGTTTAGTCTGCCTACCAACATGGTTTCACCAGGGTGTGGCCACTGTGCATGTTGTAGTTCTTGGAGACACAGGTGAGAGTTGAGTGACCAGTTGGATATCAAAGGTAGCCCTGAAAGGGTTTGGTAAGTTCTCACACCAGAAGTGCTAGTCTTCCCTCAACACCCTATACATCCCAAGTAGAATATAGTAGAGCGACTTCCTCCTGTTCATGTTGGCTATGGCCTTCTTAATGTAGCTAAAGCTCATATCAGTCCATTGTCATACAACTAGTAAATGCTAAGAGGTTGCCTTTTCTGCTAGAAAGCATTGGATGAATTAACTTCTACTGAGGTATTAATGACTAATGAAAAGGTCACAGTTGCCACATTCTGGGGGATATTTATCTTTAGACATACATCACTACCAACCCCAAGGAAAGGCTCTTTAATGGTGAGATACCAGGTATCAGCTTCAGGCTGGTGGGGAAGTTATTTTGGTCCATGAGAATGTTTGTGGTTCTTTCAATATCACATAGACAACTTCCTACTTATAACCATGGCCAGTTCTGGCAGAGAATGATACAATCAGTCTAGCTTTATTCGTCTGAATCTTAAGGCCAACTCTCTAATGATAATGCACCTGATGATTCCCAGTCTAAGAAGCAGGTCTTTTGCTGGATCCTTTCCCAACTTTCACTGAGATCTAAGAGCCAGAAAACCATATCTGACTTGTCCTTAATAGAAATCAATTCTGCAGAAAAAGCAATTCTTTCAGGTAATCAGGTATGTTGATGCTGTCCACTAACAATTCATTGTTCTTGGCACCTGCCAGTGGTTATTACCACTGCTAAACCTTTATTTGTGTTTGTGTGCCTGTCAGTGGAGTCTTCTCGTTCTTTCAGATTATTCAAATTCTATACATCCTTAAAGATCCAGCTCTTGGTCCTCTTTCAGAATGAATGAACAACAAGACCAGATTCCTTCATGAAGACTTCCCTGATTACTCTAACTGCCTCTAACTTACCCACTCTTTGACTTTCAATAGCACTTACTGCCTGTTCTATACCACTTGTCATTCATGGTTTGTTGTCAAGTTGTTTCCAAAGCATCCATTTAAAAAATTATTTTATTCAATAAGAAAAAATATGGTTTCTCTCCCTTCCTCCTCTTCCTGTGCTGGAAAAAATGAAAACAAAACAAAACTGTCATAATAGATATGCATAGTCAAGCAAAACAAATTCTCACATTGGCCACATAAAAAATATATCTTTCAGTATGTATCTTGGGTCCATAATTTGTCAGAAAGTGGGTATCATACTTCATCATGACCCTTCTCTAGAAATGTGGTTAGTTATTGCATTGACTAGAGTTCTTAAATCTTTTTCAGGTGTTTATCCTTACAATATTGTTATAACATAATAAGTTCATAAAAGTCTTTTCAGGCCTCTCCAAAACCATTCCTTTCATGATTTTTATAGCAATATAGAACTATTTTCATATACCAAAATCTGTCTAGTGATTCCCCAGTTGTTAGGTACCCATTTGGTTTTTAGTATTTTGTCATCGCAAAAAGGACTGCTATAAATATTTTTGTACAGTTGGTTGAAGATGTAGTTCTGGTAGTAATGTTGCTGTGTCAAATAGTATACACAGTTTAACAACTTTTGGGGCATAATTCCAAATTGTTTTTTCTAGAATGACTGGATCAATCCACAGTTCCATCAACAATACTTCAATGTGCTTGTTCTCTCATGAACGCTACAAAAGTAGTTATTTTCCTTCTTTGTCAACTTTGCCAGTCTGATCAGATGGAGCCTCTGAATTACTTTAATTATTATTGATTTGGAGCATTTTTATATACCTGGAGAACTTCTCTATTCGTATTCTGTAATCATTTACCAGTTGAGAAAGGAGCAAGGACTGTGTTTTATCTTTCTCTTGTATTTCCCATAGAACAGCTTTGCCCAATACTGGACACACAGTTGGTACTTGTGACTAGAACATATTGGTTGTTGAATGCATAGATTGATTATTTGGAAAATAGGACTCCATTGTTCCACTTCCTAATGGTAAATGTTGCCCAAGTACACCCAGAGAACATTAGGAAACTCTCCTTCTATGGATACATGGTGAGGATATCACAGGGAGCCCCAGTCTTTTGCAAACTGGGATAATGGATGAGTCTGCAGAATTTGTTTCTGTGGCCTGAAATTCAATGTGGCAAGGTTGAAATGGCATAAATAAAAAGGATCTTTTTTTTTGTCATACCTCTATATGTCCTTAGTAAGCTTAGGTAAGTCACTTTACCTTTAAGAGTTCTCTAATCATTAGCTCTCTAATCTCTAACTTTATTGAGAGTTCTTTTTCTTTTCTACTTCATGCTTTGCCCTTTGAAGTTACACAGAGTAAATCTAAAACCTTATTCACATGACAATTCTTTAAACATTAAAAGACAGCTATCATATTTCCTATGGGTCCTTCCTCATGTTAGATATTTGTGCCAAATAGCACCAAAATTTGCCAGTTTTCTAAGTATCTCACTGACTGTGTAATACCAACGGCCTCCTAATTATCTGTTCTAATGTAATTTTATCAGTCCTCATTCTTGAACTTTAAGCAGCATCTGATATTATTGACCACAGCTTCCTTCAAAGTAATCTCTCCATTTTTGGTTTAGAGTCACAGATGCTTATAGTTGGATGGGACAATAGTAATCTTATAATCTAATTTCCCACATTATTAATAAATTACTTCTATAACAATCTTGACTTGTAGTCAATTGGCCTTTCTTTCAACACTTCTATTGATGGAGAACTATCTCAAAAGGCAATCCATTCCATTTTTGAACAGCTCTAATTGTTAGAAAGTTCATTTATCGAACTCCAATCCATTTCCCCATTGTTTACATCATCCTCTGCAGGTTAAATATACTAGTTACTTTCAGCCCTTAGAAATAGAAGTACTCATATTTTCCCCAGACTTTTGGCAAAACCCACTTCTCTTATCCATGTGGTTTAGCTACACTACCTTTTCATTGGTACAAATACTATTGTTATCCCCTGTATCTGTCAAAATTCTACAGATTTTTCAAGGCCCATGCCAAGTCTCACCTTCTCCATAGAGTCTTCCCTCACCAAATCAACTCTCTTAGCTCCTAATGCATTTGGAATCTGAACTACATCAGTTATTATTTTTTATTAAATGCTGTTCCATGGGCTGTTTTCATTTCTCCCTAATTAAGTTCCTTTCCAATAGAAACTATGTGGTGGTACTTAGCAGGGTGGTATTTAGTAGGTACTTAATGAATACTTCTTGGATTGATTTAAAATGACTTGATTTAAATTGAGAAGGAAACGAAATAGTGGTTTAGGAATCAGTAGACCTGAATTCTAATCCTAGCTCTTCCACTGACTCACAGTGTGGAGAGAGGTAACTCATTTTACATATCTGAGCCTCAGTTTCCTCAGCTGTAATATTAAGGGTTTTGACTTAGATGATCTTCTATGTCCCTTCCAGCTCTGAGATTCTATAAGTTTGTGACTGTGATGTTTTGTTTTAAAACAAATCAGACTCATCTTACTCTCTTATAATTTCTTTCCACAGAAGCAGTTATAAAGACGAAGCATGGAGCTCAGAAGGGGAAAGACCTTCATCAAATCCAGTTTACAGATTTCCAATGAGAAACCACTAGTGTCAGAGGATGCCTTCCGGAGTAAGGAAGCTGGGGCATTCAGGCCAAGGATAGCAGGAACTGATGGAAGGCCTTTGGAAGAGGAGAGTCAGAAAGCAGGATTGACTTCCCACAAACACTATAGGTTCTCCAACAAGGTGACCCGTTTGATACCTGATGAGGACCTCGGGGCTTCTTGTGGGTCTTCCTACAAACTGGTGCGGAAGAGCAAGACACATGACTGTGTGATGGGAGCAGACAAGCCTGTAGGGAGGCTGGTTAATAGTATTAGCTTTTCTGGTCTGGGAAGTCACCCAGAAGCCCATGGTAGGAGAGCACCAGCAGGCACCCCTAGCCCATCCAGTTGCAGTGGTCAGCAAATGATTGATTACCGTCACTTTGTGCCCCAAATGCCTTTTGTGCCAGCTGTGGCCAAGAGCATCCCCAGGAAGAGGATTTCTCTGAAAAGATCCAAGAAAGGTTTCCGGGATATATTCCACATTAAGAAGAACAAGTCAGAGAGTCTGGCTATGCTGATGGGAAAAGGCAAAAACCTGCCATCTCCAGGAGGTGAGGGGGAAATATCTGGAAGGCTAGGCAAAACCTTCTTCAAACCTGGGGAGACATTGGCTACTGATAGTTTGGCTCAGGACTTGTCTGACAGTGAGGTACAGTCAGATTCCTCCTATGATTATTGTGGGGCCTTATGTGAAGATGTAGCTTCTCTTAAGAGCTTTGATTCTCTTACTGGCTGTGGGGAGATCTTTGCTGATGAGGTATCAGCCTCATTGGAGCTGGAGGGCAGCCAGGAGATTTTGAACCGGAGGCCAAGAGCCAGAGAGAACACATCTGCCATGGGTTCTTTTCAGGGTGGGGTAGAACAGCTGGCCTCACCAGCTCAGAATGAGGCTACTGACTTTGCCAAGTTCTGGGACAACATCAACTGGTCAGTGAGGCGACACCAAAGTGCATTGTTTGATTGCAAGCTAGAGGGTTCCAAGGATAGTGACGCTGGAAGGCCCAAATATGAGCCAGCTATGCTGGCTGATCTTCCACTGTCTCCTGGTGGTGACCCTAACAGCTCCAAAGATAGCTCCATAGATACTGGAACTCCAAAGAGTGAGCATCAGGAATCCACCTCCACCAGTGATGAAGGCTATTATGATTCTTTTTCTCCAGGCTTAGAGGATGATGGAAAGGAGGCCCAAAGCCCAGGGGCACCCAGTGGCAGGTTCCCTCGGGATAGCTATAGTGGTGATGCCCTTTATGAGCTTTTCTATGACCCCAGTGAGGCCAAGATCAGTCCCATCCTGGACGATGACCTGTGTGTGTCGGAGAGCCTTTCTGAGCAGGCAGTTGAAATTCCCCTGTCCATTTACAGTTTCCATGTAGGGGCTGAGGAGAACCTGGCTCCTCAGCCAGCCCTGGACATCATCAGCCAGAGCTTCCTCCACAGCACTTGGAAAGGGAAGGAATGTCTTTTGAAACTGTGTGACACAGAGCTCTCCCTCACCATGGGCATCATTAACTGGCTCCGCAGGAACCCAGAGCTTGTTTCCCCCTCAGATCAGGCCCAGACCCTGCCATCGCCAATAAAAGAAAATGGGGATCCTCCTGCCTGTTTGGGTCTCCCATTAGGCCAAGAAGCAGGAGGAGCAACGATTACCAAAGGATCCAGGACTGAGGGCTCAATTGAGAAGGAAACTGACAACCCAGAACCACTGTCTCGTCCAGAACAAGTGACCAACAGGAGACATTTTAACCATGGGACAGTAGAAAAACATACAGAAATCCCTCAAAGGGAAGAGCACTCTCTTGCGACTCCAGATAAAGGGTATAGATGTGCCTCAGATGTGGGGAGGTCCTGGATGGCTACCATGCCTCATCCCACAGCAGGTAGATGGCAGATATACTTGCCTGAGAAGGATCTGGGTTCCAATGAGGGTAGGACTCTAGGTGAGGCCCCTCCAGCCTCTGGAGATCCATTGAAAGAGCTTCTCTATCACCCCTCACAGGTATCCACAGAGAAAGGAAAAGGTCAGTCTTCACCAGAGGCTTCCTCTCGGCCAATAGAGGCAGGAGAAGTCACTCTGGCAGATACCTTAGATGAACACAAAGCCCCAAGTCCCTCTTCCTGTCCCAGTGCCCATGAAAAGCCAAGTCCACCCTTGAGCCTAAGATGTTTCCGAAGTCAGACCAACCCTGGCCTTAAGAGGGGTGAACCTGACATAATGCCAGTCCTGGAAAGCTGCATAACACAGGTGGCATCCCTGAAGATAAGCTATGAAAACAAACCCCTCGCTGAGTGGTACCTCAGGAAGGAAGAGGGCAGTGCTCTGTGTAAGAGACAGAAAGTAGGGAGTCACTGTGTCTTGCTACAAAATGAATGCAGTTGTAACCCTGCCAGCTCTGGATATCCCCTTCTCTCTCCAACTGAGAAGCTTCAAGAAATATCCACAAATCCAAACCAGGGACTAAGTCCCTGGAATAATCAGAAAAGCCAGGCAAATTTCTTAAATCAAATGAGCCAAGTCTCGTCAAATAAGATTAAATTTGAATATGCTCAGCTGAATGGGCAAACCCTTTCCTACATCCAGGACCTTCACCTCCAGCTCAACCCTGGAGACCCTTCTGTGGCTACACAGGAGGACCAACCAAAATTCATGCCTCTCTTTTCCTCCAGTGGCTCAGGGAGGTTAGAAGCCTTTCCTCAGGCCTCTTGTGCAGGTAGCAGCTCCCTACAAAGCGTGTGCCCATGTTCGGACATGAAGATACCTGGTCCTACCTCTGGGATCCCCCCGGAATGTCATCGCCACCTTTCCACCCGTGTGGGGGCCCTCCCCTGTCATGCTGAGGCAATGGCTACAAGCCCGGCCGTAGCTGAGACCAACCTATAAGAGCTTCTCTAGTGAAAGGAGGTGAGTTTTGGTAGCAAGTTAAGCAAGCATCCTAAAAATAATAAAAGAACCAATGGTTACTATTGTCCTTTGTCTTTGAAGGCAGGGCTAGGTGGAAGATAGGACTGGTCCAGTCACTGCCTTGGGATGAGAGCAACAGTTGGGGAGTTTGCTAGGAACTTTTAAAAGTACGATTGGATGTACTTTCTCACGTGAAGACGTTTTACAATGAGTGGGGAAGGAAACAAGTATTTTAAAAAGTACTTATTGTATGCTAGGCACAGCGCTAAGTGCTTCACAAATATTATCTTCTTTGATTCTCTCAACAATCCTGTGAGGTAGGTGCTATTATCATTCCCATTTTACAGATGAGGAAACTGAGGCAAATAGAGGTTAAAGAACTTACCCATTTGAGAGCAGGGCATAAATAGGGTCATTTTTTGTGGTATGAGCCTTTGGTGGTATTTTTGGGGGTACCAGCTATCATATCTATCTTCTCTCAGTTGCTACCCTGGATCCCTGTGCAGTCTCCAGCTATCATGCAGCAGCCCCCAAAGCAGCAGGCCCTACATAACTCTATTAGTGTTATATGTATCTCTCCCTGACCCGCAGTATTCAGGGCAGCATGTGAGTGTTGGGAGAGAGGGTGGCATAGAAAGGACATGAACAGAGCACAGAAAAGAGAGTCTGAGACTGTTTAGACACAAATTTCATCAACTTTCTAGAGTCCTGGACCTGTTTCAACATGTGAATTTGTGGAACAAATTTAGTTCAGATGATGTCATTGCCGACTACTGTTTGAAGGAAGCCAGATATAGAAACAGAAATGAGGGGGCGGTGACTATTTGCATTTCAGAAGTTGGCTTTATTATGTCGAAGCACAGCTCCTTTAAACAGAAACCTCTTTAAAGCATTTTAAAATTTACCTCTAAAAGCAAGTTTCAGCTGACATGAATTAGAATGCTGGTCAGCCTTACTCTGGGCAACAGGCACGCATTTTGCCTAAAGCGAGATTTGACTGCATTCACTTACGCTCCTCTGCAGATGTCTGGAGCTGCCACCCTTATCTACCAGCCCCAGCAGAGTGACGTGCTCCAAGAGGACATTGTTTGCCTTTAGACACTTCGCACTGACTGGTCTCAACTCACAGCTGCCTCCCTGTATCCTGCAGGGTCCTAGGCATGATGGGGAACAGCTGCTTGAGTGCTGGTGGCAGATGAGAGGGTATCTGACTGAATCCATCTGAGGCCTGGGGGGATGAGATGGAAACAGGGAGGGGTGGTGTGCACCCAGGAAAATGGGTAAAGGAAATGAAGAACAGCCAGTATATCAGCAGAGGAGTGACTGCTAGCCAGCGGCTCCTTTATCCTTACTTTGCATTGGTGGGAATGCTACTTAAATAGCATCTAGAGATCAGGTACCTAATCCAGGTAAGAAAATCTGGTATTAGTGCAATTAGCAAAAAGTTTAAAGGGACCCTAATGGAAATGTTTGCAGTTCAGATCATTAGATCATAGGATTTAGCTTGATGGACTCATAAAAATCATCTGGTTCAATCCTCATATTTTATAGATAAGAAAATTAAGAGAGGGAAAATAACTTGCAAGAACTGGGATTCAACCCAAGACAGTGTCATAGTTCCTAGCACAAGCTGATTAGCTTCTAGTTAAATATATACTGAAGAGAATTGAATCTGAGATTCTCTGAAGATTCTCACATTAGTCAATGGCATATCAGAGAGGATGGCTGTAGTCTAACTAAATGGTAATAGATCTGCCAGGTAGCATCTCTGGGTCTACAGATTCTGAGATACATTCTATACTTCACTGTCAATGACACCTCAATGTCAAGATTCTTTGGTTTTACAATGAAAAGTATGGTCAATCCCAGGTCTGGTCCTATACATAGAAAAGAGAAGCGGTTGCCTACCTGTTGTGATTTGAGGGACCCCCAAAGGCCTCCCAATATCATGCAGGGCCAGCCCTTAGCGAAAATGTCTTACGATAGAACTACAGACATAGAAAGGAAGAGGGCTTGGCTTAGACTCTGAATCTTGACTCCTCCACTTGCTAGCTGTGTCAACAAATCAAATCAACAAGCACTGATTAAGGGCCTATGTGCCAGGCACTGTGCTAAGCACTAGGGATACAAAGAAAACAAAAGACAGTCTCTATTTTCAAGGGGCTTACAGTCGAATGAGGAAGACAATTGTATACAAAGAAGATGAAGATGGAATAACCTGGAGATAATCAACAGAGGGAAAACCCTGGGAAAGGCACACAATTTTCTAAGCTCAGTTCCCTCATTTGTAAAATAGAGATGGTACTTGTATAGTAGAACCTCGGTTTACGAATTTAATTTGTTCCAAGTTTCTGTTCATCATGTGATTTGTTTGTATTACATAACAAAGTTTCCCATAGGAAATAATGTAAAGTCGGATGATCAGTACCATATCCCCAAAAATATTTATATAAAAATAATCATTTATAATTTTAGGTAAGTTTTTTGTCCCTAATGTGCCTGGAGTACAATAGCAAAGAGCAGTACACAATATAAACTAAAAATAAAATAAATTTACCTGCACTTTACCTTTGAAAAGAGTCGTGGCTGGCATGAGGGAGATGAGAGGGAAGAGGAGGAGGAGGAAGCGTTATTGCTTGAAAGGGGAATCTCCTTCTATGAGAACATCAGGGATTTCAACTTTACAAGTATTCTCTCTTACGCTACTTTCACTAAAAGTAAGAGCTGCATTTATTTTTTATTTTTTAGAATTTTTAGAATCACTTCCATGTTTTGACTCCCTGGTTTTTCTTTACGTTTACTTTTGACTAGGAATCTATCTAATGACACTTGTTTTTGACTTTTTTAAAAAATTAATTTCTTTTCAGTTTTCAACAATTACTTCCATAAAATTTTAAATTTTTTCTCCTCTCTCCTCCCTCTCTCCCTGATGTGGCATGCAATCTTAAATGGGTTAAAAAAAACCCATTGCCCTAGTTGAGTGTCATCCCTTTGTCAGTCATTCAAGTGCAAACATGATATTTGTACTGTGAATTTTTGTTTGTCCTGCAAGACAAATTTTTCCTTGTCTAGCAAAGCATATGTAAATCAGATTATTCATAAACCGAGATTCTGCTGTTCTTGTGAAGAAGTTGTGTAAGCTATTATGTCATATTTATGTTATTGCTTTTTGAGGTTTATAAACCCTTGTCTTCATAACCAACCTATAAGGTAGGTAATGTGTGTTACGTTGGATCATAACATAGGTTCAGAGCTGGAAGACACTTTAGAATCATCAAGTACAAATTCTTTATTATATAGATGAGGAAATGAAGCCCAGAGATGAAGTGATTTGCCCAAGGTCACGCAGGTCTTTAATGGCAGAGCCATTGTCCCCAGGAGGAAATTGAGATAGAGAGGTTTACATGAATTACTTCCACTGCTGATAAGCAAGAGAAAAAAGACTTGGAGCCCAGATTTCTACTTGCAGATCCAGGGTTCTTTCTCTCAATTGTCACTACCTATTCCTTTATTCTATATAGCATATCATAGCTCCCCTGTCTAAGGGCTGTTTTCTGGACCCTACTGGCTTAAGATTGATTATCAATAGTAATTGTTGCTGTTTCCCTCTCAGTCTGATGTAGTTATTTTTCTTTGCCTCATTAAATGGGCCATCCCCTGACTGCTTCTTGAACAGATCTATTCACTAAATGGGTGTTACCTCACCCTAAGTGAGTACCTAAATAGACCTTGGCCTAAAGGGGTCAAGGTCTCCCATTGCATCCTGGACCATCTCCAGTCATCCTGATGAATATCTGGTCACAGGATTCAGATGTCTCTGGAGGAGAAGTAAGGCTTGTGATCTTGCACAGGCCTCCCTCACTCAAAACAAAGTCAAGTGCAAGTCATGTCATCATTTCTATGATGGCATGGTCTTCTTTGGCAACAAAGGACGAACACAACAAGCTGTGTGTCTTCTTACTCCTGGACTAGCCTGGAAGTTTCTTGAGAATAAAGACTGACTGTGTTTTATCTAAACTTTGTTTTTCTTCAATGGCCAGCCACAGTGCTGTGCACACAGTAGGGCTGAATAAATATCAACAGTAGTCTATTCATGGGGTACATCAACCAGGCATAATGGAAAGAATTATAGAATAAGAATTATAAAAACATCAATTTTCATGACGTCTTGGACACTGTGATTCTGGGCAACTGTCTGTGTCTCAGGCCACTTCTGAGGATTTATCTCCCAAGTCAGAGGTGGTCAGAGGATCACAGCTCCAGAAGTGGAGGGGACTTCTGAGATCAGTTAGTCTAATCCCTATATTTTGTGGTGGAAACCAGGGAGGTGAACTCATTAGCCATAGATCACATAAAGAGTTAAGGAACAGAACCATTATTTGATAATATTGACTTCAGAGTTAATAATGCACTGGGTCACAGAGGAAGCGCTCACACTGAAAATCTGAGGATTTACAGATGAGTCAGCCAATGAACTTTTATTAAGGGCCTACTATGTGCCAGGTATTGTGCTAAGCAGGGGGAAGGCAAAAAGAAACAAAAGATAGTCCCTTCCTTCAAGGACTTGGGGGAGATAGCAAGAAAATATATACAAACAAGCTATATACAGGGATGATCAGGACATAATTAACAGAGAAGCAAGGTTGGGAACGACTTCTTGTAGAACAAGATATTTTAGTTGGGATTTAAAGGAAGCTAGAGATGTCAGTAGGCAGCAATGAAAAGGGAGAGCATTCCAGGCATGAGGGACAGCCAGAGAGAATGTCTGGAGTAGAGAGTGGGGAGTGTCTTGTTCCTGGAACAGCCATGAGGCCAGCATCGCTGGATTGGAAGAGTACGTGATAGGGAGGAAGGTTGTGTTTGTCCTTAGCTCTGGAAGAGGACCATGACATAAGGGAACAATTGCAGTTGACTTGGATTGGAGTGAAGGAGGGTTATGCAAGGTCACCAGCCTTACTTTCTCCTCCAGAACCACCTGGATCCAGTGGTCTGATGTTCATCAGGACAACTGGAGATGGCCCAGGATGCAATGGGAGACCTTGGCCCTTTTAGGCTAAAGTCTTTTCAGGTTCTTACTTTGAGTGAGGTAATACCCATTCAGTGAATAGGGAGAAAGGTTATAAAAAGATCTGAAAAAAAGAAGTTGGGCTTGGGGTTTTGAATGCCAAGCTAAATAGAGCATTTTTTTTATCCTGAAGGCAACAGGGAAAATGAGGAAGCTGAATATGAGAAAAAAGAAATGACTTGCCAAGTGTCATAGGGTCAGTATGTTTCAGAGATAAGACTGGAACTTAGAGCTTTTGACCCAAAGGCTGTATCTATCCATTGCACCAAGGTACCTCTCCCTTTTCCTTGTCTCCCCACCCCCTCACTTTTCTTATTGCAGCTTAATTTCTTCCTTATGCCCTCCTTTTCCTGAACTCGGAATTGTTATTGTTTTTTGGTTGTTGTTGTTTGGTCATGGTAGTAGCCTGACTCTTTGTGACCCCATTTGGGTTTTCTTGGCAAAGATATTAGAATGATTTGCCATTTCCTTCTCCAGTTCATGATGAGGAAACTGAAGCAAATAGCATTAAGTGACTTGCCCAGGGTCACACAGCTTGTTAAGTCTCGGAGATCATATTTGAACATG
Organism: Potorous gilbertii; assembly: GCA_028658325.1. Lineage (NCBI taxonomy): Eukaryota > Metazoa > Chordata > Mammalia > Diprotodontia > Potoroidae > Potorous > Potorous gilbertii. The sequence goes on along the minus strand of CM053771.1, from coordinate 268,926,921 downwards.
GGTCTTCTTGACTCCAATCCCTGTGCTCTATCTACTCACCACCTAGCTGCCCTGTACTTGGGAGGGGTAACAGTAAATCTCTAGGATCTTAGTGTGAATGACTTCCTAGATAAGTGGAGAAGTCCAGGGAAACTTTGCCTGAGGCCATTCAGCTCTTCTGTACTCCAACCACCAGTACTCCAGTATATGCACTGGGCCCTGCAGGATTTAGTGTACCAGTAGCACATATCCTTGGCCCAGAAGACTTGGAATTTGAGATTTAGCAATACAGAGTCAGGCTAAGAAGTTAACAATGTGAGAAATAGCTCATTCAGGCTCAAGAAGGGGGAAGATTAAAGATAAATAAGTTTATTACATGACTGCAATAGCAGATATCTTATTGCATAGATACCCCCCCACCCTGAAACAAAAGTAAGCCTAAAAACATATATGTGACCACAAAATCCCTCCTCTGTTTCCCCATTGGCTGGGTAATCCAGGGTGTACAACTTTCTGATACATCTACTACATAGTTTCCCTTGACATGTTCCCCCTTTTGCTACATGTGCTATATGACCATTAAAATGAAACTTTAGCCCTCCTAGAGGAGAAGTTAATATTCATGTCTATTACACACGGCATTCTGAGCAAAACTTAACTTTTACTCTACTTAGCTGACTCTTCACCTCAAAACAAGATAAAACCCAGCTGGATCCTTGCTTTGCCCGATGTCTTCTCTGTGAGGCATAACCTCTTCATTATGTCTCCCATTATGCTGATTTTCATTCTGTATTTATGGAAATACATTTCTCCAATATATCTCTCAATTTCCCTTCTCTTCTGCTAGAAGATAATCTAGTACTAATCAATGTTGATATTGTCTTCTACAATCGATTTATTTTCCTGCATTTTTTGCAATTCAAAAGACTTTCTTGTATGTATGGATCCCCCAGATTTCACAAGTCATATATTACATAATTTCTGTGGAAAAAAAGGTTTTAATCATTCCTCACAGAAGAACTTGTTTCATTTTTGACTTCATATGCCTAGTGTCTAGTACTGGGATTTGTACACAAGGAAGCACTTGTTTGTTAAATTCAGTAGAATCTAGTCCCTCCTTTGTGACTACTGCTATAAAGTACAGCCTCTGTTAAGATTCTTCTAGTGACAGTGAGCTCACTGCTTCATGAAGAGGCCCCTTCTATTTTTGGACAGTTTTACTTGTTCTATAACTTGTTAACATTGATCTGAAATTTGCCTCCCTTGAACTTCTACTTCTTGGACTTGGTTATATCCTCTGGAACCACATAAAAATAAATCCAATTTCTATTCCCACATGACAGGCGCTTCAAATATCTGGAGGCAGCTAGTTGCATAATTCTTATTAGTAGTGTCCCCTAATTCTTCTCTAGGTTAGACACCCCCAGTTGTTCCTGCAACAATCCTGGTACTTTTAGCAATTATCTAAACCAGGTATAGAAATAAACATGGGCTTAGGGATCGTGTGACTCCTCAAGATCAGAATGAATTTATTGGGTTATCTCTAACCCTGCCTTCTTTCTTCAGAGGGCAAGAATTTTCCTAGTCTAAGGACCCAGGGCCTGTTCATGGGACTTGGTTTTTATTGATAGAAATATCTGAAGTAATAAAAATGTGAGTAACTTGTATTTGATAATGTAGAAATCCTGCCATAAGAAACCAAATTTGTCTATATCTTGTTTTAGATGTTCAGTGCTGTCTCTTGGTGGATGGACCTTGCCCTTTCTAAGCTAAGATATTTTTGAATAGAGGACCAGACCTGGAGTCAGGAAGAATCACCTGCCTGAGTTCAAATCTGGCCTCAGGCACTTGCAAGCTATGACTCTGGGCAAGTCACGTAATGGGTTTTGCCTCAGTTTCCCCATCTGTAAAATGAGCTAGAGATGGAAATGGCAAATTCCTCCAGTATTTCTGCTGAGAAAACCTCAAATGAGGTTATAAAGAGTCAGATGCTACTGAAACAACTGAGCAACAGAAAGGTCACAGAAGTAGTAAGTCTCAAAGCCAGGAAGAAACCAGGGTCTTTGATGCCAAATCTTGTGATCTTTTAATTAAATAAGGATTTATTCCTGTATGAGGAAAAAGTTTCCAGACCTAGAAAAATGACTCTTTTGTAGTAGAACTTCAAACACAGTCCAGACTAGCGGAGTACATGCTTTTAGTTGTGTGTCTATTTGTGTATTTCTTAACCTAATTAGACTTCACTTTCCTGATCTGTAAAATAAAGGAGTTGTTCTAAATGACCTGTGAGGTCAGCTTTCTATCTATAATTGTGGCATAGCTAGAATCACAAAATATTCAAGAAGACCTACTCAGCTTCTCTGTGATCTGAATCTTATCTCCCTCAGGTTGACAAGTTGTGACTGTTGCAAAGCCTGGTACTTGACCCCATCTTCTGACATGGGATACTAGCAGCTGGTTTTTGTCCCTGGAGAATGCCAGTTCACCTACCTAATACTTCACTTTGGTGCCAAGTAATACCTGATAAATTGCCACAATCCTTACTCTGCCCACTTCTAGAAGGAGAAAATAATCATCAGACAAACAGCAAGTGTAGAGTTGCAATCAATATCTGGTTTCTGAGGTCCAAATTATGCACTACATTCAGCTAAGATTGTAATGTAATCCCTTAGAAAGCATAGAATTCAATTTGGCATTTTATGTGCTGTGCTGAACTGAGGGTTGAGGAGGATATGGCCAAAGAGATGATCTACCAGGGACTGGACTGGCTTAAATACCAGTGAATTCTCATCACGTTCTTGATGCAGTGGCATCTCTGATTGTTTATGGGCAGCTACATGGTGCAGTGGATAGAGCACTGGGCCTGGAGTTAGGAAAGCTTGTCTTTCTGAGTTCAAATCTGTCCTCAGACACTTATTTGCTGGGCAAATCAGAGCCCTGTTTGCCTCAGTTCCTTATCTGTAAAATGAGCTGGAGGAGGAAATGGCACTCTAGTATCTTCACCAAGAAAACCCCAAACTGGGTCATGAAGAGTCAGACATGACTAAAAATGAATGAACCACAAATGATTTTTTTTAACTCAGATCATAACCCTCATGAGACCATGTCCTATTTTACTTTCTAAAAAAATATTACTTTTATTATTAAAAATTTAACAGAAGCAGCTTGGTTTGGTGGATAGAGTAGAGGCTTGGCATCAGGAAGACTAGAGTTCAAATATCATTTCTGATATTTAGTAATTATGAGACCCTGGTCAAGTCAGATAATTTCTCTATATATCCATGTATCTATATATACATCTATATCTCTATCTATCTATCTATCTGTTTGTCTGTCTATCCACACATGTCAGGGAACTTATTATAATAGATGTTGTTAAATTTTTTGTGTATGTTTTATAGACACCTTTGGCAGTATGGACTCCTTTTCAGAATAATGTTTGTTGCCTAAATTTGAAAAAAGATGTAATATTTTCCCCCAATCTATGTTTACAGACCACCTGAAATCTCTCCATGGGTAGCTAAGAACCCCTTCCCTCTAACAGAGGTGGGGAACCTTCAACCTCAAGGCTACACATGGCCCTCTAAGTCTTCCGGTGTGGCCCTTTGACTAAATACAAACTTCACAGAACAACAGCATTTGTCCTGTGAAGGTTCTTCACTCCTATGAGAATGTATCTTTAGCACTTACTCAGTTCCTTTGATGTCTAAAAACCAAAAATCAAAACAAAACACAACAAACCCAAACTCAACAACAAATCAGCTGCATTGCATACTGACTTATAAACTTAATGTTCAATAAATACTAAAAAAGAAATATGGTAAATATAAAACAAATCTCCAAATATATGTCTAAATTCAAACTAAAACCTAATCAATTTTTTAAATAAAGAAAATATAGCTTTTGACAAAATGAGTACAGTAAAGGTACATATAAGCTATTATATATACATATATGCCATATAATTCTGCATCTGTTTGTATGTTTTCTGTTTCCATGTAGGTACATGTTAGCTTAGCTGCCATGCTGGCTGGATAAATTGCACACCAAAGGATCACAGATTTTAGTGTTCAAAGGGACCTTAGAAGTCATCCAGCCCAAATCCCTTATTATAAAGATGAGAAAATCAAGACTCAGAGAAGTGTGGGATTCTCCCCCAAGGTCTCATGGGTAATGACAGAGCCAAGATTTGAATCTGTGTCCTTTGATTCCAAATCTAGCATACTGTATCATACTGCCTGAGTCATCATTATTTACAAACTAAGAGTAGAGATTTTTCAATAAGCTCATCCTGACTACAGAACACACAACAGCATCACCCTTAACGAGTAGCACATCCTACATCTGAAGATAATAATGTGTTTGAATTTATTTAAAGATTCCATTTTTATTTAAGATGAAAGAGATCAGGGTTATCTTTATGATAGGTGATATAGACAGGTACAGAAAGGAACTATTCAGAATTCTCTCCAACTAACCCATCACTAAGCCATTAGAAATTCATTACTTTGTACTAAGGATTGGCCATTTGAGTTGTGGTATAATGGAAAGAGGGCTAAACTTTGAAGCATGAAATCTATATTAATGCCAGTTTTTCAATAAATTAGTGTGAGGCATGGAGTCTTTAATCTCTCTTGGCCTTAGTCTTGATTGTAAAACGAGATTGTTGGATCGCATGATATTTCAGATTTCTGCTGGTTTTGCTGCTCTATCTAGGATCTCTTTCTTTTCCTTTTTTTAAAAGAGGGTAGTATATTAAGTCCCTAACAGTTTATTGCTGTTTGTCCTTCATTCTAGAAAAGAATCAGTAACATCAGATGGGTGATATCTTGACTTGCAAGTGAGTTAGATTTTAAGTGAGGCAGGGCTGTGCAAAGTCATCAGTCTCATTCTCTCCTCCAGGGACATCTGAGTCCAGTGGTAAATCATGGATAAGGATGACTGGAAATAACCCCAGTTGCAATGGGAAATGGCCTTTTTAAGCTAAGATCTTTCCCAGGTCTCAGTTTGTCTGAGGCAACACCTATTCAGTGATTTAAGGCTAGACAAGAAATGAGGCAAAAGATGGCCTTTCAGAGAAAAAAACCAATCCAACCGAGAGGAGAAGACCCTCAGAGTTTCATTCTGAGCCATCAAAACCCAAACAATGACCAAGTAAGGCTTGGACTGAGACCTATTACTGGTCAATCAGTGAGAGCAAGAGTGATTTGGATTTAAGTCATCGTCAAGTAGTTCCATTTGAATCCTAATGGGCTTGGTCAAAGCCTGGTTTTTCAAAGTTCTGTTTCAAGAAATCATAAATGAAACTATATGAAACAAAAGAGTTAATTGTCCCAAGTTATAAAAAAAGATAGAATAAATAAGGAGGGAAGAGAAAAAAATCTAGCCCTCAAACTCCAAGATATGTTGTGAGGTTTCAGTATTCAAATTTTACATTCCTCTGAACAGAGCGCTCACATGTAAGGGTAGGTGGCACAGTAGATAGAGAACTGGGACTGGAGTCAGGAAGACCTGAATTCAAATCTGACCTCAAACATTCACAGCTGTGAGACCTTGGACAAGTCACTTAACCCTGTTTCCTCATCTATAAAATGAGCTGTAAAAGGAAATGGGAGTATCCAATATCTTCACCAAATACAGTCACCAAGAGTTAAACATGACTGAATAGCAAGTCCCTGACAGCGCAGTGTAAATTAATTCATGACTGGCTCCGCAGATAACAGGAAGGATGGGGTGAGGCAATAAGAGGACTTTGTAATTACAGGCAGAAAGGGTTGGGCAACAGAAAGCAGACAAGAGAGGAACCTAAAAGGGGGCTCAAAAATTAGAAGTTGGAAACACAGAAGCTAAAATTGTCCAATTTTACACTTTGGACCAGGATTGATCTTGATTTCTTCCATTGAATTTAAGAAGCCAGGGATGGTACAGCTAGGTGGTGCCATAAGTAGAGGCAAGAACCTGCCTTGGAATCGCAAATCTGGCCTCAGACACTTAACACACTTACTAGCTGTGTGACTTTGGGCAAGTCACTGAAACTCAATTGCCTTGTGTCCCCCACTTCAAAAGGCCCCCCCCAAACAAGAAGCCATGGGTGGATTTCCTGTGAAGAGCATCTTTATATGGGAAAAAGGGACAGATTTTACTATCTCTGCTCATAGAGGCCAATGTCAGATAATACCCTCCCAGATGCAAGGTCTGGATGCTAAATTAAACAATTTTCTTCTTCATTTAACACAATTCCTGAGGACTCAGGATGATGTTTTCCCTATTTCTGCTTCTCCCTGCCCATACAAATCATTGTCAATGAAAAGTACAGAAAAGAGATGCCCTCTTTCTGACAAGGGCCCTGCAATAAATGGTCTGTCTGTAGAAATCAGAATTGCATACTCCTTAAGTAGTCCATGTGAATGGGGACAAAAACATTTGCCACTTAAAGTGGGACTATTGTGCATTTGCAGTTTCTGTGACTGCGTGGGCCAGGAACTTGGGGATATTCAGGATAGAAAAACCTCAGCAGCTCTAGAAGTTTTATCCTAATAAGAGTCTTAAGTCCAACCACTGTCCATTATTTGTGACAAGAACATGTTTACATAGCACTTTAAGGTTTGCAAAATACTTTACATATATTTTCTCATTTGATTCCAATAACAACCCTATGAAGTAGGTACTAGTATTATCCCCATTTTGTAGATGAGGAAACTGAGACTCATCAAGGTTTAAGTGGCTTAACCACAGTCACAGATCTAGAAAGTGCTTTAGGCAGGTTTCCAACCCAGGTCTTTCTGACTCCAAGTCTACCTCTTTGTCCACCATGCCATACTGCCAATCATTGAAGGGCCACACTGTTGCTAGGACGAATGACATTGACAGATAAATTCTAAACCTCTTTAGACACTAAATTAAACGCTAATTCAATTAATTAAGGATTTGTTGAGTGCATTCTGTGGGTTCAGGATTTGGCTAGATTCTATGGGAGCGTCAAGGATTATAGAACTGTACAACTCAAAAAATGATTTTGACCTCTTTACTTATAGATGAGGAAAGTGAGAATGATGAAGTGACTTACCGATGGGCACATAGTAAGTCAACACTGGAGATAAAAATTCAGCCCATATCCTTTGATTCTTGGTCCCATATTTTTTCCACTACACCATGTTGCCTCTTTAAGGAAGAGGAAGAAGTCATGGTCCCTGACCTTGAGAAATTTACAATCTAGGTGTGAAGACAAGATGCAATTTATGTTTCTGCCAAACTGGACTACTCATTGTAGTGACCCTGTCATGTCCGAAAATATCTTTTCCATGTAATTCCAACATCAGAATTAATTAATTCCTAATTAAATTAATTGCCAAGAGATAAGGACTTTTCTTTTGGCATTCTCTTTGTCAAGGACACATCCCCCCCTCTCCTAATTGAGGTATTATATTAAGTCCCCAATACTTCAGAATGATTCCTGATTTCTTTGTTTGCAAATGTACATTGGTAGGAGATGGGAGATCTACCTCTTTGTACAGAGTCCTGTTTGTCAAGCATGGGCTGCCTTCATATCTCCACTGTCCTCTTCTATTCAAATCTTTTTCTTCCTGTTAGGATCATGTCACATACCACCTCTTCCATAAAGTGTTCCTTGAGTGCCCCAGTAAGATGTAATCTCTCCTTCCTTGAAGGTCTTATAACCTTCATATCTGTTATATGCATGTAATTACATTCCAATTTGTATTGTAATTATTTGTGTGCCTTTCTCTTCAGTCCCCTACCTTAAGCTCCTTAAAGACAGGAGCTCTTCCTTTTCATCTTTGTATCTCCAGGGTATACACCACTTTGAAGTCAGTCAATAAACATTTATTAAGCTCCAAATACATGAAACATTAAGTTAAGGATAATGATGTCTTCAATTCAACACGTTTTTAAAGTTTCTACTATATGCAAATCCAGTCTCAAACAGCTGCGTGGGGCAAATCACTTAACCTCCGCCCCAATTTCCTCATCTATAAAATGGGGATGCCTTCTAGGCTTGTTTCTAAGATCAAATGAAATAATATTTATAAAGAGTTTTGCACAGTGCCTGGAACATAGTAGGTGCTATATAAATGTTAGGTATTATTTTTGTTATGTTCGAGGACCTATGCTAGGGATAAAGAGATAATACAAAACAGTCCCTGGACTCGAGGGACTTAAGTTCTATTGATAGATGCCTAATTAAATAGGAAGTACAGTAATATAAAGTAATCTCAAAAGGGAGAGAATGCTAAAAAGGTGGGGGAGCAGGGAAGGCTTTATTTTGGAGGTAGCCCTTGTTGTTGTTGTGTTTGTCCTTCACTCTCAAAGAGGACCGTGACATCAAGGTGATGACTTGCTGTTGACTTTGATTTGAGTGAGGGAGGGCTGTGCAAGGTCACCAGCCTCACCTTCTTCTCCTGAGCCATCTGGGTCCTGTGGCCTGATATTCATCAGGATGACTCGAGATGGCCAAGGATGCACTGGGAGACCCTGGCCCTTGAGATGTACTGTGAAGGAAGCTGAGTGTGCTTTGAGGTGGAGGTGAGAAGGGGATAGACCTCATACTTGGGGGGCCTCATGTGCAAAGGAATGGGGACAAAAGAAGGAATGTGATGTGTCTGGAATAGCTAGAGGGACAATGTTACTGGAACAGAGAGTGAGTGAAGGGGAATAATAGGAGTTAAGACATGAGAGATAGGAAGGAGTCAGATTACAGAGGGTTTTAAATGCCAGCCTGAGAATTTTGTATTTTATCTTAAAGGAAATCGTATTGTATATTCTATAGGCAAGAGAAACATTGATGATTTTTGTGAGGTGATGATATGATTGGTGTTTTAGGAATATCAATTTGTCAAATCTGTGTGAGAGGTGAGTTGGAGAGAAGAGATGGGAAACGGGGAGACCAATTAAGAAGCTAGTTCAATTAGAAAGTCTTGGTAAGAAATGATGACTTTGAACTAGGGTTGAGACTACATAAGTGGAGAGCAGGGGAATGGATGCAAGATATGTTATGGAAGTAATGTTCTTGGATTTGGCATGCAGTTCAAGGGAGCAGAAGGAGTTAAGGATGACTGAGGTTGTATATCTAGATGACTGGGGAGATGGTATTATTAGAGCAAATTGGTAAGTTTTTTTGGGAGGGGGTTGGATAAAATGAGTTTTATTTTGGACATATTGAAGGTGAGATGCCAATGGAACATCTTGGAGATGTCCAGTAGGTAGAAGGTGATATGGAACTAGAATTCAGAAGGCAGTTGTTAATAGAGTTGGAAATAGAGTTCAGAAGAGAGATTAGGGCTGAATGTACTTGATTTCGGAGTCATCTACATGGAGATAATATTGTGCCTATAGGAGCTGATCATCAAAGGAGAGATTATAGAGAGTTTTCTATAGAGCAGGACCTTCGGGGATGCCCACACTAAGTGAAAGTTGAGGATTCAGGGGAGGAACTAAAAAGAATAGTTAGATAAACCTGTAGGAGGAGAACTAAGAGTCCAATGTCACAAAACTAAGGGTGAGAAAGCATCCAAGGGGAAGGGGCTCCTAACTGTCAAATGCTTCTGAAAGGTAAAGAAAGATAAGGACTGAGAAGACACTCTTTGATATAGAAACTGAGATCAATGGTAACCTTGGAGAAAATAGTTTTGGTCAAATGGTGACATTGAAAACTGGATTGCAAGGAATTGAGAAGAGAGTGAGAAGTAAGACAAGGGAAATAAGGAGTATATATCACACTTTCTAAGAATTTGGTTGTGAAAGGAAAAAAGAAAGGGATTAACATTTGTGTAGTACTTTATGATTGCAAAGTTCATTATATACATCTCTCTATTTAATTATCAAAGAAATTTCAAAATAGGTAGAAAAAACGTTATTTTACCTACGAGGAAATAAACTGAGTGAAGAAATAACTGCTCTGAGTTAAGTAGCAAGGTTGAAACTCAAACAGGATATTAAAAAAAATTCCAAGTCCTATTCTTTTTTTCTGACAACATTCCACCTGCCCATGAGAAAACAACATAAGACACTATAAAAACCATAGAAGAACCTGAGAGTTGGAGATTATCTAGTAAGATTCCTCTTCTAGGATATCCTTAGTATGTGGCCATCCATGCCAGCTTGAGCATTTGTAGTTACTAGCAGCTGGTTACCTCTTGAGGCAACCCACTGTTTCTGGACTATTCTTGTTAGACTATTTCTCCTTAGGTTAAGCAGAAATCTACTTTCCTGTATTTTCTATATTTGTCCTAGTTCTGCCTTCTAAAGTCACATAGATAAAGTTTAATTGCTTGACTACATGACAGAATTTGAAATATTTTAACACAGCTATCATATCTCCCTGGAACTCTTCAGGGCCAACTCTTGCCTATTCTTTCAGCATATCTTTGTATATGACACAATTTCCAAATATTTCATTAGTCTTGATTTCTCTCCTATCTTTTAGTTCAAAATCACTCCTTTAAAAGTGGTACCAGTAACCGATCATCTAGATCTGGAAAATTAGAGATTACATAGAGATGGGATTGTGGGGGTGTGGTAACATTCCAGGTGAAGGGAATAGGATTTGCAAAGGCATGAAGGTAGAAATGAGCATGCTTTGTATTGAAGACAGAGAGGAAAGATGGATAGAGCTGGAGTACATAGTACTTGTCATAGGATTGTGAGAAATATGGTGAATAGTTAAGGTGGAGTAAGATTATAGGATGAGGATTCCAGGATGAGGAATTTGAAATTAACCTATTAGGAAACAGGGAGACTTTGTAGGCTTTTGAAAGATGGAGGGCTCAAATACTACCGACATATATAGCAGGACTGATTGGGTTTGAATCTACGGAGTGGCAATATAGGAATTGACTAGTCACATCATATACATTCCCAAAATATCTGGATAAAGGATTTAATTATTCAGATGTGTTGACTACGTGAGACCAAAATGTCTATATCTTCCTTCCCTGTCACATTTTTGGCGAACTATATAAATTTGACAATGTACATTTCTGTGAGACTAATGTTTACAAAGTACTTTGCTTATATTATACCAAACAATCATCACAGCAACCGAAGTGGGTATGCTACCACTATCACTCCCATTTTATAGAGAAGAAGATGGCGATGTAGAGAAGTAATTTATCTACTCTCACCCAGCTAGTAAATGGCATAGCTAATATTCAAACCCAGATTTTTGACTCCAAGTCTAGTGCTCTTTCCACTCCATCAGGCTACTTGTAGGATTTAGGTTTTACTTCAGAACCCCAATAATTTAGAATTGCATGCAAATTATTTTCTGACCATTAGGACACTTCATATGGGAGTAGACAAACCATTCCATTCGGAAGATGGAGAGGCCTCCTCTCCTCCTGCATCACCCATCTGTGATCCCCTGGCCTCAGTTTCAGAGAATATAGAGGTGTCTGACTTCCTTGCTTTATACAATTGAATTGGGTTTGTCTCCTGAAGGCCTAAGTAGAATGTTGTTATAGCAACCAACTCCCTGAAATCTTGTTTATAATTAATACTTGTCTGAGCACAGCAAAAATAGGCCTAGGAGAAAACATGGTATTTAGGGGGAAGAATTTCTGGCTTGTAATTTTTCATTCAATTCACAAGATTTAGTTTGTTTATTTCTAATCTGATTGCAGCAGATCTCTATGCATTTTGTTTGATAATAGGGAGGTTTTATCAAAAGATGTTTTATTCTAAGAAGTCAGCATTATAGCACCTAGCTCCTATTTAGCCATGTACAAAGAGATAAGAAAAAAAACCTCATTTGATGGAATAAATATGGGCTGTCCTTGCTGTATCTCTGACAAGACATAGACCTTGGAGGTGCTTCTCAGAAGCTCAGAGAAGCTCATTGCGTTTGACAGAAAGCAGGGCTCCTCCCTGAGGACTTCCAAATAATTGGCAGACTTATTTATTCGTCTAATGCTTTTTCCCAGTTTCTCTTGAAAGTCAAAGAGGGCATGAATTATATTTCATAGCCTGGGAGTGAAGGGCATGGTGCCAGGGATAATGATCTCTTCAGGGTTCCATGGAGAATTAAATTCAACAGTAGTTTAGTAATTTAACTCAATTCAATTCGCTGAATTAAACCATTTATTAAGTGCCTAGCACTGTGCACCAAGCACTGTTATGAACAGTGTGGGGAGAAAGAATTCCTTCCTTCATGGAACTTAGTCCAGTCATGGGAATACGATGCATACACTAACTACATTTCCATTCTTCAATTTTCTGTGATTTTATTAGTGTGTATTGCAACCCATCTTACCAGACCATCTTTAAGACTTTCATATACAAATGACTATAATGAAACAATACATGATAAGCACATAAGAAAGGTACAGATAAAGTATAGGTGAGGTGTCTTATTTCTTGGAGAATGGGGAAGGATTCACGGAATAAGTGGCATTTCAAGTTAGGCTTTAAAGAGTGGGTTGTGATCCTAGAGGAGTGCTTGCCATGGAGAGTGGAGATAAGGAACAGCAGCTTTCTAAGCACAGGAAACAGTGTGAAAAAAAGGTAGGGAAAGCAGAAGCATGGGGGACTAACTCTGGTGTAAGAATAAGGGCTAATGAAAAGCACTCATCTTTGGGCATTTATCTCAAGTCCCACTCATAGTTATTCCTTCTTCCTCTGACATTTCCTGTCTATATATTCAGTTTGTCACTGATCATACTAAACTATCTATTGAGAGATACTGATTAATGTTTCACATTATCTCTCCTATTGATACAATTACTCGTGGCTCCCTGCTTGTCAAAGTAAAGGCCTTGCCTTATGTTTTTGAATATTCCTCAGCCTATGTAAAATAATACGCAATAGGTATTCCATTGATAACTACAGAACACATGACTATCATCCTGAATTTGTCCTGTGGTTCATCTAACCCTGAAACCCAAACAAGACTTCTTGTTATTGGTTCTGAATTTTCCATGTTTTTTGCATTCAAAGAGGGACTCAGTTTTAATCAACAAACCAGTTTTGTATCCCCTTTATGATCTTCTGGTCAGGATCAACCTGGCATAGGGAATATTACTTGGAGGGAGAGATACTTCAAGTTGGACAAAGAGTAAGGAGGGCACGGGTTCAAATTATGCCTCAGACCCTTTATTAGCTGTGTGATGCTGATAAGTCAATCTCAATTTCCTGTAGCAATCACTTCACAAGGTAAGTGGGAGAGTTTGTTTTGCTCAGATCTGTGATTTAATTGGGATAGGGAACACCCAGGAAGGAATTCTGTTTATCAACTTGCTCTGTGATTTATGGTTTTCGTTTTCTGGGTCACACAAGTTGTTACTTGTTCAGCCTTTACAACATGTGTCAGAGGTGGAAGTTCAAGCCAAGTTCTTGATTCTGAGGCTGGTTCTATCCATTGTCCCTGTGCTGCCCTTAAGTGGGAAGATTGGGAGAGCCAAATGAGATAATATCTGTATTACACAGGTCACACAGCACACACACCTCTCTGTCTCTCTCTCTGTTTCTGTCTCTGTCTGTCTCTCTCTGTCTCTGTCTCTCTTTGTCTCTCTGTCTCTATCTCTGTCTCTGTTTCTCTCTCTTTCTCTCAGGGCCATCTCCAGTCATTCTGATCTATATCTGGTCACTGAACTCTAAAATTCTCTTCTTTCCTCTTACCCCTACCCACTGAGAAGGGTCAGCTAGGTGGTGCAGTGGATAGAGCACCAGTGCAGGAGTCAGGAGGACCTGAGTTCAAATCTCACCTCAGACACTTGACACTCACAAGCTGTGTGACCTTGGGCAAGCCACTTAAGCCCAATTGCCTCGTCCTGGGTCATCTCCAGTCATCCTGATGAATGTCTGGTCACTAGATTCAGGTGGCTCTGGAGGAGAAATGAGACTGGTGACAAAGTCAAGTGCAAGTCATGTCATTATTTCTCTGATGGCATGGTCTTCTTCAGCAATGACAGAAACACACATGCACACACATTCACTAAGAAGAAAGCAATATATAAATTATTCATGTGAAATCGTGTAAATCATATTTTCATATTCATCATATTTTTTTAAAAAGCAAGAAAAAAATAAAATGACAAAGTTGTACTTCAGTTTGCACTGGGCTCATCATTTCTTTCTCTCTTTGGAGGTGGATTTCATTTTAAAATCATGAGTCCTTTGGAACTGTCTTGGATTGTTGTATTGATCAGAGTAGACACCCCAAAAGAGATGCTATAAATATTTTTGCACATGTAGATTCTTTTCCTTTTCCTTTCTTTTCTTTGGGATACAGATCTAGCAGTGGTATTACTGGCTCAAAGGGTATGCACAGTTTTATAGCCCTTTGGGCATAGTTCCAAATTGCTCTCCACAAAGGTTCGACCAGTTCATTCTTCCACTGGCAGTTTATTAGTGTACCCTTTTTTCCCTCATCCCTTCCAGTGTTTGTCATTTCTAATATGTGTGAGGTGGTACCTTAGAATTGTTTTAATTTATATTTCTTTAATCAATAGTGATTTAGAGTTTTTTTTTTCATATGACAATATATAGCCTTGTTTTCTTCTTCTGAAAAATTCCTGTTTTGACCATTTATCACTTTAATGTGTTATTAATTTGACTCACTTCTATACATAACATAGTTTGAGAAATGAGGCCTTTATCAGAAAAATTCCCTGATTATCTCTTTAAATTGCTTTGTCTAGATGATTACTACCACTGCCTTTTTTATGTCAGCTGAAACATATTTGGATTTGACTTCAGTCCTCTATTTTAACTCTGCGTATGGCTTTCTGTTTCAAGTGTGTCTCTTGTACACAACATATCATTGGACTCTGATTTCTAATTCATTGAACTATCTGCTTGTCGAATGGGTGAGCTCATCCCATTCACATTCACAATTATGTTGATTAATCGTGTATTTCCCTTCATACTTTCTCTTCTTATCCTATTACTCCTCAAACGTATTTTGTTTCTAACCACCTAATGTCTATTCTCTGCCCCCGCCCCCAGCCCTCTTTCCTTCCTCTTTCTCTGTTGGCTAACATTTATATACTTAACTGTATGTACATTCATCCCTCTTTGAACCAATTCCATTGAGGGTAAGGTTAAAAGATTGCCCCCCCACTCCATTTCTCTTCCATTGTTAAAGTTCTTCCTTGCATGCTTCTTTTATGTGAGAAAATTTTCTCCATTCTACCTCTGCCTTCCTCTTTCTCCCAATGCATCCATCCCTCCCAGTCTTTTTCATTTCTTCCTTCTCTCTCTCTTTCTCTCTCTCCCTTTCTTTCTCTTCCCCCTTCTCTCCCTCTCTTCTCTTTTTTTCTCTTCTCTCCTTCCTCTCTTTTTCCATCTATTTCTCTCTTTCCTTTTCCTTCTTTTCCCCCTTTCCTTCCCTCCTGTCTCCCTCTTTTCCCCTCTCTTTTTCTCTCTCCCTCTTTCTCTTTTACCTTCTCTCTCTTCCTCCCCTTATCTCCTTCTCTTTCTTTATCGTGGTATTATATTATTCTTTTATTGTGGATGGTTTTGTCTAAAATGAAGGAATTTAAAACTCAGTGAGTTGGTTGGGTTGTAGGTCCCTCAACTGATCCTCCTAGCCAGCCACAACCCTATCTGAGAAAGCCTGCCTTGATTGGGAGTAGTATCCAGTTGCCATCTGAATCAGCTTACTCTAAGAGAAATCTGGCTACGAATGGGAGAGCATGGTGATCCAGGCTTCAGAAAATCACACATAGAGCATAAGGATACATCCCTCCCTCAGCCCCAGTACTGGAAAGATCAGGCAATCATCTGGCTTGCTCTCTAATATTTTGTCTTTAATTATTCATGAATACCATTGGAAAAAAAGCAATTGAGAAGTTATTTTACAGTATACTAAGATTATGACAAAATTGGCAGAGAGTGATAGTCAGGAGGCAGGCCCAACAGCAGAGGTCTTTGGCCTCAGAATTCAGGTATATGAAGGATCATGTGTCTCAGTCTTAGCTTCATTTGGCAAACCTTTTGAAGGTCAGCAGCAGGGATAGTCCTGGATATTTTGTTTCTGTTAGGATGCAGTGCCACTTTTCCTTCCTGATAGACATGTGGTGGCCAATTATTGATTTTCTGAGGCACTGATTTACATTGTTGGTATGTCTGAGGGAGCAAGCTGGCATTTATATGGGGGGTTATCAAGATGAATTTTAGTTTTACCCAAGCATTCCCTATAGGATGGCGGGGACCAGAAGCTTTATTTGAAGTGTCTTTGTGCCCTTAGAGAACAAAGTATTGATGCTACAAGAGCTAGGTTGAAATTGTTGGGAGAGGTGGAAGAAAATAGATTAGAAAATCTCACTTGGAAATATCTTTATGACCCAGAAGCCTGGAGACAGCTTTGTCTGATGCTTTAATCACAGGGACCAATATATCATTCCATGCTTTCATTTATTTTCACTCCGGATAATTCCATATGATAAACCTCTTGGCCAGGTGACAGGATACTAATTATGGCTGTTGTCATTTTTCAAATCATTCCAGATTACTTAATTATCTCATAAAGCATCATATAACAGGCATCCACAGAACATATTTATTAATTCCAACAAACAGCAACTCAGCATTATTACATGCATTTTCTGTTTTCTGCACTTTTAGTATGGCTAGAATGAACATGGCACGGAAAAACACTTGCAATATAACTCTAGTATAAAATTAGAATTTGCTGATTAGATACAGATACACCCCACAGGAAGAACCAGCTATTTTGATTGATTTTATCAAAGTATTGCCAAGTCAATATCAAAACAGAAGTAAAATGGAAGATTTCAAACTTAAAATTGCTCCTGAAGTAGAATATGTGGTTATCATTTCACCATTTTATGTTCTTTTCTCCAAGGAAGACAAAGGGGAAAAAAATCTTCCTATTAATTTAACACTCTTGGTCTTTATTCTGTGTGATGATTAATTTCCATTGTGAAGATTTTTGCTTCTGATTGAAACGCTTAGATCATTGAGAAAATAGAATTTATGTGGGTCTTTACTTCTCTGCAATGCCTGTATACACAGGTATAATTTACCTGTTCATTTCAAACTTTCTTCTTTACTTGGGGCTAAATACACCTGACTCCTATTTTCTGACTTTAGAAAAAAATTGTTGTTTTTTTACCTATATGGTCTTTACAGTTTGTACCACATAGTTCATTTCTTGATAGTTCTCTATTTGATGTACATGTCGGCTCCATCTCCCCTACTTGTCTGTGAACTTCTTGTAAGAGTGGGGTCCCTATCTGCTGTCTGTCCCATAGCATCTTGCTAGGTACACAGTATTTAAAATGTCTATTCCAATATGGTACAAGTAGGAAGGATGTTCTTCTAACAGAAGGTAAGTTTCTTGAGGGTAGGGCTTTTTTTTCTCTCTGTATAACCCCAAGTCACAATGCTTACTGTTTTCTTTTCTTTGTTGCTTTGTGAAAGTATCTTGGGTCCCATATCTGTTGAAGGGGATCATTTTAAGATAATGAAAACAGATGACATTTCAAAAGTGTCTGATAGTTTATGCAATACTTTACATACTGGTGCTCAGATTGGTTAACTTTAATCCTCAGTTAAATAAATGAGATAGAAGCAACATGACCCCTTGTGTGTCATGGACCACTTTTGCAGTCTGGTGAAGTTCTTTAATTGATGGCAACCCAACTTCACAGAAAAATGTTTTTATATACATATGTTAAAATACATATGATTACGAAGGAAACCAAATATTTGCTAGTGAAAATATATATGTAATTTTTTCCATCCAAGTTCATGCACTCTCTGAAATTTATCTATGGATTTTTTGGGGGTGGGAGTCCTATGGATCCTAGCTTCAGAATCCTTATTGTAGGGGAATAAGCTTTGGACTTTTAATCAGGAGACCTGATCTTAGTCTTGTCTCTAGACTAGTCACATCCCTATTGATGTGATGTTGGGTATGTCATTTAATCTCTCTGGGTTTCAGTTTTCTTATAAGAGACTTGGACTGGATGATCTCTAAAATCCTTTTCATCATTAACTTTCTATGGGTATTTTAGGGCATCTTGCCCTAATACAGGATGAAAATTTAATGATATGTAATTGATTTATGGACTCGGCCAAAAATGCAAACAGCTTGGAACAGATGCTTTTGTCATTTACTTGGGTCAATGAAAGCTTTTTTGACCATCTTGCCCCAGCCTATTTGTCTCTTGCCTATTGTGAGTAAAGATGATAAATGCTACTTAGAGTGTGGTCTCAGGGGAGTAAGTGACCATTGTAGGATATATGTTGAGCTGTGGCTGCAAGAGTAGCAGTCTTGCTGAAAGTTTATTGTCAATATGAAATTTAAGATGATTTTGCCATTTAAAGAAAAAAAATCCTAAGAGAATGGGAACTGAAAGGTGAAAAGATTATTACTTCTACCTATATACATTATTCAAAATTTATACTTAAAAATAGCCCTGTGAGATAAATAGGGCATGGATTATTTTTCCCATTTCACAGATGAGGCAGTTGTTGGTCACAAGGCTAGTAAAATGTCAGAGGCAGAATAAATAAAATTCTTTGGCTTCTAAATCCAATGTTCTTTCTACATTGCCATATTCTGTTGGAAACAGAATGTTCTGCAAAGGAATAGGAAGAACTTTGTCAACGTCAATAGAACATTTGGCTTTCTACTGGGTGTGGTTTTTTAGAGTAGAAAGGTTCCCCATTTTGCCTTGCATTTCCCCATCCTTCCTCTTAGGATGTCTGTAGTGCCAATATTATCAAATTTTTAACCTTTGGGTTAAACATTGCTTTCTCCAGATTCCTCTTTTTTTTAGATGTTGTATTGATGCCTCTTGTTTTCACAAAATAATCATTTCTATACTTATAACCCGACTCATGAATCATCAACCCTACTTGATAGTGTGGGCACCATTCTGCATCCAGAGCCTCAGATTGAGCCAAGAAAAGAATAGTTAGGTTCCTCTTCCCCTTAGCAAAGCAATTTGCTGGCTCCGAAATGAACTAGGTGCCTGCTCCATGAAAGACTGAGGTGAGAGAGTATGGGGGACCAGGATACCTGAAGAGTGTGTGCGTGCGTGCGTGCGTATGTGCGTGTGTGTGTGTGTGTGTGTGTGCGTGCGTGCGTGTGTGTGTGTGTGTATACCACAAGAGAGGGAGAAAGTGCAAAGAATGAGTTAGGGTTAAACTGAAAGACAGGGAAAAAGTACTGAAAAGGGATATGGGGAACACACCCTTCCTTTTGGAGACTGACCCTGCTAGTGGTTAATTAGCTGCAGTGAAGGAGGCAGTGCTGGGATGCAGAAGGAAATTCCAAGAACTCATGAGGCACAAAGTTGCCCAAACCTCATAAGTAATCTCCAACCCAGCTTAAGCCCTATCTTTTTTTTGGTTGATTTTTACCTCCTGCCTTGGTCTTTGTCCTTTGTGTAGCAGAGGAAGGAACATATGGGTGCTGCAGAATTTGATCTGTAATTCAGCAGCCAAGAGATAAAAGGATGGAAAAACCCCTTGGGTGATGCCTGGACTAATGATGACTACCCCTTATGGTGTGCATCTGGCTGTAGCTCTTCAGGAGGGAACTTGCCTTCTAACACACTTATTTGTAATTCACAGTCTAGCTCTTACTAAAGAGATCACAAATTCAAGCCAGGGCTAAAAATAGGATTGTCGAGGTGAAAGAAAAATCATCTCAGGATCATTTGCCCACTCAGCAGTATTTAACAATCATAGAGCAAGGTCAGGAGGCTCTTAGTAAATCTACGAAGGTATCCCTGGAGAATGAACAAAAGACACTGGTCTTTTTCTTTACCTTGAAGCTTCCTTTGCATGTCTAAATAACAAGGTGATATATCTGCTTTAAGCAAACTACACTAGTATGAACAGAGATGAAACTAGGGATTTTTTATACCTGAGGTAAAAATTGTTTAGAAAGTTGAGGGGGAAGAAACCTCAGGGAACATTCAACATGGTGATGACACCATGATTATACCAAGCTGGGAGATGGCTGGGGCATGGCAACAGAAGACATCAAGTGGAGTTTGCGAACAGTGGTTTGCCATAGGAAGAAGTGTCCATACTGCTGCCTCCTCCCCACCCCCCATACACACTTAATATGCCCTCCCTCCTGGGGAAAAGTCTCTGTTCACCCCAGGCTACCTCTGGCTCTGGGTAAAAGGGAGTCCCCCAGATAAGAAGGTAGAATTCAGTTTCCAAGAGGGCCTGCCATTTTGACTAAGTAATATATTAAATAGAATCAGTTATGTTAGGAGTTGGAAGAGGTCATAGGATCATAGAGGTAGAACTGGAAGGGACCTCAGAGTACATCTAGTGCAACCTTTTTATGTTACTTATAAAGGAATTAAGGACCAGAGATATTGTGACCTCTTCCAAGGTCATGCAGTTGGCTAGTGAAAAAAAACTGGAACTAGAATCTTGATCCCATCATTCCAATGGGAAGAATATGTAAGGGAGTTAGAATTTTGCCTATTTTTGACTCACTCTACAATGTGAGAGGGTTTTAAGGGATATTGAGGAAGTAAAAGGATGATGTCATGTATTTGTACTTCAAGACAAGCCCCTACACCTATCTTGTGCATTAGAGCAACTTCTTCATTCCATTGTTTCTCCTTCATATCTTCTTGATTATATTTGGATGTACTGATCATCCCTTTAGCTTAATGCAGGCTGTAAATATACTCAGACAGATCATTAATGACTTTTTAAAGGAACCTGGGGTAACTATAATCTTTGAGAACTGTATTTAAGAGGATAGCCAAAGCGTCTTCAAACCAAGTCTTGACATTTCCTTCCATGTCTTCCTTCCATAATGTCTCATGTAGCTATAATTTTCTCTCTTCTCATATGACTCCTACCATAGCTCAGGACTTCATCATCTCTCACCTGAATTATTGCAATAGACTCCTCATTCATCTCCCTGCTTCTAGCCTCTTCCCTCTCTGTCTTCCATGCAGCTATCTATCTCCTTCCTCCATCCTTAGTAATGGCTGTTCCCCATGTCTAGAATGCTTTCCTTCTTCATCTCATCCTCTTGGAATCTCTAATTGTCTTTAAGGTTAAACTCAGGTATCCCACAAAACTTTTACAATTCCTCCAATTTTCAGCAAACTGAAGTTACTTTGCATTTACTTATCTGTTTATGTATTTTATTCCCCTCTCCCATTATAATGTCACCTTGTTGAGATCATAGATAGTTTCATTTTTGTTTCTGTGTCCCTCCTATATATAAAAAACACATTGGCATGCACTTAGTAGGTGCTTGATAAGTACTTTTTGAACTGAATTGAATCCTTCCGTCCTCCAGGTCAGACTGCCTGAAATAACCTCCACTGTACTTGACATTACACTGTTTTCTGGGGAGATAAAAATCATGATGGAAACATATGGTTATGGTGGGGACATCAGGACATCCTGTACCTGATCAAACCTAGTCTAGCCTAGGGAAGAATTTTATAGTTTACATAATGTTGATAGATGTTTCAGAGAAGGTACTGAAACCTCAATTTATTTGTTTTGAATCTGAATGATGTTTTTCTTATGAAAAAAAATCTCTAGATTGTTTACAAAAGGAAGTTTCCCCACAGTGGCTTTGTGTTCTGACAGGCGGATTTTGTCCAATGGAACAGGAGGGACTTGATATCTTCCTAAAAAGCTGCTTGTCCGATGTGGTAATGCATTGCTCTTCTAGAAAGTCTTTCGTCTGGAGATCTCCAAGTGCCTTGCAAACATTAATTAAGACAGACAACATCCTTTTCTAGCAGATAAGTATCAATATACCCTGGGGTACCTGACCAGCTGTCAGATGGTAACTCAACTTGTCAGGCAACTGACTGGAAAGAAAAGGGAGAAATCATAAGGAAGTTGGTGTAGGAGTTTTCTGAACCAGCAACTAGGAAAAGAATGCTTTCAACTTTATTAGACTAATAGGCCCTTTGGATTAATGTCAGAGGTGAACGGACGCCATGGTGAAAGGGGCAGTTGCATCAGGGCTCCTACTTGTCGGAGGCACCAAACTTCAATTTTGCATTAAAAATAGTTAAACTGCGCACAATTCATTGCTATGTTTCATCATGAAGAATTATGAAACTATGCTTCATTATGAATAGTGGTCTAAAGTGGTCTAAAATGAATTGGTCAAAAAGAATGAAAACTGCTGGCTTATTGGGTATTTTAATAAAGGGAGTCCTTTGTGATTGAATTGTCCCGGGGCCCTATCTGTCCTTAATCCACTCCTGACGAATGTCAGTTCATTTCCTCTGTTGATATCATATGGAATGAATTTGGTCTGGGAGAAGGAACCTGGTCACAGAATCATATGATGACAGAATTTTAGATCTATATCCTTCAGTCTCAGGAAATAGAAAAGCTCATTTATAACTAAGGGTATCTACAAGGAGGTCAGCTATACTTTTTGTGTGACTGTTTTGCTTCCTTCCCCCCTCCCTTAACAAATCAATTAAATTTTTGTTGTTTTTTTAAATTTCCTATGTCAAGATTTTAAGGCAATCCCTACTCAGGCTCCACTCCCCTCTATCAATTAGTGGATCAACAAATATCATTAAGATTTACTATGGACTAGGCATAAAGTCTAAAGTCTAAAATAATCTTATTTCTCGCTGTCCTCCAACAATTATCCAGCACATGGGCAGCTGGGTAGAACACTCAATAAAGTGCTGGGCCTGGAGTCAGGAAGACCTAAGTTCAAATCTGACTTCAGACACTTAATAACTGAGTGACCATAGGCAAGTGACTTAACCTCTGTCTGCCCCAGTTTCCTCAGCTGTAAAATGGAGATTACAATAGCACCTGCCTCCCAGGGCTGTGGTAAGGATCAAAGGTGATATTTGAGCGCAATGCCCAGTGCGTAGTAGACGCTTCAAAATCCTTATGCCTCCTTCCCCCTTTCATCTATTTCACTCAGGCCAGTTTCTTCATTGTCAAAGCACATAGCATACTCATTTCTGACTCTTTCTTTGTTCATGCAGTTCTCCCTACCAGGAATGCCTTCCCTTTCTTTCCTATCTTTATAATCTGATTCAGATCTGGGCTTCTCCCACCCACACAGATCCCTCTCTCTGAATTTCTGTGTACATTATAGTTAGCACCTCATCCATCAAGTACTCAGTCATACTGTATCTGGCATGTTCTTTGATGATTACATGTATGGTATCCTGCAATCCCCAAACTGCTTGTAAACTTGAGGTCAGTGACTGATTTCTCCTCCTCTCTCTTCCTCGGTGTCTACCACAGGGTTGGGCACACAGTAGATGGTCATGTAGTAATGGAATAAGGACTCAGGAGATATTGCTTCCAATCTCAGCTTTGCCTCTAATTTACTGTGTGACTTTTAAATCACTTAATGGAAAGAGGCCTTATTTTCCTCATAATTGAACTGGCTGGTCTTTAATCTCTTTCTAAGTCCAACGGCTGTATTCTGTTCTCCTTGTTGGAATTCAGTAAATGCAGATTGAATGAATCTGAGATTAAAGCAACATGGAGAGTACAGATCTATAGATCAGCTTTTCTTTGATCCAAGATATAAATGAAGGTGAGAATTCTTTTTGGCTTATAAGTCAAAGCTTGGTACTTTATTAATGTTTACAGTCACAAAGAAATACTATTTAACAATCTCTGCGGATATGATTAGTTGTTATATGTTTAAGATAATTATCTCCTACTGCAAATTATGTTCATTAGTATAGTGGTGTGTATCTACACCTGTCACACAGGAAACTGGGGTTTGATTCCGTCATGGACAGGTACAATAAGCTGGGGCAGGCTAGGTGGGAAGAGTTCTAGGCCTAGAGTGAGAAAGACTTTTTAAAAATAATTTATACTTCTAGACTTCACTTGTTGTTTCATCATTTCAGTCATGTCTGATTCTTTGCAAACCCATTTGGGGTTTTCTTGGCAGAGATACTGAAATAGTTTACCATTTCCTTCTCTAGCCCATCTTACAGATGAAGAAACTGAGGCAAACAGGGTTAAATGATTTGCCCAGGTTCATATAGCTAGTAAATGTCTGAGGCCAGATTTGAACACAGTAAGATGAGTCTTCCTGAATTTAGGCATGGCATTATGTCTGTGGTGCCACCTAGTTGCCCTCTTAAAAGTCCTGTGGTCTTAAGGGAGACATAAATGAAAAGCTAATTGACAATGCAAAGCTGTGTAATGAAATTATCATACAGATTAGCTGCTCAATAATCAAATGAATATGTGATTTCACAGATGGAGTTTCTGGACTCCAGTGTTGCAAGAACCATGAACCTTTGTCAGCAAAATTATATCTCTACTTCTTAGTATGTTGTCCAGATTTGCCATAACTTTCCTTCCAAGGCACAGGCATCTTTTAATTTCATGACTGTGGTCGCCATCTGCAGTGATCTTAGAGCCCAAGAATATAAAATCTGACACTGCTTCCATTTCTTCCCCTGTTTGCAAGTAATGAGACCAAGTGCCGAGAGCTTAGTTTTTTTTTTAGTGTTAAGGTTTAAGCCAGCTTTTACACACTAATTTTTGATCCTCATTGAGATTTCATACTTCTTCACTTTCTGCCTTCAGAGTCGTATTGTCTGCATATTGGAGCTTGTTGATATTTCTCTTGGCAACCTTAATTCTAGCTTTTGATTCATTTAACCCCGCATTTTGCATGATATATTCTGCATATAAGTTAAATAAAGAGACATTATACAGCCTTGTCGTACTCCTTTTCCAATCTTAAACCATTCAGTTGTTCAACGTTAGGTTCTAATCGTTGTTTCTTAACCCACATACATACATTGTCCTATGAAAGACAAATAAGATAATCTGGTGCTCCCACTCTTTGGGGACTTGCCACATTTTTTTTTTGTGATTAACACAAAGGTTTTAGTGTAGTCAATGAAGCAGAAGTTTTTCTAGAACTCCTTTGTTTTCTCCATAATCCAGCAAATGTTGGCAATTTTGTCTCTAGTTCTTGTGCCTCTTTGGTAATTCTTGATTTACATGTTGCTGAACTGAAGCCTAGCTTGTAGAATCTGAGACATACATAACCTTGCAGGTGTGTGAAATGAACACAAGAGTTTGGTGATTTAAACATTCTTTGTCATTGCCCTTCTTTAGGCTTGGGTTGTACACTGATTTTTCCAATCCAGTGACCACTGTTGAGTTTTCCAAATTTGTCGGCATATTGAGTGCAGCACTTCAACAACATGATCTTTTGATTTGAAATACCTCAGCTGGAATCCCATCACTTCCACTAGCATTATTGTTAGCATAAGGCCCTAAGGCCCACTTGACTTCCTTCTCCAGGATATCTGGCTCTATATCACCATGGTGGTTATTGGTGATGTTAAGATCTTTCTGTGTATTCTTGCCACTTCTTAATATCTTCTGTTTCTGCTAAGTCCCTACCATTTTTGTCTTTTTTATCATGCCTATTTTTTTTGCATGAAATATTCCCTTAGTAGCTCTAATTTTCTTGAAGAAATCTCTGGTCTTTCCCATTCTGTTGTTTTCTTCTATTTCTTTGCGTTGCTCATTTAAGAAAACCTTCTTATCTCTCCTTGTTATTCTCTGGAACTCTACATTCAACTGGGTATATCTTTCCCTTTCTCCTTTCCTTTTCCCTTTCTTTTTTCTTTCAGTTATTTGTAAAGCCTCATCAGATCATCATTTTGCTTTCCTGTTCATTTTAATGTTTTTTTCTTGAAACCTCCTGCACAATATTGTGAATCTCCATCCATAGTTTTTCAGACACTCCATCTACCATATTTAATCCCTTAAATTATTAATCATTTCCACTTTTTAGTGGGTAGATAGCAAGTGTAATTGGAGGTCCCAGATCACTGGGAGCTGGGGTGATCAGGGAAGGTGTCCAGGAAGAAATATCTAAGACAAACCTTAAAGCATTAGTAAAACCTGGAGGTCTAGGTAGGAAGCCCCTTTTCAAGTGCTTGGATCCTGTGATCCTTATCTTTTCAAGTTACCTCTCTAATTAACAACTGAAAAGTCAGTTTCCAACCTTGTCTACTATGTTACTCTTTAGGATTACCTGAGAAAATAATGAAATATTGGGCAGTTTGATGGTACAGTGGATAGAATACTGGCCTAGAGTCAGGAAGACCTGAGTGACCTCAGACATTTGACCCTGCGTAAATCACTTAACCTCTGTTTGCCTCAGTTTCCTCATCTGTCAAATGGGCATAATAGCACCTATCTTCCAGTATTGCCACGAGGATCAGACGAAATGATACTTGTAAAGCACTCATCACAATGCGTGGCACAAATAAGCACTATGTACATGTGAGCCATAATTATTATTTTTCAACTTATCTCCAAGGCTGCCTAGTGAAGGCATTTCCTTTAGCTTGTAATGTAGGACAAAATATCAGGCTTGTGTTCTCTCTCATTTCTGATAGTGCCTGAATTCTCAGTGCCTCCTTCTATGCGTTGAGATCATAGACCTTTCTCTGAGTCTATTTCCCCCTTCAGCAGCAAGGCACTGAGAGCAACACACACACTCAGACTCAGGCCAGCTTATGAAGGCAATATTGTCTCAAAATGAAGGGATGAATCAAGGCTCAATTGTCCTAACAATCTGAAGTACTTTTGTCATTGTTTAGTCATCTTTCAGTTGTGTCTGACTCTTTGTGACCCCTTTTTGGAGTTTTCTTGGCAAAGATACTGCCATTTCCTTCTCCAGCTCATTTTACAGATGAGGAAATTGAGGCAAACAAGTGACTTGCCCAGGGTCACACAGTTAATAAATATCTGAAGCCAGATTTGAACTCATGAAGATGAGTCTTCCTGACTCCATCCCAGCACTCTATCCATTACACACTTAGATGCTACTTAGAATTTGTTGTCTAGTCCAACATCCCCCACCCCATTTTGTAGCTAAGGAAACTAAAGGAAAAAGAAGTTGTATGGATTTGGGTCACAATTAATTAATTATTATTAATTATTAAGGTAATTAAATAGTAGACCAAGATTTAAGCCTAAGCATTTCATTTCACTCCAAATACAGGGTTTGTTTTTTTAATTTTTTTTGTTTTTCCCTCACTACATCATGTTAGGGCAGAGAGGATCACAGATTTATAACAGAAGAAATCTCATAGCAGTGATCTAGAACAACACTTTCATTTTACAGAAGAGGAAACTGAGGTCCAGAGAAGTTCAGTGCTTTGCTGAGGTCACACAGGTAACACGTGAAGAGTTGGGATTTGAAAGCAAGTCCTTTCACCTTAAATCCAACACTCTTTCCGCTGTTCATGCAGTTCAAATACAATTTTCATTCAAACATTTTTTAGACATTTCTTATCTGGTCCTAAAATTCTTAGGGGGTTAGAGAAGATTATCACTAAAAGACTTTCCCAACTTTATAGTCTATGATTCAGGACTCAGGAGGGGGTTCTGGATCCCTGGTTGATTAGGTAGAAATGACTGCTCAAAGTTCTTGGTTTTGGTATTCATATTTCCATATGTTTTCTTAGGTCCAGAGAGTTTAACTTTTGACTGGTCCTTGAAATACAGTACCTTAGTAGAGTGCTAAGCATGTAGTCAACAAATGTTAGCTGATGGATTGCTGGACCATATCTTGGAGGGAAATGACCTAGACTATTATACCTTAGGTGGGATGGGTTTCAGAGAGCCTAGGTGGTTTGCCATAGTTGACTTCTGGGACTGCTGGCAAGAATACTCAGAGGAATTCTGGGGAAATAGAATACCTTTTTACAGAGTGAGATTGAATGATTAAATCAGTTTTGTCAGAAATAGAGAAATCCAACGTGAAAGGATGAAGGCAGTCATTTTGTGCTCCAGACAACTGAAATTTTCATGAGATCATTCAGGAAAACACATTACTGAAAGGAATTTTTCTGGCTTTCAATTGGAATGTGTTCATAGTTTGCTAAGGCCAAAAATATCAACATTTAGTGGCCAAACTGCTAAAGAGCCTCTCTGTTTTTATTAGACCGGTCCTCAAGCAATGTACAGGTCCTGTTGGCAAGACTTTATTCAAAGTTTTTCCAGCTTGGTAGAATCAGTCAGAACTTGTACTTTGCTATTTGAGGGGATCAGATGAAGTTATGGTTTTAGCTCAGCCTGGAAGGAATGATAGTGGAAAGTGCTGAGGAAGGTCTAGTCATAGAATTATATATTGGGAACTGCAAAAGACTTTTGAGATGACTAAGTTTACCTTCTACATTTTACAGTCCTCTGACTTGAAATCTATTACTTTTGCTTCCAAGTCATTAATAGAGGCCGGAAGGGCTGGTTCAGACTTTTGATAGTAATCACGTGTCTCAGTCCTCATAAAATTTCCATTTCCTACAGGAGGCAAGGTTTACAAAGCACTTTCTTCAGCACATCCCTCAAGCAAGTAGTACAGGTGTTATTTGCAGAAAAAGACACCGATTTTCAGAAAGATATTAAGGGTTAACACTGCTGGAAATGAGGGATAATAAAGATAATTAAGGTCTATAAAGTACCTTCCCTATAGTAAGGATAGTTTTACAAGTTTTGTTATTAATATATTTAATAAACTAGATACTTATTTTATTATTATTATTTATTATAGTAAGAAAACTGAGGCCCAGAGAGTATAAGTGGCCCAACCTAGATTTACGGTATCTAAGTCAGAATTGGGACCTAGATCTCCTATTTCCAAAGCCAGCATTCTTTCCACCATATACTATTTCCTTTCATTTTATCATGAGACTATTGGAACCACACACTTAAATATTTCTATCTTCCCCTAGTTCTACACCATCCCAGGATAGGAAATGAAAAAGTCATTTTCTTGTTCTGTCGACCTCCATTATGTATGAGAAGTTTCACAAAGTCAACAACATTCTTTTGATTTAATACAGAGTGGGATTTTATCTGGATACGGCTTCAACTTTCTCTTCTATAAAAAAAAAGGAAGAAAAATCCATTGTTTATTCTACCAACAAGTTAGACTAGGGTCTTCTACCAGAATAAAAAATGATAAGTGGAACTAAAACATTCAGAAAGAGATTAACAAAAAGCTTAATGAAAGGCATAAACAAAAAAATTCAGTCTAACTTTTTTTGGTTATACGTTGGATATATGTTTGGTTTTAAACTACAGGTATTTTGATTTGGAGCACTTGCTCCAAATACCCTGGGCAAATAGACACCACACTTCATCAGTTTCACTGCAGAGACTTTGGTGTTCCTAGTCTGATGGCGACTCTGGATTTCACCCTTTTTGACTGATCCTTAATCATTAGCAAATTGCTGAAACAGGGGAAGCTCATGGTGTGGGACTTGGTGATTTACAGCTGATTGAAAGAGTTTGCTATTAATGGAGGGAGTTTTAGCAAGTGTGTGCGGGAAATTTAGGGGCATGGATTATTGCCTTTGATACCTTCTCAGTTATCTTTCTCCAGATACTTGATATCTTTTGGTTTATCTCTTTCAATGCACCTCATACAACTGCCCTGTTAATTAGATTCCTCTCCTCTTTACCAGGTCTTTTCTGCTTTTCAATATCCTCTTTTCCAAAGTTAATTCCATCTTTTCAACGTCAAAAACAAAACAACTGATACAACACAAATAGCAACCAGAAACAGCTAAGAAACCAACTCTAATTCTCCCATGTCTTCCATTTGGTTATCTCAGATAGGTATCCAAGGAGGACAGTAATTTTAATCAATCAACAAGCTTTTATTAAGTATTCACAGTGTGCTAGGTGCTGGAGATAATAAAAAAAAATGAGACAGTCTTTGCCCTGAAGAAACTTACATTCTATAGGGGGAGACAATAGGTACAAAATAAATACCAGACAATTTTTGGCAGGGAGACACCCACAACTGAGGGAAGGATAAGGAAAGGCTTCATGGAGGAGGTGGTGTTTGAACTGTGTTTTGAAGGAGCATTCACACTAGGTTGTAAAACTGATGAAAGTTCACTTCTCTCAGTGGAATCTGGTTGAATTTCAGGCACTGCAGCGGACTAAAGAACTTTAGTTAAGGTAGGATATGATATATAATATGATATATATGATATATAAATTAACTTGAATACATTTAACTCTGCACAACTGGAACTTCTAAGGGACAGGGTCCTGACTGGAGGATCAGGTGGTTGCTTGCATAATGATTTAATAGGTTCGGAGCCCTCCCTACCACCAAATGTCTCTGTCTCTCTGTCTTAATATATATCTGCCTACATATTCAGGGTAGGAGATACATACATATATAGGATCTGCTACATAGTACAGTAGATAGAGTGCTGTATCTGAAGTCAGGAAGACCAGAGTTCAAAGCTAGCCTCAGACGTATATTACCTTTTGACCTTGGCCAAATCACTTAACCTCTAAGAACTTACATAGTTCCTAGCACATAGTAAATGGTGTGTGTGTGTGTGTGTGTATACACACATACACATATGTACATGTATACGTGTATATATTATTACTAATAGATATGTAGTTAATATATATTATTTATTTACATGTTTTTATGTATATTTGCATATATGTACATAAATAGTACCCAAAATTGTTAGTGAAGATTTAAACTGCTCTAAGACTTTTAGAACATGTGCGTATACATATATAAACACACACACATGCATACACACATATATCTATGTGGAATATATACGTATATACACCCATATACACATGGTTCCTACGAAACATATATAGGAACACTGTGTGTGTATTTATTTATTTATTTTTAGTCATGGCGAGGGCAGTGACCACGTGAGTCTGGTGGTTATTTTGAGAGTTTGGTTCCTAGAGGTGAATGGAGCCATTTAGTCATGATTATTTGTTTTATTTGTTTTGCTTTATTTCTCAAGCTTTTATTTCTAAGTTTTCTTAGGTCCCTTCTGGGAGTAGCGAGGTGGTGTAGCGGATAGAGTGCTAGACCTGAAATGAAGGCAATTCATCCTAATAGCTGAGTGACTGGGTGACTTTCGCCAACACTTATCCCTGTTTGCCTCAGTTTCCTTATCTGTAAAATGAACTGGAGAAGGGAATAGCAAACTACTCCAGTATCTTTGCCAAGAAAACCCCAAATGGGGTCCCAAAGAGTTGGGCATGATTGACGTAACTGAACAACAATAATCAAGTCCTTTCCAGCTCTAAGTTCTACTACCAGAACCCTAAAGGTGAAGAACAGAAGATGTGAGCATTTAAAAGAAAATTAGAGATCATCTAGTCCAATCCACTTATTTTATAGATGAAAAAACTGAGTCCAAGAGAGGGGAAATGACATGCTCAAGATCAAATAAAAAGTACCCTGCAAAACTGGAATTTGAAGTCAGGTCCTCTGACTCCAAATCTTGTGTTCTTTGTATTAGTCTCAGTAAGAAACCACATTTCCATTCTGCTTTCAGGTTTACAAAATGCTTTTCTTACAACAGGGACAGCTAGGGGGTGCAATGAACAGAGTGCTGGGCCTGGGGCCAGAAAGAACTCAGTTCAAATCTGACCTCAGACCCCTTCTAGCTCTGTGATCCTGGGTAAATAATTTAACCCTGTTGGCCTCAGTTTCTTCATCTGAGCTGGAAAAGGAAATGGCAAACCACTCCAGTATCTCTGCCAAGAAAACCCCCAATGGGCTCAGGAAGAGGCAGACATGACTAAAATGACTAACCACAATGTTTCTCACAATATTTCTTTTATTTCCATTTCACAGATAAGGAAGCAAAAGTTGAGGGGTTAAGTGAATTGTACGTGGTCATATAGGTAGTAAGGGTTAATTTAGGATTCGAACTCAGTTTTTCTAACTCCAAGTCCAGCAGTATTTTAAGTACTCCACCCTATCTTTAAGAAGTAGCTAAATAACCATTAGCTTACAAGGACAGATAAAAAAATATACTGTGTAAGAAGATGGAGCAGCTTAGGTGAAAACTGATTGCCTACCCTGAGTGAGATTGTGTGTCTGTGAAACTAACGAAACAACAGTATCAACAGAGAAACACAAAAAAGGCTGACTTTCATTGAGAAAGCATATGCTTTTCAAATAAAAATTTTTCTGTTTCATCACCTTTCCCTATCCTGTCCTTGCCCATATTTTACTGAGAGATCAGAGGCTCATTGCAAACCTAGTTAATATTTCTTATTTGTCCAGGATACAACATCTCTGGACATTGAACAAAATGGAACAAAATGGAATGAAAATGACAGTAGCTATGAATACAGCTAATAGCTTGTTGTTATTTTCCACAAAGGCAAACGATCCAATGCAATGGAGAGGCAGAGTCCTGAAATAGTGGCATGAAGTAACCCCAGTATAATGGGAGTGTTTTGTTATAGCTTAACTAAACCGCAGGAAAGTGACAAGTATGATGAAGCCACATATAAGCAAAACACAGAAAATGGTGTGGTATAGTAGAAAGAGCTGAATCTTGAATTAGAGAATTAAATCTCAAATTTGCTAACCACAAGCTGTGCAACTATGAACAAGTCTAAGCTTCATTTTCCTCAATTGTAAAATTAAAAGGTTAGATTACTTGATTTCTAATGTCTGTTCCATTCTAAATCTATGATCCCATGAAAGAGATGTTTTTTACATTTACTAAAATAAATACACAGTACACATACATGTATATATATATATATTTGTATATGTATATGCACACATATACAGCCCATTTATAAACATAGATAGCAACTAGGTGGCAAGGTGGAGAGAGCATTGGGCCTGGAATCAGGAAGACCAGAGTTCAAATAGGGCCTCAGACACATTATGAGCTTTGTTACTCTGAGCAAATCACTTAACCTCTGTTTGCCTCAATTTAGAATGGGGACAGAAAAAAAGGCATCTTTCTTTTATATAGCCATTCTGGAGAACATGAGGACTCCTGCGTAGGCACAGCTACCTTTAAAACTTAATTGACTCATAAGAGTAGGCTTTCCATTGGTTAGCTGGGATGAGATAGGTGTCAGCTCTCACAGTACCCTAGTTTGTTGAGGTTTTCTAAGCTTGAGCTTTATTAAACTTCCTTTTAGGTTATTGATTAACCCTGGCACCATTCACTAGTGCAGCTGTGAGTACAGTGGGAAGACTCCCAATATTGTTTAGTTTTCTAAAGGATCATCCAGGGGCTAAAACCAGGATTTAAAGAAGAGCCAAGCTTTTAGGGATGATTTGAACGCCTTTCAAAAGGTCTTTTCCTGCTAGAGCCACCCAGAGTTAATTTTAAAATTCTTCTAGGAGTGTATGTGTGTGTGTGTGTGTGTGTGTAGAAAGGAGAAAAAGCAAACAAGATTTTAGAGGTTAAGCCAACACCTACTCATCCCCCACTACATATATTTAATAATTTAATATTACTTAATATAATAAGTAATATAATAGATAAATTTAATAGATAAATATAACAGATACATTTAATAATAATCAAGATAAAGAATTTACATGCCAAAATTTTTATTCATTACAAAAGTAATTTTAAAAAATTACCCCTGCAAGAGTCTGCAGAATATTGAATATTTAAAAATGATATCAGCATGATCAAATGGATTGAGTTCTGGCCTCAGAGTTGGGATGTTATAGGTTCAGATCTTGCCTCTGACATATATGGCTATATGACATTGGGTAGATCTCTTACCTTCTCAGTACTCCTGGCAACTAACTCTCTCAGATTACAAATGTCACAGAAGGTATTGATGTGCATGAATAGAGGTTCTGCATGGATCTCTCTAGACTAATCAGGTCAGATAAAAAAATAGGATAGCAACTTGTAGCAATATTGTTTTCATCTGCACTCCATAAAAAAAAGGTGCACAGAATAAGTTCAATTAAAATGTGTGAACAATAGCCACATTTCACATTTGCAGATCAGCTTATCTTTGACAAAGCCCTTTCATTTCCATTATCTTCCTTGATCTTTAGGACAGCCATTCAAGGTAGGTAAGGTAAGGATGATAATTTCCATGTTACTGATTTGGAAACTGAGGCTCAGAAAGGATAGAATGTAAAAACTGGAAGCTACTATAAGGATCATTTAGTCTAACCCCCTCCCCGCCATTCTGCAGAAAAGATTAAGTGACATCCAAAGTCTCTCAGATGTGGTGGAGACAAGATTTAAAGTCAGAGCTTCCGTTTCATGGAATGGATTCTAGGAGGGTATGTTTCATCAGACTGGATGTAGGATGGCTTTGTGGCAGCAGAGCTGTGCAATATGACTCACATAGCTGCTGAGGTTAGCTCTAAGATTCTGTGATGCTTTGAGTCTGAATTAGATCAGTTCTTCCACATTGCTGAATTCCTGCTTTTATCCTGAGCTTCCTCCATGGTTTAAAAGGAAATGGATAAGAACATCCATATTATCTGAAAAATACTTGGTATTTTCACTTGGGCATTTTCACAAGAAATGAATTATTGTATGTGTCATGATTGACTTTTTTGTGGTTTCCATTCTCATATTGAGGTTACTAGTTAAGAAGTAGTATTTTTCCTGATAAATGCTATGTTTTCTACTTTTGTGTATATCTTCCAATCAGTTTATATTCAAGATTTATTTGTTTGGTTTAATTGTGTTAATTCCACACTTCTTGTCTCAACCATGCCCCCTCCTATGTGGTTCCCTGACCCCAATTAACACTATTTGATAAAAATAGGAACTCTATTCTTGGAAATATGTACCTTTTTCAGAGATTAGGAGGGATTTATGTAGCAGCTATTTTTACTGCAAAAAACACCCTAAACCGCTGGAAAAATACAATTTGTAAGAAAGTTTAGTTTTTATCTTAGCTTTACATAAAGTAAATGTGTTGTATTATACAGAGCAAGAAATTCCTAAAAATCAAATCTTTGTTAAAATCTCTTGAACATTAAAAATGCGTATTTATCTTCTTTCCTTCTACTTATATTTCAGAAGCAGCATCAAGGAACTGGCATGGAAATCATCCTGACTCCTCAGCTGGAGCCCCACCCAAGGTTGTCATGCCTACACTAGATCCAACATCCAACACAACACATCTTTTCCTAGCCACGAAGAAGCAGAATATCCTTCTCTGAATTCAAGTTCTGTTGCTATCCCTGGTAAAACTATCCAGGGGAGTCAGATCAGTTCTTCTTAAAAACTGTGCATCCATGAGGCTAGATTGGCTCATGGCCAAGTTTGGAAATTGACTTTGGCATCTGTGGAAGTTTTGTAATCAGTTGTCCTGTTTGGGGATTAGCTGTCCTCTGATTGTTTGGTTACATTGCAGACTCACAGTCATACAAAAATGTCATTTTTGTTGAAAATTGTAAATATTGGACAGGTAAGCACTGATGTTTTTAATGACAGCCAACCTTTTTTTTTTTTTCCTCACTGGATTCTGTATACCTTGTATATTTCCACTGAAAGTCCACATGTGACTTGTCTAAAACTGATATGATGAACAGCATTTTGATAACAGTTCTTTTATGATTTGATTTTATAATACAGACAGTATTTGTATGTTGACTTACCTCCTTGTCCCTGCCTTCCAATCCTCAATTCTTTGGAAATGTGTAGTGGAAATGTAAAAACCAAACCAAACAATTTTTATCAGCATCTCGGGGAGATCATCTACCATGCTTTCATTTACAGGGTAAAACACATTACAAAGGAAAAAAAGTCAAAGGGAATGTTCAGATTTCTTATTGCATACAGATTTAGTTGCTTCAAGTATTGCTTGGAATATTCACATTGTAGGCAGAGACAAATCTGTAGAAGCCTAGTTGTTTGCGCCATAAGATCACTGCTCAGTGACCACCTGTTGCTAACTGAGGGCAGCTTACTTAATTGTACATATAGTGCCTAGGAGGAAATAGCCTCTGAAATGCAAGTATTGCGTACCCAAACCTGTGACCATGACAATTCATTAGTTATTCAGAATTCCTTGTTGTAAGAGAATTTCATCCAGGATAGTAGCCAAGGCTTGGAATATTGCCATCCAATACAAATCCTGAGTACCTATAATAAATATGGGGGTGATGGAGTCAAGAGGAGCTGTTGTCTGACCGATTGCTGGGGCATATCTTTTTCTATTTCTCTTCTCTTTCTGTCCTCCCCACTCAAGAAAATATTAACTCTCTGAAACTAATTTCAATCAGGTAGATATCTGACTAAAGCAACTAACACCAAGAAATCAGTCAGTCAGTCAACTGACAGTCAACAAAGCATTTATTAAGCACTTACCATGTGCTAGGCATTATAATAAGCTCAGGGGATACAAAGAAAGGCAGAAACAGCGAATGAATTTGTTTAACTATTCAAGATCTGCATGCTCCCAAAATGTAAGCTCTAGTAGCTTATAAGCCTAAATGAATCTACAGTTGGTAGTATTGAGTGTGGGAGAATTTCCTTTTTGGTAAAGCAAGCATCAGGAGAGAAAGGTCCTGGTACTCCTTGCTCAACCTTCCTGTCCTTCAAATAAATCTTTCATAAAATGAGGGAGTTGGATGAGAAAATATCTAAGGTCTTTTTTTTTTATTTCTAACTCCAATTATCCTATAATTCTTTGTAAGAAACTATAGGAAGTATAGAATTTCAATACAAATTAAGTGGTTGCTGGAGGAGAGAATGTGTTACCTAGAAAAATATTCCAATTGAGTAATAGTGAGAATCCCAGAATAGGGAAGTGACTTTTGGTCTCTGCGTGCCCCTAGAGGCCCAGGACAACTGTCAGAATTCGATTTTTGGAAAACACTGAACAGAGTGTGTAATGGTCATCCTATCCAAGTAAAGAATCATTCCATCCCTCTGCTTGTAATTAGGGCTCAGCATAGAGGGACTCCAGAGGGTCAGTTTGACCAACATTTGAAATGAAAAAGGTTCTGGGAGTGACCTTAGCCAGGTGAGTGGTAACATGGCCTCATACCATGATTTGAATAGCCCTTTGTTTTCTGTGGTTTAGTCCTTGAAGATGAAAGTTCTTAAGCTCAAAGGCAGTTTTCAAATGCATGTAATCTTTGCATGTCTGAATATGGGACTACTCCATTCAACAGGGTCTATTACATGGATCTTTTTTTTACTATAGTAAATTCAACAAGCATTGGCCATCCTGATAGTGCTGTTGGGTAGGGTAGGGGGTAGATTAATAGCATCAAAAGATAAATGGATTTCTTTCATGAACTCTATGTCTTCTAAGGCACATGATCTGATTTTTCCTTTAGCATTCAAGATGATAATTAAATAAAGCAGTTTAAGGAAACTGGGACTGTCTTTTGACTGCTCCAAACATGACCTCTTTTTTGACTTGATTCACTGACTTGGATGACTCTTCCTGTCATGCTCTATACTCAGATTGGGATACATTGAATATAGGCTTCTGTTGAAAAAAAAAGGCCTGCTTTCTTCTAATGATGGCATGAAAAAATCTTGCTTTGGAGAGAGCACAGGCCAGTGGAACTGCTCAGGCTGGGAAAGCCCTTCTGTTGGCCTCCTCAACATGTTGGACCCCTGAGGACTCTTCAGTCCCAGTGCATTAGCATTACTTAAGAAACATGTGTTGGAGGAATATAAATGAGAAGTGTGTACATACAGTTTCTTTGTGTCCCCTTAAAGAATTCAGTGGCTATACTGTTCTTTATTAAGCCCCAACAGTATACATCTATTTGCATGTATAGAAGTAAAAATATAGTAAGTACAGCTCATAACATGACCCCTTGTGTGAGGTAAACACTGCCAGACAGACTTTAGCTGTCTCCTGCTTGGTTCCTGTCTAAAGGCAGGAGCTGCATGTCTTCTAATTCTGTCTCCCATCTTGTATTTCACCCCCAGACATGATGGACACTAATGCATGTTCTAGGAATGCTGGGTAAGTGTGATGTGATGATGGAGGGTCATTTGTAATAGATTTTCATTAACAAGACATCAGTATCAAATACCCTTGAGGAATGGACATGTTTTGCTTTTGCTTGCAAGTGGTTTTCAAAGTTGTGTGATTAAAAATAAAAATGATTTGTAGCTGCCAAGCTTCTTGGGCAAATGGAGAATCAAGCGCTGTCTTATTGGTTGAAAAGGCAGTGCAGTGTAGTGGAAAGAGAACATTGCATCTGGAGTCAGAGAACCCAGGACTGAGTTCTGTTTTCCATCTACGAGCTCTGTGACTACAGCAAGATGCTTGACCTCTGACCTCAGTTTCCTCCATTATAAAACATGAGTAATCACAATAATTTACATTTTGTACATCTCAGTATTGTTGTCAAGACTACATAAAAGTGAGCTGTTATTATTTACCCCCTTGGCTCTGATCACCAGATTGTGTGAAGGTATTTTCAATGACAGTGGTGTTAAGAAGACTGATACCTGATTTGTGGATTAGCTATTTTATGGCAGGGCCTTTTCTGAGCATAACTGATATATTTCAAGAGTAAGGTGTTTTGAAAGAAAAGGGAATGCAAGAGGAAGAAGGTCAGATGAGTTAGAATCTGACTTAGGGTGATACCCATCTTTTCATCGTCACCCAGTAAAACTCAGATTCCCTCAGAGATCAGTGTAAGGTTAAATTAATTAGCGTTAAAGTAGAAGAAATGACATCTACACTTAAATCTCCCTTTTATAATGCCCCCAAAACATGAACTTGAACTTGCAGCCCCATACGATTAGCCATCTGGCAGAATGTGTTTGGCAAGATGGTGGTGG
Source organism: Potorous gilbertii (assembly GCA_028658325.1). Lineage (NCBI taxonomy): Eukaryota > Metazoa > Chordata > Mammalia > Diprotodontia > Potoroidae > Potorous > Potorous gilbertii. Next base: position 268,888,402 of record CM053771.1, on the reverse strand, counting down.
TGGCTGTGGTTGTGCGGATTCTGATATTCCCGGTTTAGCCTTCCTGCACCATAACTGAGCCCAGGAGAAAAACAAATGCGTTGAATTCGTGTTATTTTACAAATACACTTCTTGTACCCTTGCAGCCATTTTTTCAAGAAACTTTAGGAAGGGAAGAGACTCAGTAAAAATGAAATATCCCATTTCTGGGAAAGGTGAGTTTTTCTGGGTGTAGTTAGTATATTGCAGGGGGTATGTTGCCCCCATCTAATGCATTTAACATATAATATATTTACCTATCTATGTATGTATTTTATTATTCTATTGGACTATAAGCTCCATAGGGAGAGTGTATTTTATCTAAACTTAACTTTGTTTCATTTACCCCCAGCATCTAGTACAGTCTTATGTACAAAATAGGTGCTTAATAAGTATTTGTTGAATTCATCACTATTTTCTCCAAAGCTGGGTGATAGTGATTCAAGTCATAAGGATTTCCTCTGAATTACACTCTTGCTTCTCAGGAGAGTGAAAGGACTTGAAAATGAAAGCTTAATTAATAATGATGACCACAGAGATGACAACAGCCCCTGTTTCAGTAGGCACTTTAGGGTTTACAAAGCCCCTTTCCTCATATCAGCCTTCGAGGCAGGATATAATTATGTAGCAGTTAGTAAAACTCAAGTTATCCTTTCTTCAGATATAGTTCATTTATTCCTTCATTCAACATATATTCAACAGACATCCAAGACTATTCTTAGTGCTAGAGAGGAGGCAAAGATGTATAAGAACCCATTCCACTCCCCCAAGGATTTTACAGCCTAGTAGCTTTTCATGTGGGGCTTTTGACTCAATAAAGATGACTCAAGCAGTGTGGTATAGTAGAAAGAACATGTGACTTAGAGTAAGAAGATTTTGGGTCCTAGCTCAGCCACTTATTAGCTAAGGGACCATTGCACAGAATCACTGAAGTGGAAAGTACCTCATTTTAAAATACAAGCTATTATTATTTACCCCTTAGGCTTTAATCACTGGATGGTGTGGAAGGCTTTTTCTTCTTAATGCCAATATTGGTGATAGGACGAATATCTGCAACGTAGATTAACTATGTTATAACTGGGCTTTTTCTGAACACAATATTATTATTTCAAGGGTAAAGTGTTCTGTAGAAGAAGAAAGTGGAGAACGTAAAGGAAAGAGGGTCTAGGGTCACAGGAGGGACTATCATATAATCCAACTTGTACCTGAGAAACATTTCTCTCTACCATATGTGTGACAGATGGTCATAGAAGCTTTGCTTAAAAGCATTGTGTGAAGGATAACTTCTAACGTCTTCCACGTTTGAATAGCTCTTATTATTAGATTTTTTTCCTTCACCTCTCTGGGCCTCAGTTTCTTTATTTGTAAAGTAAGAGGATTGGACTAGGTAGTCTAAGTCCTCTCCAACCCTAATAATGTATGATTCTGTAATATGACTGGCATTGCTCATTGTATTGATGTTGTAATTAAAAGCAATACTGTGTCCATTGAAAGTCCTTTAAAAAATCATGTTGTAGAAACACTCTATAAAGCATTTGAATCAACCAGCAATAAAGAAAACCAGTTTCATTAAATATTGTTTTTGGAAGAAAAAAATAAATGCAACCTTATGTTGATGTCTTTGATGAATTCTTGCTTTTACTACTGGCCATGATAGCCATGTTTATTCTAAGTGTGGGGATAGGTATTATGGAGTGGAGATGTTTACCTTTGTGCAAACTCTTCTGGAAGAAAATGTTCTTCTTTCCAGTAATGGCATCGCTTCTGAGGAGGAACATATCAATTTAACAGTTGCACATAATGGAGGCTTTCAAGAGAGGAACCATGGAGTGATGAATAGAGGTTCAGTGTTGAAATCAGGCAGACCTGGGCTTAAGACTGTCATCTGACATGTGCTAGCTGTGATATGGATAAGTCACTTAGCCTCAGTGCCACAGATGTGACTCTAAGTCAGAGACAAATTGCTGATCTGCATTGGCAAAGGAGATCTTAACACTGGGAGCTCTTACGCAATGAAATAACAGCTGTCTTCTCTCATTTCTTACATGCTCTTCCCCTACCCCTACTCCCTGCCACCAACTCTGCCAAGATGCAGTGGTTTGAGGGCTATGAAAGCACAACAGTTCATAAAATATTGGCAGAACACTAATTTTCTTTTGTCTTCAGTGTAGTGGCAAGTGTATTGGTCATGGAAACAAGAAGATGGAGATTAAAATCCTACTTCTAACATTAATTATCTAGTCACTGAGCCTCAGTTTCCTCATTTGTGAAAACGAGATTAATATTCCTGCAGCACTTACTTTACAGGGTTGTTGAGAGACAAATGAGATAATGTATGTAAAACACTTTGCAAAGTGCTGTGTGTTAGTTATGATTCATAATTTAGAAGTATTATTACAAATGGCTAGAGACTTGGGCTGCTGGCCAGTGAGTTGTATCAGAAATGCTTACAGCACTTGGCGTATATTAGGTGCTTAAAAAATACTTATTGATTAACTGAGAGAAAGCAGCTAGCCTGAATAATCAGGTCAGAATATGAATTGTTAGATTAGGTTGTACAGTGACCAGACTAACCACATTGGCATATGGCAGGTACTCAGTGAATACTGTGCAAATGATTGATAACATTCAGACCTTAAAATAGAATTAATTTTTCAGGAGCTATAGACCCATAGAGTTTCCAAGCAGGAAGCGGTCTAGATATCATCTAGTCCATCTTCCTTATTTGCAGATGAAGAAACTGAGAGCCAGGCAATGCAGGACCCTTGTCCAAAGTCATACAACTAGAGCCAGGACTTGCTGGTTTTGAGTTCTTTTCACTATATCAACATGCCTCTTAAAAATCTCTTAAAAAGGGGGAGGACTTGATTGATGTACACTCATGATAGAAGCACAGTGCCTGACTTTGACATTAGATGGACTTGTTTTCTATTTATTAATCTCACTAGCAGGTGGGGCTGGAATAGCTGTGCATCATGCAATCTCTGTAAGAGCCACAAGGGGGAGCTCGGAGCTTGAGCTATCCTAGTTCATAGGCTCATAGGTTTAAAGCTGGAGGGTGGCTCTTAGAGATAATAGAGTGTAAGCATCTCATTTTGCCAGTAAGGAAATAGGCTCAGAAAGGTTAAGTGATTTGCTCATGGTCACACAGCTAGTATGTATCTAAGGTGGGATTTAAACTTTGGTCTTCCTGTTTCCAAATGCAACACTCCATTTACTGTGCCATGCTGGATCCTTCTCACATATGGAAAGACAACACCTTGTCTGAAAGCAGATTTCAAAGCTCTTTGCACATGCTCAGACTCGCCTTCTTGGGTTCCCATGGCTCGCAGAAACCACAGTTTATAATAGTCTAGTGGGTGAACATAAAAATTGTAATTTATTTGATTTATATGCCCGCATTACTCCTAATACTCTAATCTCCTTCTTAATAGAATGACCTTAAAGCACTATTCATTTTCATAATAGATTAGAGCATATTTATTTAATTGAATTAAAAATAAAAGGTACAATATTAAAATTGCTAAGTGGCTAAGACCACTGAGCACTCTGAGAAAAGCTGGAAAACAACTCCTCATCTTGCACAGACTTCAGCGCCTATAGCTACACCCTAATGACCTTGTTAGAGGATCAAGTACTTACTTTAATCCCAAGCTGGTTGGAGGAAAAAGGAGGTATCATTTCACCAGTATCTGCTCTTTAGGTTGACATGCCAGGTATAAGTTCTCTGCTTTCGATGATTCATTAAGTCCTAGAACAGCAGATTCTAGGACCAGGGTAGTTGTGGACTCCTTGAAGAGACTGCTACTGTTTTCTTACTGAAGTGTACTGAAACTTTCATTCAGTACACTGCTTTATTATTGCTCTACCATGTATCTCTTAGGTGTATCTCGGGGATCCAGGTAGCTGTGAACTCACTGACAATTTGCATACTGCCAGCACAGATTTTCTCATTCCATGAGGGTGGGGATCATTCCCTCCTTGATGGGAAGGGTGATGCCCATCCTCTATCACACTTCAAGCTCACTACATTTCACCTCTGTTTATTTTGTATATTTCTCGTGGGTCTTCCTCTGACTTTTTCTTATGTGTTTCCTATAAAGTACCAGAGCTTTCTTTTTCTTTAAAAATGTTCCACTGCAGCATGCCATCGAATAAACTTAAGCAATTTACTTTGTTATTTCCCTGTGGCTTAAAAAAAATACCCCAAAACACCCAACCACCGCCCATCTCTTTGGTATCTTCAGAATGGAAATAGTACAGGGAAATGCAAAAGAAAAGAAAACCCAAGTTGTTTCCAACAGGATTTGCATTCTCCATTCAAGGAAAGATTTTTCAGTCTTTGCAAGATTATACAGGGTATATTGGACATCTGCATATATACATCATAAATATCCTGATAATTATCAAAATCCAATACATTTAAAGTAATTATCCCCACATAACAAATCCTTATTCCATCTATATTAACATGGCATGCATTCAATACAATTCAGATCACATGAGTGAGAATAACAGTGAATAACTGAAGGTCTAGATTACATGCTGAACATATTCATGCATAGCAATGATAGTACATGCATAGAATTGGTACAAAATAAAACATCAAAAAGCAAAAAAAGACATAAAACATACCTTCATACCTAATACACAAATCGATACATATTGACTTATCATTTGTATCCATGTATACAATAGATGTGCATGTGTTACTGATGTTGTCTAGTGATATATACACACACCCAACACACACATACACAAACATACATAGATGTATATATGTGTGTGTGTGTGTGTGTGTGTGTGTGTGTGTGTGTATAAAGCAAGAATTATTTTGTTTTTGTACCTCCAATGCCTAGCATAATACCTGGCTCATAGTAAGATTTGTTGGTTGATTGGTTAATTCTGCTACTTCTGCAACATTCTAAGTGATGTTGACTACTGGTCAGGTTTTTTAACTTGTGACCTATTGACCATTCTTTATCCATATCTGAGTTGGTCTCTGACCTATAAGTGTGTAATGAGTTGAACGATGGTGTAGACTGGATATTATCATTTTAAGACACTGCCAACTGTTAATGAATCCTAGAGGTCTCCACATCTGAAAAAAAAGGGGTTCATCCTTTTCACATCTACCCACAACCCCATCAGGGGCATCTGGGATCTCCCTCTCAGACTGTCAGAGTTTGTGGATTTCCCAATAGGAAATGGAACACAGTGGTTCCTTTATGTGAATTTTTATCTAGCTTAGGCAATCCCTTTAAAATTGGCAAATCTAGGTCTGCTTGGCTCACTGTCCATCAGTCCTTTTTCTGCAACTTACAGAGAAATACAACTGATTCACCTGTGATTGTGATGAATTGTCTTTGTAGCATTCCAATTATTCGCTCCAGTATTTTGTAAACAGTTAAGTTGCTCAGTTTCTCAGCTACTTCAGACACATTTCCATTGGTCTGCTATCTAATGGTGTTCCTTGAACACCAATATGTCCCCACAGGACTTACCACCTTGCTAAAGTTCTTGACGCTTAACTGGAGCATCATACCATTCTTTGTTTTTGTAGGTGTTGCCTGCTGAGACAACGTTTCTTTCAGTTTATGTCTCTGCTTAGAAATGTAAAACTGTATCCTCTTTCTGATAATATCACTTTCTGATACTCCAAAGCACAAGTCATTCAGTAGGTATGACTCTCACTCAAAAATCAACAAATATTCTGGAAAGCTTGTGCTATCATTTCTGGTAGCAGTGATAGAAATGCTGTATTTTGACTCCACCATTAACTGACTCCATAGAGTCTCAGGCCTTGGGATTCCCAGCATGAATAACAATATATGACCAAAACTTTCAGGCTGAGAGAAGGTTACAATCACAATTAGTAAGATGTAATTTTAGATATTTTTTTTATGACTTTCAAAGCCAATACTTCTTCAAACAGTTTACTACCTTGATCAGAATAGACCTTGACAGAGAGTCCATGTATTGAAAATATTTCTTCCTTAATACTTTAGCAAGTTTTTAAAAAAATTATAGATTGAGTATGTTTGTTCATAAGGGGTAAAATGGTCAGTTACCACAAAGATATGGCTTATGTCTTTTCTTTATAGACAAAAGTCAATGTACACAGTCTCTAAAGTAATACTAGTTCTTATATTCAAATAAGCATCATGAATTGATAATATAGTCCTTTAAATACATGAACACTAGTTGAGACTTCTTAGCCACATCTATTATTATTCTGGGCAGGTAAAATTGGCTTTTTATCAGTTCAATGGTACTCTATTGGTAGAAAAGACAAAGTCATCACATCATGCCTTCTAGATCACAGAAAGAAAATCTTGGGTAACATCAACTTCTTCTTTGTACCATGTGTTAGATCAGTTATAGTCCAGTTTGCCACAGCACTGCACAGTTCCAAATTCTGCTATTGTTTCAACAATAGAATACTCTCTAGGAAATGAAAACATATTTTTAAATGTATTTATTTATTTTTAGTTTTCAACATTCACTTTTGTAAGACTTTGATTGAGTTCTAAATTTCCCTCCTCCCTCATTCCCCGCTTCCCCAAGACAGCCTGCAACCAGATATAGGCTATACAAGTACAATTATATTACACATATTTCTACATTAGTCATGTTGTGAAAGAAGAATCAGAACAAAAGAGAAAAACTGTGAGAATGAGAAAACAAAACAAAAAACAAAAAAGAGAAAATATTTCAATTTGCATTCAGACTCCATGGTTCTTTCTGGATGGATAGCATTTTCCATCATGAGTCTTTTGGAATTGTCTTAGATCATTGCATTGCTGAAAAGAGCTAAGTCTATCAAAGTTGGTCATCTTACCATGTTGCTGTTACTGTGTAACTGTTATAATGTTCTCCTGGTTCTGGTCGCTTCAACCAGCATCAGTTCAAGCAAGTCTTTTCAGGTTTTTCTGAAAACTATCTGCTCATCTCGTATGGAACAATAATATTCCATTATATTCATATATCACCACTTGTTCAGCCATTCCCCAATTGATGGGCATCCCCTCAATTTAGGAAATGAAAATTGAATCCTATAAGTTTATTTCCTTTCTTTTTAGTTTGTATTATTTTTAAAAGTCCATCACCACCAATTAGCTCTTGCTCCTACTCATCCAAAGATAACTGAGACAAAGAGGATTTGTTTGGTGACTAAAATTCACAAATCCTAATCGCATACTTTCTGATGGCAGTTCTATATTTGCAGAAGCATTTCGATTCTACTGAGGTCCAACTGCTTGGTTATTACAAGTAGCTTTTACCCCTTCTAGGAATATCACCATCACTTGAGTGTCATGTGACTTACTGGACAAAGCATCACTATTCATGTTAATATAATACCTACCCCCCTGTATGTACTCCCTTCCAGTCCCCTCCCTCCATTATATGGAATGTGTCCACCTGCTTCCTCTGGGTTGGCTCACTCACCTCAACCTATTCTTGCACTGTGAAGTGTGACTTTCTACCAAGCAGTTCCTAGAGATAACCCTGTGATATGAGGAATACACTCATATTACTTGCCATTGTAGTTCTAGGATCCCACTGATGTGTTTCCTATGTACACAAAACCAATTATTCACAACCAATGATAACTTTAAGTGTTAAATATAAAATATTTGACAATATGACAAAAGCAAAAATAATCAACATCTCACTGTTACTCAATATAAGATAAATGTAGGCATAATCAATACAACATGGTTCACACATGAACCTGGTTCACCCTCTCCCATCAATGCATAGAGCACTGGGAGTACGGGGTGGGGGGGGAGAGTGGAATATACTTATAGAAACCTGGAAGCAATATGCATGAGTGAGGACAACCTGTTTTCTCAGGGCAACTGAAGGTTTTGAAGTCCTTGGTCCTTTCATGAGTAGTCTATACCACATGAAACAATTTATTTGCTAACCACTTCCTTTTGCTTCTCTTTCTGGCCAAATTCACTCCTCTTTGACCCTCCTTCTGATAAAGCAGTGACAAGCTCTTTTGATCATCCTCTGAATCTTTTGATCTCCGAATCTGATCTTTCAATCAACCACTTAAGTTGTGTTATGCTATTGTAATGATAAGTAGTTCTCTTAAGCCAGATGACTGCAAAACTCCTCAGGTTATATCAATTATTCTAGCCAGCTCTTCACTCAACAGAACAGTGATTTGTCCAATCAGTTCCAATCTATACTTACAGTACAGCAGCTGAAAAGCTTGTCTTTCTTCTCTTCTATTCCCTCTCAGACTAGAGGGATGCATAGAACTCAACCAGGCATTTCTGAGGTTTCACTTTCCCCAAATTTCAGACATTTATAAAGGACAGTAACTGAGTTTGAGGAAAAATTCAGCTCTCTTTCAATTAGAAGGTCCTCAGGTCTTGCTTTCTTTTTAAGTGACTCCAGCTCTAGATGGGTTCAATACCCTGTTGAGTTTTTCCAGTACTCTCAATGACTCAGATCAGTCTCTTGGTGCTCAGTGAATCATCCCTTCATTATGAGGAAAAATTGACAAAATCTACCTTTTTTGTTAATTATGAAACTAACAATCCTTATTTATTTACCATACAGAGTCCATAGAGTTATTTGATTTATTATTTTGTGAGTTTTAATCTCTAAAGCTCTAAAAATAAACAAGGCAACACAATACCTTGGTCATTTCTCTGTCCTCTAAGTTCCCTACTCAGTCCTCCTATGTGAGTTTTAAACTAAAAATGATGACAACAGAAAACCATACATCTTCAAATTCAGAGTAGCCGCAAAAAAGGAAGAATAACAGATGAAATACCCTGAAATTCACAGGAGACAAGATCCAAGCAAACGATTTCTTCTCACTTGAATTTTATAAATTTTTAATAATCAAAAGTTCTTTTTCTGCTCCCTTTTTTGTAATCAAATTGCTCACATACCAAAGGGACAAGATTGTAAATGTTTTTTGATCAAGTCACAGTTGGCTTATGCAGCTAACCATCTTTGGCAGGCAGCATTCAAATTGGCACTAGATAAAATATAGATGAGTCAGTTGTTATCTGTATGCACAATAAATATAGTTCCCTATGTACGGTCTTTGACCTTCTCTATGATAGACAACTTCAAAATCAGCAATTATAATTAGGTTCACTGTCAGCAGATTTTTTTTTTTCTGGAAAACAAGTTGATTTCTGAAGACCATGGTCCTTTTTGTATAGAATTTTCCAAAGCCTTCTAGGTTATCTTAGTATGCAGGAAAAAAGATTTGTTTAGTCTACCTATGACAATACTGCAGTATATGTGAGGAAGCTGACCAAGTCCTTGAAAGTTCGTTCACATTTCTCATTCTAGGGAGACTTGCCCTTAGGGTAATCATGGTAGAGACATGAGAGTAACTAAAGTCAGACTTCTCTGGATTTTTTCATATATTAGAGGAATCAGAGCTCTTGCGACATTTTCTGACATTATTTGCTTATATCATCATGTAGCTTCTATACAGATATTCAGGTATTCATTCTCAGCTTGTTAATTGCAGTATTCTACTAATAGCTTGAAAAGGCTAGAGTTAGTCATAGTCGATGCTGTTATACCAGAAATATTTTCTGTGTCTAAGCATGATAGAATAAAGATAATTACCCTAATAATACCATATACAATATATAATACCAATATCATAACACTCATGGTAAAGTCTAGCTTTTTCTTCTCCTTTTCCCTTCTTTTTGATACCAATGACTTTCTCAAGCAAAATTCAAGTTTAGTCGGATGTAATCCATGTTCTTGTCACTCAAACCATAGGAGTTTCTTCTATAGGCTGTACAAGAATGGTTCTTAAATGTTTCTTAAAAGGACCAGAACATAATGATCCCTTGGGATCCACTGTTGAACACACCAAGACTCTCTACAGCTTTCTTCTTCACTCACTTCATCTTCACAAGGTACTTTGAGTTCCAGGGGAATGAATGTATAAAATAGGTGATGAGGTTAGGCTTAACGTTTTGGGTTTGAAGGGTAATTTCTGTTCCTAGCTCTATCCTCATTTCCTGAAGCCAATTATTTGAAATTTATCTTTTGACCCAACAGTTCATCATTGTTCTCTCAAGTGTATTCATCATAGCATTACAGCGTCATCACTCAAATATCTGACCAAACACCAACTGAGGCAGAAGAAAATTCTGATTCTTTGTTTGCTCCTATCTGGTGACATTCTTACGTCAAGCTGCTGTGATCACAAGGTCCCTTTCCCTTTGCTTCTCCAAGTGGAACTTTGTTGTCCTCGAAAGTTTTCTATAAGCTCCTGCCTTCAAATAGGCAACCAGTGGTGCTCTCACATTTATGTTCTTTTTAATTGTTTTCTTTAAATAGGTTTTTATTGGTATGTTTTGTTTTTATATCTCCTGTTGTATCCTTTCTCTTTCCCCTTCTATAGTCATATTTTATAACAAATAATTTTTTTAAAAATACAAAAAAGAGGAAGGAAAAAAATCCACCAAAACCAATCAATGCATAAAAAATTTGACTGTATATGAAATGTTTCACACCTGTGGAAATACCTCTCCCTATCCCTGACCTCTTCCATGGAGAAAATATGTATTTTCAAATCTCTTCTTGGGGGACAAGCTTATTCTTTATAATTTTACAACATAATTTTTATTATTTCATGGTTGTTTTTTTCCTTTTATACTCTTACAGACATTATGCATATATTTTTTTCCTTGACTTTGCTTATGTTTTTTAAAATCAGTTCATGTCAGTCCCATTTGGACCCATCCTATCTGTCATTTCTTACAGCCTGGTAATATTCCATTCTATTCATATATCACAATTTGTCTAGCCATTTTCTTATGATTTGTTTTCAGTTCTTTATTATATTGATGGTTTCTTGTATTTCAACTGTGGCTTATTGTAATAGGAGTTAAAAATCTTCCCCACCCATTAATAGGCCTTAGATGGGGCTATTAAGGTAAGCTTGATTAGGGGAGGCTTCTTTTATAAGAAGCCCTACACTTTTTGTTGATTGCTAATGTGGCACTGGGTCATGGGTCATGCCCTCCAGTTCTGAAAAGTGTATATATATTCTGAGGTGAGGTTTTGCTTTGGGGCCTAAATCATTGGAAGAGTTTTTGTGCGATTAGGCCAGATGAGACTGAGTAGTCGTTAAGGAGCCTTCCCTTTCCTTCCCTCCCACTCCTCCCCTCCTTCGAGAACCCAGATGTTGGTGCTTCTCTCTCTGGTAAAGAGGTATGTGTTGTTTATGGTCAGATAGTTTGAAGCCCTGTCTGTTGGTCTTTCTGTTTGTAATTTCTGCTTGTATTTTCTCTGCATTCAGACTTTTCCCCCTGAATTAAGTGAACGATATATGTGCTTGATTAAAGTAGATTGTTACTCCTTTCAGGGTTGCTTTCCTTAGAAAAACAGATCCAAGAATCTGTGCGGCAGGCCTTCCTGTGTATGCCAGGGTACTTGCTGTTACACCTATTCAGGATAAGATATTTGGAGTATTTGTCTTTGTATCCTGAGCAAGCAACAGAGCGCATTGCAAGTGGTAGACACTAAATAGATATAAATACTTGTTGATTGAGATCGATCTGTAGTTGAATTTGGATTTTCCTGTGTTAGGTTGTTCTGTGCAAACTCAGTCTACTCCTCATGTAATTTTACTCTAATAACTCATTATCACTTACTCATTTATTTTTTTCCTTTCTAATATCTGGTTGTGCTATCATCTTGCCATGATGGTATAGACCTTTGCCCACTTGCTGTCTAACATTGTCAGCTTCCTCTATCAGCCTTCTGAGGACTCTAGAATCCAATAAATTCAGAGAGATTCTTGTTTTTGTGCTGAATGGCAGTCATAAGAAACTTGCATATACTTCATGTGCATCATGGTCGCAGTCACAATAGCCTCTCTCTAGCCTTTGAAAATGTTGATACTATGTGACTTCAAAATTTTCATCCTTTAGACTCCACCAAGTATTAAAAATATCCCTTTAGGAATAATAGGTAACATTTATATAGTGCTTTATGGTTTGAAAGTGCTCTACAAATATTGTTTTATCCTCACAACTATTCTGGAATGTAAGTACTATTTTTATCTTCTTACATATGGGGAAACTGAGGCATAGCGTGATTAACCGACTTGCCCATGGTTACACCTAGTTAAGTGTCTGAGACTGGAATTGGACTTAAGACTTCCTGACTTTAAGACCAATGCTCTATCTACTGTACTATCTAGCTACCTCATATAATTCTGGAATTTTGTAACGTAATTGCAGTAATTTGGTTGCATTGCTGAAGCAAGTATCCACTGGGTCTTCCTCAAGGCAATGAGTCCTTTCCAGAAAAAAATTCCTCATTTGGGCCTATGACTGCCCTGTGGTATAGAGTACTTAGAACCAACATAATATGTGGATTTAAGTATCCTTTCCAAGCTCATTTAGGTATTTCTGTGTGCTCACTGGCAATTCTCAGCTCATTATAGTTTGAAATTAGCTAAGAAAATCTTCCTCTTTTGAGAAAAGCTAAATGACCAGTTTCCAAATACATTCTCATGCTTTGACCACATCAGTAATTTTTGAATAATCACATATTTCTGGAAATTTAAAGAAAAAAGGCCAAATCTTTTCTGCCTTCCTCATACCTATTAGTGCTTATTTATATTCCTACATTTTCCCTTTTAATTCTTTTACAATATTCTTATTTCTATATCCAAGGTTTATTCTTAGAATTTAAAGGCCTCTATGTGTTTCTCTGTGTATCCTTTTACAATATTCTTATTTCTATATCTAAGGTTTATTCTTAGAATTTAAAGGCCTCTATGTGTTTCTCTGTGTATCACTGTATACATAATACCTCTATTACATTCAAATTTGAGTTAAAATTCTATTCAACAAAGCATGTATGGAAATAGTATACAGTACCTTGTGATAATGATATATTAAAGCATAAGTCAACTGTTAGCAAGGGTAAGATAGACAATGGCAATGATCTCAACTCCATACTCAATTAAAACCCAGCATAATCAATGGTAATTTCATAAAACATAATTTCAAGCAGTATTGATTAGCGAGAATCAATACCACATTAGGGCAAACAACATTGGCACAATGACAACATACCATGCACTTGGAATCGTATGGGACAAGCTGGGTGGTTCAGAAGACAGCGTCCCAAAGGGAAAAATAAATGTCCAATCCTAAGCTGGAAAGAAAATGCTTCCAGTGAGGAAAAGAGAAAAAAGGAAAGACATTTTTAAAGGAAAATTTAAAAAGCAACAACAAAATTATGATGCTGACAATTCTAGCAGAAAAAACATCCATTAAATCTTAAACTGGAAAGAAAACAATTTTAGTGAAGAATGTGAAAAATTGAAAATGAAATAAAATAATTTTCAAAAAAATTCAAGCAAAAGGAAATATTTTCAAGTTTAAAACTCACAAAGCTTCTAAATAAAAAATATTATTCTCCAGGACCTGCTACATGAAACACTCACATGATACTTTGTGTTTCACTTTGACACTGTGGGATTTCATCCATTCATGTCATTAGAACATGCAATTGGAATAGATGATGAGACAAATTCCACAGGAGCCACAAGGTGGCGCTCGGAGGTCAAATTGCTCTAGCTCCCAGGTCACTTTCAGTAATTTTCTTACATATGCTGGCAAATACAGAATTTCTGACCTTTGCTCCCAAATGGAGGGACGCCCATGTATTTTCTCCTGAGTTTTCACAACTTCCAGATTTCCATTCTCCCAGATCTGGTTTAGCCTAGAATGAGAAGGTGGAAATTATAACGTATTTGGCTTATTAACCTCAGTTACCATTAAGATTCTGATCTTCTAAATGTCACTGGAAAATGTACTGGAAAGACCACTCACTTACATTATAAATTAGAATACATTTGCTGATTGCAAGAAAAAAAAATAAAGGATACTACATTAAAATTGCTGAGGAGTTGAACACATCCATTCCTAGAAAAGTTATGTATCCTATTTTCTCCCCTACTAGTCCTCAGTGCCCATAGTAGGTACTTAATAAATGTCAATTGACTGACTGATCTCAATGATTTCAGATAAATGAGTCTAGAAAAAAATTTCTAAATTCTTGGAAGAACTAGAACATGTGATTATGAAGCTGCCATTTCTGATGGTGCAAGGCTAGGAGAGGTACTTCAGGTCTGGGAAAGGGTAAATGCTATCCCCATTTTTTATGAGAGGGAAAAAGATGTAACTTCAACTAGGCTGGTGAACTTGACTGATTCCCAGTAGCATTTTGGGATTCTTTCTTGAAGAGATGAGTTATGAGTACTTAGAATGCTCTCCCTCATCTCTACCTTCTGGTTTCACTGGCTTCCTTCAAGTCCCTGCTAAATTTCTATCTTTTGCAAGAAGTCTTTCCCAGTCCTCATTAATTTTAGTGCCTCCCCTCTGAGACAACCCTGCAATTTATCCTGTTGAGAGAAATTATTATTTCTCTCATATTAATAATCAGTCATTGAATTAGGACCAGATCTTGTTCAGAAATTTGTAGGCTGTTCAGGACATGGAACTGAAGGACATTGTTGTTTGATGAGATTGACCAAATCCCCTGGGTACATGCTTTTTGATCCTGGGTAGACGTGGTTGCTCTAACCAACTAGAGAACCTTACAAAGAATTTAATCTGAGGTGAATTCTGGCCCATTGTGTTCTTTTCAGGTGTGGGTGGGTGTAGATCCTCTGTCTAGGTTGTCCAAGCCTTGGGAAATGAAATAATCAAAGTCACATTCCCTTATCCCCTCATTAGAATGTCTCCACCTCTCATCATAATATTAATAATTGTTAACCAATCAAAATCAATTGCCACCCTCAGGAACACCCAACCCACTCTTGCAAGGACATATAAGTGTTGAGGGGGTTCCATGAGGGGTCTTTGATGTTTGAAAGTGCCACTCCTTTTATCTATCTGCTAGCATGATTAATATTAAAGATCATTAGACCTAGCAACTCTCTTGAATTTTTTATACATCATACTGATATATTTTATACATCCGCTTATTTATACATGGATATGTACATTTTTTTCCCCATTAGATCGTGTGCCCCTAGAGATCATCAACTTTCTTTTGCCTTTCTTGTATCTTCAGTGCTTAACACAATGTTTAGCACGTGGTAGACACTTAAATATTTATTTACTGCCTTAGAAAGGGGAACGATGATCACCATAACCTAGTCACGCCACATTTTTCATTTTTTGACATGCACACTATGAATAAAACAACCAATAAGTATTTATTAAGGGTTTACTATGTGTCAGGAATTGTGTTAGGGGCTGAGAATGAAAGAACAAAGGATGAAATGGTTCTTACCCTCAATGGGGTGGACTTCTGATGAGGTAGACAACCAGTGCCTATAAAGATATACTCTGCAACAGTATAAATATAAATAAATAAACAATATAAACACATACAAATCAAAGTAATTAAATTTAAGGTAGTTTGGGAGGGAGATCAGGAAAAGCTTCATGAAAAAGTGACTCTTAGAGGAAGAAAAGGAGAGTACTTTGTCAGCAAAACATTTGACAGAGTCTTTCATGCAATCATTGTTGCTAAGATGGAGAGACATAGGCTGTGCAGGTAGAGCAGGGAGATTGGGAGGCTGTAGGACTGTCAGTCAGAAGGGAGCTCAGGTGATGCTGTGCCCAAGATAAGGGAGTAATCATTCTAATATTTTTGCCAGTACAGCAAACCACTAAAACAAGAAGCAGCGCTAGCATTTCTGACTGAACTATTTGGAGATGCCAGAAACTGGGGTGGAAACTGATGACTTATGTCAGTCAGCCTTAAAACAGGGGTGAGGAATTGTGGTGGTGAAAAAGGGTTCGGAGGAAAGTCAGTGGAGATACCAGGGAATGCTGTAAGGTGCTTGGTTACTCAAGGTAATTTGTTTTTATTTCCTCCTTGTGATATCTTTGTGGCACAAGGGAGCTGTCATGGGAACGTCTACTCATATGTGTTTGTAGGTCTTGCTGCTCCAGTATCCCAAGAAATCAGCAACAAAGAAAGTGATGCTCTAATTTTGCCCAGCGCTGTCTGCTTGAATCATACTGCTGAATATATTTCTGATTTCTGTCCCTAAGGCAGAGTGGCACCACTGTCACCATTTAACAATCTGCATCTTGATATTGTTAGATGAACTCAGGATTAGCTAAGTGATCAGATCTAAAAAACAGCGGTTAATGGATCAATATCAGGTGGGAGCGGGGAGACTGCAGAAGCATCACAGAAATCTGTCCCTGGCTCACTTTTATTCAGTATTCTCACTAATGACTTCCATAGAGGCATAGAGGACATGCTATCAAATTCTTAGAAGGCACATAGCTGGGAGTAGTAGCCAATACCTTGGATAATGTAATCATAATTCAGAACTGATCCTGACAAACTAAAATGATACACTGAATCACTTAGATGACATTGAGCAGGGAAAAATGCAGAACTTCACTTAGGGAAGGGATATGCATTTTATATGGTGCTTACTATGTGACAGGTACCATGCGAAGAACTTAAACACTACTGTGTATGTTGTTTGAGCCTCATAACAACCTTGGGAAGCAAAGTGCTGTTACTGTTCCCATTTTACAGTTGAGGAAATTGAGGCAAATAGAGGTTAAGTGACTTGCATAAGGTCACAGAGCTTG
Source organism: Potorous gilbertii (assembly GCA_028658325.1). Classification (NCBI taxonomy): domain Eukaryota; kingdom Metazoa; phylum Chordata; class Mammalia; order Diprotodontia; family Potoroidae; genus Potorous; species Potorous gilbertii. The sequence continues at coordinate 268,871,732 of CM053771.1, read as the reverse complement.
TAAGTAACTGAATTTTGGTTAAAAATGTTCCCCTGCACAAAGACAGGCTAGAAGAGATGTGGTTAGATAATTGTGCAAAAGGTGTGGGTTTTTCAAACTATAATCAATGATAGTCAAAAGTTCTGTGATGTTAAGCATAATATTCAGAAACATGAGGTGATAGTACTTGACCTTGATCAGACTTGAAGTACTCTGTTCAGTTTTTGGGATCTACCTTTTAGGAGGGAAGCCGGGGAGGTGATCAGTTTGGTGAGAAGGCTCACAATTATGTCCTACAAGGATGATTTGAAGGATCCATGGATATTTAATCTGAAAAAGAATAGATCTGAAGAAGGTGGAGTGACATGATAAAAGACAGTCAATTACATAAGAGACCGTCACATTTAATGCTTTCAAAGAGAAGAAACATTGGCCTTGTTCAGCTTGGGTGCAGAAGAGCAATGGGTGCAATTTGGTGGGGAGACAAATTTTGACTTAATCTAAGGAAAAATTTCCTAACAATTAGAGTTATTCAAAAGTAGAGCAGGATGCTTTAGGAGAGAGCAAGTTACCCCTTCATTGCAAGTCTTTAAGCTAAGGCAGAAAGAAACAAGCATATATATTAAATATCTACTAGAGATTGTGCTAAGCACTTTATAAATATTATCTCATTTGATCAAAACAACTCATTTTACAGTTGTGGAAACTGAGGCAGAGAAAGTTTTTTTTTTTTAAGTGATTTGTTCAGCATCACAGAGCTAGTAAGCATCAGAGGCTAGATTTTCCTGATTCACAGCCCATCACTGAGCCACCTAACTGTTGAGATTAGATAACCATTTTTTTCTTGGAGATTTTACAGGAGATTCCCAAGGTTCCATTCCCATGGCTGGCTTGGACTAGGTCATCTTTCCCAAATCTGAGATTCTGTGGTTCTAGAAATATAATTTTATAATTTCTTCCCATTTTTGACAACTTAATACATATTTGTGATACTGTCAAATGCTAGAGATTGTAAAAATCCTCCTTTATCACTTTCTCTTTCACCTAATCAGAAAAAGATATTTTCTTACTTTATTTTTTCTAGTTTTGTTCCATAATTCTCCAGTTTTAGCTTTCTCCAGGGGAGTTGCCAGCTTCATCTGTACACAATAGATTAAGCTTTTACAACAGCCTGTTGCTAGTAGCAATGGCCTGAGAAAATGACCTCCTTTTAAAATCTGTCTCAGTCAGTTCCTTCTAAATTGCTTTCTTAAAGGGCCAACAATCCATTTCAATTGAATATAACTTTTAAGCAGATTTTGAACAGCACATAAAACAACATTCCCATACACTCAAATCCCTTTCACAGCATCATTAGGTAACATTTTCCTGGGAGAAGGGAGCATGTAAACCAGGTCTATGTCTGCTGGAATGGAGTGGGGGAGGGATGGGATGGGGTGGTGTTGAGGTGGGGTTGGGAGGTGAAGACAGAGAGAGATTGAGATTCAGACAGATAGAGACAGAGAGAGGAAGAGACAGAGATACAGAGCCAGAGAGAGACAGAGAGAAAACAAGGATGAAAGGAAACAAATTGGTATTGAGGATGACTATATAATCATGTGTCCACTGGTATGCATCAGGTTTGTTACCCCTCAGAAATCTGTCTAGGAACTCCTAAATTTGCCTTGTTTTTAGCTCTCCCCTAGGACAAATCAGTCCTCCATACTCATCCAGTGTAAGCAAAAAAACCTCCTAACAAACACTTGAATATAAAGTATGTTATTGAAAAGCATGCGTAGAACAGAATGGGATTTGTACCTTAGTTCAGGATGCAAGGGAAGAGGGATACTTCCTGCTTTTTATCCCAGAGTGTCAATAATAATCCTCAAAGAAACAAAACTTACTACAGGAAAGGTCCCAGTAGCATGAGCGGCGTGGGAAACCTTAATGAAGTGAAATCCTGTTTCTTGGTCTGATTTCTTTAGAATCTCAGTTTGTTCCCTTTTCTGCTCTGATATCTGCATGTCTGGTCTGTTCCCATCTCTACTACTGGACCCCCACCATCTGTCCTCTCCAGCACCACCAGATTGTGGTAGCTTTCAGGCTCTGCTTGACTTGACAAGTCTTCTTCGCCATTTGGCTGGTGGTCTGCTTGTGTAGTCTATCCTGTTCCAAGTTCCTCATCAGTGTACCCCGACCCCTTGAAAGTCCCTGAGTTATCCTTGAGCATAGCTTTCCTTTTCGCAGAAGTCTTTCAATCTTAGGCTTATGACATTATGGGGAAACTAGTCTATTTTTAACAACATGTACTGAGAGGTGTTGATGAAATGAAATACTCCCTCAGTTAAAAAGTTTGCAGTGCCTACAAATTATACAGAGTATAGGTATTAATGTACATGTAATAATATAAATGAAGTTGGGATACATACATGTCATATATATAAATTATATGTATATATATGATTTATAGGTAACTATAACACCGATTGGTTTACATATGTAGTTGCATGCACATAAATCACATACACATAATGTATGGTAGAACTACTGCACAAGTAGGGTTACTTATTAATTACAATTTGCATTTCTCCAGGGGAGTTGCTCATCTTCCTGAATTCAAATCTGGCCTCAGACACTTACCAGCTGTGTGACCCTGGGGAAGTCACGTAACCGTTTGCCTCAGTTTCCTCATCTGTAAAATGAACTAGAGAAGAAAATGACAAACCACTCCATTATTTTTGCCAAGAAAACCCCAGTGGGGATCATGAAAGGTCAGACACAACTTAAACTATTGAACAGCAACATGAGATCAACTGTATCATGTTTGTTCCTAATATCCCTGTATGCAAGTACTACAGAGGCTTATTCCAAGGTGCCTCTTGCTCAGAGCCCAGTGTCCTTAACAGGTTCAGCCAGATGTGATTAAAATGTTAAGGTCTCGTTGACAATGACATGATACTATCTTAGACAACTTGATTACTGCCATATCAAGCACCTACTTAAGTAAATTTCTCTTAAAGTCTTGACCCTGATCAGAATGGATCCCGGCAGAGAAGCCATAAAGGGGGAAAATCCTCCTTCACAACACCTTAGCTACTGTGAAAGCCTGGTTCCTGTTTGGGTTCCCATGGGCATCAACACTAGGAGCTTGCTTCTAGTCTTCTTATCTCTTTGCAGAGACAAGGCCCAGAGACCTGCTGCTTCTCATGGTCTCTTGGTTGGCAGTTCATACCACTCTTCTTTGAACACTGCTAGCATAGGTCTTAAACTTCTAGCACACATCCGCTGCCAACCCGGGTCAGCAGAACTTTTCCTGCATTAAATTTAATTTTCTCATGGTTCAGGTGTTGAAAATCATCATGAATGAATTAATCAATCAATGGAAAAAATATTATTAAGTGCTTATTATGTTCCAGAAACTGTATTAGGTACTGAGGAAATAAATATAAAAGCAAAGACAGCCTGGGCCTTCAAAGTGCTTACGTTCTAATAGAAGAGACAACTCATAAAGGGTAGTGGTGGCTGGTGGAGGGGTTGGCACTTTGGCTCTGAAAAATAGAGGGATTGTAACTGAGGTCACAAGAGAATAAATTCAGATAATCCATCCAGGAACAATGGTAGAGCTGATTTGATTTTGGCTCCAGAAAGCCTGAAGATGTTTTTTAGGTTTGAACATACCAGGACTACCATGTATATTTTCTTGTGGATGTCTATGACTTCCCTGGGAAGATGAAAACACAGAATTATATAACCTAGATATGGTTGTCTTTTTTTTGTTCCACAGAGGTCAAGCTTTTGCATAGACCTTTTAGGCCTTATCTATTCACTGAATGGGTGTATCTCAGTCAAAGTGAACATCTGATAAGACCTTAGCCTAAAAGGGCCAGGGTTATACATTGCATCCTGGGCCATCTCCAGTCGGCCTGATGAAAATTCTGACTCAGGAGGAGAAAGTGAAACTGGTGACCTTGCACAGCCCTCCCTCCCTCAAATCAAAGTCAAGTACAAGTCATGTCATCATTCTGATGTTGTGCTCCTCTTCAAGAAAGAACAAACACAACAACAATAGGTTTCATATGCCTCATAAAATAACTGATATAATTGGTACTTGGGACATACTGTCCATCAAAAGAGGACATATTACATTTTCAATCTTTGCTGGCAGAGCTTGACAGACTTTTATGAATCTAGGTGGAAAGGACTCAGGAAAGTCAAGGGAATAGAGCCTAATTCTTTAGGAATCTGTGGCAGCCACTGTCTCTGATCTGTCTCTGGTCCCTTATGACAATCCAGTAGATTGCAACTTCTACTAAATCATTTGTTGAGTTCACACATTCCATGTGTGTCCATCGCACTCATTATAGTAGCAAAACACTGCTTGGCTTCTTTGGATGCCATTCCTGAAGAGGGAATCCTTGATCTTTCCTGCTAAACCAAGGAAGACCTTGCATAATGACCTGGTTTCCAGTGGATATATCTTATCTTCTTTAATGTGGACTGTCTGTTCTGAGTTGCTCTCTTTTTTAGTCTCAGTCTCTGAGCCCACTTTCAGAGCCTGTTTTTGGTTACTATTCAAGTTCTCTTCTTTTAAAAAATATTAATCTATTTTTAGTTTTCAACATTCACTTCCATAAGATTTTGAGTTATTTTCTCTCCTTCCCTTCTTGATTCCCCACCCCAAGATGCCATGCAATCTGATATAGGCTCTACATATACAGTCATATTAAACTATTTTCACATTAGTCATGTTTTAAAGAAGAATTAGAACTAATAGGAGGAATCATGAGAAAGAAGAAACAAAACAAAACAAAAAAATGATACTCTTTGATCTGCATTCAGACTCCACATTTCTTTCTCTGGATGTGAATAGCATTTTCCATCATGAGTCTTTTGGAGTTGTCTTAGATCCTTGCATTGCTGAGAAGATCTAAGTCTATCAAAATTAGTCACTGTGCAATATTGCTGTTACTGTGTACAATGTTCTTCTGCTCACTTCACACAATATCAGATCATGTAAGTGTTTCCAGGTTTTTCTGAATTCTGCCTGCTCATCATTTCTTATAGCACAATAGTATTCCATTACATTCATATACCACAACTTGTTCAGCCTTTCCACAGTTGATGGGCATCCCTTCAGTTTCCAATTCCTGGCCACCACAAAGAGACCTACTATAAATCTAAGTTCTCTTCTTTTCCATATAGTTTGACTCTATTTACCTGATCAATCAGATCATTCTTGAGTAACTATGAGTACATCCTGGGCCTTGTATAGTTGTGGGTACAATAAAATCAATCACTCAATTATAGACCTCTGAGAAATTTAATCAGTTCAATGTAGTTCTTGTACTTCCTGATCACTACACCTTTGATTTTTGCCCTCAGTAATAGTCTCTCCAATCTTAGCACAAAGCTAGCTCCTCTTCCTCCTTTTGGAAGGTAGCTGAAAATTTCACAGAGATACTTTCTTTTTTTTGAGCGAGGGGGATCCACAAGCATTTGAGAACTGTGACCTCAGGGCACTGCATCTCTGAGGTGCATATGATGTTGAAAGGTATAGGACTTTTCCCCCATCCATGGGAATACCCCTAATCTTCACTGGCCATAGATGCAGAAAGGCAGATGGTTGTACTGGCATGTACTGTCTCGGGCCAGTATTAGTTATTCAAAGTAGAATTTCTATGTGTGCCACCAGGTGGTGCTCCAAGGCAGGGTTACCATGCCAAGCTTGGTAGCCAGTGAAGGAATCTGATAACCAAATGAATCTCTTTAGAATTTGTGTACAGGGATTTACCTGGGTTCCCTGTATCTCAGATTTTAGTAACTTGTTCTATCTTGTCTCATGTAGTTTGAGGTGCAAAACATAACGATTGTCAGAATTTGTTTGCCACATACCTTCTTCCTTATTAACGTTTTATCTCCTTGTCAACTTCATATGACCCCAAAGGAGAACACACTACAGTTTACTTTCTTTTTTTTTAATTTTATTTTTTAAAATCTATCTATTTATTTTTAGTTTTCAACATTCATTTACACAAGATTTTGAGTTCCAAATTTTCTCCCCATCTCTCCCTTCTCCTACCTCAAAACACCATGCATTTTGATTATCCCTTCCCCCAATCTGCTCCCCTTCTATCCACCCCTCCCTTCCTTTATCCTCATCTTCTCTCTTTTGTTGTAGGGCAAGATAGGTTTTTGTACCCCATCACCTGTATTTCTTATTTCCCAGTTGCATGTAAAAACAAATCTCAACATTTGTTCCTAAAACTTTGAGTTCCAACTTCTCTCCCTTCCTCCCTTCCCACCTTTCTCTACTGAGAAGGCAAGCAATTCAATATAGGCTATATATGTATAGTTTTACTAAAGACTTCCATAGTTGTCATGTTGTGAAAGACTAATTATATTTTCTTCCATCCTATCCTGCCCCTTATTTATTTTAATCTCTCTTTAGATTGTCTGTCCCCTAAAGTGATTACTTCTTATTACTCCTTCCTCCCATTTGCCCTCCCTTCTATCATCCCTCCACCCCACTTATCCCCTTCTCCCCTACTTTCCTGTAGTGAAAGATAGATTTTCATACCAAATTGAGTGAGCATGTTGTTCCTTCCTTAAGTCAAATGTGATGAGAGTAAGCTTCACTTTTTCCCTCTCCCCTTCCCTCTTTTCCCCTCCATTGAAAAAGCACTTTTTTGCCTCTTTTATGAGAGATAATTTGCCTGGATCTATTTCTCCCTTTCTCCTCCCAATATATTCCTCTCTCACACCTTAATTTTATTTTTTTAGATATCACCGCTTTCTATTCAACTCACCCTGCACCCTCTGTCTCTCTCTCTCTCTATGTATATGTATGTATGTATGTATAATGCCTCCAACTACCCAAATACTGAGAAAAGTTTCAAAAGTTACAGATGTTATCTTTCCATATAGGAATGTAAACAGTTCAGTTTTAGAAAGTTTCTTATGATTTCTCTTTCCTGTTTACCTTTTCATGCGTCTCTTGTTTCTTGTGTTTGAAAGTCAAATTTTCTATTCAGCTCTAGTCTTTTCATGAAGAATGCTTGAAAGTCCTCAATTTCATTGAATTATCATTTTTTTCCCCCTGAAGTATTATACTCAGTTTTGCTAGTTAGGTGATTCTTGATTTTAATTCCAATTCCTTTGACTTCTGGAATATCATATTCCAAGCCCTTCTACACCTTAACATAGAAGCAACTAGACCTTGTGTTATCCTGATTGCATTCCCACAATACTAGAATTCTTTCTTTCTGGCTGCTTGCAATATTTTCTCCTTGATTTGGAAACTCTGGAATTTGACTACAGTATTCCTAGGAGTTTTTCTTTTCAGATCTTCTTCAGGAGGTGATCAACGAATTCTTTCACTATTTATTTTATCCTCTGGTTCTAAAATATCAGGGCAGTTTTCCTTGATAATTTCATGAAAGATGATGTCTAGGCTTTTTTTCTGATCATGGCTTTCATAATTTTTAAATTGTCTCTTTTGGATCTATTTTCCTGGTCAGTTGTTTTTCCAATGAGATATTTCACATTATCTTCTATTTTTTCATTCTTTTGGTTTTGTTTTGTAATTTCTTGGTTTCTCATAAAGAACTATTTTCTTCAGTGAGGTTTTGACCCTCTTTTTCCATTTGGCCAATATTACTTTTTAAAGCATTCTTCTCCTCATTGGCTTTTTGGGCTTCTTTTGCCATTTGAGTTAGTCTATTTTTAAAGGTGTTATTTTCTTCAGTATTTTGGGGGTCTCCTTTAGCAAGCTGTTGACCTGCTTTTTATGATTTTCTTGTATCACTCTCATTTCTCTTTCCATTTTTTCCACCACCTCTCTTACTCAATTTTCAAAATCCTTTTTTGAGCTCTTTCATGGCTTGAGATCATTGCATATTTATTTTGAAGGTTTGGGATGCAGAAATCTTGAATATTATGTCTTCCTCTGATGGTATATGCATTGTTCTTCCTCATCTGAAAGGATGAAAGAAAATAACTGTTCACCAAAAAAGTAACCTTCTGTAGTCTTATTTTTTTCCCCCTTTTTGGGCATTTTCCCAACCAATTTCTTGACTTTTGAGTCCTTTGTCAAAAGGAAGGTATACTCTGGGGACCTGTAAGTTCTCAGTTCCTCCAAGGTGACACAATCAATGGAGAGGAGTTTACTCCTCTCCTGGCTTGCACTCTGGTCTGGGAGCTACCAAAGTTTTTCTGCCCTGAATCTGCAAGCAGAATTCCCTTTTCAGGGCCTCTAGCAGCTCTACCACACCAACACTGTTCTTCACCCCAGGACCATCACTGGTTGTGATCCAGATCAGCAGCTCAATTTCTCCAGGGTCTTTGGGCTGAGGGCTCCAAAAATGGATGCTGCTGTCATAGCTGTGTGGGACCAGGACTAGGGAAGGACCTTGCTCCCTTCTCACCCAGGTGAAAAAGCTTTCTCACTGACCTTTGAAGCTGTTTTTTGGTGTTTGTGGGTTGAGGGATCTGGGAACCATAGCTGCTGCTGGGGATTCTACCCCAGAAGCCTGTTCTGGTTCTGTTCCTACTGGTGCTGCATGGCCAAGGTTGGGCTGTGCTCTGCTCCATGCCCCACCTGATTGACCTTTCCTGTCGGTCTTTCTGGCTGCCTTGGGCTGGAACTCTCTTTCACTCTATCGTTTTGTGGCTTCTGCTGCTCTAGAATTTGTTTAGAGTCATTTTTTTACAGGTATTTTATGGGCTATGTGGGAAGAACTAGACTAGGTGTGTCTTTCTATTTTGCTATCTTAACTCTGCCCCTCCCCCCATGACAGTATACTTTCAAGTATATTTGCTCAAAGGAATTTGAAAAAACACAGTACTGAAATTCCTGACATAGTTATTCCCAAAAAGATCTGAAATTCTAGCTTTCCAAATGCTACACTCATTCTTTGTTAAGGTTTGAAATCTGAATTCTACTCCTGTTGAAGGAACTAATGTACTCAGAAGCCACTTATAGAAGGAAGATATTGAGCTTTCCCCAATATAAAAAGTCACAAATAGGAGAAAGGAGACCATTCAACAAATGGAGTCCCCCCCCCCCCAGTTCCAATTGGAATGGTATTCAATTTCTAACCAATCAACAGGTGAAACCTGGAATCTGATGATTAAGAGAAAGTATTGCTGATATGTTATGTCAACCTATATTATCAAAGCACTCTGGTATCCAAGGTTAATCACCCTATGTTGCAATCTCACTGTCCATGATGTCTCACTTTGTAAAATTTTCTATCAAAGCTTCAAGACATGACTTAACTCCTGGACTGGAACCTCTACTAGACATCTTCCCAACCCCTACTTCTATTCTTTTTGCACATAAATGACAGAAATCAAAGGGAAAGGACTGAGCACTTTGGTACTCTGGTGTTCCATTCCTCTAGATGGTGGATAGTTTTGTAGTAGTCCCTGCAAAATTATAAAAGATACATTTGAACATTTGCAGATATACATTATGATAAATATCAGAATTCAATGCACTGGAGACAATTATCTCAACATCAAAGGCAATTAATTATCCAATGGTACCACTTATATGTCATCTAAATTAACATGACATGTGTAATAAAGCACAAGGCAAAGCATTACTTGACAGAACTGCTGTAATGACTGAACATCTGAACAATAGACAGACTGTATCGTATGGACATATAGCAATAGTACCTGTATGCCATTAGTGTATAAACAAATATAAAAAGACAAGAAACCTAGAAAACATACAGAGTTGACACATATCAACACGTACCAATAGATAAAATTGCATTTAAAGCATATGTTTCAGGCACATTCATTAGTGTTATATGGCAACATGTAAAATCACTTCCATTGTTCCTGCAATGAAAGAAGGTCCATTGGATGGAGTACTGGACTTAGAGTCAGGAAGATCTAGGTTCCCCTTAGCAGTTGCTTAACATCTTTATTCTTCAATTTCCTCATTTACAAAATGAATTCAATGGCCTCTAAGATCCTTTTCAGCTCCAAGTCTTATGCCATTCTATCCTAGATTGTTCACTGGCCAGATAATTCTAGCTCTTCTGTGGCCTGCTGACCATTCTGCACCTATACATGAGCTGTTCTAGGTCCAGAGGTGGGGAACCTGTGGCCTTGAGACCACATGTAGCCTTCTATGTCCTTGGTTATGGCTTTTTGAGTGAGTCCAAGTTTTACAGAACAAATCTTTTTATTACAGGGATTTTTTTCTGTGACATCTGGATTCAGTCAAAGGGTTGTACTTGAGGACCCAGAGGGCCATATGTGGCCTTGAGGCTGCAGGCTCCCCACCTGTGGTAGGATGATTGTTGGCATCTCTACACCTACAGACCTAGATTCCACCTTCATGAGTTGGTGGATGGCTCAGGGAGGCTATATATATAGTCACATATTGTGGATTGTCCCAATTCTCTAGGGTCTCTGCTTTGGAAGCGTTAAGGAAGGAATAGAGGTATCTCTGGGTTCAGCCTTTTTGTCCCTCTCACATCTGGACTGAAGTCTACCTCAGGGCTGAAGCAGTTAGTGGAACACACTATCCTCTTCATCTGAATCATTGCCTAGGGAACTTCTGTATCATTCAGATGATTTCTGTACACATTAGTGAATGGTCTTTTCTCAGAGTTTGTTCAGTTGATTATTTGGCTCTCGTTTCATTTTGCTCATATTCACCATGGAATTGAAATAATTCCTCTATAAGTAATAGGTGGTTGAAATTTGTAGGCTTTTCTCTTTTCTCCCTCCAAACAATCTCTGGGAATACTTTCTTCACCATGAAGCCATTATGTAGTGATTTGCCATTGGTCTACTCTGTTGTGTGTCCCTGGAACACAACACTTTATCAAGACTGTCATTTTACAACGACAATTAATTCAAGCATCACACCATCAAAGTAGTAATGAATAGGTAAATCATGAAACTCACACAGTGTCATCATGTTATATACATTAACCAGCAATACAGCAAGTTGATTCCATTGAGATTTCTGCTCAGAACTTAGAATTCCAATATCGCTCAGTAATGTGTGATTAAAATGCTCCAGCTGTGGGTCATCTTGGGTATGGTAATCAGATTTCTTGATTCTCTCCAAAGTGAATGCTTCCTTATTTTCTACCTGACTGCACTCCTTTTGGATTTCTTTAATTTCTCTATCATGGCCCCTTCCCCTGCTGGTTTTTGCTTATTTTTTGTGTGTTGCCTTCCTGCATTAGATTGTAAGACCCTTGAAGACTGTCCCCTATGCTTAGCATAGTGACCACATACAGCAGGTGCTTGAGAAATGTTTTTTGACTATTGACTGACTACTTTCCTGAATGGCATGTTTTTAAAGTCTCTACTGAGATACTGGATCTTTCTACAGAGTAATGTTTCTCCCTCAATTCTTTAGCAGCTTTTGAGACTCTCCATAACTTGGTTGGGTATGATTGGCATTCCTGGTGACGTGATCTGTCACCACTAGGATACACCTTATATTTTTACTATCTTCTTCCAGAGATGCAAAGTTAGTGAGTACAAGCTCCAAAAACTTGGTGTTTATACTGTCCAGTATTCAGCACAAGTTGGTAGTACTTTCCTCTGGATACACCGACTACAGGTCTCACACTTAGTGATGTCTGTTTCCATCTTGGGCAATTAAATAGTTTCTTAATATTCCAAAGAGTCTCCCTTGACCCCCAAACCCAAAGTTGTCAGGTAATACCTCCATGGTTACAAAATAAAATGTCCTTCCTAATGCCATGTGGGGAATCAGTTACAGTCTGAATGAAGCACTTTGGTGCAGCCAGCATGTAAAGAGAAAGGTCTTTCTTGAGTTTGGCTAGGGCCTAGAGGCTTTGAGACATCTGGGTCCTCAAGAGTGCTTCTTTGACAGAATCCAAATTCAAGGGCCACACTTGAGGACCTAGAGGGCTACATGTGACCTTTAGGACTCAGGTTCCCCAATCCTGCAGGCCAATACTGGGTGTATGAGTGAGGCTGCTGATTATTTGAATTTCTCATTCTAGTTTCAGAGAGTTCAGACCACACAGACTCTTCTTGCTTTTATGCTCAATCTCAGATCTTAAAGGTTTTTCAGATGTGGTCATTTGAGGAGTACTTCTATCTTTTTTGGGTCATCTCTCTTTGTTGATCCATGTATTGTGTAAGATCTTTAACCAAGGGAAAAAGCCCAGGTCCTTTCACATCCAAGTGTTACAGATGTGAAAGGCAGGTCCACTGAGTTTCTCTAGTAATCAATTACATTTCTCTGCATTGAGTCCTTACTGATCTTGCATCATATCAGGACCATTTTCTATCCAGATATCAAAGCCTTCCTCTCTAGTTAAATGTTCACAGTACATTTACTGTGTGCTGCTAGTACTGGCAGCCTAATAAAGCAATTCTAGGGGTGGTTGACTAGAGGGAAAAGCAATGAAAGAGTTCAGATGAGCACTTCCAAATATTTTCTCTTCCTAGTCAGGTCCGTGTTCCTAATAAGTGCTATGACTGTTAGAAGCCCTAGTCATCCCTGCTTTTCTTCTTTCTAGCATCCTCTCTGCCTCTGAACAACATTATAGGGAATAAAGTCCTATCCTAGGTCTACCACAAGAGCACAAGAGATAAAGGGATCCTCTGTGTTTTGATCTCCTTGTCCCCAAGAACAACTTTACTTTATTGGGAAACACTGTCCAGTGCTGTATTAGTCACCAGATCAGACCAGCATCCAGCATCAGGAATTTGAGGTATCAACTAAGAGGTTGACTCAGGAGGAGTTTAGGAGTTGGAGTCCAGGCCCAAACCATGGATTTGGCATCAGGAAAGGGTGGTGCAATCAAGCACAGATACCAGACAGAAAGATCAGCTCCTAAATCAAAGAGAATTAAGTACCAGTGCAGACATTAAATGTTACGGGTTGCCAGAAAAGGGAGATCAGTAGGGACTGGAATTATTAGGAAGGAATTTGTATAAGAAATGAGTATGAACTGAGATTAGAGAGGATTAGGGAGGGGATTCTGGACAGTAGAAACAGCCTCAACACACCCATGGAAATAGCAATGTTCATGATGCATTCTACAGATAATAAAGAGACTGAATTGTGGAAAGTCATCTGTGCCAGGCTAAAGGATTTTGACTTTATCCTGAAGGCCCTGGGGAGCCATTATAAGTTAACTAAGAAGACCACTGACAAAGGCAGGCAGATGCATTAAGAAGACCTGAAATCAATGCGAAGGAAATTTGTGAGACTGGAGGCAAGGAAACTAATTAGAAGGTTATTACCATAATCTCAGAGAAGGGCCTAAAGGCTTGAGTCGCTATCTTCAATTAGGCCAGCTAGAGTCAAATCACTTACCTGGTTAACTATAGATTCTGTGATTATTTGGTTACTATATGCAAAGCCCTGGGCTAGGCCAGAGGGTAGACAAAAAGGAAATAGCCCCTGCCCTCAAGAATCTTACTGTCTACTGGAGCAGCTCAGTAATTTAATCCTATTCTTTACTGAAGATGTATTTATTGAGCAGGTGCTTTAATAAGTATCCTCTTACTGGACCGGACCTGTATGTGCTCTAGATGCCCAGAGTGAAAGGCATAGCACTGACTAATTCATTAACAGGGCCACCGAGGAATCTGCTGAGTTTAAGAACAGGCCGCTCCATGTACCGATCTGTCTCTTTCTAGGGTACAGAGCAGCTGACAGGATTTCTAAATATAAACTGATTTCCCCTTTAAGGAAGTCTCAAATAGAGGAGTTTGTATGAAAAGTGGAATGGAATTATCTCCTTTCTATTAGAATAGAGATAATTTTGCTCAAGTGCACTCCTCAAGTTAACAACTGCCTAAATGGTTCAGTGACATAGATTTGTATGTTCTAAGTAGCCAACATTTTCATTATGTTGGTCATATTATATTATTGTACATAGGGTATAATGCATTATGCATTTTATTTGTTGTTTTCAATGCCAAATACACAGTATAACCAAAGCTGCATATTAAAGTTAGTTAAACCCTATTCCATGGAGTCTCTTTTTTTGATATATGTTTTCTTGGTATGTTTATTTTCATGCTACTGGATCATGATAGCTTCTCTTAGAAATGGACTTTCCTTCCAGGATTGCATCCCTATGACCTTTGAACAGTCAACAATAAGCATTTATTAAGTGTCTAAAGTATGCCAGCCACTGGGCTAAGCACTAGGGACACAAAGATACACAAAAGATAATCCTTACTCACACAGACTTTACAGTCTAATGAGGGAGGCAACATGCAAACAACTCTGTATAAACATCATATATACAAGATGAATTGGTGATAATCAACAGAGGGAAGGCACTGGCATTAACATGTATTGGAAAATGCTTCTTGCAGAAGATGAGATTTTAGCTAGGACTTAAAGGAAGGCAAGAAAGCCAAGAGGCTGAGATGAGGAAAGAGAAAGCATGGGAGTGGGGGGTGGGAAATAGCAAGTGAAACTGCCCAGAGTTGGGACATGGGGAGAAATAGCAAGGAAGCCATTGCTACTGGACTATCAGTGATGGTGTCGGATACCTTCAGTGAGGATGAAATCATTATCAGGATCAGCTACGATGATAAATTATTTAACTTGGAAAAAGCTATAAGCCAAGAATAAAGAAAAGGGAGAGTTCGTGTGTGACTATTTGTTTGCAGATGAATGCAGCCTCTGAGGTTGAGATGCAACACAGTATGGATTGATTCTCTACTACTTGTGCTAATTGTGGCCTGATATATAACACCAAGAAAAAAGAGGTTCTGTACCAGTCAGCACCAAGTCATCCATTCATCCAGTCAACCATTGGTTACAGCAAATGGAGAAATTTTGAAGGCTGTGGATAAATTGTCTCAATTTAGCAGTATACTTTCCAATGATAAACACATAGATGATGAGGTTGATGTTTGCATTACCAGAGATAGCTCAGAAGGAAAGTGTGGAAGGGAGGAGGTGCTTACCAAACTAAAGGTCTACCAAGCCATTGTGCCGAGCTCATTGTTGAATGCCTGTGAAACCTGCACAGCATACCAGTGCCATGCCAGTAAACTGAATGGCTTCCATCTGAATTATCTTAGGAAGATTCTGAAGATCATCTGGCAGGATAAAATACCACACATTGAGGCCCTTTCTTGAGCTGAACTGCCAAGTGTTCAACCTCTACTCTAGAGAGTACAACTCTGATTGGCTGGCAAGGCAAGTACTCACATGGTGGTCAGAAGAAGCAATATAAGGACACTCTCAAGGTCTCTCTGAAGAATTTTGGTATTGGTTGTGAGACATAGGAGACACTGGCATAGAATCGCCCAGCATGTCATACCTATATCAAAGGAGGCACTGTGCTCTACGAGCAAAGCAGAACTGCAGTAACTCCAAAGTATCAGATGTGCAAATTTAGAGACATCTCCACTCCAAATGTTCATATGGACTATCTGTGCCCAACCTGTGACAGAATCTTCTGAGGTCATATTAGTGTGATCAGCCACAGTTGGACACACTGTACTTTGATTGTGGTATAATGGTATCATTGTGGTCTTCTTCAAGCATGAAAGACAACAGCCATGTGAAAGGGTGTAAGAATTAAGGAGAACAGAAAGATAGGAATAGGCCAATTATGGAGGCACTAAAAGCCAGACAGAGCATTCTATATTTGACCCTGATGCAGTAGAAGTCACTAAAGTTGATTGAATGGGAGAGTGAAAGATGTGACACGGTAAAACCTGGACTGCAGGAAGATTAATTTAACAGCTGAAGGGGAATAGATTGGAGAGGAAAGAGACTTGAGGCACGTTGACCAACCAGCAAGGTTCTGCAAAAATCCAGGTGTGAGGTGATAAGGTCCTACATGAGGGCAGTGATGGTATCAGATGAGAGAAAGGAGGCATTTTCAAGAGCTATTCTTGTCAAATGATTAAAAACAGGAGGGTGAGAGTGAGGAGTTGAGGATGATGTTTAGGTTGAGTGATGGATTTGTCCACAAGTCCTCAGATTCCAAATATCGTACTCTTTCTCTCGCACCTAGACTAGTGATTTCAGAATTTTGGGAAGCCTTCTAATTCTCTCAAATGACTCCTTCACCTGTTCAACAGGTTCTTGCTCCACATTCTTTTAAGGGCTTAATCATTACACAAAGGGAAGACTTCTAGGAACCAGTTGAAGTATAGTAATTTACATTGATATAGAGTATAAATAACTGATATCAGATCTCCTTGGAGACCAGATATGTTAGCATTAAAAGGCAGGGGAGCAAGAATGAAAGTATAAACTGGCTGAGGGGAGAGTCCTCAAAAAGGTTGGAGAATGATACAGAAGTGAATGCTTGTGGTGAGTTGTCACCAGGACAAATTTCTCGGGTTTCGCCGTTTTAGAGAGGACCAACTTAGAGGAGTCATTTGGTTTGACCATTTGGATTGAATAAGCCAATCCCAATTAATTAGTTTGAATGATGTCTTCTCTGACTTGACCAAATTGGCTAAATTGCTTGCAGATGTTCTTATAGCAACCCATCAAAGAGGGTTCCCATTTGTCTGAAGAGAAGTCTGAGCCTAGGACATACAGCTGTGAACCAGGAGGAGGGTACAGATGTAACTTCTTTTCACAGGAATGAAACGACTCTACTAAAACTAATAATTCGTATTCATATCTGAATAATAATTCATATTCATATAGTGCTTTAATGTTTACAAAAAGCGCTTTACTAGAAATGACTCTGTGAGGTAGATGTTGTCTCCATTTTCCAGAGAGAGAGAAATAGAGGCTTAGTAACTTGTCCAAGGTCATACAGCTGGTAAATGGTGGAGATGAGCTTTGACTTTGGGTCTTGTCTGCCTCCAATTTTAACACTCTTTTCAGTGAACCACATTGTCTACAAAAGACAGGATTGTATAGGTCATTGATTGAGTTTGTCTTGTTCTATCTAGCCCCTTCCCCAGTTTGGAATGTTGGTTCCTTTTCTCTATTAGTAACATGATATGGGACTATGAACAATTCACAACCTCTTTGAGTCTCAGTTGTTAGCTATGAATCAAAATGATTACGTTAGGTAATTTATAGGGGCACCTTCAGCTGTAATAATTTCTGAATATATATAGATATATATCTATATATATAAACTTCAAATGATACCTACCCTTCAAGGCCCAGGACAAGCTTACTTCCTTCATGAAACATTCCCCAATTCTTTTTCCTCCCCTAAGATTTTAATTTTTTTATTCTGAACTTGACAACAACAAATGTGAACATTTTCTTCTACAAAGAACAGAAAAAGAGGATTCTATATGAAACTGAATTTCTATTATATATTAACCTGAGTTTTTAAAAAGAATTACAAAGGTTAGTTCTAAAACTGTTCTACTTGTCTGTCTCTTCCTCTGAATATCCATATGTTCTGTTCTGTGCCTTTAAAAATATTTCATTAGCGCTCTTTTATTTCCCATCACAATCATTCTTCTTCTTCACCAGCTCCTTCCCCTTGGAAAAGAAAATTCTCTTATAACAAAAAACCATAATAAAGCAAAACAAATCTACATTTGCCATGTCTGAAAAGTATATCTCATTTTATACCTTTGATTAATCACCTCTAAGTCAAGAGGTAGGAAGTCTGCTTCATCGATTGTTTGGAGTTATGGTTGGTCGTTGCCTGGTCTAGAATTTTGGAATATTTCAAAGTTGTATTTCTTTACAATTTTATAGATCATTGTATAAAATATTCTCATGGTTCTGTTCACTTTACTCTGCATTAATTCAAACAAGTCTTTCCAGATTTCTCTGAATTCATCCCTTTCATTATCTGACTCATCTAGTCTACACTAATTTCTAACTTTTCTGACCTCCTGAAGCAATGTCTTGCATTATTCATTTGGTTTTGATGATCTGTCTACTTTTGTAGTTTATCCTTTTCTTCTTATCTCTCATGCTAGACTATAAACTCTCTGAATTATATCATTAATGCTTTGCAGCCCCCAGTAAGCGCACCAAGTACAAAGTAATGCATTCGGTATTCCATAAACATTTTTGTGACTGAACAATGAATCATGCCACTAGAAACCAAGGATAATTAAGTAGCTTCTTCCTATACCCATAGAACTAGAACAGCAGAGTCTGGCTCATTGACTTTCTCCTCTTTCAAGAAAATGACAAATGGTGGAGTGTATGGGCAAACAGGCACATAGTAATGTATTGTTGATGGAGATACGAATTGACCCAGCTATTTCAGAAAGCAGTTTGGATCTATGCCCTAAAAAAATCTATAAATTGTATATAATTTTTGATCTAGCAGTATCATTATCAGGCCTGTACCCCAGAGAAAGAGGGAAAGGACTTACATGTTCAAAAATATTTATATCAACTCTTATAATAGCGAAAAATTGGACACTGAGGGTTGTTCACTTTTTGGGGAATGACTGAATTATGGTATATGAATGTAAAGGAATATTGTGCCACTGGAAATCATGAAATGGATAGTTTCAGAGGCAATTGGGAAGACTTCAATGAACTGATGCAGAGCAAAATGAGCAGAACTGGTAGAACAATTAATTCAATGACAACTTTATGAGAAAAACAATTTTGAAAGACTTGAGAACTGGGATCAATGTTGTGCCAAACTCAGAATCTAGACAAATGAAGATTTGTCTACCTACTGCCTGAGAAGGAATGGTTCTAAAATGCAGAAAGAGGCATATGCTTTTGGACACAGCCAATGGAGAATTTGTTTTGCTGGACAATGCAGGTTTGTTAAAAGGATTTTCTTTATCTTTTTTAATGGTTCATTGAGAAAGGGGAGTAGGAAAGAGAAATATATGCGTGTTGAAAAACCAAACAAACTCCTTCCTCTTTTCAGGTGACTAAAGTGCTGACTGCAAAATTTTCTGCTTCAAATGAGAGCCTGTCATCTGCACACCTGGTGGAAGGGAATAACAGGAAGATGAATCAGCACTTCAAAAGGGTAGTGAGGATGGAAAGTCTGGACAGGGATAATAAGTGGCACCCAACAAATGAATATGCATATTTTGTCCATACATTACACCCAGCTCTTCTTCCTTAGGCTGCAAAGCAGGGCTGGTCCTCCATGTCATCAGAGAAGGTTACATCGTACATGGTTTAATTGGAGATGTGCTATATTTACCTGCTTGACAATATTTCTTGAGCTGATTAGTCCTGGCACCATCTTCCATTCTTATCTGGTCCATGATCCCAACCTTCAGAGTCTCTTTGTGGCAAGAAGGATGCTAAAAGAATACATAGATACCTTGTCAGAAAAGGAGGTTTATCCCTTTTCCACTGACATATTAGAGTAGATTAAGCTCCTATATTAGCTAGCTGCCACTTTGGCAAGCAGAGAGCAGGACCCTAAAGGGTTGGAACATGGAGCACAAGAAAGGTCAATTTAGATAGGATGTAGGGGAGGGAAGGAGAAAGCCAAGGGATTGGTAAAGGTCCAAGGTATGGGATACCACTAGAGGAGAGCAGATTTGGATAAAGTGTCACAATTGAAGAAGGAGGAGAGGAGGACTGGGTAGGCATCTGATAGTGGTGGAAACAAGATTTGAACCCAGGTCTTCTGACTTTAATTCCACTGTTTGTTCCATTATAACACAATTCTAAGGGCAGAAGGGAACAAAACTTTACATGAGACAAATTTTGTCTGGTTCAAAATTGCATCTGGGGGAAATCTTGGTGAAGTATACATATTTCTGTGAATGGGAACATGTTGACTATGTATATCCCATGAAACTAGGATTTCTTTCACAGTGCCAGATGGGTGTGTCATATTGTTTAACCCAGTATGTGTATTTTGGCCACAGCACATCAGCATCTGATCTATCCTTCCCAGCAGTCTGTGGGAGTGAATGGTGCCCAAGGCTACCCATATGGTATGACTTTAGGGGCACTGGAAAAACTCCTCTACTCAAGAATATCCTTGTAGCACTAACTACTAGATAGAAATACTTCTATTTACTTTTTCACACTACCTGAAACTACCGGTCATTCTCTTGACTTAACCACTATTGTCTTTTAAAGTGCGATTACCACAGCCTGGATTAGGGCTAGATGTCTTTTACATGTTGTTATTGTTGAGTTGTTTCAGTCATGACCAACTCTTCGTGACCTTATTTGGAGTTTTCTTGGTAAAGATACTGGAGTGTCTTTCCATTTCCTTCTCCAGCTCATTTTACAGATGAGGAAACTGAGGCAAACAGGGTTAAGGGACTTGGCCCAATGTCACACAGCTAGTGTCTGAGGTCAGATTTGATCCCAGGAAGATGAGACTTCCTGACTCCAGGTGTGGCATTTTATCCACCGTGCCTTCTAGCTGCCCCTTTTATATCTTATGGTTTAGCCATAAAAAGCAGAGCTCAACAAAGCTAGAATGGACTTTAAAAATCATCTAACCCATCTTCATGCTAAAGATAGGAAAACTTGAGACTCAGAGAAGGGAACTGACTTGCCCAAAGTCACACAGATAATAGGTGGTGGAAACAAGATTTGATTCTGATTTTAAATCGTGTTTTTTCCATTATGACACACTTTCCTCAGTTCAGTGACAGACCTCTCTGGAATTAGGTTTCTTGAGAGGGGTAGAAAAGGACAGAGATAATTTTGGAGCTTAAGCCACAACAGAAATGAATGGGGAAGCCCAGTGCAGGGCTCTGGGTAACCAGAGAACCAGAGCATGGAGCACTGGGTATCCATGCAGGAAAATAGGAAGCAGGAAAGAGGCCATCAGGAAGTGGGAGAGCTGTGCAGTGTGGGAGGGGCGTAAGTTATAGGATCATAGTTTTAAATCTGGAAGGGACTCATAGAGGCCATATTGCCTGATCCTCTCGTTTTACAAATGAAACAAGTGAGGCAACTTGGGGAATCCAAGTGATTTACTTACCCAAGGTCACCTAAGTTTGCACTATCACATGGCTTATCTAAGACAAGTTTCACCAGTTTCATGATTTTGTGGAAATTCTCCAGGTTCAAGGCTTATTTCATGTCCATAAGTGCAAGACCACCAGAATGCAGGCCTTGGGAGTTTTTGAAGTTCTGCCCTTGGCCAACATATGCATGAGGGTCTCTAAGTGAGCACAGTACTTGGAGCTTAGAGAAAGAAGACACATGGATGCAACATTTCACAGGCTTCCATTGCAGGCTGACTTCAACGACCCACCAGAGAGTGTTTTGGTTTGGCAGGCATTTCTGAGTCAGTCTCCATAACTGTGTTCATTCCTCACCCCCCAAACTGTAGGGCTGTCAGTCTTAAAACACTTCCAGAGCTTGATTTGTAACAAGTGACATCATTACAAATGTAATGAGAAAATGGGGCCCAAGAGAGGAAGGAAATTGGACAAACACCTTCACCCCTATCCTGATTTCCTGTGCTCAAGGTTTTTGGTCCCATGTATATCTCACTGTCAAAACTTTTCCTGAAGTTTACATTGATTTTAAACCAGCCAAAAGCATCATTTGATCCAGAGTGAAGTCTCAAGCTGAAATTAGTAAGAATGTGCCTCTTTTCTCTTTGCAAAGTGATTTACCATCCATTATCTCATTTTATCCTTGTGATGTTAGGAAGTATAGTAATTACTATTACTATTTAACTGATGAGGAAATTGACAGACACCCAGAGAGGATGAAATAGCTTGTCTAAGGCCATATGGTTGTTACTGGTTGAACTGAGATTAGAATCTACATCTCTTACTCTATCTCAGGCTCTGTAGCGCATTTACTGACTCGTATGGTAATTAATATCCTAGATTTCAATAGCCTTCTATGAGCTTGACAGGAGCAGAAAGCTAATGACAGTTTCAAAGTAATAATTCTGTACAGGGCCATTCCTAAAGCTTATTAATATTCATATTAACATCCTTAACCTTTCTCGTGTCATGGAACCCTTGGGCCATCTGGTAAAGCCTATAGACTTCTTTTCAGAATAATATTTTTAAATGCATAAAATAAAATACATAGAATTATAAGGGAAACCAATTATACTAAAGAACATTTATCAAAACACTTTTAAAAAGTGAGTTTAAGGGTCCCACGTTCAGAATGCCTACCTTAATGGAAGGATTGGTGTCTTAAAATGTGAATTGGCATAAACAAGAGCTCAAGAGAAGCTGGTGTGGCTGCTTTTGCAGGCACGTCTCATATTGATCCTTATGATGTGTCTCATGATGCTACCAAACTCATCTATTCTTTTCCCCTTGAATAGACCCTGCAAATTTCCACCTCTTTTTCCCCACTAGGCAATAGAACTTTCTCATCTTCAAGTCCTCAAGGATAGTCTCAGTTTACTATTGAACTTAAAATGACTGTCCAAAATATATATGCATGGTGATGAACAAACTCAATGAACTGTACATTCAGCAGCATGTCATCATCTGAGCGATGTGCTTTCTTTATCCATTGCCTGAAATGTTTTTCCCCACTTTCTAATTTTTACCACACTTTAAATGCTTCAAGGGATTCACAATATCCCTGACAGAGGTATTCGTCCTCTAAGTAAATTCTACCATCTGTCTCTGCCTTCTCATTTGGTTCTGCTTTTGTCCATATCCTTCCATAAATCTCTCATAGATCATCTGTTCTAGACTAGTTCTGATTCAGGCCACTCCCTTCGTAGTTTAGGTTTGGTATTGGTACTAAAAGAAACTTTACTATATCATTCAATATTTGACAAAATGATATTTTCTTGAAGGGGATTCAGCAAGGATTTACATCAAGGTTATTTTGCGTTGATTCAGTTGAACAAAGGGTTTCCCTTACTCAGAGCTTCCCATTCCAGTCTCTTCAGAGAAATGTTGAAGTACCTTGTAATTGTTTTGTACTCAGGTGATCAGGAAGTCATGTCCATAGCCTGGGGCTTTAGTCCCTTGTGCCAATCAAATAACAAGGATAATTTTTAATACTTTGTAAAGAAAATAAAAAAGCTCAACTTGCATGGGGAAAGGGGTGGGGGGCAGTATATTGCTTCCACCACAATATCTAATCAATACACTATAGTCCTTCCCTTAGGTCTTTTAACATGTTATGGGAACCAGTGCTAGTCTTGAAATATGCATATATATATATATATATATATATATGTACATATATATACCTTTTATCCTTCATTAACACTATATCTCCTTTTATGATTATATATATGTATGTATATACATATATATCTTTTATCCTTTCTCTCTATATCTCTTTTTATGATGCCTTTTCTTGCACATAGGTCATTTTTAGTGCATCACTGCTGTGGACTTCATCTACCCATGATATATCTCTTGATTTCACTTTTGAAGTGATATCAATTCCTTGGAGATTGTGGCTTATCTGGCTCGTTCACAGCCACATACCATCACTGGTGAGAAAATGGTGTTAAAAAGATGGATTTTTCTATGAAGGAGAAGCTTGAGAGCATGGAAAGTGCTGTACATTTTCCCTAAAACAACTCAGATTTCTTTCCTTCTAAGTATTTAATTACAATACCAGATCATTGCTTATTTGTAATGCCTGTCCAAAATATGTGTGCTGATGGACAAATTTAGTGAGCTGCCTGGCCAAATGCACATTATACAATATGCTTGTTTCATTTATTAGTTGCTCCCATGGCGATAGTTTGGCTGATCTCTACCATAGCTACATAATTCCTGAAAGGCTGGTGCCCAGTGATTAGGGAGGGGATTCTGAACAAGAACTGTTAATGTGGGGGGTACCCCCCTACACTGTAATGAGGATTTTTCACAGTGCTATGAACTCTATGGGGGAGTGTAAAGTACTGTACTGGGGAAAATGTGGAGAAAGGAGGACACTGCAACTGACTTGCTTGAGGAGGCTCTGAAGCATTCTGGGGCTTGATTGTAATCAACATGAAGTCATCTGAAACTGAAGCACCTGGAGAATCTCAATATCTATAAGAACCCCTTCTTCCATTTGGATTCTTTCCAGCAATCCTCCATGATTCTGGGAAAGGTCTTTGGTGAACACACATCTCTATTTTATGCCTTGCTTTATCCTGGTAACCAGAGGTAATCTGAATAAAGTTATTCTTGCGGTTGTAGCCATTGAAGAACCATGTATCATCTTCACTCGTGCATAAGTGATAGTACAAGCCTGCATTTTCCTCTACTGAATCAAGTGCTTTTGGGAGGCAATCGAGTAACAATAAATGCAATTGAAATTTCTATGCTTTTCAGTATAGAGGCTTCTCCATATTTCTAGCCAATTGCCTTACTGTGAAGATATGGTCAAGTGTAGAAAACTTTCTTTCAAAGCTTGGCTATATGAGGGAGAACATTTTTATCTTTAGGTGTGTGTGTGTGTGTGTGTGTGTGTGTGTGAAATCTAGTGACATGGTTTAAAAAAAATAGAAATTAAAGTGAGTCATTGAAACATAAAAATGTATAGAAGGACCAAGCATGGTGGTACATCCCTAGAGTCCTTGCTACTGGAGATGCTGAAACCAGTGTATCACCTGAGGTCAGGAGTGCTGAACTGTAGCAGTGTTATAGAGTGTTCACATTCATTTGGGCACCAATACAGTGAGCCCTTAGTAGTGTTGGTGGTGGGACCATTAGGATGCCTAAGAAGGGATAAACAACTCAGAAATAGGGTAGGTCAAAGTTTTCATGCTGATTAGCAGAGGGGTTGTGCTGTAAGTGGACACCGTACTTCCACCCTGAGTGAGTTAGGGAGACACAGTCTCAAAAACAAAAATGAACAGAAAAAGCAACCTGAAGGAAATTCAGAAAAAGGCTAACAGGATAAACTTTGAAAATAACATGTTAAATTTATTATTTAAAAAGCAAACTATACATAATAAAGATCCATATTTTCAAGTATAATCCATTTTTCCTTCTAAATATAATCCTTTGTATATTTTTTTTGGTATTCATTAAATTCAGGAAAAAAATAAAATTAGAAATAAAAGACTTCCTGTTCCCCTTTCATATTTTCATCAAGGATGACCTTGATACATATGTAAACCATTTTAATGAAGACTTTAAAGAAATTGGAAAGTAGGCATATGGGTTAGTAGATGCTAATATCTTCTCTGTCTAATAAACTCTCTTTATTAGATTCCCTGGTTTTTAGGATCCACTAGAGAAGATTGACAAAAATTTGCCTTTTCTTTTAAACTATTAGTTCAGACCACAATCTGTGCATGCTTCTCATTCAGTGCTACTTTTATTCATGTCCTTTCTTATATTTCCTATAGAATATCCATTCTATGTTAGACCTGACTCAAGACAATCCTCTGGTAGTTTAGGTTTGATATCAATTTCCTGGTATATTTTCTAACAATTCAGACCAGCTTCTTTATGCTAACTTTTTCTGGAGGTTGACAAAAATCTGTTGCAATTTGTTTTACTACTGTACCTTGTATGAGTACTAAAGGTAATGTATGAAGTATGCCTTTGCATCCTTAAAATATTGGTACTTCACTCATAAAGGCTCAGTTATTTTTCTTTTTTTCTGCCTTTGAAAGGCTCCTTAAGAGTCAACCCAATATTGCAAAACTTTAAAAAACTTTGTTTACTTTGACTGATTGCTCCATTGAAAAATTCTGAAAAAAAAATGCAATGCTTCATATTCAGGGACCTCTCACATCTGCTTGGTAGAACTTGCCAGAGCTTGTCTCCCGCTGGCATATACTCTGAGAAGCCATGCTACACTAATGCATTGAAGGAGAAGCTTTTGGAGTCTTTTAAACTCAAATTCCACCTGTTCCCTATAGCCCTTCCTTGCCTTCCCTCCTACAGTCATGGTTTCCCTTACAGAGGAGGAGCCCCCTACCCAGCACTTTGTATCTTTCTCTTGTGCTTGTCATGTATTATTGTATATTTCCTTGACAGGTGATGTTAAAGACAAAATTCAAGACATATATGACCATAAAAAGAGACAAACAAATAATGTATTGTGTGTGTGTGTGCAACAGAGGGGCAGCCCAGATATAGTATGGGTATTCATAGACTCAGAGGGAGACTTCTATTGCGTTGGATAGGCCTTGAGTAGGAAAAAAATGAAGAAAATTCACCCCAAATTGAAAAGACATGTATGAGGTGAAATCTGCATCAGTGGTGGAGGGAATGTCCACACCAATAAGATTACGAGTCCTTTGAAATACCAAATAGAAATATTCTGGGTATCCTATCTGTGTATAAGAGGAAGGTAGGTGGCACAATAGTGCACAGAGCTCTAGGCCCCGAGTCAGGAAGATATAAGTTCAAATATGGTCTTAGACTCTTACTACTTCAGTGACCCTGGGCAAGTCATTTCCCCTCCATCTACCTCAGTTTTCTTATCTGTAAAATGAGGATATAAGAGCACTTGGAGGATAAAAATGTGATATTCATAAAGTGCTTTATAAACCTTAAAGCACATGTAAATGCTAGCTAGTATTATTACCATTATTTTAACCCCCACTAGATTGTCTATAAGCTCTATGCTGTCAAGGACCAATTTTTAGAGTTCGTTAAATTCAGAATAAAAAATAAAATTAGAAATAAATGGCTTTTCATTTCCCTCTCATATTTTTATCAAATTTTATATTACCTCACATTCTAGAATAACACTTTGTCCAAAGTAGGTACTTAATAAATGCTAATTGAAGGGGTAATCAGAAGCAGACACTATTATGGGGGGACAGATCAAGGGAGAGAATGGAATAGACGGAAATGTGATTAGTCTTTTACACATGACTGTTATGGAAGTGTTTTGCATGGCTACACATGTATGACCTATATCAAATTGCTTGCTTTCTTAATGAGGGTGGGTGGGAAGGGAGGAAGGGAGAGAATGTGGAACTCAAAGCTTTAAAAATGAATATTAAAAATTGTTTTTGTGTGCAACTTGGAAATAAGTTGTACAGGCAATGGGGTATAGGAATCTATCTTGCTTTATAGGAAAATAGAGGGGAGGGGAATGGGAGAAGGGGGGAGTGATAGAAAGGAGGGCAGATTGGGGAAAAGGGTAGTTGAGGTACATTCTATTCTGGGGTGGGGTGAGGGGAAAGATGGTGAGAAAAATTTGGAATTCAAAATCTTGTGGAAGCGAATGTTGAAACTTAAATTAATTATATAAAAGTTAATGCTAATTAAATTGAATGACTTAAAAGGATGAGCAGAAAAGAAGTAACAGATGCAGACAATAAAAGGAAAATGCACTTTGCCAGAGAAACAAATATTTCACTTCATTGCCTTAAATATAATAAGCTTTTTAAAGGAGCATCTGATCCATTCGTTCAAATCTTATGAAGCAATTTCACAGTGAAGTTACCTTCAGGGATGGAGAAGGCATAGGTCATTTATGTCCCCAAACTGCTTATACTTCTTGGAAATGTGTAGTGGGTTTAATCTCCTGGAGGTTAAAAGGTGACCATCAGTGGTGAGAAAAAGAACCTCTAAGGATTTTCCTCAAGCACAGGTGGCAGATTCATTGCAACCTTGTTTGGCTCCGGGGATCAGTAACAGATCATAAATAGGAGCAAAAAATGGAAAACAATAACTTGAAGGAAGCTGGGAATGAAGGGATGTACTAAGGGGTTTAGATAGCCATAGAAACTAACTCTGTCCTTTGCCAAAAATGGAGGAGGATTTTGCAGATCTGTGTATTTTTCTAACTTTATTCCCCCTCAAAATTCCTTCCCATTTCTTGTCACACTGATGAACTTACTGGTCCCTTCTGATGTTTCTAGACATGAATTAAAGGCTGGAAAGAGGGATTTGGTTAGAGGCATTTCAATCTTTGTAGAGGGAGCCAGTTCCATCTATCTCTCTCAGGGAAACTTTTTGTTTTGTTTTATTCTAAACAGATTTCTTGCAAATTAAAACAACTCTGAGGTACTACCTCACTCCTATCAGATTGAATCATATGACAGAAAAGAAAAAATGATAAATGTTGTAGAGGATATGGGACAATTAAGACAATAATACACTGTTAGTGGAGTTGTGAATTGATCCAACCACTCTGGAGAGCAATTTGGTGCTATACTCAAAGGGCTATAAAACTATGTGTACCCTTTGATCCAGCAACACCACTACTAGGTCTGTATCCCAAAGAGATTATAAAAAAGAGAAAAGGACTACACAAATAAAAATATTTATAGAAGTTCTTTCTGTGGTAGAAAAAAATTAGAAGTTGAGAAGATGCCCATCAATTGAGGAATAGTTGAACAAGTTGTGGTATATGAATGTAATGGAATACTATTATACTATAAGAAATAATGAGCAGGTGGAGTTCAGAAAAACCTAGAAAGACTTACATGAACTAATGCAAAGTGAAATGAACAGAACCAGGAGAACATTACACACAGTATGAGAAACACTGTGTGATGATCAACTATGAATGACTTAACTCTTCTCAGCAATACAATGACCCAAGACAATTCCAAAGAACTCATGATCAAAAATCCATCCCTCTCCAGAGAAAGAGCTGATAGCGTCTGAATGCAGATCAAAACATACTACTTTCACTTTCTTTGTTTCTGTCTTTTTTTCCCTTTTGGTCGTTTTGTCTTTCACAGCATGACTAATATGGAAATATATTTTACCTGATTGCATGGATATAACCTATATCAAATTGGTTAACCATTTTAGGGGAGAAGAGGGGAGGGAGAAAAATTTGGAAATAATTTTTTTAAAAAATGAATGTCAAAATATTTTGCATGCAAATGGAAAAAATAAAATGTCATTAAAAATAAAGAGAATATTTCTGGCCCACATTGCAGAGGATGGTGGTTTGGAAAGCTATGATAAGGTATGATAGAAATATCCAAGTCCACTGTTCCAGGTTTATGAAGTTCAGACTTTTACCACTGCTGCAATATTTATTTTTTTGTATTTTTAGTATTTTAAATTTGTATTACTAGACAAGCAGTTTTACAAAAAAGGCCGGCATTCAACATTATGAATAGGCATTGTCAGAGAATCATAGAATCTTGGAGTTGGATGATCTAGAAGGCATGTATTCTATTCTTTGCCTAAAGCTTGGCCACTATCCTTGGTAAGTGCTTATCTAGACTTTATTTGATAACTCCAAGTGATGGAGTATTCAAACCTTCCTGAAACAGTCTAATCTTATTTTGGATGGATCCAATTGATCAGATTCATAGCTTTCTATAGCCACATTTTCCCCTTCTTCTTCTGAGAGAGAAGGTCCAACTTAACCAGTTTGTATCAGATGTTGTTAGCTTTGGGGGCTACCAAATAATGTTATTAACTGACGCTGGACTTGTAGTCAGTTAAGGCAGTATTAAGTGATGAGTATAAAGTAATGACATTGCTAGATAGATTACCACTTGATTATAAACTGGACACACAGTAGTTACTCAATAAAAACTTGTTGAAAGGTTTATTGATAGGCACTACCTCAAAAGCTACATGAGTGATACAAGTTAATGAATATCACTCAGTTGCAGGGAGGAGGAAGCAAAACATAGAATCATTTGATGTCAAATAACTAGACCTGAGATGATGGAGGTAATGCAGAATGAGATGCACTTCCTTGCTTGGTTTTACATGTAATAACATACCATATACTTAGTTATTGGGTAAAGGAATTCTACATTTAAAGTTTGGATGAAAAGATAAAATGATCCAAAATTTGAGGATAATGTGATTTGTTGGAAAGAGTGTTACTGAGTTTAGAGTCAGAATGAGCCAAATGGAAAAGGAGGTTCAAAAGCTCACTGAAGAAAATTAGAATGGAACAGATGGAGGCTAATGACTTTATGAGAAACCAAGAAATCACAAAACAAAACCAAAAAATGAAAAAATGCAAGATAATGTGAAATATCTCATTGAAAAAACAACTGACCTGAAAAATAGATCCAGGAGA
>CM053771.1:268798263-268841480 GCA_028658325.1 Potorous gilbertii | reverse complement strand
ATCTTTCCTATTCTTTACTCTTTATACTTATCCTTTCGTGAATAATTTTTAAATTGTAAAACTAACAGGGTTACTCATTAAGTTGTATAAAGGATGTCAACAGAGTTGTACATTTTTATGCCAGGTGAACAAAAAGGTTGGACACACAGTGAAAACTAGGGAGTAACTAACACTTATAAACCCATTTTATTGGCTGACATCCATCCATACAATGTCAAGATATCTAGAGGAAAGGCTCTATCATGTGATGGGGAGGGCCCCTGTGGGAGATTTATAAGAGTGCATGGGTAAGAGCCCTACAGGATGGTCAGGCATAGATGGATTATGATTTGTATTTGCTAGAGGGAATACTACATCAGTGAGATCATAGATTCTTCTAATTATCAAACGTTCTTTCAACAACAAAAAATAAGCAAACATAATAAAGACTGAAACCATATGAAAATATATGGACTTCAAAATAATTATACTTTGTTTTCAGGTCTTATTTTTAATTAGCTGTCAAGTGTCAGGAATCACATCTTTTCCTTCTTCTATATCTCCCACAGTGCTATAATACAATCATTTGTGTGCTTATAATCATTGCTCAATGAAGACATTGAATGGTTATTTAAGGAACCTTTCCCATAAATCTAAGTAGTGGATATGGATATGAAATAACTAATATCCCCCAGTTTGGGTCTGTTTTCAAATGACATTCTAAGATGGTGCAATAAGGAAGGAATTTATCTGAACTCTCCCAAATTCATCACCAAACAACTATAAAATAATGCCTCAAAGTGAATTCAAATGATATTGTATCACCTGGAAGAGGAGAAATGAAATTTCATTACAATAAGAGGAGACATGCTACTGCATCATGTCCTAGTATCCAGCCTCTGGTGTAAAAGGGAGAAGGGAATTTTTCCACAGCCAGGTCTACTGCCTGATCTCCTACCTCCTAGTGGGAGAGGATAAACACCATTCCATCAAGCATCAGAGTCCTCTCTTCCAGAGAAGAGGAGAAAGACCATCCCAACATATCTCCAGCATGGTCTTTCTCTCTGTCTTTGGGGAATGTTGGTAGTAGCATCATTCCTCCACCTCTAAGCACTTGTTCCCTCACCTGAACTGTGCGAAGTCCTGAGTGGATTGTGCTCTGAGGCTAAAACCCCGTGGACAATGAAAATTTACTTAAACTTTATTTCACAATGATTGATAAACTACCCTCTAGTCATATCCCCCTCATTCCAGTGGTTCTGTATTGGCAGGTGGTCTTTCAAACACTCTTTCCTACTACTCAATTCCTTATTCACCCCCATTCCCACTCTAATAGCCTACTTTAAAGCTACCCACCCTTTCTATTCTCTGGAATGCTTACTTTACAGGCAACAAATTTATTTTTAAATAAAAGTTGTTTCCTTTCCCACTCCTTCCATTTTCTACTTCTTACTGAGATCCAGATTCCCTCCTCATGACACAGTCTCCCTGGCCTCCTCTTTCAGCCCTGACTATACTTTAACTCATTCTGAGGTGATAGAGTTGGAATCCTTACTCCCAGTTGCTACTTCCAGGTTCTCCTTCTACCACCATCACTCAGTATCCTCTCCTCCTTTGAGGTTTACACAACTCATATCTATTACTTGCTCAAAATTCTGAAAACCCACTGTTTACTGCCCTCCAGGAGACTCTCCTTCTTTCCTTAACATGTTTAGTGTCTGGCTCACAGTCTTCTTATCCTCAAGCCCTGCCTTAATACTTAAGGGACTTCAACATCATTACTGATACTCCCACAAACATCCTAATATCATGGTTCCTCAATTTACTCATTGTAGTGTTAATTAGAGTTAAAGATCTTCCATACCCATTAATAAGCCTCAGACACCTTTTGTTAATTTCTAATGAGGCACTGGGTCATGAGGGTCATGCCCTCTAGCTCAGAAATATATATACTTTGAAAAGCACTTCTTTGGTGTTTCTCTCTCCGGTAACTATGTAAGTATGTAATGGTAAGCTGGATCTGTCTGTTGATCTGTGATATAAGTATGGCTTATGGTCAGACAATTGGAAACCCTGTCTGTTGGTCTTTATTTCTCTGCTTGTATTTTCTCTGTTGGTGAATGCAATTAAAGAAGATTGTTGACCCCTCAAAAGTTGCTTTCCTTTCAGAAAACCTGTGCAGCAGGCCCTCTTGTGAATACTGGAGTGCTTACTGCTACACTCATTTCCTGTGACCTATTCCTCCACTCTACCTCAGCCACAAACGAAGAGAATCAAAATGTTGGTCTTGCCAACACCCACAAATGCACTACTTTCATGTTCTTGAACTCTGAAGTTCTTTTATCTTATCACTATTGACATTCTACTTCTCCCTGACCCCAAATCCTATTCTTTGTCCACACTATGACCTCCAATCCCTCAACCCCTCAGTTATTTTCCAGACCATCTCACTCCTACAATAGCTACATTCTTCTCCATCCCCCTGAACCATTTGATTTCTGTACTGTCTTCTTCTCTGAAGTCCTTTGCTCCCTCATAACATTTCTGAACTAGCCTTCCAAAGCCTTAGTCTTGGATGACTCTCACCATTCACTGCCTTTGTTCCTACACATATGCTGGTGAACAAAAGATAGAGAAAATCACCAAACTGTGTTGACTACGAATTTATATTAGATAATATTAACTGGTCTCTCACTTTTACAAGGCAATCCTTTTATACCTCTCTAATTAACTGGAAGGAATGGGAAAGGTTTCACATAAGAGTTAACACTTGAACTGGTACTTGCTTTAAGGGACCCAGGAATACCAGAAGTGAGGAAGTAGAGCAATGCAGAAGCTTTGAGCTGATACTACATCCTGTACAGAAACATGTCATTAAGACTTAAGATTCCTCCTACCTCCTTGCTGAAACATTTGGATTATTTAAATTATTTAAAGGAAGTACAATCCACAAGATCTAGAAAATGACTCTATTGGAATTCTAGGTTCCATAAACAATGGGAGAGATCTTTCAGAACACAAGCTCTCTTTTCTGGGCCCCTGATAGCAGTCAGATGGGATATAAACGACTAGGGGAAGAGCAACTAGGTTACTTTGGTGGAATGTAGAGTACAAGACAGGGAGCAATATGAAGGAAATCTATAAAGTTAGACTGGAACCAGATTATGAAGAGCTATAAATGCCCAACTGAAGAATTTGAATTTTATCCTAGGGGCAATAGGGATGCATAAAAACTTCTTGAACAGTGGAGTAATGTAGTCAGACTTGTGCATTAGCAGCATGAGTTTGAAATCCCCATAGAGGATGGATTGGGGAGAGGAAAGATTAGGGGACTTTATAGTAGTCAAGGTGAGAGAGAAGTGATAAAGGACCTGAGAAAGGTGACATTATTAGTGAGGGGAGAAAAGGGTACAGATCGTAGAATCCAAAAGACTTGACTGGGCGTGGGTAATGAGAGAAAAGGAAAAGTTGAGGATGACTGGTGCCAGGGACACAATATATCTACAACAGAGAAAGCAGAAAATGAGTCCCCTGGAGGTGGAGAGTGGGGAAGAAGGAAGGGTTGAGGGTGACTAGTGCTGAGCTTATCACTTATATCTACAAAGGAGAAAAGGGAAAAGGAGCCCTTTTTGCAAGTCAAGAGAACAGAGATCCAGAGCTAGTTTCCCTGTGGAATGCCAAACTTGGAGGGGTAGCATTGTGAAGCCCAAACCTCTCACCAAATGCAAACACACCCTTGCCCAGGACATGCTGTTATGATTGCAATGGGTCCTGAATTACTGGTGTTTCGGTGCCAGAAAAAGAGCAAAGCCCTGAAACTGGGCTTGTGTTGATTCATATGGTAGGAGGCCCAGGGCCAAGCAAGTGGGGGCCTGGAGAGCTCCTCCAGTGTTAGCACACAGTGTCCTGGCATGAGGGTGTTGATTTCCTATGTGTATTAGAAATGATTTCTAACGGCAGTGTTATGTCTTACACGCATCCAAGGGGTCACCCACAGACTCACACAGAGGCTTACTATTCCTTTTGTACTTTTACTCTTCTGTCAATGTCCCAATTCTCCTCAGCAGCTGCTAGTTCCTGCCTTCTGCCTGAAGTCAAGGCTCCCCTGCATGAAAACATGAGAAAGATATCACAGAGATGGTCCCTAGATCTATCCAGTCCAGAATTCTGTCTCTGCTATGGGTACATAAAAGCCAAAGTTAGCCTGACACATGGGCCAGCATAGACAGCTGTTTAGTATGTGTGCTCTTGAGATTCCTGAGAAGAGCCTATATATTGAAAGATTCCCCCTCTGTGTTCCATGGGAATGAAAATTCACCACTAAGAAGTGATGTTGGAGGTCTCTAGGACTTAAAAGCCCTGAGTCTTCTTCAAAATGAAAATATTTTACATAAACAGATGCAAAGTGAAATGAGAAGGACCAGAGACCATTGAACACAATAACAGCAATATTGTATGATGATCTTCTGTGAAGGACTTCTCAGCAATGCAGTAATCCAAGACAGTACTGAAGGACTTATCATGAAAGGTGCTGTCCGTCTCCAGAGAAAGAACTAGTGGAGCCTGAATGCAGATCAAAGATACTTTTTCTTTACTTTTTAATTTTTTTGTTCTAGGTTTTCTTTCATAGCATGACTACATGGAAATGTGTTTCACATGACTACACAAGTATAACCTATGTCAAATTGCTTGCCTTTTCAATGGAGGGGAGAGAGGGAGGAAAGGGAGAATTTGAAACTCAAAATGTGAAAAAAAAGAACATTAAGATTGTATTTACATGTAATTGAGGGGAAAATAAAATATTAAATTAAAAAATAAAAACAAATGCAAATATCCTTTGTTGGTCCTCTTCAAAAACGAAGGATGAACACAACATCCTTGGTAGGGTGGACATCTCGAGGTCTGAAAACATGATCCCTGAATTGAACATCTCCTCTCCCATTTCTGTACCTCTGTTTCCCTAGAATTTTCTTCCTCATACTTTTTCCTAATACATATTCCTAATTCCCTTGATGTCTCAATTTAAATATTACCTCCTATATGGGGCCTTCTTGATTCCCTAGTTGTTAGTGTTCTCTATGCTCCTTTAAATTACTTTATATTTATTTACTTTGTATAAACTTTGAATTTTATCTGTGTAAATGTTTTTCCTCCCATTCCACCTTCCCCACTCCTAATCCCAGTACAACGTAAGCTCATTAGGGTCAAGAAATATTTCATTTTTATCATTGTGTCCCAATGCCAAGCACAGAGAGCTCCTGGCACATAATTCCTACTAGAATTGTTCAAATGAATTGAATGCCCTGTTTATGGTATAGTCAGATAATACCAAGGTCCTGAAGGAAAGGGACATAAAAGAGATGTCTGTGAGAGGGAGGGGCAAGAGCGGAGAGAGGATACTAAAAAAGGAGGGAGCCAACTGAGTTTCTATCTGTTTGCCTGGAGAGGGAAGGTTGTAGGGAGATGACTTGCCAACATATGCTCGACTTTTATTGTCTTTGTGTTCCTGTAGTTTTGTGTAGACTAATTTTGACTTCATTTCAATTCAGTTGGGCATTGATTAAGCAAGAGCCCCTCTATTCTGGATGCTGTTATAGGTTCAAATGACATCAAGACAAAAACGAAATTATTGCTGTCCTCAAGGAGCTCACATTCCATTAATGTCCTCTACTGATGCAACTAGGTGGTAGAGTGGATAGAGTGCTGGCCCTGGAATAAAGACCTAAATTTAAATCCATCTCAGATATTTACTGGCTGTGTGATTCTGGGCCATTGAACCTGGTTTGCCTCATTTTCCTCTTCTGTAAAATGAACTGCAAAAGGAAATGGCAAACCACTCCAGTATCTTTGCCAAGAAAACTCCAAATGGGGTTGTGAAATATCAGTCAAAGTTAGTCTGCATCTTTATTATTAGGCAACACAGTGGATAAAGTCTGGGCCTGGAATCAGGAAAACTTGAGTTCAAATCCTACCTCAAACACTTCTTAGCTATGTGACCCTGGGCAAGTCAGTTAACCTCTGTTTGCCTCAATTTCCTTAACTATAATGTGAGTATAATCATCACACTTAACTCTTATGATTGTTTTGAGGATATGGCCTGGCATATAGTAGGCCCTTAATAAATGCTTGTTTCATTCCTTTCCCTTCTTCCTGCTAGAATAGCTTTGAGTATAGGCTAGCAACTTATCTGAGGAATGACCTGTGGAAATTTTTAGACTCATTGCCATAAAGCCTGCCAATAGTCCATGAGTTTTATTTTGGAAAAGAATCATTTGTCTTCAAAGTATTGAAGCCATAAATGAAGCTTTCCTACCTTGTATGACATCTGATGGGGTGGCTAGGTAGCATAGTGGCTAGAATCTTGTGCTTGGGATCAGGAAGATCCTAATTAAAATCCTACTTCAGAGACTTGTCATCTATTTGACCATGGGCAAGTCATTTAATCTCTATGAACCTGTTTCCTTATTTATAAAATGTGGAGGCTAGATTTGATGGCCTCTAAGGCCTAGGTCTAAATTTATGATGCTATGGTCATTCTTGGAGTATAGCTTCTGGCAGAATTATTTGACTAAAATATTGCATCCTGTCTGGATGCCTCTTTTTTTTTTTGACATGGAATAATTGAAAGAGCTCTAAACCAATTATGAAGACACTTGATTCTGAGTTCCATATTATTAGCAGTAATAGTAGATATTTATAAAGGGTACTTTGCATATATTAAATCATTTGATTATTATAAAAACCCTATGAAGTGGCACTATTATCCTCTATTTTTTTAACAGATGACACAGAAAAATTAAATGATTTGCCCAGGGTCAACGTAACTAGTAATTATCTCAGCCAGGATTTAAACTCAGGTCTCACTG
Organism: Potorous gilbertii; assembly: GCA_028658325.1. NCBI lineage: Eukaryota > Metazoa > Chordata > Mammalia > Diprotodontia > Potoroidae > Potorous > Potorous gilbertii. Next base: position 268,834,635 of record CM053771.1, on the reverse strand, counting down.
ATTCCAAGTCTGAGTTCTGACATGATTTCTAAGATCTCTTGCAAATCTAAAATAGAACTATGGTATCAGAGAATGAGATTGTCCTCCCAGCTCCTGAAGCTAATGCCTCTGCATGTGCCTTGGCTCTCACCCATTTAAAATGTCTTTGGTGTGATTCCCTCAATTAATCTTATTTTCTCAGACATCTTCTATTTATTTCTTTATAGTCTCTGCCTCAGCCCATAAACATGTTCAACTTTCCCTTATCCAAGAAAACAAAACCTTCTCTTGATCTTGCTACCCTTATTAAATTATTTTCTTACTTCTCTTATCCTTCACTGTCAAACTTCTAGAAAGTATTCTACTCTTACTGTCATCACTTCACTCATTCAGTTCCTTATAATCTGACTTCCGTTCCCTTTGTTCTACTGAAACTTCCCTTTCCAATCACCTTCTTACTGCCAAACCAGATGACTTGTTTTTCAGTCCACGTCTTTGATTTTTTCTGAATTTGACATGTTAACTACCTTCCTTTAGGCCAGATAGCCTCCTCCCTGGTTTTCCATTGTACCCCATTCTCATAGATCTCTGCCTGTCTTAACCCTCTGTCCTTGGCCCTGTTCTTTCCTAGATATATTCTCCCTTGGTAATCTTACCCATTCCCATACACAATCACTTGCAACATCTACATTTATCTCATTCACATAACCACAGTGGTAGTTCTGAGCCTTCATTACTTCTTGTCTCAACTGTTACAATAGGTTTCTAATTAGTCACCCTTGTTTCAGGTATTTATCTTTTCCAATATGTACTCCACACGGCTTTCAAAATGTTCTTTCTAAATGCAAGTCTGACCACGTCATCCCCTTGCTCAAAAATCTTCAAAGACTCCTTATTGCCTCTAGGATAAAACATAAACTCCCTAGCATGACATTTATAGCCATTCACAACCTGACTCCAGTCTACCACTCCAGATTTATTTCCAATTATTTCTCTTCATGCATTTATGTTCCAGTCAGACTGGTCTACTTGCTCTTCCTTGAACCTGGCATTCCATCTCCCACCTCTTTATCTTTTTATAGACTGTCCCCCATGGCTGAACATATTCCATCCTCACTTCTATATCTTAGACCTCTTAGATGTCTTCAAAGCTCCATCCAGGTACCACCTACTGGGAGAAGCCTTACCTGATACTCCTAATTATTAGTGCTTCCTCCAAACTGAAACTGTTTTGTACTTGGTTACCTGTATACATGGTACATCTTCCCAGTTTAATGAAAGCTTCTGATGGATCCATAGGATTATAGAAGTATGGATGCAAGGGACCTCAGATATCATCTAATCCCAATCAATTGAGGAAATGGAAACTTAAGGAGCTTAATTGACTTAACCAAAGTTACATAGGAAGTAAGCATCGGAAGTAGGATTTGAACTCAGGTCCCCTGATGTCAGACGAACATTATTTTTATTATATGACACTGATAGCAAGAACATTTCTTTTTTTATCTCTAGCACTTAGTGCACTATCTTGAACATAATAGGTGTTTGATAAATGTTTGTTTAATTAAATCGCGTTAAATCATCACTATGTAAGTGACTCCCAAATCTACATATGCAACCTGGTCCTTTCCCCACAACTCTAAGTCCTATATTTGCCGCTTGAATTGCTCACATCTAATTTTAACTCAGTCTTCTTCAAATCCTTCTTTTTCTCCTAATATTTATTTCTGTTAAGTACTTAGACATTGACCTAGAAAACTGAATGACCTTTGGGTCTTCCTTTCCCCCAAAGTCTTTTCAATTCTATCTCCATAGTGTCTCTTCATGAATTTTATTTATTCTCCTCCCATCCCCATCAACCTAACCCTAGCCCTCATCACATATTGCCTGGATTTTTTATAACATCCTCTTTTCTCAGTCTTCTGATTCTAGTTGTTCAAATCTCATCGTGTCACTCCCTCAAGAACCTTTAATGGCTCCTTGTTGCCTTTCTAATAAAACACAAACTTCTTATCCTTAGTCCTTCAAACCCTGGTTCCACTCTGCCCTTGTAGCTTTATATTATTCTGCTTCCCCTTGTGTATTCCATGTTCCATTCAAATTGTCATGTTCCTTTTTCATTGAGACCTCACTCCTTTCTAATTTTTGTCAATAGAAATTCTTCCCTTCATTCAAGGCCCAAATCAGATCCCTCCTCCTCCATGATGCCTTTCTTGATTCAACTCAAAATGCTCTCTTCCTTTAAAAAATTTTTAGAGTACCTTACCTGCATCCTAAGTTCATGCAGTTAATCCAAAGTGTTGGAGACATGCTCAAGCTCCCTTCTCTATTCAAGGTTTCATAGTAAATGCTCTCTAAGTATTCTGTGGGCATCGTTATGATGAACTGAAAACAAAACCTTACATATAATTCATGTATATTCCAGAGAGGGACACTGAAAAATTTGCCTCATGGTCAGCTAGAACTTAGGTAAAAAAGAGAATGCAGGGAACCCCAAAACTGCCAAGGTTCCTTCAGATACTTTCAGATGAAGGTCACAGTTTTCTGGGCTTATGCTGTTTATGATCTTCTGCCAGTCTTTTGGATGTTGATATAAACATCAGGATCCATGTAACAGTCACAACATGAGACTTCAGTGGTAGTGTGACTCAAAGTTAGATTTCTTTTTCTTCTACTTTTGACATCACTCCCTGTTGGTAGTCTCCTGTTCTTCAGATGTTCTTGAAGATTTAAAAGTGTTAATTGTCCAGGCCATATGTACCTGAGTCCGTGTCCAGTTTTTTCCACATTCATGTTTGATCTGAAGTAAGACAACTCAGCCTTGGCACATATTCAAGACCCTTTGTGGTCTTAGATGTTGACACCTAGTGGAAGCATGGCTGGTTCTCCTAGTTAAACTAAAGATGTCATATAGTCAGTGACATTAAAAGGTTCAGTTCTCTCAGGACTGGCAGTTTGCTCATTTGGGGCATTGACATGGTAAGGGTAATCAGAGGAACTCCCTGATTTTCTGGGCTGAGGAACCGTCCCAGGAGCTATACATGCAACGGGTCCCTTTCTGTGGAAGGGGTGTTCAAGAATTGTACTAAAGGACATAAACCCTGCTAAGGTGACAAATCAACTCCTTATTTTGTAGATCCTGTGATGGGGAACTTGCATTAAAGATGATTGGTGACTGAACTAGGAAGAATTGCCCACATTTAGAGATGCTGAAGAGAAACCTGTTATGCCCCTTTTGGGATACCTCTAGCACTTTCTCTACACTGGGTTTCTAATAAGGGAGGTATCATCCTGAGATGGGACAGGGGAGCTCTAACTTTAGACATGATGGGTTAGGTTTCCCTCCCTCAGTTTCTCTGGTTCATTGCCCCTGCTCCAGAGTAACTCTGGGGAAATCTCTCAAACAAACTTTAGATGTGGCTCTTATCTAGCATCTCCTCCAAAAGTGGATAAAAGAGTACCTTCTAGAAAAGGCATTTAATATAAAATATGAGTATCATATAGTAGAATCTTAAGTTTATATCAGAGCGGGAAGGAACCTTACAAGTCATCTAGTCAAACCACTTATTTTACATATGAAGAAATGGAGGGCTAGAGAAGTGAAGGGACTTGTCCAAGGTCAAACAGGTAGTAAATGGCAGTCAAGATTTGAATCCAATTCTTTTAGTTCCAAATCCAGAGATTTTTGCATTGAACCACACTGGCTCTTAGCATTGTTATTTCTTTCATCCATTACAAAAAATACTTGACAAAATACTTGCCACAAAGACTCAATGGTGCACATGAACAAATGTTGAACCTATAAAACAATAACCCATCATGCTCATTGTATTTTCTTAGAGGGTAAAGACAGTTTTGGGGGACTTCTAGACTAGCTGAGACTGATGCACTCTGAGCAAATCACAAAATCCAGATCTCCTGGTCAGAAAGAAATCTTTCCCTCCTCCAGGTTTCAGAATGATTCTGTTAGTGGTTACTTTTCTCTCCCTGAGAAGTATGTTGTGAAAAATCACCTCCCACTGGGCAGCTGGCACTCAGTTCAGAAAGTTGAACTTTCAAACCTATCAGATTACCATGAGGGCTAAAAGCTCTGATTTCCCAGAATTTGGGGTTGCTGGTTTGTGCTCAGGAAAAAAACAGAAAGCAGAAGTCATATAGGGACTTAAGCTCACCTAGGCAACCATGTTTTCTTGTTGCCTCATGCCCACAGATATAATTACTATTGGAAGTCTAAAGGAGAAAAATTGCTGGTTTTCTCCTCAATTGTCAAAAGAGTCAGAGCTCTTCCTCAACTCCTCTTATAGCCCAGACAGAGCAGTTCTTCCTGGTTCAAGGCATTAATTTTTTTGGACACAATAAGTAGTTTTTGCAAGATGCATGTTCTTCAGCAAGAGACCTAAGAGTGTATGTACTACAGAAAGGGGCCAGAGAGCATACATAGCTTCACAAGAGGCTCCTCAACCCAGAAAATCAGGAAGTTTCCCAAATCACCCCTCCCTACCATACTAATATAAATCCTGAGAATTAATTACCTTGACTGGAGCTACTATTATCTTGGGAGGCAGGGGAATGGTAGGCTCTCTATCCTTTCTAGGATTTGTTCTGGCACCATAAGGCATGCAAGTGAATCCCAACTATGCCAGAGCTATCTACAACTAGGTATAATCATATAATGACCAAGAGCATCAATGCTTCCTGAGAAGCACAGGTTTTTGTGGTCTTTATGGTCATTAGGTATTCCATGATGTCCAGAGTCCTTGGGATGAGAGCCATATTTTGCTAGACAATATATAAAAAGTGGGTATTCTAGGCTATTCTTACACAACTGGCTTATGGTGGACAAGAATGCCTTAGCAGTAGCACTGGGGGTGTCACTTGCACAATCTGAGGAAGGCTTCCCAGAGCCTACCACAATAGAATCTCTCCACTTAGCCCTCCCTTTCCCCTACTGCTACTGCAGACTGCTGACTCAAATTACACTGTCACAGATTGGGAACTGTTGGCAGTCAAGGTGGTATTGGAAACTTGGCACTATCTCCTGGAATGGGTATAGTACCCCACTATCATTTTGATGCATCATAGCAACTTTGCTTATTTTAAGGAGAATTGTGCACTCTCAGGGGAGCACATATCCTAGGTCTTCTTTTTCTTCTCCTCCTTTCTTTTCTTCTCTTCTTCCTCCTTCATCTCCTCCTCCTCCTCCTCCTCCTCCTCCTCCTCCTCCTCCTCCTTCTTCTTCTTCTTCTTCTTCTTCTTCTTCTTCTTCTTCTTCTTCTTCTTCTTCTTCTTCTTCTCCTCCTCCTCCTCCTCTTCCTCCTCTATCCTTCTTCCTTTTTTCTTCTTCTCCTTCTCCTTAATTAAAACAGACTCTTACTCTGGCCGTACCCAAAGTATATGTCCTGCTCTGCATCCTGAATGCAGCATTTCTCTGTCAGGAGGTGAGTGATGCGCTTCATCGTTGTTACTCTGTAATTACGGTTGAACTCTGCATTGATCAGAGGTCTTAAACTGTTCAAAGTTGTTTGTCTTTTCAATATTGCTATTGAATAAATTATCCTCCTGGTTCTGTTTATGCTTGACTCTGTATCAGTTCATACAGCTCTTCTCAGGTTTCTTTGAAACCATCACTTCTATAATTTCTCACAAAAAATTATATTATATTCATATACTAACATTTGTTCAGTCGTTCTACAATTGATGTACACTGCTTAAGTTTGCTTTTCGTGCCATCACAAAAAGAAAATTGTTATAATATTTCTGCATACATAGGTTCTTTTCCTCATTCTTTAATCTTTTGGGGAAATAAGTCAAGTAGTGGTGTCATTGTGCCAAAAGTATTCACAATTTAGTGCCTTTTAGCACACAATTCCAAACTGATTTCCTGAATGATTGTACCAGTTCAATAGTGCATTAATGTTAGAACCCCTCTTTTCACAATTCAAGCTAAAGGCAGTCTACAGACCTTCCTCTCCCCCACCTCCACTAATAAACTTTGAAAATTGCTCTCCCTAATAGCCGTAAGATGAAAGAACCAGACATTGCTGATGCAGTCCGCTCTTCTCATAGATTGCATTTACAATGCTGACCCAAGCTGGCCAGCTTAGATATTTTCAGCACCATGGTGCCATCCCACCTCAGAAGTATATTCTCCAGAAGTGTTATGATGCTTTCCCCAGTGAACACTGAGGCTTCCTAACTTCGAGACCTTTTCCTAATTTTTCTGTTATTGTTGAGGGTACCACTACCCTCCCAGTGACCCAGGCTGTCAACCCCGATACCTCACTCTCTTAATCCCCATATCCAATATGTTGCCAAATATTGCCAGTCCTACCTTCATAGCTCAATATGCCCCCTTCTCTCCCCCAACACTACCACCATCTCATTGTAGGTCTATAGCACCTCATGCCTGGACTATTACAGTAGCCTTCTGGTTGATCTCCTTGCCTCAGATGTCCTCCTGCTCCAGTCCACTCTGAACTCAGCTGCCAAAGTGATTTTCCTAAAGCATCCTCATGTCTGACCATGTATCTCTCCCCATCCAACTTCCTCTCCTCCCTCCCACATTCAATAAATTCCAGTAATTCCCTATTATTTCTAAGATCAAATATAAAAGCATCTGTTTGGCTTTTAAAACCCTTCACAACCTGACTCCTTTCTGTCTTACATCTTACTTATCCTCTTACTTCCAGCTTCCTGTGCCTCCTTACATCTTGTTTCTTTCATGTTCTTTGTGATACAGTGACACTGACCTTCCTGCTTCTCCTTGCCTAAAATACTCCTTCTCCCAACTCCAGACATTTTATTGGCTGCTCTGCATACCTGAAATGCTATTCCCTCCTTCCCACTCCTCAGTTCTGCTTCCCTGGCTTCCTACAAGTTTCAGATAAAATCTCACCTTCCAGGAGAAGCATTTCTTGATCTCTGTTAATGCTAGTAGCTTCCCTATGTTGATTAGCCCAATTTATCCTGTCTACAACTAGTTTGTACATAATTTTTGCTTCTTGTCTCCCCTGGTTGTCCTGGGAGCTCCTTGAGAGAAGGAACTGTTGTTTTCCTTTCTTTGTATTTTACAGTGCATTTCACGTAGTTGTTGTTTGTCTTTCATTTTCAAAGAGGATCAGTGACATCACAGGTGATAAATCTTGATTTGTGAGTGAATTGGATTTAAGTTATGTCAGAGTTGCAAAAAGTCATCAGTCTCACTCTTCCAGAGTCATTGAAGTCCAGTGGCAGGACAAAAGTCATGACAATGGCAATGGCCAGGGATATAGCGGATGACCTTGACATCTTCTATGTCTGACAAAAGCTCTCCATAGTGCCTGCTTCAGCTGCCTGCATGGAGGTTGGAAGAAATGTTCTCAGTACATTACGCTGAGGGTAGTCTTGATGTGCTTGGGGTAGGCATCCCCTTCATTTATTGATGGGTTTGAGGCCTGCTGGTTACCCTCAATCTGATTCAGCCTGGTGGCCAAGTTGGTTTTACTAGGGTATGGCCACAAGTGCATGCTACCACTTCTTGGAACCATAGGTGAGAGTTGGGTGACAGGTGGACACCAAAGGTGGATGAGCAAGTCTTTTGAACACCTCATACACACCAATGTGTATAACCACTTAATATATACTTTCTGACTTGATTTTGGCATCAAGGGCCTCTGATCCTCCAGTGATAGTGGCGGTCTATACATATTGACAATGTGAAATGATCCTCTCCTCTTTCCCCAAGTATGTGAATTTCATGTGTCCTGCTCAGGGTGGAGAACTTTGGTCATACATTGGCTCAGAATAGTGTCATCTTTTCATCCACATCCTTTAGAGAGTGTGGACCGTCTTTAGGGCCCTGCTGGTTTATAGATTCTTTTGGGCAGGAAAGATTGGAGGTCTTCCAGGGATGGCCTTTTGTTGACAGATCCACCAACAGGTCTGTGATTAGACTTGGCTCATAAGGTTCTTGTTTGAAAGCAAGGACTTTTCTCCATCGATCTGAGTAGGCACATATTTTGCACTGCTCTAATGTATTTTTGTGTTACAGTGGTCCCAAAGTAGAGTGAGTTGTCTCAGGATTCTGTTTTACCTGAGACCTTCAAGCAGAATTGGGGTCATTATTGTCAGATATGTTATAGAGAGGATTCTTTTTCAAGTATAAGTTGAACTAGATAACCACTGAGATATCTTCCAGCTCTGAGACTTTATGATTCTATGAGATCTGTGTATGGATCATAATGTCCTGAAGGAAGGTAGGGGCTATGTTATATCTAAGTTTTGTATTTCCCACAATGCCTGAATAAAGGACTGTGAAACTTATCAAGAAGCACTTATGAAGCACCTACTAAGTGTCAGGCATTATGCTAAATGCTGCAGATACAAAGATTTAAATGAAAAAATGAGTGTGTCCAGTAAAAATAGTGTCAGCAAATACTAAAAGGTCAGAATGAGCTGAGGTTGGTGGGGAATGCTAAGGACAACAGAAGGTTTTTTTCTCTCTTCCTTTTCTTTAATTGAATGAGCTTTGCACTGGAAATGACAGAACAAAAATAACAGGGAGTTGAGACCCAAGATAAATGAAGAGATATTAAGAGAGTACTTAAGCTGCCGAGATTAATTCAAATCACCTGGTCCAGAGGAACTACATCCTTGAAACTGGAAAGAGCTGAAAGACATGGTTACTTCAGACACTATCTTGATAACTGAAAAACCATGGAAAATGGGAAAAGTGCTACAGGATTGAAGAAGGGCAAACTCTTTTTTCTTTTCTTTTCCTTTTCTTTTCCTTCCCTCTTTCCTTTCCTTTCCTTTTCTTCCTTCCTTCCTTCCTTCCTTTTTTCTTTCTTTCTTCCTTTCTTTTCTAAGGTGAGAGGAGTATTTAGACCAATGAGCTTGACTTCTTTTCCTGGGAAAATTATAGGAAGGATCATTAAGTCAATGTTTGTTGAACATTTAGAAAGGGAAATATTGATTACAAAGTGACAACATCATGACTTCATCCAAAACAAGTTCTGCCAGACTAATCTCATTTTCTTTTTGTGACAGGATTACTAAAATGGATGATGGGAATTCTGTGTAGGTAGCCAGAAAACTGAAGCAACCCCGTTTTGTCTGTAGTTTCTCTATTTTCTCTCTGATCTTGTTTGTATTGCAGCCCCTGCCCTGTTTGAGCCCTTCCTTTCTGCTGAAACAGCAATTGTCTGGAACAGTCCTATCCAGTAGGGCAGGATTATGAGAAATAGCTAATCCAAACAAGAAACTTTCCTGCTACCCATGCCCAGTCTTACCCCAAAGCTCCCAGTAATAAACCCTGTTCAATCCAATGGTGTCTTGTACTCGATTTACCCACTGCTTAATTGGAAACCTATATAAATGCTGTATCTTGTTCCTTTGGAGTCTCCACCTGCTCAGGTGAGACTCTCTTGCCAGCAAACTCAACAAACTCTCATTGGTTCCTAAATTTCTGGTACTGGTTTCAGTTTGTTCTAGTTTGTTCTGACACCAATAATTTTTACCCACAGCAGCCTACATAGATTTTAGCAAAGCTTCTGATAAAGTATCTTATACTATTTTTATAGAAAAGATGGAGAGTATTGATTAAATTACAATACAATCTGATGGATGAAGAACTGGTTGGATGGCCAAACTTAAAGAAGATGTATTAATGATTCAATGTCAAAGTTTCCAATGGAGTGCCCCAGTGATTTGTGCTTGTCCCTATGCTAGTTAACTTTATTAGTGACTTGGAAAAAGGCATCCATGGTATGCTGATTAAATTTGCAGATTTAACACAAAACTAGGAGGGATAGCTAACCTAGTGAATGATAGATTAGGATAGGAAAGGGTCTAAATAGGTTAGAGCACTGGAACAAATCTAATGAAATCAATTTGCAATAGGATTAATATAAAATCTTAGACTTGAATCCAATGGGAAGGAATGGATAGACTGAATTTGTTCTTAAAAGAACTTAGGGATTTTAGCGGACTATAAAGTCAATATGAATCAGCAGGGTATTTTAGCAGCCAAAAGAAAAGTTAATTTGATCTTGGGTTATCTTAAGAGGGCCATATCTTTCAAGAACAGGAAGCAATAGCCTTATTGTCTTTGCCCTCACCTGATGTCATTTGGGTTTGATTCTGGGGACCATGGTTGAAGGACCATTGAAAAACTGGAGCATCTCCAGATGAGGGCAACCAGGATGATGAGAGTACTTTAGTTCAAGACATGGGGTAATCAGTTGAAGGAACTGGGACTGTTTATCCTGGATAAAAGAGGACTAGGCTGGTGAAGATATGATAGCTGTGTCTTCTACTGAGTGTCTGAAGGGCTGTCATGTGGAAGAAATATTATGTTTTTCTGTTTGACCCCAAAGGGCTGAACCATGACCAATAGAGGGAAATTGTAAAAAAGCAAGAAAAATTTTCTACTAATTAGAGCTGCTGAAAAGTGGAATGGGTTGCTTCAAAAGACAATAAATTCCTCTGCATTGGAAATCTTCAAGCAGAGTTTCAGTGATCATTTATCAGGTATGGTATAGTGAGGAATTCCTTCTGAATATGGGTTGTACTAGAATATGCCAACATATTCTCAAATTCTATGACTCTGGGAAATAGTTCCAAGTCTTAGTAAGAGCTTAATAAATGTTTTTAGACTGGGACTGCATTGAGACAGAGATTTGCAACCTCACCTTTACTTGCCAATAGGAGAATTAGCCAACCATGACATATTTCAGGTCTAAAGAAAATCACCAAAGAAAGTGTTTTCATGCCTAATTAGTGCCACCTCCTTCTCAATGGCTCCTGTGTACCCCAGCCCTAACTTTGAGACAGATTCTCTGGTATTGATTGCTGGTATTTATAGACAAATAACTTCATCTCTGAGACATATTTTCTTCGTATACAAAATACAGAATATAATACTTGTACTACCCACTTGAAAGACTTGCCATAGAGAAAATATTTTTTACACCTTAAAGCACTACATATATGCCAGCCACATAATTATTCTTTAGTTTTAACACAGGATGAGAATTAGACATATGAACTTTTCAAGCTCTGTCACCTCCTATTGAGAAAAGCACATAAAAATGCAAGCAGGTTGGGTAATACCAGACACATCCAGAGAGGTTTAGTTAAAAATGTGGTGCTAATAGTAAGCCAAGGTCTGAGGCAAGGGGAAAATGACAATCCTTCCATGAAGAGAAGAGCCTCTGCCTATCTCCTATATTGAAAGATTTCAGATCATGCAAGAAAGGTCCTTACTGATGACTTCCTGGTGTGGAGGGCAGGGAGCCAAATATTCAGCTTCATCCTCAGACACATCTGTTATTGCCTGACTTCCTGACCTTGCTCCCTGGCCCAGGTGTGGGACCTCAATCTGCTTACACCTGCCCTTTGGACTGAAGCCCATTATTTCATTCTGCTTCAGTCCCACTAGAGGCTGGGAACAGTTACAGAATTAAAGCAGTTCTCTGCAAAAAACTATCCTGCTTGGCTCCATCCTGAGGCCTGGGCTCTTGATTTAGGCCTCATACCGTACAGCTGTCAATAAACAGAATGCTTAGAAAGAGGACAGTTTAGCTGCACTGAATTCTTCCTTTAATAAGTTGAGGGCTAACCAGAGATCCTTTTTGTTTCAGCTTTAACTCAAGGCAAATCTCTTGTTATTTATTTATTCATTCATTCATTTATTCATTCATTCATTTGCTTACTCATTTATTTGTTCATTCATTTATTTATTCATTCATTCATCTATTTATTTATTTGTTTGTTTATTTATTATCCATGGCCAAATACTTGCTGTACTCGGGCTATTTTGAGATTGTGTATATCTCCATCAGTCGACAACCCAATGACTCTAATAGCCCTGTCTTCGTAACCCAAGAGTTTCTCACACCCCCAAAGTCACTTGTGGATGCAGATGGAGAAGATGGAAAAGACATGGCTAGATGTGTTCTGGGCTTAGAAATATGATGCTTTATCAAATAAAGCAAATTCATCTTAGTTTATTTTTCCTTATTTGCTTCTTTTTCCTAAAAGAAGAGCATGTGAAATTAAAAACAAAAACAACAGTATTATTGATACTTGGAGCACACTCCCTATTTTTCTTTGAGGGCCTTATTCAAATTCTACCTCCTTCACAAAGCCTTTCCTAATCTTACCAGTTAAAAACCATCTCCTACTTCTCTATACTTCCCTAGACCAATTTTTTTTCTGTGGACCTCTCTTTTTCTTGTCCACATTACTTCCTGTGTCATTTATTTGTGTCATTAAAGAGGGTATGGGCAGCTTCTTCCTTTTAGGGATATGAGAGGCTCCTGAGAATTCCCAAATCAATTCATCAGCAAGCATTTATTAAGCATTCGTTATAGCAAAGGCATTGTGCTAGGTCATTGGGATGCAAAAGCCCTGGACAAAACAGAGTAAAACAGAATTGTGGGATACCAGGCAGCAACAAGAACTATGTGTGGGCACACAATTCTCAGAAATGTATTTTTCCCTTTCATTTGCTCTTGAGAAATACTTTCTGTCCTCCATGTGGGACACAAGGATCAGAGAGCCGCTGAAGTTGGACAGACTTCCTGTCCTCTATTTGGACTAACTGTAGCTGACTTGGAGAATTAGACTCTGGGGTTGCCATGTGAGACAAAGGGAATGGAGAGCCACTGCAATCAGGCTAAGACTTCTGGGTAGGACAAGCTGTTGGGGCCTGAGCCTCTACATGTCAAATAGCCAACACTAGCACTGCAGAGGGGACCCAGATCCAGCAGCAGAAGCAGGAACTGGAAGAGAAAAAGGATCTGAGTGCCAGAGAATGTTAGCTGTCTCAAGTCCAAGTGCATTGGTGAGCCAGGGGTGGAGAGACCTAGCTCTCTCAGTCTTCCCTTTTTTATGGGGCTTCTGGGCCCGTGTTCACACATTCTCCCCACCTCTCACCCACACTCCACCCTCAGTTGCCTCTCTACACCTGCAGGTGGAGGATGGTTTGGACATCTCCTGACTTCACCCAATGAATAGGAAGAACTTTGGGGAGACATTTGGAATGGATGGCTACATATGAGAGTACTTAACATTTTCCCTTTTATCTTCTCTATGTTCAATAAGTTATGTATCCACAATATATTGATTACTTGTGCCCTGTGGACCAGGATTGGGTGTGGAGATCTTTTGTCAAAAAGAAGAGATTCTAATTGTGTGGTAGGGATAGAGTCATAGATTTCCCAAATTAAATATTTTTTGAGTGATATTCCATATCATTTGCCAGCTAAAACTGAGAAAACAGCCATCATGGATTTTAAACCCTTTAGAGACACCATTCTTAAATATATAGTATGGAAAGCTCCTTCACACATGAGCCTGAAAGATTTGCACAAGGTCACTATAGTGGCTTGAGTAGGACTGTTTGTCTGATGGATATGTCTGACATTAATGCTAATATAGTGACATACTGCCTTTTGATACATATGGAAGGCAGCCAATTGGGGTCATTATAAATGTCATATAGTATATGAACAAAGTATCTCATGTACAACTATAGGTATCAAATTATATAGGAAATGGGAAGCATCTTGAGGACAGCAATTATAGTTTTGTTTTTTATTTTCATTTTTTTTAACCTTTTTATCCCCTTGGCACAAATGAGATACTTAATAAATGTTTACAGAATTGAATAGCCATTTAAATGAGAATTTTGGTAAACAGTCTTCTAATTAATGGAAGCTTTGCTATTTCTAGTTCCTGCTCTGTTGATTCAAGTATGATTCATTCTTGGCTTGCTGATTCAAAGGACAAAAGCAGGAAAAGCAACCAGATTGGACAATGTGTACATAAAGGAGAACTGTGCTGGAAATAAAGGACTGATTCATGAAATATCTGGAGGAGAGGAAGGTACCAAAAATATGAGAAAAAAATCTCATCTCTTACTGGCCTATATGAATCTACTTGAAGAGGGATTCCCTATGGTTGGAGAGACCTAATGCTCCTGTTTGAAGAGGACATTATATGTTACATTAATTTTTGGAACACTGAAGAGCCTCTTGAAAGAGATTTCTAATTAAAGAGAAGAGTTTATCCTGACCATCCACATAAGAATGAATTAAGTGGATGAAGAATATTCATACCCCAATTTGGACATAACAATTGAATGGACAGCTATGGAACTCACCATCATTATGTATACCTGAAACAGATAATACAAATGGATGTGTTGGGACCAGAATTAAGCAGGAGGAACTAAGTGAGATGAATAGCTTTAAGGAAATTGCGAAATTCCTTTAATGATCCCAAATTTTTCACAAAATAAAACAAAACATTAAAAAAAATAATATCAATGTTCTATTTTCTTTATTGTATGGCTGTAAAATATGTAATATAACAGACTCCATGAAGTGAACATGAATGTTACACAGAGAATAATGGAGAGGCCTACAGCAGGACTGGTCAGTCTATGATATATAATGAATGAAGAACTTACAAGAAGTATAGGAGTAAAAAATGTCAGATAAACATATGATAGAAAAAGAAGAAAGTCTGGCCATAGGGTGAGGGCAAAGGATGCCCCCCAATGTCAGAAGAAACTGAGGGAAGCCTTTGGTACCTGTTTGGTGGATCTTCTGTGTTAAACTTTGAAATTATGTGGATTAGCCACACATAGGTTGGGCAGGCATGAATGGTGTGCATTCTGCATCATTGGAGGAAACATCAAATTGGTGAGATCATGGAGCTCTTTGAGTATTTGAATGATGATTCCTATTCCTGATTAAGAAACTGCTTCCTTCCTCTTACCCCTTAACTTAATCTCCACATCTCCAGTCCAATGGTCAATTCCAGTTCCCATGGCTAACCTCATACTTCTGGTCTTTCCTTGTCCATGAGACTTTCTATACCTGCCCTTTCTTTGCTCCTCAGTTTAGGTAACTCCATCTTGCTCTCAGACTCAGCTCATGGTAGGTTCTGTCCTCAATCACACTAGGACAAGATCAGGAGGAAAAGAATAAGAAGATATTTGAACATGTGAAACAACTAGAGAATAATCCGTAATAGAGGCACAGTGGTACAGTCAGGGATGGGGAAGATACAGTAGAAAAAAGACTGAACTTAAAGGAAAATATTTGGGTTCAAACTCTGCCTCTGCTACTTTAGACTTGTGTGACTTTGGGCAAGTTGCTTAATCTCTCTGGATTCAATTTCCTCATCTGTAAAATGAGTCAGTCAGGTGGTCAGCAAGCATTTATTAAGTGTTTACTATGTGCCAGGTACTGTGCTAAGCACTGGGGATATAAATATAAGCAAAAGAGAGTCTGTACTCTCAAGGAGTTTAGATTCTTTTTTATTTTTATGGTAATTTAAAAAATTTTTAAACAAATACAAAATAAGAAAAGAAAAAAGAAACAAACTTAAATACTGAAACAAATACAAAATAAGAAAAGAAAAAAACATTGCCATGTGCACAGCAGAACATGAGAATTCAAAATACAAAACATTAAATTTCCATTTCAAGAAAGCCTAAATAGTACACATTGTATTCAGAGCTGTACATCTTTTTTTTTTTTACTTCCTTGTAGGTTTTATTTTGTTCTCTGCTATGCACTTTTTACTTTGTTCATCCCCCCTCTCTCCTTCCAAGGAAGCTACAATTAAGTGTGGATATGCATACACATATATACATATATGCACACACATACACACAAACATATGTATACACATGGAAACATATAGACACATACATTTACATATACATAGATATCTATAATCATACACCTATGTACATCTATGTAAGACTGTACATTCCTTGTCTGTGCTCTGTTTCTCTAAAGATGGATAACGTCTTCCTTCATAAATTCAAGTCTTTCCATATTTTTTTTAAATCTACCAACTCATCATTTCCTCTACAACAACAATATTTCAGTCTTATACTGTCAGGTTATTTTAAACAGTCTAAAACCATATTGATTAATGTGGTTGACATATAATGGAGTTTCCCTATTTTTCTTTTTTGAGTAAATCTATTTTAGCTTTAATTTTGACATCATGATTGCTACCCTTGCTTTTTTTCCTAATAAATTCTGCCTTGATCTTTATTTTAAGTTTGTGTGTACCTCTTATTTCCTATTCCTCCTGACTCTTCTGCTTCATTTCCACCTGCTACTTTGTTTTCCTGTTACTTAACCTCCCCTTCCTCCAAGGATGCTTCCCTTATCCTCTCCCCACTGCCCATTCCCCTTGCCCTCTTATTTCTATTCCAATTTAGAAGACTTTTATAGCCTTCCAAATATATCTTCATCCTATTCCCATTCATCCAAACACCATTCTATATTCTCTTATCCTATTCACCCACCCTCTTATTTCTTTATAAATTTAGAAGACTTTCATTTCCTTCTAACTGTATATATTGTTCTGTCTTTAGACCAGATGTGATATAAGTAGGGTTCCCCATAAAAATTCCTCCCCCCATCCCATTAGCCTTTTATTTCTTTCTGAATTTAGAAGACTTTTACACTCTTCTAGATATGCATATATTGTTCCCTCTTTAACCCATTCCCAATGAGAGTAGGGATATAGAACTACCAGCCCTTCTCTCCCACTTAATTTCTCTTTGTCAGTTCTTCCTCTTGCCCCTCATTTGTATAAGATAATTACTCTTTTTACCTTTTCCTAAATGGCATTACTTTTTGGAATCACATCATACTCATCTCTACCATAATCTTTCTTTCTAACTACCTAATTACTAATTACAGTCTTAGATATACAGTTTACATTTCTTCATATAAAAAGTAAACAATTTGTCCTTATTCAGTCCCTTATAATTAATCTCTGATGTTTACCTTATATTTCTCTTAGATCTCATATGTCAAATTTTCTATTAAGTTCAGATCTTTTTTGCAATAAAATCCTGAAAGTCTGGCAATTCATTGAATGTCATTTTTTTTTCATTCAGAATTATGCTTAACTTTGTTGGGTATGATATTTTTGGTCACAACCCCAGTACTTTTGCTTTTCAATATGTAGTGTCCCAAGACCCCAGGTCTTATAGTGTAGGTTCTGTTAAGTCTTATGTGATTCCAACTGTGGCTCTGCCATATTTGGACTTTCTTTCTTGTTTCTTGTAATATTTTCTCCTTGAGCTGGGGGTTTCAGAATTTAGCTATGATATTCCTGTAGGTTTTCCTTATAGGATCTCTTTCAGGTATTGATTGGTAAATTTTTCTCCATTTCTACTTTCCCCTCTTGTTTTAACATTTCAGGACAATTTTCTTTAATTATTTCTTGTATTATTGTATCGATATTCTTTTTTCATTGTAGCTTTCAGGTAGTCTGATAACTCTGATGTTTTCTTGATATATTCTCCAGATCAGTTGTTTTTCTTATAAGCTGTTTTACATTCTCTTCTATTTTTTCATTCTTTATATTTGATTTTATTATTTCTTCATCTTTTATAACTTTACTGGCTTCCCCTTGCCCAATCTTATTTTCCAAGGAGTCATTTTCTTCCTTAAGATTCTGTATCTCCTTTTCCAGTTAGTTAACTCTCTTTTCATAATCTTCTTCTTTTTCTTGGATTTCTCTTATTTTTTTTATTTTTTCCTCAAACTCTCTCATTTGATTTTTAAAATCTTTTTTAAAGTTCTATGAATTCTTTTTGGGCAGGTGATCATTTGGCATTACTCTTTGGGGAAGGAAAGGCATTTGTTTTTGCTTCAGTATACCCCTTTGAGGACAAACCCCAATCTTCTCTGTTTCCCCAGTAACTTTCTATGGTTGGGTTCTTTTTCCTTTATCTGCTCATTTTAAAGAATAGCAACTTGTTGCAATCTTCTAGTCCTGGGATATGAGGGAATGGTGTCTCTAGCCTCAAGTCCTCCTTCCATTCTCCCTTTAGGCATGGAGCCTAAACCAAGAATTCCTCCCTTCTGTAACGTCCACAGCCAGCAGCATCCTACTGCTTCTACACTCACTGGGCATGTACTGGTTCCTTCTTACACAGAGCCATGTCTCTCCAGCACAGCTGGACCTGGTGTCCATTATCAGCAGAAGTTCCTTCAATCTTTCTCTGCTCAGTCTCTGGACCCCCCACATTGTTCAGGAGGTGAAAATTCCCGTGGCTGCGGCTGAGGCTACCTCCCAAGCCAGCTGTTCCTAGGGCTCACCACTTGCTGTTTCAGTGGAACTAGCCTGGAGGAGTTTACATTTCACAGGGACCAAACCTCAGTCCTGGGATTTTTTCTTCTGGTTGTCACCTGGAGGACTACTGTTCTGCCCCAACTCTTGTTTATTTTTTTACCCACTCTATGTTCATCCTAAGGTACTATTTTGTCTTGTTTGTGGGGGAGATATGGAGAACTTGAAATTTTCTGACCTAATCAGCCATCTTCCCAGAATCCTCTCAGGAAGCTTACATTCTAATAGAGAAGATAATATATAAAAAGAATCTAAAAATAGGAAGGGGAGAGAAGGAAAAAAATAGTCAGCACAGGGACATGATGGAAAAGTCCTGAGTAATGAAGCTGGGTGAGAAATGAAGAGTTGATTGGCTATGGCTTCTTACTAAAATGGAGATTCTGGGAGGAGCTCTCCAGTCTCTAATCAGAGTGAGGGGCCCCAGGGGCAGAGGATACTGGTGTGAGTTCCAGGACGGACATGGTCTTTCAGGATGAAGAAATTTCTGGGGCATGATACAGAAGTCCTGAGGAATGCAGCTTGGAGGTCCTTCAAAGCCATAGAACATGTGTTTCTGATCATCTTTCTTAGGGATTCTGCGGTCAGGTATATGCAACATCAGGAAACCAATGAAGCTTCCCAGGAGACCTACAACACTGTAGCTAGGTTCTAAGTTTTATCTGGGCTTTTGCTCCTTGCTTCTCCTAGGGAGTTATTAATTATTAGTGTTGCTAATGGAACTAATAATAATTATCCCCAGTTGATAATTATCAATGTTATTAATAACATCTGTTATTAATATTGCAGCATAAATAATCTAACATTAGTCTATTTGAAGATTACATCAATACTACTGTTCTTCTGCATTAGCCTATCTATTCTATCTACTCTAGCTCACTTGTGGGTAGAAGCATTCAGTTTTCATTTGGGGAACACAACTCCAGCTGTGTTCCTGACCTGAATCCATTACCTACACAACATTGCAAGGGAAGAGGGTAAGGATAATTTAGAAGCGTTCAGGATTGAGAATCTGACTAATCCAGTGGGGTCTAGCAGGTCAGAGGTTGAGTTCCAGAAGAAATAGTTGTAGAAGGACCCCATCAATTAAATGAACAAGAGGTAGATGGAATTCAGAAATAATGGGGCCAGAGAGATAGAGGTCGAGCCTGGCCAGAAAGGCAAATATGGGAAGATAGAAATAAGGGTATTATCAAGAAAGGGCCCCCAAACTGAACTCTTTCTAGGACAGAAGTGGGTTGCTTTCTACCCTATTTCACACAGTTTGCTGGGCATGGGGGAAGGAAGAGAGGGATAAATCTATATAGATTTTAAAAAGAAATCAGAGACTTGGAGGTAAACTCTGGTACTGATTGAGATTCTTGGATGACCTCACTCTCAGCTTTCAACAAGTGGCCAAACTTGCTGGAGGTGGATGCAATTTTCTTTCTGAAAGGGCAAGGATGAGTCATCCTCTGTCAGAACTGTTCCAGATTCATGCCTCCTAGAGAAGCAACAGCCAGAAAGGGGATATGAGAGAGCAGGGCAATCCTTGTGGATTCAAAACCAGCTCCTACAACATGACAGCAACCTTTCTGTCTGAGGATAGGGTAGCTAGAATGGTAGTTCCTTGGAGGTAACATGGTGTTGTAGAAAGAGCCCTGGATCTTAAATCAAAAGAAATGCTTACTAACTGTGATACATGGGGCTTCTGGAAGGAAAGAGCTTATAAATTGAAAAGCACCAGAAAAATATGAGTTATTCTTGATCTTGGGCAGCCTAGGGTAGAGGATAAAGTACAAAACTTAGAGTCAGAACAGACCTGGGTTCAAATTCAACTGCTGATACTGTCATCTGAGTGATTTGTGGGCAAGCCATTTAATTTCTCTGTGCTTCAGGAAGCCCTGTAGGACTTATAAGTCACAGAGTATTTGATCTACACTAGTAAAGGGAATTCTTACATCAGGAGCTACTCACATTGCCAAAAATACATATCCTTCCCATGCTGGTATATTGTTCCTGGGAAAGTTGGAAAAGTAATACTGTGCCAGGCACAATATTAAGCATTTTACAAATATCTCATTTGATCTTTACCACAACCCTGGAAAGTAGGTGCTTGTATGATCACTATTTTATAATTGAAGAAATTGAGATTGACACTGACTTGCCCAGGGTCACACAGCTAATAACAGTGAGGTTAAATTCAAACTTAGGTCTTCCTGACTCCAGGCCCTGTGTTCTATCTGCTGTACCACCTAGATGCTCTCTCTTGCTCCAAGTCTTGCCCTAAGAGCAGCTAGGTGGTGGAGTGGATGGAGCATCAGTGCAGGAGTCAGGAGGACCTGAGTTCAAATCTCACCTCAGACACTAGACACTCGCTAGCTGTGTGACCTTGGGCAAGTCACTTAACCCCAATTGCTTCATTCTGGGTCATCTCCAGTCATCCTGATGAATATCTGGTCA
This sequence comes from Potorous gilbertii, assembly GCA_028658325.1. Taxonomy (NCBI): domain Eukaryota; kingdom Metazoa; phylum Chordata; class Mammalia; order Diprotodontia; family Potoroidae; genus Potorous; species Potorous gilbertii. The sequence goes on along the minus strand of CM053771.1, from coordinate 268,814,058 downwards.
CTGGATTCAGATGGCTCTGGAGGAGAAGTGAGGCTGGTGACCTGCACAGCCCTCCCTCACTCAAAACAAAGTCAAGTGCAAGTCATGTCATTATTTCTCTGATGGCATGGTCTTCTTCAGCAACAAAAGGTAAACACATAAGTCTTTCCCTATCATCCCTGATTTACTTTTGATAGCTGCATTTCGGTGGAGTGTTAAAAATTATTAAAGAGATTAGGTTGTCATTTGATCTCCTAATTAGGAGTTGTAATTAGTATTTAAGATTATTATTTTTAACTAGAAGGCATTATCAAAGGACCAGTCTTGTATGTGGGCAGTCAAAAGATTATACCCCTAGATAGAATGCATGATTGGGACCAATAAACACAGTGAAGTCCCTGGCTAATTTAGTCAAAAGTTCAGAAGGACAATAGATGGTCTGGTATCATGTGACATAATTTAATATTAACAATAACTCAAAATACTGAGTTATTAATATTGCTATTTTGTTGTTCAGTCATGTTTGATTCATTGTGATCCCATTTGGAGTTTTCTTGGCAAAGATACTGGAGTGGTTTGCCATTTTCTTCTCCAGTTCATTTTACAGATGAGGAAACTGAGACAAACAGGGTTAAGTGACTTGCCTAGAGTCACAGCTAAAAAGTGTCTCAGATCAGATTTGAACTCAAGAAGATGAGTCTTCCTGATTCCAGGTCTAGAACTCTACTGTGCTATGTAGCTGCTACCTTCAATATTGCTACTAAGAGTAACACTTTTTAGTTTTAAAGATCTATAATATGAACTTTTAATATGATTAGTATTTCTAAAAGTAGCATTTTAAATTAAGTCTATAATATGAACTTTCCCATGCTAGCTCAAACCCTGCCTCTTTTCATGAAGCCTTTCAAGACCTTCCAGATACATAGTCGTCTCTGTGACTTTGAACTTTAAAGTTCTTAATCTTTGTGTCACTGAGCTGTCACTTATCATAAGATGCTGTATCTTATTTATTATCTTTTCTTCTGTGAGTTCCTTATCTCCTCTGCTAGATTCCCAGTCTAGGGATCATGTATATAGATCATGTTCTATGATTTGCTTCCCTTATAGTGTCGAAAGCATTGTTCAGAAAGTTGGTGCTCCACAGACTCTGGATCATTGGTTCCCTGCTTTATGAGGGGGCTGGGGAGGGAGTTGGGAGGAAGCTGTTTCTTTTGAAGATCCCTTTCTATCCCCTTTTGCTAATTACACTTCCTTAGAACAAGTCCCCAGTTTTACCAAGAAACTGTGATCCAAGGAAGATTTTTGTTCATTTCCCAACTCCCACACTTCACAGTCCTTCCTTGTTTGGGAGGCTAATTAATTACTAATTAGCTGTCTCTTACCACTAAGCAAGTAAGTCAGGTGTTATTTTCATCATTGGACAGATGAGGAAACTGAGACCCAGAGAAGATGACTTTCCTTAGGTCCCCACAGATATTCAGTGATACATTGGCTATGTGTGCAGGGTCCTGAAAAATTTAATCATTGGTCATTAACTTGGTCAATCATTCAAAGTTTAGTGTGGTGTACCCATGATCTTAGCTTATTCACTGACCCCTTCAGGATGAATCTACTACACGGACTGGTCACACTCACTGCCAGGACTATTAGTGTTCACTATTAGGCAGAAATCCATTTTTACTGGGTTTCGAATTCCATCTAAACGCCAAAGGTTTAAGGGGGTGCCTTACATGGGTGTGAATCTCTCACACAGTCCTGGAAACTGTTCAGTTACAAAGCAGATGCAAGCCATTAATGGCTAAGGAAGCATCTCTTCCAGCTTCTTTGCATGTCGGGGATAAGAGCTGTCTTGAAACATAAACAAGAAATGTTTCTGAACCTGGAGCTGGAAACCACATCCACAGGGCTCCAACGTGCCTCAGTTTGGGCCAGCGGATGGGTCCGCTCCCCATTCCAGAATGCCTTGGCCTCCTTCCACCCCCGAGGCCTCATTTATTCTTTTAAAAAATGATTTAGCCTTCGCAAGCTCAGCATCTGCAGCCTCCTGAACAATGAAGGATTGTAAAGTGTGAGCTGGGGAATGAGCGAAAATCTTCACTTGGGTCACGGTCGCTCAGCGGAACTGGGGGCTTGTTCTGAGGAAGTGCAGTTGGCAAAAGGGGGCCAGAAAAGCATCTTCAAAAGTGAATGCTTCCTCCCAATTGTCCCCCTTCCCCCCAATAAAGTAGGGGACCAGTGATGCTGAGGCTAGCTCTTTAAATAAATGGACTCCTTCTCCACTCTCTTGGCAACAGCAGGGGTGTTTGTGCTGTGGGACGGAGCTTTCTAGTCAGCTGTATTTATCTATCTTGTAGCTGTACACACACACACACACACACACACACACACACACACACACACACACACACACACACACACTCGCTAGGGGTTCGTCAATGAGAGTGGGGTGGTTGGCCCGAAGCCCATGACTGCAGAAACTTTGTTCCGTCCACGCTTGACTTTGAGCTCCGAGTGCAGATAACAGGGTCTTGCTGCAGAAAAGCAAGACGCTGGCCCCTGAGGGCTCCAGGAGGTATTTTCTTCACTCCAGGGGAAGGACAGGGGCTGAGTGCCAGGTGCAGGAGCAGATCCCTGGGTGGGATGGAGCTCCCCAGGGACCCCAGGCTTGCCATGGAAGAAGGTCTCAGGAGATTAGAAGAGGAGGAAGAGGGTGATAATAGCACCAGTGTGGTACCGCAGGAGCTGGACTGGCTGCAGCTGTATCTCAGCCCGTTACCGGATGGCTACATGAAGGCAAAATTCACCCTGTCAGCCTACCTGGCATGCTGGCTCATTGTGAAGCTCTGCAAGGTAAGCGATGCATTCCTTTTTGGTGGTCTGTGGCTCTGCAGCTGGGCAAGCAGAGAGAAGGGTAGATGCAGATGAGGTGGGAGGGGGCAATCCAGAGCAAGGATCCCGGGATCATGGATTTAGAACCAGAAAATAGTTTAGCTGTCATCTAGGACAACCTCCCTATTTTAGAGATTAGGAAACTGAAGCCCAAAGTTATGACTCGACCTGCCCCAAAGTCACCAGGTAGTTAAATGAAAGAGCTAGCTTTTGAACTCAGGTGCTTTGTGAAATCCAGTACTTTTCCCCCTATACTGGGCTGTTTCTTCAGGCTGGCTTATGGCACAATATGGAAATTAGTTTTTGGATCCAGAACAGCTTGTCTGTTCTGTTCCATTCCTCTAATCTCTTTTCCCCTCCCCCTACACTTCATGGCACCCTCTCCCACCTGCCTATAAATCCTAGAAAAACCTTCTATTTTCCTCAAGCCAGGATTCCTTAACTTTTTTTTGTCTTGAACTCCTTTGACAGTCTATCAAAGCCTACAGAACTCTGCTCAGAATAATGTTTTAATTCAATAAATATAAATTAAATTATGTAGGATTGCCAAGGAAATCAATTGTCTTGAAATGCAGTTATCAATATATTTTTAAAAGCAAGTTCATGGAACTTAGGTTAAGAACCCTTCACTATACAAATCTATTAGAAAAAGATTTGTTCTCAATCATTTACACTGAAGTATAGACATAAGTTGTTGGATTTCTTCTCTTGGGGGCTTAAATTTTATTTCTAGTTATGTTATGAAAAGCTTTGTTTGATTTCAAAGAAATTTCAGAAATTAGCAGTAAGATGAAAGAAGGACTTCAGGAGACAGATAACTTTTTTGGTGACACCAGAATTATATCCTGAAGATTGCCAACGATTATAGCGATACAGAAAGGAACCAGGAGAGGAAGTTACAAAGAAGCAGATTTAGGCTTGATGTAAGAGGGACAAGCCCCTTCCCAGCATTTAGGGAGATCCCACAGTAGAATGGTTTGCTGCAGAGATAGCAAGTTCTCCTTCACAGCAAGTCTTTAAGGGAAGGCTGGACAACCACTCAGAATTCCTGATCATTAGAGGGCTTTTACGTCCCTTCCAGTTTTAAGATCTTGAGATTAGACTTGTCTTAAACTCTCCAGGGTCATTAGGAAGAGAACTGTAGAGAATGTTCATCATGAGTGGTGTTTTGAGGTCTAGGACTGAATTCAGAAAAGGGTTCCTGGTGATTGCTGAGTCATAAGATCCTACATTTAGGGAAGGAACAAAGGGAGAAAATATTTATTCAGCACCAACTATGTGCTAGGCACTGTGCTAAATACTTTACAAAGAGCATCTCACTTGATCCCCCCAACAACCCTGCGGGGTAGGTGCTATTATGATCTCCATTTTACACTTTGGAAACTGAGGCAAACAAGGTTCAGTGACTTGCCCAAGGTCACACAGCTAGTTAAGTGTCTGAGGCTGGATTTGAGCTCATGTCTTCTTGACTCCAGGTCCAGTGCTCTGTCCAGTGCAGGAGAAATGTCGAATTCTTGCCTAGCAAAACTGAATGAGGCCCAAGACAGATTAAAATATAATTGGGAAATGTTTAACAAAATAAATAAAAATACAATACAGTATAGTTAATGTTGATTTGTGATTTTCTAAGTTAATATGTCACCTGCAGAGATCCATTTGTAATTGAGTTTGAGATCACTATCTGCTCTAAATTTAGAGCTTGGATGGAACTTTTGAGATTATCTAGCTAAATCTCTCATTTTACAGTTAAGGAAACTGAGGCACAGAGAAGTTAAGCAATTTGCCCAGATTATACAGATTGCCCAGAATTCTGAGCTGAGTCAGGATTCTAATCCAGGTCCTTTAACTCAAGATACAGAATTCTTTCTACTGTGTCATACTGTTTCTTGAGATACCTCGTATCATCTCCATGTGATATCAGGTATCCTAACTTGCCAGAAAATAACTTTGTCATATAGAGGGGTCTAACATATCCATTAGGTACACCTCTGCACTAGTAAGGTAGCAGAGCTCCAAATGGAGGTAGTTGGCTGGTACAACAGACAGAACTCTGGACTGGATTCAGCAAGACCTAAGTTCAAACCCAACTTCGGATACTTCCTGGCTGGGTAAGTCCCTTCACCTCTGTCTGCCTCATTTTCCTGAACCATAAAATCAGGATTATGGCAATGCCTACCCTGCAGGGCTGTTGTGAGGGTCAAATGAGATAATTAATCATTGTAAAAGCACTTAGCACAGTGCCTGGCACATATTCAGCACTATTTAAATGTTTTTCCCCTTTCCCCAAACACATACAAAGATTCTCCCTATTGGAAAGAGAACTGCACGTGTCTGTATCTGCAGCACTCTCTCCAAGGATTCAGTCACACTTGGGAGTCACCCTGATATGACCTGGCAGTGTAGACAAAAGAGTTTATATTGAGTACCTGTATTCCCCAGGCCATTGAGTTGTCCAATTTCAACTGCTCTGAACTTCCATTGGTATTGTGGTTGGCAGCTCCTAAGAAGACTCCAAAGTACATCCTCTGAGGAAATTTAAAGTCATATCTAGGAAGCAGCATGGGGTAGTGGGAAGGCATAAGAGAAGAATCAGAGAACTTGACTTTCAGTCCTGGATTTGACCCAAAAAAGGTGTTCAACACTGGGCAAATCAGTTTCTGAGTTTCAGTCTCCTCATTGGCAAAACAGGGATTACAATCCCTGTTTTCTGTTGCAGTCATGGCAAGTGCTTTATGAACCCTATGTCTTATTCATACATGAAGGGGATGACAGCATTATTCTTCCTAGATGTGGCCATTTGTAAATTTATAGAATATGTTTAAAAAAATAAAAGGACTGGACTCAGTAAGCATGTCAAACAGCAGAAAGGATGTTCAATTTGGAGCCAGAAGACCTTGTTTCAACTCCCAGTGCTGGTTCAAATCTAAGTCCTATCACCTGAATAACCTTTAACCTTTTTGGTTTCTGTTTCTTCCTCTGCAAAATGTAAGGGTGAGACTTGATGGCCTTCAGCTTTAATCCATGGTCTTGTGGTCCTTTGATCCAACCCATGTCCTGAAGTAGAATTGTCTTTGTATACTTAAGGCCCACCATCATGCCTGGACCATAGGAGGTATTTAGTGAATAAAATCGATCAGAAATGACCTACAGCCCAAAGTCAATGTGATTATTGAAATCATTAGGGCTTCCTATAGTAGGGAAATGTTGTAGAGAGTTATCTCCGTTTTCCAATCAAGGCACCAAATAATTACTATTTCTGTAATTCCATTAATTCAAGATTGGACAACTATGTCATCCTTTTTCCTCCCTCCTCTTCCCTTCCCTTCCTCTCTTCCTTCTATTAATAAATATTTACTAACTAGCTACTATGGGCAAGATACAGTGCCTTTTGACCTAGTGATACCTAGTAGCAACTAGGTTTATTTCCTAAAGTGATCAAAGGAAGAGGAAAAAGATTCATACATACAAAAATATTCATAGCAGCTTTTTGTGGTGACACAGAACTAGAAACTAAGGGAACCCATCAACTGGGGAATGGTTAAATAAATTACAGTAATGTGTTGGGATACTATTGAATTTTAAGATATGATGAAGGGGATGGTTTCAGAGAAACTTGGGAAACTTTTTATGATCTGATTTTATGATCTGAGCAGAGCCAGAAGAACAACTTATACCAGGTTTTCTCAAAATTTTTGGTCTTAGGATCCCTTTATATCCTAAAAATTATTGAAGATCCCAAAGTGCTTTAGCTTACTTGAGATACACACATACACATTATTAGTAATTAAAGTATCTTAGTATCATTATGAAAATAGTTTCGATCTCAAGGACCCCCATGAAAATGGGTCTCAGGGATTTCCAGGAGTCATAAGACCACACTTTGACAACCAATGATGTATACAGTGAAAACACTGCAAAGATGAACAATTTTGAAAGACTCAAGAATAATGCAATGACCATACTTGATTGAAAAAGACCAGTGACAAAGAATACTACCTCCTTCTTTGAAAGAGGGATGATAGATTCAAGATGCATGATGTGATATTTAATTTTGGATATATCCAACATGAAAATTTGTTTTACTTGATTATGCGTATTTGTCATAAAGCCTTTTTTTTCTTGGTTGGGGGTGGGGGAAGAGGGGAAGGGAAGAAGAGAAAACCAAATGCTTGTTAATTGAAAAAAGATCATTTAGAAAAAGATATTGTATGAATTACTTAGCATGAGCCAAGCATTGCCCTCATGCAACTTACCCAATAAGGCATAAACTCAGATAATCCTATTATAAAGTAACACACAATCAGTTTATTAGGGAGGTTTTCCTTCTCCCTAATGTTCCTCCTTTCTGTTCATCTCCCAGACAACAGTTTAGGACTTTTTAGCAGCAACCTTCAACAGTTTGACTTGGAGGTATCCTAGATGCATATAATGCTAGAAGTGTAAAGAATACTTAAATGTCAACTACTCCAAACTCATCATTTGACAGATGAGGTGTCACTACCAGACATGTCAGATGAGTGCCAGGCTGGTACAGGTTCAAGGCAAGAAGACAGTATTTTTGCATAAAGGAGGCAAAGTTTTTATCCCCTCTCCCCCAGAATTTAGAACTGGAAAAGGATTTTGGAAATCACTTAGTCCAATCTACTTATTAAAAAATATACTAATATCTCCTTTTTGGTTATATCATCTTTATTTCCAAATATATTCCTCTCTCCCTCCTCTGCCCCTTACCAAGTAAACAATCCCATGTAACAAATGTAAGTGTTGGGAAATGGTTGACTGAATCAACCATCGATTAATCATCACCCCACTCTACTTAAAGTAGCTAAAAAATACTCTAATCCTTATACCGTAACCAGATGAGACCGCCTTTACTGAATCAATCAATTAAAGGCATTAAATTTAAATTTTAATAATATTTTAATAAACTTGAGAGGAGTGAAGACCACTGGATGAAGAAAAGTGAGTACAAGAAGTGTTTTGGTATTGGCTCAGGAGATAGTCATACCCTGTAAGTTTTTTATGAAATGTCATGTCAGTTTGGAATCCAGGCATTCAAATATCTGTAAGCTTAGAGGAGAGATAAGTTCTTATAACAGTCTGGAGACAATATTGTTGGGGAGCTGTGGGCAGTGATGGGGAGAGAAGTACCCCAGTCTCAGTCTTTACTCCAGTTTGATCTTGTGAACTTTGGACAGTTGGAGGATTTGGACTTTTCATCAGTATTCTAGCAGCATGCCAGCAAAAGCAGTGACTGGGAAGAGTTTCTGCAAAAGGAGCCAAAGACAAACTAGACTGACTAAGAAACGGCATCTTCACAGCTCCATAAGAAGCCCAGTAGAAAGCTACATCTTATCTAAATGGAATGTCATGAAGACTATAAGGAGGAAAAAGGACTTCTATGAGCTCTTTTGGTTATGTACCCAGTTGAACTTTATTCTAATATATAGTGTCAGGCTATAAGTATATATGGTTCCCCTTACTTTTTCGTTGAGTGTTCTTTCTGCCATGCATTAAATCATGATCCATTAGTGGTAGCTTGCTTCATCTATTTAAAATGTGTATGTATATATGTATATATATATATATATATATATATACACGTATATATATGTGTGTAGATATATATATATATATATATATATATATATATATATATATATATGGTTCCCCTTACTTTTTCGTTGAGTGTTCTTTCTGCCATGCATTAAATCATGATCCATTGGTGGTAGCTTGCTTCATCTATTTAAAATGTGAACAAGAGGCTGCAATGATCTGGGTAAAGAGGCGTATAATCCCAGGGAATAGAAATGGTCTCTAGGAAAATGTCCTGACATAAGAAAGGAGAAGGAAAGAAGAGAGTTCTATGATTTTTCTTGAGGGAGGCAAAGCTTTGACACTAAAAACACAAAGTAGTTATATACTTCTCTATACCTGCATAAAGGGAAATGTCTTTCCTTTTGAAGGCCAAGGAGCAATTATTGCAAGTTTTGGAAAGGTCTTGTAAGATAGTTCAATGGGAGTGTCTGCATGGCCTGAATGTCATTGTCTCATTTATCCAGTTCTAGAGTAAGCATAGGAAGGGGCTACCTTCCCACCAGATTTATGCCCTATGCAGAAATTTTGTAATAATGGGACCATAGAAATAGCTATGAAACATAGAAAAATGTGCTCTTTGCCCTAGCTTCAGAGACTGTCTGAGGTGTCAATCAGCATGACACTATCAAGTGATAGTTTTAATTGGTGAATGAGCACTTTCCAAACCATATCAGGTAAGTAGTTCAATATTGTTTATTGTTCCCATTACACAGATAAAGAAAGTAAGGCTGAAAGAAAGGCTGATAATAAGTATCAGAATCAAGCCTCAGACCTAGGTCTTCTGATTCTGAAGGCAGAGTTCTGTCCATTGTACCTGACTAGATCTTTATACAGGTGCACATTTATATCATGCTTTAAGATTCTTAAAATACCTTCCTCACAAAAATCCATTGAAGAAAGTATTATTACTATATTGCTGATGAGGAATTAAGTTTCATAGAAGTTAAGTAACTCTCTCAGTCATATAGTTAACAAGGGCCAAAGTCAGTTCTCAAATCTAGGTCTTTGGATTCTAAGAAAAGAGCTCTTTGGATTGAACCACCCTGAGTTGGGATGCTGTCTATCAATTCTGGCAGCCAGTGAGTGTGTCCAGAGAATGGTTCCTCCTTCTTCTCTACTTCAACACAAAAAGAAGGTTCAAAGCGGGGGATCCAAAATGTGAAACAACCTTTGATTTTTTGGAAAAGTGTCTCAGGGAATGTCTACCACTAGCTCATTGCTGGTGGGTAGTAAATCTAATGATATCCTCCTTGAGATTTTGCTCCAAACTCTTAGAGGAGTCTGTAGAATAAAGCTCAAACTCCTCTGGTTGGTATTCAGGGCCCTTTCTCACACCAGTTCAATTCTAACCATCCAAACTTATCCTCTCTACAAAAATCCTTCTTTCCAGTCAAGTTGTTCTGACTGTCCCCTCCATATATCATGTTAATTTCTGCCTCTATCCTTAGTCCTATCTTCTCCATAAAGCATAATATGACAACATCAGTCAACACTGATCCCTCCTCTTAACCATTTGTAGCATTTGTTGTCTTGACCACATATTTTAACATTTGGTGTAACAGGTTATCATTTACTGTCTTCTGTTTTGTTTTGTGAATTAGACTTGTTTTCTAATTCACATTTAGATTATAAGCTCCATGATGGCAGGGATCATAGTTTATTCTTCTTTTTGGCCCCCAAACCTCTTTGCACACACAATAAATGTTCAATAAGTACTTGCTGATTTGAAGAGAATAAAGAAATCCCTTCTGTCAACTTATCTTTCAGTCAATAACAGCATTTGCTGAGTGCTCACCATTGTGAGAGCCCGGAACTAACATGATGCATCAGTTGTATTGTCTGGAAAATGAAATATTTTTAGCTAATTCTTGCTCCATGCAATAGCACCAACTTGCTCTACTAAAGCCTTCTTAGAAACGAAGGTGTGAGTACAATTATCCCTTGTCTGCCAATTTGACTAAAGTTGGCACTGAGCAGTGTAGGGTGGTACCCTCTATTGGCATTAAGCTGCCTTTATCAATTTGATTCCAAGGAAGCCAACCCACCCACTTGGTGCAACTGCATTCCAAAATGGCAACTCCTCCTTTTTCAAGAAAAGGCCAAGCCTTTGTCTAGTATGAAAAAGCTATGCGTGACTGGTACTGGGGGATCCTGACCTTCCAAGACGTTGCCACTACACAATAAAGGCAACTCTTCTCCATAAAGGTGGGGCTGACTATGCTGTGCAGTCACTTCATTGTGTGAAAAACCTTAGGGGTTTTGGAGGCAAAGCAATCTGTGATGATTCAGAGTAATGACATCTCAGTCCAATCCTCCAGGGAAAAAGGAAAAGAACAGAACTGAATAGCACTCTCCAGGTCACCAGAGAATTCCACATACCATAAACCCAAAAGAAAATCCCAAAATTTTAGACCTTGTTTTAAGTTATTATGCTTATTTCCCCAGAGACCTGAAATTTCTCCTATAACCTTCAAGTCCCAACTCAAGTACCATCTCTCCTCCATGCTAAATTTAGAAAATACAAGCAGTCAATAGGAGTCATTTCAGACCCTAGACCTAGAATGATAATGAGCTGCCTGAGTATATGCCGGGTATAGAAGGCTCACATCAATAATCCCAGCTACTAAGGAGGCTGACCCTGGTGGATCTCTTGAGATAGAGAGTTTGGAGTCACAATGGGCTATGCAAATCGAGTATCCAAACTAAGTTCAAACTATTTGAGTCCCAGGGAGCATAGGGTCACCAGATTGCCTCGGGAAGGATAAACTGGCCCAGATCAGAAGCCGAGAAAGTCAAATCTCTTGTGCCAATCAGTAACTCCTGTACTTTCAATCTTGGTGACATAGGGAGACCCAGTCTTTAAAAACAAAATAAAAATAATGTGGCCAACTACTGCTTTCCCTCCCAAAATTTCTATTCTAGTCTGACAATGTAAATACACATGAAACAATAAGAGAATGATAAGATAATGTACAATTAAGGATTAATTTGTTTGATCCAGGCCATTAGGTTTGATAGAACTTGAAGAAGGGCAGAAATTAGTGTGCACTAGAGTGATCCTCAGGGAAATTTTCGTGACCTGGGTATTGAAGGAAGAACGAGATTTATTTTCTAAAAAAAAATAACGTTTATATTACCCCTTAAGATTTACAAAGTACTTTCTTCACAGAAATCCTTTAAGGCAGGTTGGCATAGCTGTTAGATATATGTGTATATACATATACACACATTATATATGTAAAAATATACACATGTACACTACACACATATATTTAATGAATGAAAAGTTTTTGAGTTTTCCAAGAATTGTGCCAAACACAGGATAAAAATACAAAAATCAAAACAGTTCCTGCCTTCTAGGAGGTCACTTCTTAAAAAAAAATATGTGTATATGAATATGTATGTGTATGTATATACGGACATATGCATATGCATATACATATATATATGTATATATGAGTGTCTATATATGTATATATTCTCATATATATACATATGTATACATATATCTATATATGAGAAAGTGTCCATTTCTACTAGATTTCAAGTGTCTTAATCTCTGTTTTTTCAAAATCAAGCATTTATTTTTTTTCCTCCCCTATCTCCTTCATTGGAGAGAAAAAAATATAAAGTCCTTATAATAAACAAGCATAGTTAAGCAACATGAATGTCCAAAATGTCCAACATCCAAAAATGTGTGTTCTATTTCTCATATTAATCCATCACCTCTGTGTAATGAGATAGTAATCTGCATCATTGTTTCCTTTGAATTATGGTTGAATATTGCATTGTTTAGAGTTCTTAAGTCTTTCAGAGTTGTTACAATATTGGTGATATAGTAAAAATTGTTATTTTGGCACTGTTCACTTTATACTGTGTCCATTCAAATAAATCTTCTAGGTTTCTCTGAAACTGTCTCTCCATTTCTGATAACACAGTAGTATTTTACTACATTCATATACCATCCCCCAATTTGTTCAGCCAGTTCCCAACTGATGGATAGCCCTTTAGTTTCTAGTTCTTTGTCACTGCAAAAGAAAAAAAAACTGCTATAAATATCTTCATATGAATGGTTCTTTTTCCATTTTCTTTTATTTCTTTAGGATATAGACCCACTACTGGTAGCAATGAGTAAACATGGTTGAGTAACATTTTGGGCATTGTTTCGAATTGCTACCAGAATGGCTGGACGAATTCACAATTCCATCAATGATGCGTCAGTGTGCTGGTTTTCTTGCAGACCTGCCAAGAGTTGGCCTTTTCCTTTTTTGCCAATGTGGTCAAAATGATGCATGTGAAGTGGAAGAAAGATAAGATTTAGATTCAGTGAAAGACAGAACATTCTAGACAGGGAGAACAGTGTGAATACAGACAAAAAGTTAGACACAAACATGAGGGATTCAGGAGATTCAAGTTTGATCATATTACTTCCCTGCTTGGAAAAAAAAAAAACAAACACTCCAGAGATGACTTGTTGCATCTAGAACATGAAATCTTTAGCTTGACATTAAACATGATGCTTCAGTCTACCTTTTTTAGGTTTTTTCCTGCACAGATTCTTGTACCTAAGTTGTCCTACTGTCTGTTCCCTGAACTAAGTATTTCATCTCCTGCCTTTGTTTTTATTCCTTTCAACTAGCTGTCTTCCATGCCTGCAATGTAATCCTTCCTCATTCTATATCTTATGATGCCCTACTTCCTTCAAGGTTCAGTTCACATCTTCTATAACAAGTTTTTCATGACCTCTGCTTACTCTCATCCCCAAACTGTTAGCACTTACTCCCTCATTCACAAATTATCATGTATGTATTTCTGTTTTCACATTTATCCCCCATTGGTAGAATATAAATTCATTGAAAGCAAGTGTTACTTTTCATTTTGTATTGGCATCCCGATTACCTGCTCCCATGCCTGTAAATTGTAGACTCTTACATGCTTCTTGGATTAGATTGAGTTGGACTGGAGTGGGGACAGTGAGGAGACTAGTTTACCTGAATTTCTCTTGCCTGGGCAGCTAAGCCTGTAGAGGGCAACTTGGTCTTTTCAACTCCACAGAGGGGGTTTCAATGAGATAGATGAGAAGAATATGGAAAGGCCCATACAAGAGACACATTAAATGAGGAAACATTTCCCTGGTAGTGAGACAGATCTATTTACATGGGTAGCAATTGAGAACTGAATCACAAGAATTGCTAACTCAAGATGAGGAACTAGGAAAGGAACAATTTGCTTGTCATATTTTTGATTTCTTTGGTAAAAATTGTTCTCTTGGTTCTGTTTACTTTATACTGTGTCCATTCATATTTATCTTCCTGAAGGAGGTGGGTTTTTGCCATGCAGTAGGTCTTAGTTAGGCCTTTCTGAATGAGACTGGTATTGGTCAAAGTCATATTACCGGGGTTATGAGGCACACGTAGGAAGGAAAGAAGGAGCAACTTTGATCTTCTTGGAATGTTATAAGCTCTAGAGGTAGATAAAGATGATGTTGAAAATACTGGATTTGGTAAAATCAGTGTTTCATGGAGGTAGAGTTGGTAATGCTTTCAAGGACATCAGGAAGGACTCTCTTTCCTCTCAGCATAAAGCCCTACCCTAATAAGTTGCTGAGCTGGGAATTGAACTCAGGTCCTCTGCTGGCAAATCCAGTGATACTCACCATGTTGTTTCTTACTAATAAACTCTGTATGATAATACAGTCAATTGTCTGGTCTATACTCAGTTTTTCCAGCTTGTTAGGATTTTCCAAAGCTTGAATTCCACGGGAATATCCATTGACAATACAAGCTCTTCTCCACATCCTAATTAGGCATTAGAGAGGACTTTAGTGAACAAATCTCATCCCTCTCACCCTCTGCCATCAGTGTTATCTTTTGATGGATACACCTTTAACAGAGATAAATAATAATCAAAAGGTTCTTTCTAGAGATTAGGGACCAAACTGACTTTCATGGTTTTCCTGGGATCTGTTCACATTCAGCTCAGTCCCTCATGCATTCACCATCTCAGTGTCCATCTCGAAGTCTTCGACTTGGAAATGACCCCAGAGATCATCTAGTTCAAACTATATCTGATCAAGAAATCCTCCTATAACATGTCCAACACATTCATTACTCAGGGCCAAATCCAGTCAAATTGATCTGTATCTTGCCACTGGACCCAGATGGCCCTGGAGGACAAAATGAGGTTGGTGACCTTGCACAGCCCTCCCTCACTCAAATCAAAGTCAACTGCAAGTCCTATCATCATTTCCCTGATGTCATGGTCCTCTTCAAGAATAAAGGAAAAGCACAATTCACCATTCATTTTGAGACTTTAAGTGAGGACAAATCCCACAACTTCTTGAGGTAATCTTGGACAGCTATAATTGTTGAGAAGTTTTTCTGGAAGAAAGGAAGGAATCAAGCGTTTATTAAACTTCTGCGAGTTGCTAGGCACTGTGGCAAGCACTTTACAAATGTCTTATTTGATTCTCACAAAAATCCTGAGATGTAGCTGCTATTATTCCCATTTTACAATTGAGGAAACCCAAGGCAGACAGAAGTGAATTGACTTGCCTAGGGTCACACAGCTAGTAAATATCCTAAGTCAGAGTTCAACTCCAGTTTGCCTGACTCCAGACTCAGTGCTATGTCCACAGTTCCTTCTATCTGCCCCATCTTTATATCAAACTTTTCACTATCTCTAGGCAATTTCCATGTACCACCTCAGGTTCTATCTTCTAGGACCAACCAGAACTAGTCTAATACTTGTTCCACATAACACTTTGAATACTTAAAGCCAGCCATCATTTCCCCTCTATGCCTTCTCTTCCATAGGCTAAGTGATCTTAGTTTCTTCTACTGATCCCCACAGAGCATGATCATAAAACTTTTCACCATCATCCTCACTGGCTTCTGGATATTGTCAAGACTAATGTGCGTCCTAAAATGTGACACAGAATTGAACAAAGACTTCTGTATGTGATCTGATGAGAGAAATGAGCAGTGAGGCTATCATTTCTTTTGTTCTGAATCCAATTTCTCTCCTAAATCAGCCCAAGATGATAGAAGCCCTTTTGATGGACATGTTGGATTGTTAACACACGTGGAGCTTTGTAGTCCACCCAAGTCTTTTTCAGACCAACTGCTATTGGTCACTCCTTCTTCATCTTATACTTGTGAAGCTGATTTTTTAAAACTCAGTTATAGACTGAGAGGAGCGAGCAGAGCCCAGCAGGCGTCAGGGACCTGAATCTCCGGTGGCCGCGAAGGTCCCTCCACCCACAGACGCACAGGTCAGTGAGAGAGACGGGCTGAGAGGGGAGCGGGGTATCTCCAGGACTCGGACCCC
>CM053771.1:268756047-268797763 GCA_028658325.1 Potorous gilbertii | reverse complement strand
TTAATAAAGGAGGCCCAAAAAAATGCTGAAGAAAATAGCACCTTGAAAAATAGGCTAACTCAATTGGCAAAAGAGGTTCAAAAAGCCAATGAGGAGAAGAATGCTCTCAAAAGCAGAATTAGCCAAGTGGAAAAAGAGGTGCAAAAAAACTCAGTTATAGTACTTCATATTTGTTCTAATTTCATTTCCTCCTATTCCATGCAGATCAACTTTCTAACCTGTCAAGGTCTTTTGAGATCTCTGCTCTGTCATTCAGACCATGAGCTATCTCTTCCAACTCTGTGTCATCTGTAGCTTTGAAAAACACACATCTGTGGCTTTATCCAATGCTTTGCATATTCTGCTAACAGCTCACGTTTCTATAGTGCTTTACAATTCACCTAGCATGTTCCTTATGGCCACCCTGTGAAGTAGATGGTACAGGAATTGTTATCTTCGTTTTATTGATGGGGAAGCTGGTCACCTGGCCAGTGAGTGTCATCGCTGGAATATGAGTTTAGATTTTTCAGTCCAGTTCAGTATTCTTCCTTGTGATTCTCAATAATAATGAATTCCTCAAATAGGAGGAAGATCACTCATGTTCGGAAATATTACCCTAGACCCTACAGGATCCTTATTCAGCAAAGTTCTGGTCCCTAGATACGATGGTGCCAAGACAATACCTTGGAGATTTTAGGAAGAATTTTAGCAACAAAATATAGATGAATATCAGGCAAATATTCATTTGGACACTCTAATTCTTAGAGATTTATTCTATTAGAAGATAGAATTTTTAGCCCTTAAAAGAGATCTTTCGAGGAGAAGGGTGAAGGGGGTGAGGAAGAAGGAAGAAGATAAAGTATGGTAGCCACCTTCAAATATTTGAAGAGCCACTAAGAATCAGACTCATTTTGAGTGGTGCCAGAGAATAGAATTAGTTCAATATTTCAGGAAGTCAGATTTCAGCTGAAAACACATTTCTGAAAACTAAAGTTATCTGAACATGGAATGGCCTGCTTCTTTAGGCAGGGCACTCCCTATCGTTGACTGGATGACCATCTGTCAGGCTGTTGCAAAGAGAATTCTTGGTTTGGGTGGGACTTTGAACTACATAATCTCAAAGGTCTGGGATGGTATGATTTCATGAACCTGAAGGTCCATCCATGCCTCCCTCTCCTCCTCCTCCTTTTTGCTTCAGTTTCTCTACCTACCAAAATATGACTAATATAATGTTTCCTTCTTAGGAAACAAAGATTTTGTGATAATATGGGGCATATCAATATACTGCTTCAACATGTATTTCTAATTGCTTGGTGATTGAAGAACGGTCACACAACGTATCACTAATCTGACTTTCTCACTAAATTAGTTGCTCAAAGTTTGCCTAAAAAGGGGTTCTATCTGTCTGTTTCTGTCTATCATCTATCTATCTATCTATCCTGTCTACTCATCCATCCATCCAACTATCTGTTTCTATAGATAGGCATATAGATATTGATACTGATAACTATGTTTCAACATAACTGATTTCCTGTGTAATCTCATTTTTTTATATATTTAAAAGCATTCTGAGAGGATATCCATTGGCTTCCCCAAGGTTTCAGAGGGGCTTGTTACATGCTTAAAGCTCTTGAGTTAAAAAGAAGTTGAAAGACTGAGCCATCGCCCTTTGCGAGGGGAGGAGGTAGCAGGAACATGATCCAAAAAAGCACACCATACCACAGTGTAGTAGAACTGCTGAAAGCCAATCATTTGTTGAAAGTATGACCAGGAGGGATTAATGTGAAGCAGGGCAGATTACAGATTTAACTCCTGAGGGAGATTCGTTCCTGGAGGAAAGTTTCTGGTTTTAGGATTAGATTGCGATCTCTCAGTTGCTAAAACCCAAGATAAATGAGAAGATGATAAGACATGTCCTGCCTGGGCCTGACCAAGTCAGCCAGCCCGGGTTCTGAAAAAAAAGAGCTGATAGGATTTGAAATCACATTTATTCTGCATAGCCTTACTTACACCTGTGCTTTCCCCTAATAGAATATAAGCTCCTCAAGGTCATGAACGAACTATTCCATTTATGTCTTTGTGTCTCTAACCCTAGCACAGAATCTGGTATGTAGTAGGCATTAAATAAATGCTTATTTATTTATTGCTATTTGAAAAATCATGGAAGACAAAACAAGTGCTAGAGCAGTGGCGTCAAATTCAAATAGAAACTGGGTCATTAAATCATAATAAGGATCCTTGCTGGCTGTATAGTGACTTAGAAAACCACATATTTTCTTTATTTATGTTCTATCGTGTTTTTATTTATTTTGTTAAGTATTTCATAATTGCACATTTTAATCTGGTTCAAGTAGCACTAGGAGGGTTATACTGGAGTCAGTCTTCAGGGATTGTTTGACACCTCTATGCTGGAGAATTACAGGGAAGAAAATTTTCCGTTTATTAAAAAAAAGAAGGTGGTTTGGGGTTTTTTGTTTGTTTGTTTGTTTGTTTTGGTTTTGGATCTTAGGCCAGTGAATTTAAGTTTGATTTTGAGTAAATGTGTAGAACATATTATGAAAGGGAAGCAGTGACCACCAAGAGCCAACTTGGGTTAATCAAGAATAAGTCATGGTACTGATGTGAAAATGTGTTTAATGGGAATGTATGTGTAGAATTCATATAAGATTGCTTGCCATTTTGGGGAGGAAGGGGAAAGGGAGGGGGAAAAATTTGGAATTTATGGAAAAGATTGTTGAAAACTGAAAGCAAATAAATGAATAAATTTTGGGACAAAAGAATAAGCCATGGTAGACCTTTTCTTTAATGTCATGGGGATATTAGTTAGTTGGCTCTGTGGATAGAGTGCTGGGCTTGGAGTCAAGAAGACGAGTTTAAATCTAGCCTCAGATACTCACTAGCTGTATGACCGTGGACAAGTCACTTAATCTCTGTTTGCTTTCATCTACTGTAAAAGGAAATGGTAAACCACTCTAGTATTTTTACCAAGAAAACCCCAAAAGGGGTCACAAAGAGTTGAACACAACTGAATAACAATAAATTCGTTTGTTAGATCAAAGAATTTCCATGGATTTCAGCAAGCCATTTGACCACATATCTTGTCATACCATTGTGGACAAGATATAAATGTGGGCTGGATAGACAGGTGGATTTGGAACTGGCTAACTGATCAGATTCAAAGGCTGGTGATTAATGATTGATGCCTTGAGGGAAGTCTATAGCTGTGTGACCCTGGGCAAGTCACTTAACCTCTATCTGGTGGTGCTGGAGCACTGGATCTAGAATAGCTGCCTCACAAATTTGTAGAAGAAATAGACCTTACAGATATACTTAGATATGGAGCAGACTAGATGGCCTTTCCATTCTGAGACTGTGGCTTAGGCCATTTATCACTACTAAATTTCAGGTCCTAGGAATAATGCCTGGATATAGTTATGAAACAGCTCCAAAAATGTTCTATAATTGTTTAAATACAAGAGAACAGTACTGTACAATGTGTTTACAGTATGGAATTTTAAAAGGTTGGTCATCTTGTGTTTGGACAAACACATTGGAACATTAACATTGGAACCTTTTGCCTTATTACGGAGTGAGTCTCCTGTCACTGAGTGTTCACAGAGGAGCTGATGACCACTTCTAGGGCATGATGTAGAGGAGATTCTTACATTGGATAAAAGGTTGAACTACATGACTTCTACAGAACATTCCAACCTGATCTAGGAGTTTCTCTTTCAACTCCTCTAGGACTCATAGTTTTCACCACACAATCTAGCTCTTCCTTCTGTGCTGAATAGAGCTGTTCTGTTTTATGAGAATGGGTAGCTATCCTGAACCCTTCAAAGCAGAGAGATCAAACATAGCAAACCAGATTAAAATGTAATTGGGAAATACTTAACAAAATAACTCAAAATACAGTGAAACATAGATAATGTTCATTTGTGGTTTTCTAAGTCAATATGAACACCTGTATCTATTTGAGTATGACACAACCACCTTAAAGCACATAGCACAGAGCTCTACACACAGATGGAACTCACTAAATACTTGTTCAATATTTGCTATTTGCATTTTGGAAAGAATGTTGTTTCCAAGCAGAGTTTTGGATTGTACTCTCTCACCCTGACTTTCCCTAATGCTTCTTTTTCATTTGGGCCAAGAGGTCTTTTAGTTTATACAAAAATTATTTCACACTTCAGCTACTGGAGAGTTTAAGCTAATATTGACAGAGCAGTTTTCACCTCAGGCTGCCCCTCTGTAATTATATAGGTCTGCCTTAGGCCAGATCACATCTCACACTGTAGAACCCAAGTGAAGTTGTTGTAAAAAATGTTGAAGCCATTTTCTTCGGCTCTCTTGAGAGTCTGTGCATTCCAGCTGCTCTCAGTCTAAAAAGACAAATAAATTCTTGGTGTTTGCACACATTTTTTTGTGAGTGTATTTGGCTGCCTAAACTGACAGACAGTTCCTATACTGTTGGAGAGAGAAGTAACATTTGCCTTTTTATTATTATATATTTTGTTTAAGACTTTGGTTGCTATCTTATGATTCTGGAAAGTTTTGAGGAAGGAAAGAATAAATCACAGAACTTGTCTATAATTCAAAGTCAGAAATCTAGGTTCAAGTTGTAGCTCTTATAAGTCCTAACTGTGTAGGCAAAACAGTTTCTTTCTTTGTCTGTAAGATGAATCACTACCTACCTCACAAAGTTGTGGGGATAAACATTTTGTAAACTTTCAAAATGTTATTTGGTATTGGTGGAGGTATGAATTGTTCCAACTATTCTGGAAAGCAATTTGGGGTTATGCTGAGAAGTTTCTAAATTTTCCATACCCTTTGACTAGGAGATCCTATTGCAAGGAATACGCACTAAGGAGGTCAGTGATAGGTAGACAGTGAGTGAGCATTTACTAACAACTTATACATACAGTGCTAAGAAAGATCTCATATGCACCAAAATATTTATACCAACACTTTGTTGTAATCAAGAACTGGAAATAAAGAAGTTGCCTACTTATTGGGGAACAGCCAAATAAATTGTGGTACATTAATGTAATAGAATATTATTGAGGTATTGATGAAAATGATAGAAACAGAGAAATGTGGGAAGACAGATCAGCTAATACAAAGTAAAATAAGTAGAACCAGGAAAACAATATATCAAATGGTCACAACGATGTTAATGGTATATGCAACAGCAAGATAATCAAAATTGAATGCTATAAAATTTTAATGACCAAGTTTGGCCCCAAAGAGATATAAGAACATACCTCTCTTCCTTCTTTGCAGAAGTTGGGGAACTGTGGGTGTACAATACTGAATATCATGTCAGACTTGGTTGTTATGTTGATTAGTTTTGCTAAACTGTTTTCCTCTTTTTTTGTTGTTGTCATAATGGATGGTTCTGGAATAGAATTTTTTTTTGGATGGTAGAAGAATATTTTGGGAGATAGAGGTGATATAAAACCAAAAGATACCAATAAAAATTTTTAAATGAATACAAAATTATATATACACACATGAAAATTCACTATTTAGAAATAAAGATTATCAGAAAATAAATAATAATGGCCAAAATGACTGCACTGGACATCTGGAAACCAGGATCTCGGTAGCCACTCTGAAACTAACTTGATAGATGACTTAGGCATGTCATTTTCCTTCTCTGATTTTCCTGTTTACACAATGGGGACCATAATGCCTGTTCATGTCTGCCTTTCAATTTTTATAACTCGTGGTCTTAAAGATTTTTGTGAGGCTTAGGTAAAGGTCAAGAAAATCATCCATATTCAATCAGTAAACAAGCATTTATTGATCATCTACTATATGCTAGGATAGACAGTGGATAGAATGCTTGACCTAAAGTCAGGAAGACTCACCTTCCCAAGTTCAAATGTGACCTCACACTTACTAGCTGTGTGACTCTGGGCAAGTCACTTAACCCTGTTTGCCTCAGTTGCCTCATGTGTAAAATGAACTGGAGAATGAAATGCCAAACCACTCCAGTATCTTTGCCAGAAAAACTCCAAATGGGGTCATAGAGTCAGGTATAATCAAAATGACTGAACCACAACAATGTGCCAAACACTGGGCAAGGCACTGAATGTACAAATATAAAAAAAAAAAAAGACAGTCCATGCTTGCAAGGATCTTGCATTGTGCTGAGGTAAAGGTAAATGCAATATGTTCACAGTTAAGTAGGTATAAAAGATATACAAAAGAAACACAAAGTGATGGGAATGCTAACAACTGAGGGAACCAATAAAGGTTTCCTGAAAGAGAAGGCTCTTGAGACAAGTCATGAAGGAAACTAGATGTTCCAAGGGAAGGAGATAAGAAATGAAAATTTTCCAGGCATGGGAACAGCCTGTACAAAGTCACCAAGGCAGAAGAGGGAATGTCTTATATAGATAATGTGGTATCAAGGCTTAAGATATACAGAGAAGAGCAGAAAGGCCAGCATAGATGGAATGTACAGTGTACGAGAGTAGGCATATGCAATTAGTGTGAATATTGTAGAGTCAGATTGTGAAGGGCTTTAACCACTACAGTACTATACAATAATGCTTATTAGGTGCCTGCTATGTACCAGGCACAGTACTAAGTGCTGAGAATACAAATAAGAAGATCCTGTCCTCAAGGAGCTTATAATCTAATGGGGGAAGACAATACACAAAGGGAAGCAGAAAGGGAAAGAGGAAGGAAGGCATAGGTGTAAGGGATTTGATGATGGTGGACTCCAGTCTAAGGAAGACAGCATGTGGGAAAGGAAGAGTTGTCTGGGCTTCCAAACCCTCTTCAAGTGGTAGAGAGTTTGTTGCCCCAATCTCAGTTCTCTAAGAAAAAGTTAAAGGCAACTAAGATACCAAAGAGGTGTGAATGCCAAACCAAATGTATTCTCTGTGATGCTCTTTCCTGTTGATGAACTTTTCCTAGAAAGACATGATGATGATGGAGTTTGTATATTACCCTACAGACAATAGAGACCTCTGAAAACTTCATGAGCAAGGGAATGACATGACCAGATCTGTGCTTTTAAATATTAATTTTGAAGTTTAGCTCTATGGAGGATGGATTGGAGAGAGAATGATCTAGAGGCAGGGAGAACAATTAGGAGTCTGTGGCAATAGTCTAGGTGAGATGTGATGAGGGTAGTTGTGATGTTAGATGAGAGAAGGATATAGATTGGAGAGTCTTGGAAAAAGAATCAACAGAACTTAGAAATTGATTGGAAATGGGAGAAGCACAGTGCTTGGCACATAGTAGGTATTTAATAAATATTTGTGCATTGATTGATTGAGGAAAGAATCAAAGATGGCTCCCAGGTTGTGAATCTAAGTCACCAGAAGAGTGGTAACCTATAGAGAAAAATGACAAAAAGGATGTGTGTGTGTGTGTGTGTGATTATAAGAGTTTTGGACACACACAGTGTCAGAGACTGGATCTGAATCCAAGTCTTCCTGACTCTTGACCTAGTACTCATCCACTAAACCCTTGATAGTCTGCAAGAATATCTCATGAGATAATATATCTGGAGATACTTTGTTTTTATAGCTTTTACAAAGAGTTATTTATTGTGAAGATAGAACAAAGACAGAAGTACAGACATTTCCCATCCAATACCTAAGGCACATTCTCCCTTATACCACCTCAGTAGTGACTAAGTGGGGAGTGTGGGCTCAGTCTTAATATTAATAATAGACAGATAAGTAGATAGATAGATAGATAGATAGATATAGATAGACAGATAGAACATTTATGCAGAGTATGTACTAAGCACTGGGGATATAAATACAAGGAAACAAGGTGTTCCCATCTGTCAAAGGGTAGGACAGGTAGGTAGTTCAGTAGAGTGCTGGGCCTGGATTCAGGAAGACTCATCTTCCTGAGTTCAGATCACTCGCTGTGAGACCCTGGGCAAGTCACTTAACCCTGTTTGCCTCAGTTTCCTCATCTGTAAAATGAGCTGGAGAAGGAAATGGTAAACCGCTCCAATATCTTTACCAAGAAAATGCTAAATGAGGTCACAAAGAGTTAGACACAACTAAAACAACTGAGTAACAACTGTCAGTGAGATTACATTCTAATAGAAGAAGACAAATCTTAAAGCGGGACTGAGGTGGTAAAGCAGTTGAGAAAGTGATTTGGTTGAACTAGAAGTAAATAAGCAGCATGGCAGGAACTCCTCAAAATGTGTTCACCAATCAGTGAGCAGGGTTATTTATGTGTACTTTATCTCCCTTTATACTAACCTAACTTATGCAAGATTCTCCCTCCCCCTTTCAAAATCCACTTCTGTCTTCTCTTGACTCTCAACTCAGCCCAAAAGCCAGGAACATCTTCATCCCTGAGTCAGTGCAATGAGGTGTCTAAAACAGATAGTTGGCCAGTGGAGCTGCTGGCCAGTGGAGTAGTTGAGGAGAGGGGTACTTGTTTTAGCAGCCTCTTTCTGGGATTTTCGCCTAGAGTGATTGCTCAACTCCCTCCCTCTACATACCTGGCTCAGAGATGTTGTCTACTTTAAAACTAGGCATGGTCTTAGAGCCAAAATGAGCAACTACTCCATGCTATCTCACGTGGTAAAGCCTAGGGTCTTGAGAATAAGCCTGAATGAATTCTCCTCACCCTACTCCCAAGAAGGACATTTTCTAGACCAGAAGGAAGAATCACTGGAGGCATTTTGGGTAAAACAGAGTTTGAATGAGCTCAACTCTCTATGACCCCATTTGGGGTTTTCTTAGCAGAAATACTGGAGTGGTTTGCCACTGATACTCTGTCTACTTCACCACTTAGCTGCCCTTAGCATTCATTAAATGCTTGTTGAATTGACTTGAATTTTCCAAACTCTCTGACAGAGGTATACATCTAGCTTTTCTTAGACTTTTCTAGGAGACTTGCTTCCTACACTGGGCACTGACTTACATTGTCTCTTTCTGGACTGGAGAGAATAATTCACGTTATTAAAGTGAATATTTCGTTGAGAACCTACAATGCTAAGATCACAAATGAGCTGTTAAAGTGGCCAAGTCAGAACTTGGCCACTTTGTTTTGGGTCTGGACTTTGAGTCTATAGCTCTTTCTGCTGCCCTGAATTTATTCCCATACTGTAGTTGGTGCTATGCTAAGGTACTAAGAGGAGGGAAAGAAACAAACATTTATTAAGCTCCAACTATGTGCTTATCTTTGAGTCAAGCACTTTACAAATATGACATCATTTTATCCATACAACAACCCTGGGAGTTAAGAGGAAGAGTAAATTACTATCCTCACTTTAGAGTTGAAGAAATTGAGGCAGACAGTTTAATTGACTGACTATGGGCACACAACTAGTAAGTGTCTAAGGTCACATTTAAATTCAGGTCTTCCAGTTCTTTGTGTCATCTAGGTCTTGGCTCTTAAGGGACTCCTCAAACAACGTGAAACAGATGATTATTAAATACTGGATTGTATTGGAGTATATTGGCAAGTCTCACTGACCTGATCCTTCTCCAACTCATCCCACTCCCTGCTAGAAAGATTTGTTAAGCTCAGAATTTTGGATTCAAATGCTATGCATACAGTTGAGATGGGGTCATTTGGGGGTGCTTATATACTAGAGTTTAGCGTCTTCTGGGTAAAAGAGTTTGGAGGGAAAGAGGGGGAGTGATAGTAGGGCTGGGGAATTGGAAAGGGCAACTTGGTGTACTAAGTCGTCTTGGAATTTTTAGCTTGGCTTTCTATCAGCCCTCAGCTGTTCTGTTGGGTGTGTGGAATTTTGGGCAAAGAAAGCCAACTATTTTAGTAATTCACCTCCTTTATAGTTCAATTTACAGTAAATCTGTTAACTATCTTTGAAAAGTTTGTAGGGAGGTATGGTGAAGGAAAAAAAGTTGGAGGCTGAGGTAGCACCAAATGACCTCTGTTAGAGGACAATTTGTGATGAATAAACAGTAAAGGGGACCTATTTGACATTTCTGCCTGGGGAAAGCAGTGGAAATGGGGAGACTAAATTGAAACTCATCACATTGAATTTACAGCTACATTTTCCTTTTAGGGGTTCTTGCTCCCAAGTCACATTTCTGAGAAAATCAGGAGCAGTAAGGTGAATGTGGTTGTCATCATGTTCTGTTGCTATGAACCCCAGCTTCTTTTCTGCCCTGGTCTACTCACACATTCATGGTCATGACATCACCTTCCTGAAGGCATGGTCCTCTTTAAGAATAAAGACAAACAATAACAAGTATTTTCTGGCTTGTAGGAAATGCCTTTTAAAACTTCACCTTAATTTCCATCTATCTACCCATCTAATTTGTGTAAAGTCACTTAGACATTTGATCTAGCCCTCGTAGATATTAGCCATTTCACCTCTTAAAATAAGACCATTTCTGCTCTTCCCCCAACACTATCCAATCCCAGTTTTTGGTTTTTTCTTCCTCTGAATTAAACCTTGAATTAATTTTTTGTTTACTTAACTGTGTGGATACCCACCCCTACCACCAGGAAACTATCCTTGAGGGCAGAAATTGATGCTGCCTGGCACATAATTTGTGCTTAATAACTATTTCTTGAGTTGAATTAAATTGAATTTGTACCAGCCAAGGAAATGAGCAGTCAACCTGCTCCCTGAGAAGTATTATGGAAATACTGATGTTTCTTACCTTAAATAAACCTGAAATAGGAACAAATAAATGCACATATCTAATAACTGGATGGCAATGACTTGCTCCACAAAGGGATTAATTAGAAGATTCTTCTAAGTGATGCAGTTGCTTCCTGGAATCAATTTCAAACCTATACTGAGACATTTGCATAATGTGACCCTAAGCAACTCATTTAACCTCTCAGTTTTCTCAACTATAATCATTCTGACACATAGTAGGTGCTTAATAAAAACTTAGTTCCTTCTTGGAACATTTAAAACAGGGTTCAACTTATTCACTTAAAAAATTTGACAGAGACTTTTGAGAACATATCTATCGTGTAAAGTGAGGTACATCTATAATGGCAAAGTTACAAGGCTCCCTTTGTAATCTTCTATTGACAATTCCCATCCATTTCATACCAGGAGGGTTTGTCATGACCTTGTAGATGGGGAAAAATTACTTCCTTATTTTCACTTATCTCTAACTGAAATCAAGCATTTACTTCAATAATTTAAAAACATTATTTTGAGAAGAATTTGTAGGTTTCACCAGACTGCCAAAGAGGGCCATGATATAAAAATGATTAAGAACTTGTAGTCTAGTCCAAGGAGGAGACTGAGGCCTAAACATGTCTCAGAAGTAACTAGCTAGAGCTAGCGTTAGAGTCAAGATTTAATCCCAGGTTCAATGACAACAGGTCATATAAACTCCCTGATCCTTAGCTTCCTCATCTATGAAAATGGCCTTGGAGGCACCTTCTAGCCCAAAGTCAGCAAGCTTTCCACTGCACCATACTTTCAGTTATCTGAATTATCTTTCTTCCTAACTTTCCATATTTTTTTTTGTCTTTTCTTATTTTCTCTCTGCAGAAAGCTTATGAGCAAAGACCTCGTTCATCTAAAGAGGTAAGATTTTTTTTTTCCATTATCACATGACCAGAATTTCTACAGTTGGGTGGTTGAAAATTCAGGAGTCGCCATTCCTTGCAACTATTAAGTGGAGGAGAATTAAAAACCAAACTGTTGGGAAGAGACATAGGTACCATAGATGTTCCAAGAAGGGTGTCATTACTGTACATTAGGGGTGGTTACGGAAACCTTCACTTATGGAATGAGACCTGGACTGGATCTTTGACCCTCTGAGTACTTGCCCTTCTCAACCTTGAGAGAAGACATCTGAGCTAAATAAAAAGCTTTATTTTTCCTCCTCTCACCTCACTTCCCAACTTGTTGAGTTTCTGTGATTCTGTCAACACAATATGAGAGCAGGGAGGCTGCTCTGAACTCCCCAGGGCCATACTTCTGGCAAGGGGCCCCATTTTCAGGAGCTCAAGAAAATAGTTGAGCAGGGTGCTCGCCAGGTAGTCCATTCAGTTTCCTATCTTTGTAACTCCTATGGGGAGCTAGCTGACAATGAATATCACTGCAGACTGCCAATTGGATGCATTTTAGCTGGTCAGGGGGAGAAAAGGGACAACATAGAAGAATGGAGAGATCCCTGGATTTAGGCAGGAAGTTGTTGTGGTTCAGTTGTGTCTGACTCTTGGTGATCCCATTTTGGGGTTTTCTTTGCAATGATTCTGAAGTGGTTTACCATTTTCTTCTCTAGCTCATTTGACAGATAAGGAATGGAGACAAACAGGGTTAAGTGACTTTCCCAGGGTCACACAGCTAGTAAGTAAGTAAGTAAGTGTCTGAGAATGTTCAGGAAGAGTCCTCCTGATTCCAGGTCCTTTGGGCAGGAAGATGTGAATCAGATACTTGCTAGCTGTGACTTAACCTCTCTGTTAAGTATGAGGGATGAATCTAATGGCTTCTTAGATTTCTATCACATCTAAATCTGATTCTACTAGCATTGAGGGATTATTTGCTGCCTTTTCAGGCAGCCCCTTCCTTATTTGTCCTTTCAGGAAAGGGAAGGAGGAATCAGTAAGGACATGAAATTTTGCCTACTGGTGGGCAGCTAGGTGGCACAGCAAATAAGAGAACTGACTGTCCCTTTCTACTAGATGCTATCTTCTTATTAGACTTCAGGGTCACCACCCTGTTCTAGATTCTCTCACATCTCTTTCTCTGTCTCCTTTGTTAGCCAATAACCTGGAGTAAAGAAGACTTCTCTTCCTGAGTGCAAATCTGACCTCAGACACTTATTAGCTGTGTGATCCTGGACAAATGACTCAACCCTGTTTGCCTCAGTTTCCTCATCTATAAAATGAGCTACAGAAGGAAATGGCAAACCACTCCAATATCTTTGCTAAGAAAACACAAAATGGGGCCATGAAGAGTTGGACACAAACGAGAAAACCAATCTGACAGTGATGGTCCTCCACTAGCTCTGATCCTGTTGCACTGGTGTTCACTTGGGTCTCCACAGGTCTATTCATTCTTTTGATAATGCTAATAGTTCACAATCATTTAGAGCTTTTGTTCTAAGATTTGCAAAGCTCTTTCTTTTCCACAGCCTTGTGAGGTAGACAGTACAAATTCATTGTATATTTAGGAAAATTGACCTCTCTTACCTGAGGAAAGTCAAGTGACTTGTGCAAGATTATACCAGCTAGGAAGACATTGTGCTATGGTGAAAAGAACATTGGCTCTGGTGTCCAAGGACTTGGGTTAAAATCTTTTTTTATTGTTGTTGTTGATGTTTGCAACCTTGTATAAGTCAATGTTGTGGATGAGGCCTCACTTTATCTTTCAAAGGAGGGGGTTGGATTCAGTGACTTAGAGTTTTTCCCCAGCTCTAAAGCGATGATCCTAATTCTTTGGGTCCCTTCTACTATGTCTGTCTCAAACAACCTTATTCCTGTTCAAAGCTCTTCATTTTTTTTTTAAGTCTCTGCAGTTGTAAGTAATCCTAGACCTCCCTCTGCCCAGGGCCCAAGCAACTTTCCTGGGTCTGGGGACAAACCCAAGAGACTTATTGCAGTTAGGATGCAGGCCTTACGTTGCCTGTCTTCCCCTTACCCCTTTATCAAAGAACTCTGAGAGAGGTTGGTTCCAGTTCTCTTTTGAGGATTTTCTCATAGGGAGAAAAATGGGTTGGGAGTCAGAAGACATGGGTCCCCAAACCTTGCTCTGCTTCTAACTATCCTTAGGAAGATCTCTAGCAAATGAAAAAACTGACAGCCCCTTTCTACTAGACACTATCTTCTTATTACGCTTCAGGGACACCACTAGGTTATCTCATAGCTCCTTCTCTGTCTACTCTGCTGGTTAATAATACCCCTTAGGACACATTAGCTCCATGGTCCTCAGTTTCCTTATCTATCAAATGACACATCACAGGGATGTAATAAGGTTTAAATGAGATAATTAATGTAAAAGCATTTTTTTACTTTCTAAAATAATATAAGATTTTGAATAAATATAATATGCTACTATTGTTCAGTTTTTGTGTACCCCAAAAGATTGGAATCTGGGGGGAGTAAAGGAAGGATTTCAGAACGGATCTATTTATTAACTGAATTTTCAGTGTGGAGGGGAGAAGGGAAGAAAGAAGGGAAAGGAGTGAATAAGTAAGAAGCTCCTGGGATACATCAATGACAGAGTGGACTCCCTAGCATATGAAAGTCTGCAACTTTATGTCACAGCAGAGGGAACAGAGAACTTACTCACTTTAAACTTTAAAGTTGACTTTAAGGTTTAAAAAGCATTTTCTTCACAGGACTCTTCTTGGGGGTAAATAGAACAGCTTGTCATTCCCATTTTATAGCTAAATAAATAATCTCTACTGACTCAAACTCCTATAGAAAAAATATGGTGAATTCAGAGTAATTGAGAATGATTTGGTTCAAGTTCAATTTGAAGATTTTAATATTCCTGGGTTTTTTTGACTCAATAAATTAAAAAAATATATACAGGTATGACTCTTGACTGAAAGAGTTTACTAGGTGTGTTTTAAATTTAATTTTGGTTTAGTTCACATTTCTATTTCAAAAATTGGGTTCATTTCAGGTTTTAGCAGATTTACTGTGGTTTATTATGGTTTGGGCTTCCTGATTTGGTTTGGTTTAAGTGACCCTGCTAACTGTTATGGCTCATTACACAGAAACCAAATGCACTCTTTCCACTGGGAGAGCAAGTTTTTTGAGAGCCAGTCAGTTGAGACTGAAAGCTCTTGGAGAGTCAGAGACTATGTTCTCCTTTGTTTGTTTTCCCTACAGTGCCTTCGTCTGGCCCTGGGTATACAGTGGGCATTCAGTAGGAAGTTGGTAAATGAATGGATGGATGAGTAGGTGAATGGATTAGTGGAGCTATGATGGCTGAATGCAGAATTGAGACACTACATTGCACTTTATGACCATGATGGAGGCTTGATTTTTGCATGTTTCACCTTAGCCCCTATTTGAGACTATTGCTGTTAGTTAGACATCGTTATCATTGAGTGCTTCATCCAGGGCTCAATGGTAAGGCTGTAAATTTAAGAATCATAAGCCAAGACTAGATTCTGTCCTGAATTGTCCTCCATAGAACACAGGCAACTGGGTGGTGCAGTGGTTAGAGCACAGGACCTGGAGTCGGGAGGATTTGAACTCAAATTCTGTCTTGGATATTTATTAGTTGAGTGACCCGTCCACTTCAGCTTCCTCATCTATAAAATGGAGGCAATAATAGCAAAATCTACTCCCTCCCACATTTGTTGTGAGGATCTAATATTTGTGAAACGTTGCAAATCTTAAAGTGTCATGTCAATGCTATGTGTTGTTGTTAAAAACTACTAAAAACATTTTCACTTGCTAAAACCCTTCTTCAGAGAAGGATTTTTAGTGGGTCTGCCTGGTTCCTATTTAAAAGGTTCACCCAGTGTTTGAAGAAATCAGCTTGGGTACAGTTCACATTTCAGTAATACAATATTTGGTTTCTGGTCAGCAGGACTCAGTAATTTTAAGGTCAATTCAGGTATTACCTCCCAGTTAAGTCTGCCCTCATCTCCTCAACTAAAGAGTGGTTTCTTCCTCCTCAGTCTTTTATGGTGTTTTTGTCTAGACCTCTTCTTTACCCGTATTATACTGGAAGGAACACTGGACTTAGAGTTGAGACCAAGGTTAGAACTCACTTTCATACACTTAAAAGGAGCTACAATTTCCTCAGATATAAAAGAAAGGAATAATGATAGTTTCCTTCCCTTTCATCCAAGGTTGTTGTGAAGAAAGCATTTTATAAACTCCTAAATTTCATACAAATCTAGAGAAGTGATATAGCATGTAAAATGCTGGATTTAGATTTAGGTTTAGATTTAGACCTGAGTTCAAATGCTGCCTCTGATACTTACTAGCTATATGACTCTGAGCAAGTCACTTAATCACTATCTACCTCAGTTTCCTCATCTATAAAGTAGGAATAATCGTACCATTGCCCTCTCAGGATTCTTGTGAGGATCAAATGAGATATTCTGTGTAAAATGCTTTGCAGATATTAAGGCACCATATGTGTTAGCTGTTATTATTAAATATGAGTTGCTCTATCTTGTATCAATTTTACTTGTATATATGTTTTATTCCCTACTATCCTCCTAAGATTATAAACTCTTTGAGGATAGGGAATAGATAGGGCCTTGCATAGAGATGATCAATAAATGTTTCTTGTTGCTATTTTAAAAGGCTACTTGTTTTAGAATGTGAGAAAGAAAAAAAATATTTTATGTTTAATTCTATTCAGCAAGGTTTACTGACATAGTGAATGAACACTAAAATAAGGGGCGTAGATTGTGTACGTTATAGTTATTCAGAGAAAGGAAAAAGTTATGAGCTTCAAGGGTTAAAAAAGTCAGATCATGGGGACTGAGGAACTTGAAGTGGGCCCTGGGCTGTCCTCTAAATTTTGGGTAGTGGTTAGATAGATAGAGGGTGAGGAGAAAGGAGGATCTGGCAGGAAGAGGACCCGGTATGAACCAAGATGTTGTCAGCTCCCTGGTGGGGGCAACAGTGACACTGAGACAGTGTATGCAAGGGATCACATTGAGACACTCACAGATGAGCAGGATTATGCCAACATTGTGGTTGCCCTGGGTATAACCGTGTCTTGAGGGATTTAAGGAGGAACTGTGGAGCGCACAGCCAAGAGTAGTCACACATTCATCATTATTGTAGGGTTTTATAATAGCTTCAGTCACTCTCTGAAGTTGGCTAACATCCGTGAGCCCCCAGAATTCAGGAGAGTTGTGCATTGCATTGTTAAGATGCCCAGGTGACTTGCCTTATATGACTTTGTCACTCTACCTCTTCCCCAGAATGCCATCTTCTAGGAAAGGGCCAGGGGAGTTTTGAGTATGTAGCTAACATCTGTTTATCACCATGTATGTGTCAGAAACAGCACTACCTGCTTTTCAAGTATTTCCTTTGTTCCTCACAACAACCCTGGGAGGTAGGTGCTATTATTATTTTATATTTGAGGACATGGAGGCAAATAGAGAATAAGTAACTTGCCCAAGGTCACATAGCTAGTAAATGTCTGAGGCCAGGTTTAAACTCAGACCTCTTTGACTCCAGGCCCAGTGCTCTAACCATTGTATCACATAGTTATATATGTGGACTGGAAAGCCCAGAGGCATAGACAGAAATGAACATGGTATGTGCATGATGGAAGATTGGCTTGGTTGGAGTAGAAAGTAGATATTAAAGAGCCTCCTTTAGCTGATAACCTGAGATCCCCTGATCAGTAGTCATCCAAGAACATATTTCAGGGTATTTGTGAACATTGAAAGGAAAAAAAATCTCTTTCTTTCTCTCTCTCTCTCTCTCATCTATCTATCTATTTATCTAGCTAGCTAGCTATCTTTTTCACTAACCTCTAAATAAAATTCAGCATTTTCTTCAATTATGATAAAAACAAACAAACATTATTCCAAGAAAGGTTCCATAGACTTCCCTGGAGTGCCAAAGGGGTCCATAAGACACAAAAATTTAAGTAACCTTGAACTAGAGGTTAAGTTCTAAAATCAACTCAAAATGTCTATCAGCTTCTTCAGCTCTTCTCTGAAAATCCAAGAAAACTTAAAGAATGATACCTCTAGCCTGATCCTTAATTCCCAAAAAAGTAATTGCTGCTTCTGTCTCTTCCAGCGTGTGACAGAAACTCTCTGCTAACTGAGTGTTAGTGTCTTAGATCACAGGTGCTTGGCTCTCTCTGTGTCTGTTCTCTGAACATAGTAGGTGCTTCATCAATGCTTATTGAACTGAATTGAAATGAATGGGACCTTTTAAATGGGTGCTATTGTTTGAGATAAACTAGATATTTGGGGGGTGAGGGGTTCCCAGTCACCCACTTCCTCAATTCCCTTTTAGAATCTGCCTTCCTTCCACAGGAGCCTCCTCTGTCTTTGGGAGAGGCAGCTGGCAGGAGGGTTGACCTCCCAAGAATATAAACTCAGAGCCAGCTAATCAGTATTCCACTGCGGGGGCAGCTCCTGACGTGGTCAGTAATTACCTCAGGGATCTGCCTTCTCCCTTAGGAACTGCACCTTCTTTTCTTTATCCCTATGAGAGAGAACAAAACATGTATAATATAGAGCAGTAGAACAACTTTAAAACCATTGAAGTATTTAGCTTTTCATGTGTCTCATGGAAGACCAAGTCCATTCACCTCTGCCCTGCACCCCTTTTCCCCTATTCTAAAATGAATAACAAAGCCATTCACAGACACACAGATAGACACTATGATTCAACCACATTTAAAGCCCTTTGAGTTTTCTGTTTAAATGCTATACCCCCTTCCTTCCCCTCACCTCCCCACACATACACAACCAAGCAATGTCCTTTCATTTTGAACAGCATCCTTATTGTGAGCTCTGGCTGCTGGGAGAAGTCCGGGTTTTTCTCCCCAGGACTACAGGAGGCTGGCTAGCTTGCTTCAGGATGACTGAGTCCTGTGAAGGGAATTCAGCAGAGGTCCTTATTCTCTTAGGATGTACTCTGGACTCCCAGAGGTTCATTCTAGAGACAGAACAGGAGAGGATGCTGGGGGGAAATTCCAGGTATTGGTGCTTGCTGAAGATTCTACAACTAGAGATGGAAAAATACGCTTCCTAGTAAGCCCAGAAATAGGGAAACCAGGTCAAAGAGGCTATTACAATCTCTGTAGGAAGCCACGGTCTCATGGATAGGCTGAATCACCATCTCCCAGTTGCTGTGCAAGACATAACTAGGTTTCAGCTCAAAGCTATGGGTATAGGCTAAGGTTAAAAAGCAACAACCAACTACCAAAGCCCTGATTATAAGCTAGATATCATTTTGGACTAATCGCTTACCCAGAGCTTTGATTGTGACCCTGGAGAGTGATTTCTTCACTCCCAGACAGTGGCCAGGTCTACAAATGGCAATGATAACACTAAATGTTCTTTTATACACCACTTTAAAGTCTGCAGAGAGTTTTATATACACTATCTCTTTTTGAGCTTTTCAACAACCCTGTGAGGTGGATTCTTTAGGTATTTATTAATGTGTGATTTCATCTGAAATTCCTGCTGCATAAACTCCCAGCACTGAAGCAAGTCAATATCTCACTTGTATTTTACAGGTTCCAGGGGCTGCCTGGGATGCATAGAGGTGGAGTGACTTACTCATTGTTATATCGTTAATATGTGTCAAGAGCAAGATTTGAATTTTTCCTGACTCTAAGGACAGCCCTTTATTCACTATACCAGCTTGCCTCTCAACAATAATTGCGATGTAATAAAAATTTTGGGGCATCTAGGTAACATAGAAGATAGAGTGCTGGGCCTGGAGTCAGGAGGACCTGAGTTCAAATCTACCCTCAGATATGTACTAATCATGTAACCCTGGGCAAGTTACTTAACCTTGTTTATCTCAGTTTCCTCATCTGTAAAATGAGCTGGAGAAGGCAATGGCAAACCACTCCAGTATCTTTGCCAAGAAAACCTAGGGGCAGCTAGGGGGTACAATGAGTAGAGCATTGGTCCTAGAGTCAGGAGGACCTGAGTTCAAATATATCCTCAGACACCGACTAGCTGTGATCCTGGGCAAGTCACTTAACCCTGATTGCCTCAAAAAAATTATGATGATATTTTATACTTGGGATTATCTTTAATGCTTTTGTCTCTCTCGTGTCTCATAACCAATCAGAACACTATAGCCCTTCAAAGAAGTAAACCTAAGAATCACCCAAATAGCATCAGAGAGGTATATGGTAGGTATAATCAGACTGCAATATATTACAAATGAGGAATTATGCAAGAGAAGCAGTGCAGAGAAAAAAGAGATGGGCCAGATATATGGAGAGAGTAAGGATAGCTGATGAACCAGCCAGTATGCTCCATTGATATATGTTGGGCCCAGGCCCAGGCAAACATGGATGGGTTAAAATTTGCATCACTGTAGAGAATACCCCCATCAGTGGAATATTGGAGGATGGATAAGAATTCTGCAGAATTCCCCAGTGGGGGAATACTCACATAAATTAAATCAAAGATTCATCAAAGTATCTACTTACTTCTTTCTACCCAAATTCTAAATGGACCAGTGAACTCAGTGATGCAAGTATTCTTCTCTCAATGCAGCCTGCAACCCATTCATAACTGGCATCTTCCATAAACCAGAGCATGTCCTCCCAGTAATTCACCGCAGAGGAGGCAGACAACACAAGGTTTATACACACACACACACACACACACACACACACATGCACACACGCACGCACGCACACACATGAAGTTAGATAACAAAAAAAGGCAGTAAGTGGAAGTTAAAATGAGAAGTATAGCTATATGTGTTGTAGAAATTCAAAGAAAGATAGAGACTATGAACTCTATGGATTCGAAATAGGAGAGGAATTGTATAGAGGAAAGAGAATATGTACTGTACAGGACAAAATTCAATCTCACAGTTTTTCAGATGCTTTCTCCTCTGGTACATTGCTACATAGTGAGGTAGATGGTTCCTGGAGACTGCTCTATGCCCTGTATAATCTTTCTCATCCACACTTCCTGAAATCTCCCTCACTGCCAGCTCACTCACACAATCACATTTCATACATCCTATATGTTCATCCCATATATTAATTCTCTATTTACTTGACAGCAATAACAGCTCTCAGGCTGGTCTCTAGGTATCCATTTAACCAAACACCAGGAGTAAAACCATGTCCTGTCACTCTTCAACAGGCCAGGAGAATGGCAGGCATCTGTGTCCTCTTGAAGCCTCCATAGCAACTGCTACTCCTTATCATGTCAGCCCTGAGTAAGGCTCCTGATATATTTGCATTTGTAAAATCATAGATTTTGAGATGGATGAGACTTTCGAGGTCATCTAGTCCAATCCTCTTATTTCACAGTTAAGGAAACCGAGAACTAGGGAACTGCCTAAGGCTACACATTTAGTGAGTGGCAGAGATAACTCTTGAGTCTGTCTTCTGAGCCCAAATTCAGCACTTTTCCCATTGTACCAAAATGCCCCATTCGCAGGTATTTGGCTATTTTTGGCCGGCTCTTTTTAGATTCTTTACATCCTCCCAGGGGTAGAGGAGCTGCACTGAATGGTCCCCATAATACATTTTTCTTCCCATGTCACTTTCCTCTGGCTGCTCAGGGAAATGAGGCTTTTTTCCTTCTGCTTACTAGAGGCTGGTCATATTTTAGGTAATTAGGCAGAAATGTCAGTACAAAAGGAAGAGGGAAGTTAGGAAGATGGGCAGTAGAAGCACCCTCCCAGCAGTCTGTGAACATACCCATCAGGAGACCAGGTTCTAACTAAAGAGAAGTCCAAGGATTTGTA
Organism: Potorous gilbertii; assembly: GCA_028658325.1. NCBI lineage: Eukaryota > Metazoa > Chordata > Mammalia > Diprotodontia > Potoroidae > Potorous > Potorous gilbertii. The sequence goes on along the minus strand of CM053771.1, from coordinate 268,776,436 downwards.
ATTTTTTAGGAAACTGCAAATCACTGTTGTGTGTATTGTGTGGTTGTGTGAATGTGTGTTGTATTTGGTTTCTGCTATAAGGCTTATATGTGTGTTTATATATTTTCCTTGTATATCTGTTTGAATCATGCTGTACTTCATGTGTCTGTTTATACATGTATATGAGCTTGACTCCTGAGTGTGTAACAATTAATAATTTATCTGTATATATTTGTGTGGATGTTTTGTGTGTATATTCTTGACATGTGTGTTAGGTTTTTAGTTTTTTTTGTTTATTGATGTATAATGTCTGTGTATATGTGCTGAACTTTTCCATCCAACCAAGTTTTAAAGCAAAGTAGGTCTCTTAAATCACATTTGTTGGGCTTTTTTCAGTGATTTTTGTCTTGGACACATGTACTCCTTTATGCCAAATCAGGCAAAATGTCTCAGAGGCTTCCTAGTGCTTTTATATAACAAAATTGTTAAATTATCCCACTCTAACAACATGCTATCTATGTGATTCTGGGTAAATAACCTATGTCTCAGTTTCCTTATCTGAAAAATGTGGAATTGGTTTATATGGCATCTAGTATCTTAGGTCCCTTCCAGGTCTAAATCTATGAATCTATGATCCTGTGACCACAATGCCTCACCTCACCTCAGTCCTCTTCCATATGCAACCCTACACTCCCAAGTTGTTCACAGTGATCAGACACAGGGGGATGGGTTTTGTATGTTGGCATTTGGGGAGACATGACCTTAGGCCCTGTCTTTAATTCAGTGTGTATGGATGTGGGCATGCATATGTATGTGTGTGTGTGTGTGTGTGTGTGTGTGAGAGAGAGAGAGAGAGACAGAGAGAGAATTCCTGAGTCTTTTTCTTGACTATAGCATATGCAGAGAAGAACCACCTAGATTTTTGAAAATTTCTATTTAGCCTCCTGAGTTGACTCCCATGGAGGTCTGCTTGAGTGACAATTTATGAACTACAACAGAGAAGAATGTTCTGTACTTGATAAACTCTTAATAAGTGTTTGTTCAATGCAATGGAATGACATAAAATTCCACCCCTGATGCTTACATCTTGGTGAGCTTGGCCCAGTCACTTAGCCACCTTCTCTGGGTCTCAGTTTCCTCCTCTGTAAAATGAGGAGTTTAGATTAGATAATCTTTGAGATTTGTTTCAGCTATTGATTTCTTCTATGATTCTAAGGAACTGAAATAAATTGAAGAGTGATAAAGGATCCTTTATACCCTAGGACTAGTTGTAAAAAGTTGCCTATTCCAAGTACACCTGCTGACCTGAAGGATTCTCTGTGTGATAATGGGGGAAAAAGCAACAGTCCCTACATTTGGATGCTTTGTTTTTATTGTATTTTATTTATTGTATTGTATTTTAAAACTTTTTTAACTCACTCCTGGGCCAATCTCATTTATTATTCATTTTTAAAGTCTTTATGGAGCCAATACTGTAGAAGAGAAAGAACAAATGGAGTGGGTCCCCTACCCTTTGCTACTTTGAATTTCACCTCTGCCTACAACTTTTAAGTTACTTCTCAGCTCTTTTATCTGACATTAGAAGGCTTTTTCAGGTAAAGCTTTGCGGTTGTTCCATGTGTGTCTGACACTTCTGACCCTACTTTTTCTTGGCAAAGATACTGAAGTAATTTGTCATTTCCTTCTCCAGCTCATTTGGCAGATAAAGAAACTGAGGCAAAAAGGGTCAAGTGACTTGCTCTGGGTCAGTATATACTAAGTGCCAAATGATTGGTATAAACAGTAAATATTTTAAGAGTTTAGAGGAAAAAGTAATCATGGTACATTGAGATGATTGGAGAGGTTTTTTTTGTGGAAGAGGTCAAACCTGAGCTAGTTTTTTGGGTCCTGTGATCTCTGACACAGACACATCCAAGGGAATAGAGAAGAGCTCAGAAGGTATTGTCAAGGATGGAACTGTGAGTTAGTCATTTTCACCCAACTCTTTGTGTTGATTGATTCTCTGCCTAAGACCAAAGGCTCCTTGCAGCACCAATCAGTTGGTAAGATTTCCCATGGGAAACATATAAAATGGTGGAAAACAGATACAGACATACAGGAAAAGCTACTTATGGAACTATATTCCTCATAGCTGCATCCCTCTACTCTGCTAAGAAAAGTCTCATCAGATTTCTTACTTTTGCTCCTCCTCCCCTGCTCTGCCATTGAAATATAATTGCAGCCTAAATGTCACCCCAAAGATCCAAGTTCTTTCTACATATATATGATCCCTCTGGGTAGCTTTGTTGGAAGCTGTTGTGAGAGCCCAACTCCACACTCCTGCCTCTGTGATTATGGTAACCATCAGTCGTTGATGGCTTAGATCTGAAGGAGAGAAGGCATTCTAGGCAGAAAATATAGCATGAGCAAAGATGCAGAGATAGAAACAAGCACTGTGTTTTCAAAAGATAGAATTTGACCTCTTTGGTTAGAGTAACCACTAGGCTAATTTGTCAATGACAGAGTAGGACACTAGGGGAGTGATGAGAGATACACTGGATAAATCAGGTAGGGTCACATTGTGGGAGGTATATTCTGCAGGAAATGGGGAATCATTGGAATTTGGTGGGGAGTGGCAAGCTGAAAGTAACATTATAGGAAGATGGATCTGGTAGTATTCTACAGGATGGATTGGAAGTGTGTATGTGAAGGGGGAGGGGGAGGAGAGATTGGAACTATAAGAACCTTTAGGAGACTATGATGGAAAACCCAGTATGGTAATAAGAGCCTAGACTAGGGGTGGGGTGAAATACAAAGGAGCTGAGGAAGAGAATTGACGTGATTAAAGGCTAATTGGTTTTGGAAGATGAAGCTTTGAAATGAGTCATGAATTCTTACATTTAGAAGAGCAATAAACCTTAGATATTATACATCATACACGCCTCATTTTAGAAATTAAAAAAAGATCCAAGAGTTTATGTGACTTGCTTAGGGTCGCAAAGGGAATAAGTTGCAGTGCCAAGACTCAAGATCCATCACTCTTTCCATGATCTCTTGCTCTTTCTTCACTCGTCGCTCCTGTTGCTTTCACAGAGAAATGGTGTTCCTGGATTTGGGGTTAAAAGTCAAGTAGAATCATAAGGCCTGTTGATTCTTTGAAATCTAAAGCAAATTAGACTCCTTCTAAGCCAAGATATTAGAAAGACACCTGCAGAAGACTGTGCTCGCACTCTCTTTGCCGAACTTTGTTTTTTATTGAGCAGGATGCAAGGATGATGCAGAAAAGAAAGCCTGTTTGTCTTGGCACATGAAGAAAAAGCAATACAGAGAGAAGTTTTGAACAGGAATAACCTCTTAGCATTTTTCATAGGCCCTTTATATCCAATGTTGCTGCTGCTTGGTTGTTTCAGAGATGTCTAACTCTTAGTGACCCCATTTTGAGTTTTCTTGACAAAGATACTGGAGTGGTTTGTCATTTCCTTCCCCATTTCTTATATTTCTTCCCCAATATCTTATATATTTGCACAGATACATATATACATGCAACTACTTAGCAAGGGTGTTAGACAGCCTGATGAAATGGTAAAACATGCCATTTTTATAGTCCAAGGACTCACATTTGAATCCTGGCTTTTCCATTTACTAGTTGTATGAACTCAAGCACATTGTTTCCCCTGTCTAGGCCTCAGTTTTGTCATCTGTGAAAAGAAAAGATGGGGCTAGATGATCTCCAGTTATATATTTGTATTCCTAAACAGGTCAGGCATTATTGTCTCTATTTGACAGATGAGGAAACTGACTTTGAGAGACGCAAAAATGACTTGATCTGGACCACACAGTAAGACAAAGAGGGGTGATGCTGGAAACCAAGTTTCCTGGCTGAGGTGAACACATGCTTGAGGACATTTAGCCAGTAACTGTAGGAACTGAAAATGAGGATAACGTGTACTTTTCTAGGCCTGAAGCTGCAATATTAGGAAAGAAATGAGGCCAGAAGAATAGTTTTCTCAAAAAAAAAAAAGTAACCATGACCTCTGAAGCTTCTTTAGAGATTTCAGGAAAAAGAAGCTTGGTAGAGTGGACAGAGATGAGAGAGTAGCACATGTGGTGATGCCACATGTAAGAAATGGCTTTAAGAAGCTTCAGGATTCCCAGTTATTGAAAGCAGCTTCTGCCTGAAGGTCAGCTGTTGGCTTTGTATTTCTGCCTGGAGCTCCTATAGCCACAGTCACTGAAGGTAAATAGAATATGTGCAGTCTAGGGCAGCTAGATGGTGAAGTGGATAGAGTTCTAGACTTGAAGTCAGGAAGACTCAATTTTTCTGAGTTTAAATCTGGCCTCAGACACTTATTAGCTGTGTGACCCTGGGCAAGTCACCTAACTGTTTGTCTTAGTTTCCTTCTCTGTAAAATGAGCTAGAGAAGGAAATGGCAAACCACTCCAGTATCTTTGCCAAGAAAACCCCAAATGAGTTAGACATAGCTGAAAAACAACTGGACAACAAAGGACTGTATTCTTGAAGAATTAGTCCTGATTTCTGTAGTTTGCAGAGATCTGAGTGAATGAATAAAATAAGAGAGAAGCAAAGGGAGGTTTACAGGCATAGCTGGGCAACATAAACATAGCATTTGGGCTTCCTGAGGTATATTAGAGACTACATCATACAGAGGATAGAATGTTAGGCTTAATGTCAAGAAGATCTCAATTTGAATCTTGTTTCAAATATTTAATGACTAGGTAAAAGGAATTTAATTCCTACCTCAGCTTCCTCATTTAAAAAATAAGAATACTAATAGCCCCTTACAGGGTTGTTGTCACAATCAAATGTCATAACATGTGGAAAGCTCTTTAAAAACCCTAAAGTTCTATATAAATTCTAGTGATGATGATGATGATGATGATGAAGATGATTATATATGTGCCCCTACTGGGTAGTGTTTATGTGCTTTCCTAATTGATCTACTTTTGGGAACAGCCTTAGGAAATTATACTTTGTTCCCCTAAAATGCCTCAGGTATGTTTCTAGGCATGCTGTCCAACAGCCAGGAACAACATATCTACTTCTTAATAGAATGAGAGTAGAAACCTAATTGGAGGAGGTCTCTTAGAACTGAGGAATGGAGGCCCCAGAAATAGGTAACCCAGATGATAGGTTGGTTTCAGTTTGCGAGAGACTAAGTGATGATGGGATGGAAGGGAAAGACTGAAAGGTAGATGCCTAGCTAGAGTTGGCAAAACTTTGAGGTTGGCAGTTTTCTTTAGTGTACCTTCCCTCCTTCAGTGGCCCATTTTGTTCCTATTCCCAATCATCTAGAGTCCTTTGGTTGCCCAAGGCTCCCACTGTGGATAACAAAATCAAATTTCCCTCCTCTAGATTCCTGCAACAGATAATTGGATAAATTATGCTTTTTATTTTAATGAAGGATTATGATGTTAATGTATGATAATAACTTTGTCCTTTACCCTTCTCAGGTGACATATTCGCATTTCAATGGGGGCCTTCTGTGTCTTAGCTCAAAGAAGTAATGTGGGAATTTCTTAGCACTATGACAGGCCATTAGGGGGAGATATTTGTAGGCAGAGAGAGCTTCATGGCAATCCTCGAATCAGAGATATAGGTAATGGCCTGAGGCCAGTTCTGCTTGCTGATGAGGACCATCTGAAAATGCTCATAGCTAGAGATGATAGTATCATAGATTTAGAGCTGGGGGAATCTTCAAGGTCATCTAGTCCAGTTTCCTTCATTTTACAAAGGAGTAAACCAAGGCAAGCAAGGCCAGGGAGTGTTTTGCCCAAGACCAAAAAGGTTAAAAATGGTAGAGAGGATTAGGAAATAGATCCTCTGACTCCAGCACTTTTTCCACTGTACCAGATGAGAAGAAAGGGATGTATCATATAAGAGGATCCTGGGCTAAAACAGAAGTCCTGGAAGGGAGGTTGGAATATGGGTGAGAAATGTAACCATATTCCTACCTCCTGCCTGGGTTGTTGAAGATATCATGCATGTGTACATATACATATACACATACACACATACATACATATACATACACACATATATGTAAAGCAATTTTAAACTCGTTGGAGGCAAGGAACAATATTTTGGTTTGTTTTTTATCATCGTATTCCCAGCACCTACCACTGTCTGGCATACAGTGGTCACTTAATAAATGCTTTTTGAAAGACTGAATGAGTGAATGAAGGCTAGGTATTAAAAAAATAACACTTTAGCAAGGATGACAAAATGTAAGCAAATGAAATGATTAGAAAATAAGACACAAGTATATTTAAGGTGCTGGAGGCCTGTGAGATAGTTGTAGAGAGAGTGACTGTGTTTTATGTTGTGTTGAAGAAGCACGTATTACACTCAATAAAATGATGCTTCTATTAGTTAAATTACCTTGTAGAAAATTGCAGCTTGGGTTTTTGACGTATGATGATGAGGAAATAATTTCCCTGGCTGGTTTATATAATTAGGCAGCAGACTGCTGGTAGGCAGGGTGGTATTCCCCCCAAAATGCTGAATTTGGAGTTGGAAGACATAGATTCAAATGCCAGGTGTGCCCCCTACTTCTACATGAGTTAGGGAAAGTCACTTCATTTCTATAGGCTTCATCTGTAAAATGAGGGGGTTGGACCAGTGACCTTTAATTTCCCTTCAATTCAATTGGACAAGTGTGTATTAAGCATTGATTTTCTTCCTGAACTATGTTAGGAGGTAGAGACATGAAGGCAATACCATCATGGTGCCTATTCTCTAGGAACTTACATCCTATTGAGATGGGGCAGGAGGCAAGGGGAGAATATTGACAGACAAAATAAGATCCAAGGATCATAGCTTTAGAGCTGCAAGAGATCTTAGAGGTCTAAAGCTATGATTTTGTTTATAATAATAGCTAACATATATATGTGTATATATATATATCTTTAAGTTTTGCAAAGTACTTCACATAGATTATCTCATTTATGATTTAGATTTTAATGTGTATTTTTATTTTATTAATTATTTTGCTTAATATTTTTACATGATTATATTTAATTTTTCTTATTGTTATCTAACTGTAGGCAGTTGGGTGGATAGGTGGATAGAACTCCAGGCCTGGAATTAAGAAGACCTGAGTTCAGGTCATCAGACGCTTACTAGCTATGTGAACCTGGAAAAACCATTGAACCTCTGTTTGCCTCAGTTTCCTCATGGGTAAAATGATGGCATCTGCCTGATAGGGTTGTGGTAAAGACCAAATGAAATAATCATTGTAAAGTGCTAGTACAGTGGGTGGCACATAGAAGTGCTATATAAACGTTATTGCTATTGTCTACATCCTGTTGTCATCATGCCTTCTCCAGTCATCCTGATGACTATCTGGTCACTGGATCCAGATGGCTCTGGAGGAGAAGTGAGGCTGGTGACCTGCACGGCCCTCCCTCACTCGAAACAAAGTCAAGGGCAAGTCATGTCATCATGGCTCTGATGGCATGGTCTTCTTTGGCAAAGAAGGATGAACACAGACAGACAGACAGATTATTACTGTATCCTGAAGATGAATAGGGGATGCAGTGGATACAGCACTGGACCTAGAGTCAGGACAACCTGAATTCAAGTGTGACCTCAGACACTTAACAGATGTGTGACTCTAGGCAAGTAATCTGCTTCCGCTTTCTTGATTGTGAAATGAAGATGGTAATGGTAGCTACCACCCAGAGTTGTTGTAAATATTAAATGACCTAATATCTGTAAAGTGTTCAGCACAGAGCCTGATGCAGAGTAGGTGCTTAATAATTTCTTCCTTCTTTCCTTTCTTCCTGCCTGCCTTCCCCTCAAAACAACCTTGGGAGGTAGATGCTATTACTACTAATAATTTTACAGATGGGGAAAATGAGGCAGATAGAAATGAAATTACTTGCTCAGGGTCCCACAGTTAGTAAATGTCTGAGGTGAGATTTAGATTCAGGTCTTCCTGATTCCATCCTCAGCATTCTGTCCACTGTGCCATTAAGTCTTTGCTGAGCACCCATTATGTATTTAGATAGAAAAGGCATAAGAGAGGGTTTCTTCCCCCAAGTTGATCACATTCTTTTTAAAGAACATGAGATTATAAAAATCCTTTGCTCCATCCTGCCATTCATTATTCCCAGCTCAACTCTATAAACCCTTCAACTCAGGGACCTATTTTATTCTCTTTTATGCCTGAATTCTCCACCAGGTATATCAAGGACTCTGCTCCAAGAAGGATTTGGAGGACACACTGATTCCCACTTAGCAGCCAATAACTAATGGAATCTTTAAGCAGGACACTTGACTGGTCAAACCAGAATAGAATCTCAGGGTTGGAAGAATCTTCAAAGCCATCTTGTCCAGTCTGAACTTGAACAGGAATCGTTTCCCCAACATCTCCAACAAGTGGCCATTTATGCTCCAGCTAGAAGCCTCCAGTGAACAAGAATCTGTTATCTCCAGAAACAACACATTCAACTTTTTGGACACTTGTAGTTCTTGGGAAGTTTTTTCTCATATCCAGTCAAAATTGCCTTTCTGAAACCTCTTCCCCTTTCTCCTAGGGTCTTCTCCTTGAGACCAAACAGAACAAGGCTACTTCCACATGAGAGAAATATCCCCAGTCTCCTCACTTAGTCCTCACATGGCATGGTCTTTACTCTCCAAACTGGCCTTCCTTGTCTTAATGCTTTCCAGATTACCAATGTCTCTTCTAAAATGTGGGCCCCAGAACTGAAGATAATACATACTCTTCAACATGGTCTGATCAGGCTAAACTCCATCAATGTAACCTAAGATTGCATTGGCTTTTTTGACTATCATATCACACAGTTGAAACATATCTCGCTTGCAGTTTACTAAAACCTGTAGATTTTTTTCATGCAAACTGTTGTCTAGCCATATCTCCCCCAGAATCTACTTGTAAAGCTAATGTTCTGAGCCTAAATGTAGAACTTTACATTTATCTCTGTTAAACTTCATTTGATTGTATTTAACATATTTTTCTAGCCTGTTAAGGTCTTTCTAACTGCCATCTAACCTGTCAATTGGTTCTCTCGATATTGTGTAATCTGGACATTTGCCATGTATTCCTTCATTTATGTCATTGATTAGAAAACGTTGAGTAGCACAAGGACAAGGACAAGGACCAATTCAGCATCTTGGGATGTGGTTTATGTGGGGCTATTGAGAGCTTATTGAGGAAAGCTAGGTGTACTCTGAGTATTTATTTATTCATCTTAGGCTTCAATTCCCTGTTAGCCACTTTGTGTCCTAGTCTCCTCTATTCTGACTATTAATTAACCAGAGGAAAAAAAAGTAAAATAAGTACGTGATAGTTGTGTTTTCTTCTTGATGTCTTTGATCATAGTTTCATCCACCTCGAGTTACAATCGTTTCCTTTCTTCTATCATCCTCCTAGCTCCAATATAAGCCCTTTTGTTATACTCAGCAATTCTCACCAACCTCAGCCTTATACTGAGTTTTGTTGCTGACATCATGGTTCTTCTTTTTAATAAGTTTTTATTGATGTCTTTTATTTCTTACATCACCATAGTTATCCCAAGCAATTGTCCTCATTCCCCTCCCAGAAAGTCATTCTATGAAACAAATAGTATTTTTAAAAAGGGGAAAAACCATCACAATTGATCGATACTTTGAAAAAGTCCCAAAATACATGCAATGTGTAATAACTCTGGACATCCCACCTCCACAGAAAGATGAGTTGGGGATGTCCTCTCATATTTCTTCATTGCAGTTCTCTAGTTTCTTCATTCCAATTCTTTATTATTTTGTTACATTCACTTTTGAAATTTTGTATTTGGTTGTTCTTTCCATTTACATTGTTAGAGTCATCATGCATACCATTTTCTTGGCTCTGCTTATTTCACTTTCTTCTTATCACTAGCTTCCTTGAGATATACCGCAGTAACAGAGTCTCTGGCTCAATGAGCATGGACAGTTGAGTCATGTTATTTGCATAATTCCAAATTGCTTTCCAAAATGTTTTTTTTATCATTTCACAGATCCATTGACACCCTGTCATTCATTTTTATATATCCTCCATTACTTATCCTTACTTCTATTTATATGTACTTTAAAAATCCAAGATGGTCACTGGGTTCTTTATGTACCCACATCATTGCGATAAACATACTTTTGCTCTGAAGGGGAAAGAAAAACATTTAATGAGAACCTGTGAGTTTATAGATTTTCAGAGGAATTTCAAGTTTAGCCTGTACAGTCAGATCCATCAAAAACATAAATTGAAGATGAAATTTTCAACAGTAAATCTAAGGATAGAGATCTTCCAAATAGGTCTGTGATGATGCATTTGAGATGATCCTTCTAATGATATAGATTACAACCCACCTATACCTTCCCATCCATTAAAATTCTTATCCAGATCATCTCATAAGTTCACCATTGAGCATCAATTACTCAATTGGTATTTATTAAGCATCTACTATGTGCCAGGAACCCAAGGTGTTAGAGGTCTTCCTTGATTGATTCAGAAATTGTGAGGCTAAAAGAGGAGCACTCAGGCTGTTCGTTTGTCATCCCTTGCCCTCAATGTGTGATGGTCCACCTTCATTGTTTGTCATACAGATCCCTCATGACACACTTTACTCTAGTTCTTCTTTCAGGTTCCTCATTTATTATATTATTTGCTATATGCACCTTGCTCATTTTCACCATTCACCTCTCCATTGAATTTCAGCTAAAGTCCCACCTTCTATAAAAAACTTTCCAAGTCCCCCTTAATCTTTATGCTTTCTCTTTGACTATATATGTGTGTATGTATATATGTGTTCATATATGATACATACATATACACATATCTATACACATATCTATATCTACTTTATGTATCCCTAGTACTTAGTATAGAACCTTGTACATGGTAGGTGCTTATTAAATGCTAGTTGATCAATTAATTCCTTCATTTATTTCCAGTTCTTTGTAGAACATTGTGCTTCATATTTGATAGCCATATAACTTAAGGCAGCTACAAAACAGGTAATTTTGATAATATAAAATTGAAGAGATTTTTGTACAACCAAAATCAGTGTAATTAGAATGAGAGAAATACCAAATGGAAAAATCTCTGCATTAAGTATCTCTTATAAAAGTCTAACATTCGATATATAAGAATTCAACACAAATAAATCTAACAACCATTTCTCAGTAGCTCAGTATTCTAAGGATATGGTCCAATTGTTCTCCAAAGAAAAGAAATGAAAACTGTCAACAAACATATTTTTAAAATACTCTAAATCACTTATAAATAAGATAAATATAAATTAAAACAATTTGGAGGTTTTACTTCCTATCTCTCAAAACTATCAAAAGATGGAAATGGTTTTGGAAGAAATGATAGTGAGGAATCCAGAGACACAGAAAGACTTTTATAAGCTGATACAAGGCAAAGAAAAAAAAAACCAGGAAATGAATATACACAATGATTGCATTAATGCAAATGAAAACAATACTAAAAGGAAGCTGATCTTAAATTAAATGCAAAGACTAATCTTAGCCCTGGAGGACATATTCTGAAACATACTTCTCTCCTTTTAGCAGAGAGAAATATGAATGTACAGTGTGTATGTGCTATCTGTTACAATCATTTTGTCAGTCTTGCTTAACTGTTTTTCTTTGTTGAAAGGGAGGAGAATATTGGGCAATGACTTTAGTTTAAAAAAAGCTGTCCAAACTATTTTTAAAAAAAACCACCACACCAAATAAGCCTAAGTAAACACACAAGAGTAACACTCAACTTAGCTGTACTCACTTTCAAAGTACTGTCTTGGGTAATATGTGTTCAAACTGTAGCCCATACCCCTACTTGGTATGCTACCCTATTATAGGAATACTAGACACAGAAATTACATCTATGTGTGTGTACATATATATATATATATATACATATATATATATATATGTATATATATATATATATATATGTACCTATCTATACACATACACATTTAATTAAAACATGAAACAATGTATATAACTGGGGAAAAAATCAAGAAATAAAATATCCTTGAAATCTAGAACCAAGAAGGTATTAATGTCTTATACCTGAAGGGGGTTCTAATCTAACTCTTTAATCTTTTCCCCAGTCATTTCCACTCATAAATTAAAGGATAGATACTTAGGAGCACACTTTCTGTTTTTGAAATCTTTCCTCAGGGTAAGTTAAAAATAGCTGACAGCTTTTTCTTTTCTTTTTTATCTCTGTGTTCATCACCAGCATATTTCAGAGAGAGGATGATGGATTCAGAATACTATGACCATTGCCACCCTTTCTGCATGGTCTGTCTTCTCCTTACTATTGTTTTACTATCTCCTTACTGTGCTGTCCTTTTGATTCTCTCAGGTCTGCCTTTTAAAATATTCCACTGTTCACTCAATCAAATTCCTCACTGAATGACACCGCCATCCTGGGGACCCATGCAAACCTTCAGGGAAATGTCATTCAGGTGATTTCCCCCAATCAATGAGGTTCTCTCATTCCCAAGCATTGTGGGAAATCAAATCCATGGATCAGTTCTGAAAATAAACTAGAATTAGATTACCTCTTGGACTCAGGACATGAGGCAATATAGGCTTCCCAGCTCTAAACTAAGAGCAGGGGATGGTGGTGGTAGTGGAGAGATGGAGAGGGACAGACACACAGGCAGAGACAGAGAGACACAGAGAGAGAGAGAGAGAAAGAGAGAGAGAGAGAGAATTAAAAGAAAACTCCTGTTCTTCCATTTGCAGTAGAAGGACCTAAGGACTGATAGACAAGAGGAATGCACAGAAATCTTTTGTATCCTCATGTCCTTCCTGCTATAGTCACAACATGTGTAATTCCTTTCTTACTTTCCAGAGTTTCAGTAGCCAACTCCTCAGCAGCTCTGGAGGTTCACAAGTGCCACTCCTTTCTGTGAGACAAATCAATTTTGAATTTCAGACTCTAAACCTGTTAACTACAGAGAGCCAAATTCTCAGCACAGTCATGTGACTTGTTTCCGCACCTCTTTTTCCAGAGACATTACTTTGGCTAGGGCTGAGCCAGGGAAAAACAAATTATTGTTATTCACTCCCACTCTCATTCTGAATGCTTATACAGAATGAAAGAGAAATTATTAACTCATTCACCTGGAGTTTATAAATTAGATAAGAAGCCATCCAAAGAAAAGTGACTAGGATGGTGATCTCAAAATTCAAAACTGCACTAAAAGGACATGGAATGTTTAACCTAGAGAAGCAGAAGGAAAATGAAGGAAGAAAGGAGGCAAGTAAAAGAAGGATTTTCTCATTATAGTGGGATGAAACTTGTTCTGTATCTCCATAGATGGTAGAAGATGGATGTTTTAGAGGCACAAATCTATGCTTTATGTAAGGAAAAACTTTCTAAATTTGGTCTGTTCCAAAGTAAAATGACTTGCTTCTGTGAATTTTCCATCCCTGGAGGTCTTCAAGTGGAGGGTAGATGACCATTTGTCAGAGATGTTGTAGAGAGGACTATTGAAGGAAAATAGTCAAAACTCTGAGAGGGCTTCCATGCATCTTGTGGTAAGCTGGGTCCATGAGAGAAGCATCTAAAGGCACTTTCCATTTCTTAAAAATTAACCAAAATGTAGAGTTTTGAAAGGAAGCCAAAGGATGTCTGCCAAGTGCCAATGCTGTGTCCCAACTTGTCAACCCGCATTCAAACTGATGATTAAAGTTGTTGATGCCAGACCTTTCTGGCACTGCCAAGTGATGTAGACCTGCCAGATACAACACCCAGACTATAGTGGAGTCAGGGAGATGAGAAAGGCTCATTGGATTGGCTTCAAAAGAGCTGGCACCTTAGGACAGAGTGCAAAATCCTAGGGTTCCCATGGGGAAAGAAGGATGGGCTTTCAGCCTTGCGGGTTTCTGCTGTCTGAGAGCAATACCTAGCAATAACAACTGGAGACTCAGCTCCTTTGCACTGCTCAGACAAAGCCTACTATATAGTGATTTCTGAATTCCTTTAGCATTTATGTGTAATATGTGTATAAACACAAATATACATATGCTCTCATAGGCAGACATCCGTATGCCCAGAGAATTATCCTTTTGTAGAGGCTAAGAACTGACCACCTGCAATCTTTAATTTCAGGGCCTTTAGTCAGCCTTCTCTACGCACAAAAAGCTCCTCCACAGACCTGCCATAGGGCTTGAAATTTATTATTCATGTCTTTGAATTAAGATGTGAAAAGTTACTGTTAATATTTTAAGTTGCCTCCAGGGTTCCCCTTTTGTCACCTTGGAGCATCTAGCCAAGGACACTCCCCTAGATGTTTGCCTTCCAAATATACACTAATTCCGGACATAGAATCTCAAGACTAGGGATTATGTTCTCTCTTTACAACTGGCCTATTTGTTTCTCCCCAGTCTCTGCACTCCATTTCTTGCCTTCTGTCTTTTTGCATAAATGGACGCCCACACCTACAATGCACTTCTTCTTCATTTCCCCTTTTTAAAATCCCTAGCCTTCATCAAGATTCAAGCCTACTCTGAGGAAAGACTTCAAGAAATATGTACCATGTCCTATGGGGAAAAAAAATCTTCCCTAATCCCTTTAGTTACCAATACTCTTTTCCTCTTCCTCAAATTATCGTGGATAAATTTATCAAGCACATATTGCACGGCACCCCACCCCCCAGTAGAATGCAAGCTTAAAGGTAGGGTCTGTTTTTTGTTTTTGTTTGTTTGTTTTGTTTTCTTTGTATCACCATCACTTAGCACAGAGTTTTGCATTGGAGCAGGTGCTTAGCAGATGCTTGTTGGACTATATTGGCTCAGATTGGCTTTAGAAGGTACACTAGTGAGTGCTAATGTAACTATTATCAATGAAGAGTTATCTAATAGAAGCTTAGTAGAGGCTCAGGAAGGTTGGTCATATAGCTAATAAGTGTCAGAAGTGTATCTGAGTCAAGGTCTCCCTTGATGCCAACTTCAACATCCTTTCTCCTATATCACACTGCATCTTAATAAAAAATAATAATACTCCCTTGTATTTGTGTAGCAGTTTTCCTGTCTAAAGATCTCTCATGCTCATTAGATTCTCATGATAAGGCAAATATTGTTATCATTCCCATTACAAAGACAAACTGAAGTGACTTACCCATCTTCCCACAGTGAGCAAGAGGGAGCTTGGAGCAGAATCCAAACATCTCATGATGTCTAGGGCCTGGACTTCTTTCCACTATATCACTGCCCACCACACCACCCTACACTACAGTATGATGTGGTGCTTTTGTTCCATGAGGCTCTGATCATTTGGAGAGGAGCTGGACTCAGAACCACTTCTGACCCTTATTAGCTATATGACCAACCTTCCTGAGCCTCTACTAAGCTTCTATTAGATAACTTTTCATTGATAATAGTTACATTAGCACTTACTAGTGTACCTTCTATACCTAAGACTGATTTGTACCATCTGTGAAAAAAGAATTTACTTAGCAAATTAAAAGTTTAAACAGCATGAAGGATGAGCAGGGAGGAAGATTTTCTTCCTTAGAGATCCAACTATTTTCAAAAACTTCTGAAAGATTTATTTACATACAATCCATTCAATAGCTTACTGCAAGCCATGCATTAATCTAGGTCTTCTTGACAGGTTTTTTATTTTGCATTGGGTTCTGTTAAAGTGTGTACTTAAACATAACACTTCGTTTCTTTTTTATGAGTTTTAAATTCTGATTTCTCCATAATCTAAACTAGGCCAGCTCCCTCTCCACTCCCAAGTCTTGCAGCGTCAGCGAGGTTTGCCCAAAGCACCCGCTGTTCTAAGAACCTGGGCCAGAAGGTAGCAGGCAGTTCAGGCAGGTGCGAGCATGTTGTAACTCATGGAAGCACCAGGAGATCAGACACTCGTACCAGTGATTAGATTATTTCTCAGAAGACTCTCCTGGGAGTTCTAGAGCAAACACAAATCTGAGAGTTTTCACGGTCTACCATTGCAAGTCTAACTTTCTTTACCTGCCAGTCGAAGCTCTTGACCAGATCTATTTCTCCAATCTTACCTTTCACTTTACCCAACTTATCTTTTAGTCACGCTGTTTATTTTAGTCATGTTTTTCAAACATATTAGCCCGATTCCTGCCTCTCTTTCTTTGCTCATAGCTCATGTCATCTACTCGTTTCCAACTTCTCTCCCCTCTCACACCTGTCATTTCAAGGAATGTGACCTGAGATTCAAACCTGACTGTTGGCATGAGACTTTCCTCATTGGTAGAGAGAATGCTTAGTTATTGCTTTTCTCCTGTGTGAGACAAAGAGTTGGACAGTGCTTTGGAGAGATTTCTTCTTTTGACTTTTTGTTGGGCATCCAGAGGAATGGTTGAAATGACTTTTTCCAGTCTAATGGTTCAATGATACTATGCACTTCTAGTGTAAATGGCCTAGTCACTTCATTTAACATAATAGAACCTTAGCCCTTGGACAGTTGGGCCTAATTTCACTTTATTGAGAAAGGCTAACTTTAAAAAATGTATGTGTGTGTGTGTACATACATGTGCATTCATGCATGTTTCTGCACTTATAAAAGATGTGGGCCAGGACACAGTAACCTCAGGGCTACTCATGGCCCTCTAGCTCCTCAAGTGCAACCCTTTGACTGGATCCAAACTTCACAGACACATCTTCCCAATAAAAGGATTTGTTCTGTAAAACTTGGACTCAGTCAAAAGGCTGCACCTGAGGACCTAGAAGGCCACATATGGCCTCTCAAGGTGGCAGGGTCCCCACTTCTGAGGCTTTTTATTTGATTTCTTTTCCTGTAGGTAAGATGCGTGTGTATCTTTTAAATAATTGGAGATGGAGGGTGAGTATTATTGCGGAAATCTGAATAATGCAGCTGATGACATAAGCTTCCCTTTCAAGGAACATCTCTTAAGAATTGCTTCATTCATCTCAGTGTCTACCCAGAATCCATAGTCAGAACGGGAAGGGAAAGGAAGGGAAGAGGAACTGTTAGAGATTTACCACAGGCTTGATCTAAGTGAATAAAAAGTTTTTGACAAAACCTGCATCCCAGGAAGCCTGGGCAATGTAAGAGTTCAAGGAATTCAAGACCCTGCCATGGGCTTCAGGAAAGGTGCCAAACAGTGGCTCATGCTTTGGAAACAAAGCCCTCTGGTGTTCAAGGGGTTGAATAAAACACATTTATTGCCTAGATTGTAGTTTTCTACGGGTGATGAGCATGGGGATGAGGTTAAGGCTGGGGAGTGGAATAGTGTTAAGCATCTTTTTTATCTATTGCTTTATCCTTCACTTCTTTTCTCCCTTCTTTTTTCCTCTCTTTTTAACTCTCCTCCCCTGTCTTCCTCCTTTCCTTCCTTATCCTCCATTCAGCTCCCTTCTTCCCTCTCCCTTTTCTCTTCCTTCCTTCCTTCCTTCCTCCTCTTATATGTATCAAGTTTCTTCAGTCTTATCATGGGAATCCAAAATCATTCCCCATTCAATCTCAACATCTATTGCCCATCAATAAAGCATCTAGGCGTCGCTGTCCATTGCACAAATACCCTGATCAGACCAGAGCTCAATTTGTCATTGAAAGGAGGCAGTGGCCGGGAATGATTCTCTAATGGCTAGTGTTGCCTAGGTAACCGAAGGCTTTCAGAAGCTCTGCTCATGGTGTCCTCCTCTGTGTCCCCCAGCCTTGAAACTTGGCACTGGCAGTCCTCTGGCTGAGTTTCTATGAAATCTTTGCCCAAGGATGTTACACTGCTAGCTCACAGGCTGCAGCAGCTTGGAGGAAGAGAACGGAAGGTGTTTGAGGTGTGTGTGCGTGTGTGTGTGTGGGGGGGGGGGGGGATGGCAGAAAGATCTAAGAAGACTTTGGTAAAACTTCAGTAAGCAAACAGTAGAAATGAATTCTAGTCCTGGTCTTCAATCTAGCATTTGTTGAATCCTCGGGAAAATCACTTTTATAGCTAATTCTTTGCAGTCAATATCATGGACAAATTAATCATATAAGACTTATAGGAACTGATATGACTACATAAGAGCAAGAGTCATTCTCCAATAGATACCCGCAAACAATTCTCTAAATAAGAATGACAAGTTCTCAACAACAATATAAAAGTTGTTCAAATCACTGACAGAAAATTAAAACAATTCTTAGATTTCACCTAACACTTATCCGACTGGCATAGCAGCAAAAGAAGAAAATTTTAAATACTGAGGGACCTGGGGGAAATTAGGCATATTTAGGCACTCTTGGTGGAACTGTGAATTGGTCTAACCATTTGGGAAAATAGTTTGGAACTATATCCTCAAAGTCACTAAACTGAACATACTCTTTGACCTAGTAATACTACTATTCGGCGTATTCCTCAAGGAGAGCACAAACAGAGGGAAAGATCCCATGCATACAGGAATTTTTATAGCAGTATTTTTTGTAGTAAAAAACAACTAGAAACAAAATATCTGTGATTGAGGGGGAATGACAGCAAATAGTGGAACGTGATTGTTATAGAATATTATTAAAACATAAGTAAGTACAAATATGAATAATTTAGAGAAACTTGAAAAGATTTGAATGAACTAATGTGGAATACAGAACTCAGAACCAAAACAATTAAGCAATAATCACAATAATGTAAAAGAAAATACTAAAAGAACAGAACAGTAACACAGTAAGATCATGATTTCAGATAACTGATACTGAAGAAGGCCTGCCACCTTTTGACTGAAAGGTGGCAGGCTACAAATGAGGGATGGCTATTGTGTTGACTGATTTTGCTCGAAAGCATCTATTTGTTACAATGGAGGGTTCTGCACTTATTTATTCTAGGGGGTGAGATGAGGTAGAAAAATAGCAGGGATTTTAAAAAGAGTAAAAACATCGTTAAAAAACTTTAGCGGAGCCAAGATGGCCGATTAGAAAGACGCACTTATGCAGGGTCTCCCCTATAGAGAAGGACTCAACAAATTTTGGAGCAGAAGTGGAGAACAACAGAGTGGACGAGATTTCCAGCCCACAGTGACCTGAAAGGCCCACAGAAACATAGACTGAGCCAGATGTGGAGCCGAGCACAGAGCCCAGCCCAGCCTTGGCCGCAGCTTGATGAGACTCTGGGAGTCCGACACTTTGGGGCGGACTCTCCAGTCACAGAAGCTGGTCCTCAGATCCCTCAGCCCACAGGCAAAAAAGGTCAGTGACGGGGTTTTATTAGGGGGCCAGGAAGGGAGAAGGGTCTTTCCATAGCTCCGGCAGCAGGCAGCAGACACAGAGCCTGAACAGCAGCCCCTACAGAAGCTCCATTGTTGGAGCATAAAAACCTCTGGGGGTACTAAAGAGCTGAGTCCTACCTCAGCCCTGGGTGGAGGCCCTGACTGAGCTGGTCTTTGTCTCAAACTGAATGGCGGCCATGCCCATCCAGTTTATCTGAAAATCAGCCCCAAGTGCTGACTTTGTGGAACTGGAGGCCAAGAGGTTGTGGAGAGGTATCTGCTAAGATTCTGGACACAAAAATCCCTCTCTGTGTCCAGAATAGTACACGATTGATCGTGCCACCTTGGAGGAACTGAGATCTCACAGATTCCCAGAGTGTACCCTATTCTTGACAAAGGACCCAAAAGTCAAGTATCTGGTTGAGAAAATGCCCAAAAAAGGGAAAAAAATAAGATCATAGAAGGTTACTTTCTTGGTGAACAGATGTCTCCTCCCATCCTTTTGGATGAGGAAGAACAATGCTTACCATCAGGGAAAGACATAGAAGTCAAGGTTTCTGTATCCCAAACATCCAAAATAAATATTCAATGGGCTCAGGCCATGGAATAGCTCAAAAAGGAGTTAGAAAATCAAATTAGAGAGGTGGAGGAAAAACTGGGAAGAGAAATGAGAGAGATGCAAGAAGAGCATAAAAAGCAGGTCAACACCTTGCTAAAGGAGATCCACAAAATGCTGAAGAAAATAACACCTTGAAAAATAGGCTAACTCAATTAGAAAAAGAGGTTCAAAAAGCCAATGAGGAGAAGAATCTTTAAAAAGCAGAATTAGCCAACTGGAAAAGGAGGTCCAAAAGCTCACTGAAGAAAATTAGAATGGAACAGATGAAGGCTAATGACTTTATAAGAAACCAAGAAATCACAAAACAAAACCAAAAGAATGAAAAAATGGAAGAGAATGTGAAATATCTCATTGGAAAAACAACTGACTTGGAAAATTGATCCAGGAGAGACAATTTAAAAATTATGGGACTACCTGAAAGCCATGATCAAAAAAAGAGCCTAGACATCATCTTTCATGAAATTATCAAGGAAAACTGCCCTGATATTCTAGAACCAGAGGGCAAAATAAATATTGAAAGAATCCACAAATCATCACTGGAAAGAGATCCAAAAAGAGAAACTCTTAGGAACATTGTGGCCAAATTCCAGAGTTCCCTGGTCAAGGAGAAAATA
>CM053771.1:268727706-268755547 GCA_028658325.1 Potorous gilbertii | reverse complement strand
ACATTCCTACATGGAAAGACAATATTTGTAACTCTTGAAACTTTTCAATATCTGAGTAGTTGGTGGGATTACACACACACACACACACACACACACACACACACACACAGAGCACAGAGTGAATTGAATAGGATGGGATCATATCTTAAAAAAATGAAATTAAGCCGTGAGAGAGAAATATATTGGGAGGAGAAAGGGAGAAATGGAGTGGGGCAAATTATCTCTCATAAAAGAGGCAAGCAAAAGACTTTTCAGTGGAGGGAAAAAGAGGGGAAGTGAGAGAAAAACATGAAGCTTACTCTCATCACATTCGACTAAAGGAAGGAATAAAATGCATACTCGTTTTGGTATGAAAACCTATCTTACAATAGAGGAAAGTGGGAGACAAGGGGATAAGTATGGTGGGGGGGGATGATGGAAGGAAAGGCAGTGGGAGGATGGAGCAATTTGAAGTCAACACTCCTGGGGAAGGACAGGATCCAAAGAGAGAACAGAAGCAATGGGGGACAGGATAGGATAGAGGGAAATATAGTTAGTCTTACACAACATGACTATTATGGAAGTCATTTGGAAAACTACACAGATATGGCCTATATTGAATTGCCTGCCTTCCCAGGGGGAGTGGGTGGGGAGGGAGGGATGAAGAGAAGTTGGAAAGTTATAGGAACAACTGTCGAGTATTGTTCTTTCTATTAGAAAATAAGAAATACGGGAAATGGGGTATAGAAAGTTATCTGGCCCTACAGGACGAAAGAGAAGATGGGGACAAGGGAAGGGAGGGATGATAGAAGAGAAGGCAGATTGGTGATAGGGGCAATTAGAATGCTTGGTATTTGGGGTGGGGGAGGGGAGAAATGGGGAGAAAATTTGGAACCCAAAATTTTGTGAAAATAAAAGTTATAAGTTAAATAAATAAATTTTTAAAAAACTTTAAAAAATATTATCTAAGAGCACTAAGTGGTTAATTGACATGCCACACAGCCAGCATGTTTAACAATGGGATTTGAATGCATGTTTTCTGATTCATAGATCAGCCCTCTATCCACTGTGAAAAATTACTCAGAACTTAGTAGGAGATTATTAAATATTTCTTGATAAGAAGAAAAGTAATTTCAACTCTTCTGTGTCACAGTTTCCTCATCCATAAAATAAGAAGATTAAATTGAATGACCTTTCAGTTCCTTTCTAATTCAATAACTCACCAACTGAGTTGGGATGACTCTAAATATTGGCATTTATATAGTCATTAGAGTTCATCATCTCATTTGTGTCCCACAGCAGCACTGTGAAAGAGGTTCTACAAAAATTATTGTGGATGAGGTATTTTATAGGTAAAGAAACTAAAGCTCAGAAAGGCACTTGGACTCACAGCTAGCAGGTAACAGAGAAAGGAGTCAAACCAAGGTCTTCCTGACTCTTGAGTCGAGTATTTTGTCTACTATACCATATGACAATCTCCTTCAGAAATAAGCTACACTTCTTCTGGAGCAAGGAGTTGTAGGGGAAGAACATTAAAATAGGAACTAGAAGTTCTAATATAATACTTGTTTATAGGAAATTGGGGCTTTGACAGGTAATGCAACCTGACCATGGCCCTGTAGCTAGTAAGTACAAGAAAATTGCAACTTGGGTCTCCTGACTACTGATTCCCACTATACCATGACTTTCCTCAAACTTCTTGCCTGCTTGCCTAACTTTAACCCTTTACACATACCTTGTCCTCTCCTGAGCCCTAGTCTAGAACTTAGCATTTGGAGTATTCACTCCTGTGGTATAGAACAAGTGTCTCATTCATAAGCAGGACATAAATTGGTTCTGTGTATCTTGTTGTCATCTTGGCACTTGAAGGATTTCTCTGGAGTGGTTTCCCCATGGAAAATGTTTACCTAGTTTGAGCCAGTACATGGTACAGGGTACAGGCTACAGGGGTATCTCATTAAGAAGACAAATTCTGCAAAAATAATTTTTCAGAGGGAGAGAGGAGTTTTCTGAAGAAATGGTGTTTCTTATATACTTAACTTGGAATGGTTGATGACGGAGTGAACTTGAGAATTAAGAAACAATATGTAGCCAAGCTTGGAGTCTTTCCCCAAAATATAAATAAACTATGGTATTTTCTAACGCCCAGGGAGTGCTAAGTATGATTGGAAATCTCATAAAAACAGACTTTGGGATATGAATTCACATTTTCCTTGTTGTTTCCCCTTTTCTGAAGTCTCCACTTTTACCTGAAGCTTAGCTCTCAGATCCCATGGGCAAACATTAAGCAGCCTCTGTGTGGTGTGTGGCACATGCTGAAAATGTAGGCTTCGAAATTTGCCAGGATGTTTGACTTCAGAGATGTTCCACATTCACTGAGGGTTCAGAATGAGAATGCAATTGAATTACTTCATGTGAATCCTTCTCCCTTCTCTTTGACATCCTTCCCTTATTCTCCAAAGAAAAAAAGGAGACCTAAGAGAACAGATGGAATATCATGGAGACTTTGGCATAGGAAATGGGGAATTCAACAAATAGACCTGAGGTCAGCCTAAAGGAGGATGAAGAAATGAAAGGCTGCCACTAAAAAGAGGAGCCAGGTTGGCAGTCTCTCTCCAGAGAACTAGAGCACAGCGGGGAGGGAATGGCTGGCCCGCTGGGTAGACAAAACCCAATGAACTGAAGAGAAAGAGAAGGTCCAGTTAACTCAATGGAGAATGTCCCACAGGAATGAGCTCATAGGGAAGTCCTTAGACTCAGCAAGTCATCAAAAGTTCTTACTTCAAAATTACTGAGAAAAGCTTTTTCATTCAAATAGAGGCTATTCACAGCTTCTCTGTTCTTCAACTCAAAACCTTTTGACATCATCCCCCATTCTCTCCTTTATTTGCTCTGATGAAGAATTGGCCATTCTCCTCATCAAGGTCAACCTGTATCCTTGATCCCATATCCTCCAGTAGATTACTCCCATATTCATTCCCCTCCCAACCCCCAAATACCTCTGATCTTCCATGATAGGTGTGTTCAGCACATTTCATTAGGCTGTACACCCTGGGAGTTTTATTTATTTTTAATACTTAAACATTAAAAAAAGTTCATGTCTATAAAATCAACAAAAGAAATTAAACTTAACTAGACCATTTTTTGGAGTTAACAACTAATCTTTCAAACTACAAACAAAAAACAAGATGCAAAATACCGAATTTTTGCTACAGTGATGAGATATTTACAAAGATAAAAATGAATTTTCACGATTCTTATCTTTAATCAGACAATGAACTAAAGTGAAAAAAAGAGATTAAATATCCTCATCTTTCTATCCTAGAGAAAGATACTTCACAGTTAGGTGACACAGTCGGGGAGACCTGAGTTCAAATTTGGCCTCAGATATTAGCTATGTGACCCTGTCACTTAAACTCTGTCTGTCTAAATTTCCTCATCTATAAAAAGAGGATCATAGTAACACCTACCTCCCAGGGTTGTTGTGATAACAATGGCAAAGTGCTTGGTATTGTGCTTGGCACAAAGTACAGAGCTCATAATAGGTATGATTAGGTGACAAAGCCAGTTTTCAATATAAAAAATCATGACTAAGTTAAGGCCCTCCTGGAACATTGCATTTCTTTGTTTTCTTATTTTTTTTTAACATGTCCTGGTTTCTTTCTTTCTTTCTTTTTTACTTTTTCTTTCTTTTTGTGAGGCAATAGAAGTTAAGTGACTTGCCCAGGGTCACACAGCTGCTAAGTGTCAAGTGTCTAAGGCCAGATTTGAACTCCAGTCCTCCTGACTCCAGGATCAAAACATGTCCTAGTTTCAAAAGGGCTCTTTCCCATGTAATGGGTAAGACTGAAAAGAATTTGTAAAATTTGTAGATTTATAAAAGGCCTGGAACCCCCTGGCCCATGAAACCACTCTCTGTTGGTATTTGCAGCCCTACCTTTATGAACAAATCCAGCCTAACCCCAAGGCAATCCAAATTCAGTTTCCAAATTATTCAAGGACACTTTGAATTTGTTGGCAATGTTTCCCTCACGCCGTTCTTGCCATTGGCTAAGCTCAGCAGTTTTCTCACTGCACTTGCAGTTTTATAAATCTTCTGTCTAAATAATTGGTCAATACTGGTAAATCATGAGACTATGTAAAATGAAGTTATTTTCTCCTGCAGGGCCTCAAACACGTCATCAACATAAGTGGGCATTTTTTCCTTCTTAATTAGGGAAATCCATATATCATTTTCCAAACAGTCTTTAAAAATAGATTAAAAATACTCTGGGCCACTTCTTGTCACAGCCAAAGAATTACACAAGTTTTTCATCCCTGTTATTGCAGTAAATTGGTACACAATGGGAGCTTAATAATTAATGACTGATTGATATCTGGAGATTGAAGGACCTTATTTTTAGCATTATTTGAAGTATTAGGTGCATCACATTAAGAATAAAGAGGAACTTGAGTGAATTTAAACCATTAGCTATAAAGGCCCTTGGCTTGTGTTTTCTATCAGTATAATTTCTTTTGATAATCTCTTAGGAAGGCTCCTAAATGATTGAGTCATTTTATTCATAGTTGGCACTACTTCTGATCTATATACTCAGTTTATGTTTGGTGGTGACTTTAAAATTGTAAAGACTGCTCTCCATTTACTACATTATAAGTAGTTGCATATAACTCCCCTCCATGAAGAGTCTGAATAATACCAAAAAAATTAAAGGAAGTTCTGTTTTGTTTTTTACATGAAGTACATGCGTGTACTAGGACAGGGTTCACATAATGCACATGACAACATTAGTTTCTTCATTTAATTTGAACTCCCTCAGGGCATACAAATACAGTGGGCATGCCATCAAAACCAGTAGACATTGGCAATGACCGGTCAGTTTAAAGAATGCCAAGGACATCATTTAACTGGCCAAAAAGCAGACTGAGCTTCAGTTGTTAGTCTTTGAATAGACCCAGAATGTTCAATTGGACTATGTTTTTCATTGTCAAAACACCACAATGGACAACTGTTAATGGTGCCCACAGTCAGTCATGTTGTTGGCAGTTATTAAGACTATTTTTCTATTTAGTGAAGACGTAATCATTTGTAGCCCAACTTTCCACAAGACCATGGTGAAATCATTTTGGATACTATTGAGTGGCTAAATGTAGTAGATGAGAGTGCTTGGCTTGGAAGGATTTCAGAAACTAGCTATGTGATTCTGGGGCAAGTCACTTAACCTCACTCTGCCTCTATTTCCTCAACTGTAAGGCAGGGCTAATAAAATTACCCATCATCCAAAGTTGTTGTGAGAATAAAATGAGATGACATTTGTAGATTTCTCCATACATCTTTTCTTATTATTCAGATAAAGTAGCATTTTGAGAGGACAGTTACGCAGGCTTTATCTGCAACAGTGGGGACTTTTAACATTGGGTTCATGAATGTATTTAAACTTTTTTAATAATTGTTTTTCAATATAATTGATTTCTTTTATAATGCTTTGTATTTTATTTTGTTCATTCAAAAACATTGTTCTAGGAAGGTTCCCTTAGGCTTCAGCAGACTGCCTTCCAAAGGGGTCCTTGACTCAAAAAGGATTTAATAAGCCTCACATTACAGAATCATATTTTTGAAGCATATCAACAAAATGAACAACCTTCCTCAAAGCTGTGAGATTTTTTCATAGTGACCCCTGAATGACCTCCCACTTTTTGCCAAACACAGAACAATCAATCACTTCATCACTTGGGTTATGACACTGTTCTTATTTGGACAAATAAGCTTTCATCTAACAATACGTGAGTGGGTTTTCCTTTATTAAAAGCTAGCAATTAATAGGCATTTATTAAATACCATGATTTGCTAGGCATTGTGCTATTATTTAGATAAAAATATATCTAAAACCCCTATTCTCAAGGAGTTGATATTCTAAGAGGGGAGACAGCAAGCACATAAAACAAGTAAATATATATGAAATAAATGTAAAGGAAATAAATAGATAAAAATCCAAATAAATATAATGTAATTAGAGAGGGGAAGCACTTGCAGTTGGGCAAATCAGAAAAAGTTTCATGTAGAACCTAATACTTGAACAGGTTCTTGAAGGAACAGGGAGAGTCTATGAAGGCAAAGGTGAGGAAGCAGTGTAGTCTAGTTATGGGGGACAGTCAGTGTAAAAGCATGGCTATAATAATAAGAGCTAATATTTATATAGCACCTTATGTTCTAAAAGTATCATTTAATGTTCACAAAAGTCCTGGGAGGTAGGTGCTATTATGAACCTCATTTTATAGATGAAGAAGCTGAAAATGAGAGAGCTTAAATGATTTTCTCAGGGTCACACAAAATAGCACCTGTCTCAGATGGGATTTGAACTCAGGTTTATCCCAATTCTTAACTATTTCACCACTCGACTGCCTCCAAAATACTGCAGAGATGGGAGAGACAATATCATGTGAGAGGGATAGAGAGAAGGGCAATTTAGTTCATTGTATAGTTTAGGAAGACGTAAAATTGGACATCATAATGTCCAACGAGACTAGAAAGTTAGGTATGGAGCCGCATTATGGAAGTTTTTTTGTTTTGGGTTCATCCTTCATTGCCAAAGAAGACCATGCCCTCAGAGAAATAATGACATGACTTGCACTTGACTTTGTTATGAGTGAGGGAGGGCTGTACAGGCCATCAGCCTCCCTTCTTCTCCAGAGCCATCTGAATCCAGTGACCAGATATTCATCAAGATGATTGGAGATGACCCAGGATACACTGGAAGACCTTGGGCCCTTTAGGCCAAGGTCTTTGCAGGTACTCACTTAGAGTGAAGTAATACCCATTCATTGAATAGGCCTCTTGGAAGTTTTTAAGAGCTAAACAGAAGTGTTTACACAAGATGTACCTCATTCATGAACCTATATTCCCAGAGAAAATGCTTGTGTTCCCCGTAGAGTCAATCAGTTGATCACCAAACCCATACTGATATGTTCATAGTCCTGGAGTTATCCTTGATTGTTTGGTCTTTTTCCCACTCACATTGACTCACGTTGGCATTGTTGATTCTAACTATCACATATCTCTCATCTTTTTCCTTCTCTTCACTCAGATGACTACCACTTTAGTTCATTCTTTCATCACCTCTTCTTTGGCTGGTGTATCATGTTTAAGTGTGACCATGTCACTCCTCTGCTCAAAAAATCTACTTTGACTCCTTACCGCTTCTATGAGAAAGTACAAACTCATCAATCTGGCATGTAATGCTCCCCACAATGTGACTGTCACTGACACTAACATATAAATAAATAAATACACATATACACACACACATGCACATGCACACACACACACACACATACATATATATGTATGTATGTATGTATATATTTTGGTGGAAGTAAGAGGAGGTTGGAAATCTGATTTTAATTGCTATATGGAACTCTCAGTGTGGAAACTCCCTCCACCAAGGCAGAACAACAACTTTTCTAAAACGTACAGATTTATCTGGAGCCTTAGAAGTTGTGGCTTGCCCATTCTCACAAACCATTAGTGTCAGAGGCAGGACCAGAACCTAGAAATTCTTCACTTTAGGAATGATTCTCTAAATACTGAACCTCCTTACCTCTCTTTTCCCAGAATTATTTGACATTTTTCATTATTTATTCTATTTCCTCACTGTTTACATTTCCTCAAACCATCTCCTTTGCCTAAAATGAACTACCTTTTCATCTTTGCCTCTCAGAACCCTTATCTTCCTTTAAAGCTCAGTTCAAATTCTCTACCAAGCCTTCTTGGATCATTCCAGTTGTTAGAGCTCCCTCCTACCTCAAATGACCTTATTTCTAATTATTTCTTCTATGCCTTCCTCCTCTCTCTCCCCCAAGAATGTAAGTTTCTTAAAGTCAAAGATTGTCTTGATTTTTGTCTATGGGTCTGTAGCACCTAACTCGGTGCCTTGCACACACTAGACACAATAAATGTTTCTTGAATTGAGAATCTCAGTGCTGGATGCAGGCACCATGATAAGTCCTTTTCCTCAATATTCCTTTTAATGCTCTCTTTTCTCCTTTTCCTTTTCCCCTCCCAGCTAGATGTTGACCTTGTATCCCCATATTCCTGGGAAAGATCCCAGACCCCCTGTCTTCTCAGATCCTCAGTCCCACTCCCCATACCCTACAGTTTTAGACTGGGCTCTTCCAGTCCCAATTCCTCCTACCTTGTCACATGCCCTCATACGGCAGATGTGGCCACTCCCTTCTCTTGGATGAACCAAGAGTCACTAACTCCAGTTTTTCCAAGAAGATAGGGGACCAATGGCCTTTACCATCTGCTCTGCCACTACACCTTTCAGATTCCCAGGCACTGCCGTCTGCCTTAACAATGAACCACAAGAACACGTGGGCCTTGCCACTCACCCTGAAGTTGAACTTTCTTTTACATATGACCTCTTGTCTATTAGAATGTGAGCTGCTTGAGAGCAAGGATTGTTTCAGGGTTCTATTTGCATCTCCAGCACCTATCAGGGTGCTTAGCACATGGTAAATACCTCATAAACGCTCTTTAGTTATTAATTTCTCTATTAATTTACTCATACGTATGAATATACATATATACATACACACATACATACATATGTGTTCAATGGCATTCTAAAGCTCTGGAGAATTCAGAGAAGGAGATGATAGCCTCTGTTCTGAAGAAACTCATAGTCAGGTAGAGTGATGAGATGACTTTTTTCACTGATATGGGAATGTTTTACATGATTGCACATATGTAACCTGTATTCGATTGCTTATTGTCTCAGGGAAGGGAGAGGAGAGGGAGCGAAGGATAGAATTTGAAACTCAAAATTAAAAAAAAAATGAATGTTAAAATTGTTTTTACATGAAACTGGGGGAAAATGAATTATTATTTTAAAAAGATGAATATATATATATATTTTTAAAAACCAACCAAGGAAGCAGGCAATAATATAAAATGAATAGAATAGATTATAGGTGTTGTAGGAAGTCAGAGGAATAAGAGATCACTACAGACTAGAGAAATCAGGGAAATAAAATTTGAAGGATGAATAGGATATAGATAGATTAAGAGAAAGAAAAGTAATGGGTCAGGGGGAGGACTGTGGGAAACATGGGCTAAATCCCTTCCAAATATATACTGTGAGCAAAGTATCAGAGACAAAATATAAAAGAACTACTTGAAGGAGAAAGTTGAGTAGGAAGGTGCATGTAGGGTAAGAGGGGGAGATAAGGTTGGACAAATAGGTTGGAGCCAATTTGTTGAGAATTTGCTGGACTCCTGCTCTAGGGTAGGCATGCTTCCCTAATTTGACTCTATGATTTCCCTGGATTCTTTTGGTTTATTCTCATCATACCTTACTTGCTGGTTCCCCACATCATCCATCTAAGAGTATATTAGTGTCATTTGGCTACAGATACACTTCACATTCCTATTCCTACATTGTCTCCTAACTTCCAGTCTAGCATCTCCAACTGTCTATTGGATACCTGGCACTGGATGTCCTATAGATAGGACTAAACTAAACTAAACTAAACTAAACTAAACATATTTGCAACTGAAATCATTGTCTTCCCACCCCCTGTCTGCAAACTTTTTCCTCTTCCTAACTTTCTTATGACTCTCAAGGATGTCTTCCAAGACATCCAGACTCATAACCTAGGAGGCTTCTTGACTTATAACTCATCCTTACCATATCTAATCAATTGCCAAGTCTTATCAATTTGTGGCTTGTCTCCTATACACCCCTCTTCTCTCTTCTCTGACACTGCCACCACCCTGTGAAAGACCCTTATCTTCCATTTGCATAATTACAACAGCCTGCTAGTGGGTCTCCACAGTTCAAATCTCTAGTCCATTCTGCTGTCAAAATGAATGGATGATGTCATCCCCTAAGTCAGTAAACTCCAGTGGCTCCCTATTGCCTTTAAGATCAAATATAAAATGCTCTGTTTAATTGTTAAATTCCTTTGTAACCTGATCCTTTCTTACCTTTCCAGTTTTCTTTTTCTTGCTCCACATGCACCCTCTCCCATCTCTATATTCTGAAATCCAGTGACATTTGCCTCTTTGCTGCGTTTCTTGAACAAGACACTCCATCTCTGCTCTGTAAGCTTTCTCACTGGCTGTCATCCATGTCCAAAATTCTCTCCTTCCTCATCTCTGTCTCTTGGTCCCTGACTTCTAGCAAGTCTCAGCTAACAATTGTACCTTCTGCAAGAAGCCTTTGCTTTTTAACCTTAGTGCCTTCCCTCTGAGACTGCTGCCAACTTATCTTTTCTATATCTTGTTTGTACTGAATGGTTTGCATGTTGTTCTCCACTCCCACTCCCCACTCTCAAAATATCTGGGGGACAGTGAGGAGAGCATGGATTCTTTTTTGTCTTTTTTTTTGTTTCCCTAGTACTTAGTAAATTGCTAGTTGACTGACTCTTTGATCCTGGGAACAATAGGGAACAACGGAAGTTTATTGAATATGGGGCTGGCATGGTTAGACCCATGCTTTAGGAAGAGCATGACAGCTGAATGGAGGAGAGGCTAGAGTCAGGAGAGAGGTTTGAGGTAGGTTCCAGGCATGAGGATCTGACAACCTGCACCAGGGTGGTGGCAGTGTCAGAAAGGAAAGAAGGTGGCATGTGGGAGAGATGTTGGGAAGGTAGAAATAACAGTTCATAGCAACCGATTGGAAATGGGGGGACAATAGAGAGGGGATGACACCTAGGTTGTGAGCCTGGGGGTCAGGACTTTTGGATTTTGACATTCACCCACTATGTACCCTTCGGGTGGTCACCCTCTTTCTCTCAGACTCAGTTTCATCATTTTTAAAATGAAGGGCTACGCTAGATAAAGCTTAAAATCCCTACTAGCTCTACCATTTTATTAGTCTATTACTGGTGATGAGGGAGTGAAGAGAGTGAAGCCTGTGGTGCTACACAATGGGAAACCTTTCGCTGTCCCCCATATCTGGAATACACTGTTTCCTCACCTCAGCCTTTGTAGACTCTTCCTCTTCTTTTTCCTTCAAGGACCTGCCAAAGTATTAGCTTCTCCATGAAGCAAATAAAAAATAAAAACAAAAAACCCCAACAGAGGAAAATACAAACTTGCTGAAACAGATAAACTAGGTGTTGATTATACCCATCACAAATGTATTCTTCACTTTACAAAATAAAAAAAGATCCCTTTCAGGGTTTCTTCTTAAATGTTGGTCTTTAGGTTATTCTAAAAAGCTGACAAGATGGTAGATTAAACCTTAGAAAATAAAGGGCAAGAAGTTCACTGAGAAGTCACCTGGGGGAAAAAGTATCTCAAAATAAGAGTTAATGGTGAACTGAAAACCACTTTTTAAGGATTGGTGCCCATTGTTTCAAGAGCATAGAAATTGCATAAAGTAGGGGTGTATTCGAGTACCTATTAAATATGAAGCCTGATAACATGAGAGAGTCTGGAATAAGAAAACTATAAGGAAGCCTATACAATAGGAGATAATTGCTCCATACATAATGGAACCACAGAGAAGGTGTCTGCTGTCAGCATGTGCCTGAGTTAGCATATGGAAAAAGGATCAAATTTGTTCTGCTTGGCCTCAGAGGGGGCTGAAATAAGAGCCACAGGTGGGAGTTTCAGAGAAGCAGATTTTGTCTCAACTTAAAAAGCAACTCTCTGACAAGAGGTGTAGATAAAGAACTGCCTCCCAAAGCACTGAATTTTTGATTTATGAATTTCTTCAAACAGAAGCCGGGTGACCACTTGCTTGTTGGGAAAATTGTAGGCCAGTAGCCTGCATGAAGGTCCACATGGCTCCAGAAAGCCTGCCAATATATGTTACTCCACCTTTCCTCAATATGGATGGCTCATCTGTAAAACAGGATAGTATTATCTACCTACAATTTTCCTTCTGTTCTCCCTGGCACAGAAGGTCCTTCTCTAACCAGTCCCATTTCACCTCTTTGACTTTTTTGCTCAGTATTTCTATAGCAGTCATTCACCTTTCTGACCAATCTCTCTCTCTCTCTCTCTCTCTCTCTCTCTCTTTCTCTCTCTCTCTCTCTCTCTCTCTCTCTCTCTCTCTCTCTCTCTCTCTCTCTCTCTCTTACTTACCATGTACATTTCTATCCAAATTTTGACCCTTGCTCAGCTTTGAAAGCTTTCCTGCCCTCTCTCCACTTCTTCAAATCCTACCTGTCTTTCTGGAATCAATTCAAGTCTCAGACCTCCCCAGATGCCTTGCCTTACTTCTCTGTGGCAAAGCAATCATAGGATCATAGCATTTAGGAGCACAGATAGATTTAGAGGTTATTTAGTCCAACTTCCTCATTTTACAAATGAGAAAACAGGTTCAGAGAGGGTGAGTTGTGCGTTCATCCTTCGTTGCTGAAAAAGACTCTGCCGTCAGAGAAATGATGACATGACTTGCAGTTGACTTTGTTTTGAGTAAGGGAGGGCTGTGCAGGTCACCAGCCTCATTTCTCCTCCAGAGCCATCTGAATCCAGTGACCATAGATATTCATCAGGATGACTGGAGATGTCCCAGAATGAGGCAATTGGGGTTAAGTGACTTGCCTAAGGTCACACAGCTAGTGAGTGTCAAGTGTCTGAGGTGAGATTTGAACTCAGGTTCTCCTGACTCCTGCACTGGTGCTCCATCCACTGTACCACCTAGCTACCCTGAGAGGGTAAGTAATTTATTCAGGGTCACACAGGTAATTCATGATAGAAATAGAATTCAAACTCAAATCCTGTGCCTACAATTGAGCCCTCTCCACATTTCACCAAAACTAAAAAGAGTCACTCAGTTTCTATGAGTCTAGTTTTTCTGATCTGTAGAATGGGGATCAAGTCCTATATAAATGTCAGTTACTATTATTGACTTGCCTAAAGCCATACACATTGTAAGTCACAGATGTGATTTTAACCTAAATATCCTGATTAAAAATAAAGTGGTCTTTCCACTACCTGTGCAGGTTCCCCATCCCTGCACTAGGATCTATTTACAACCTTTATGTTGTTCATAGCCCTTATTAACTAGACTATGCTTTGTGGCACTGAATTATGTCCTGTTTTGCATTATTCTATGACTTTCTGTGTGCGTTAATCTTATTTTCTTAACTAGCTTGAAAGCTCCTTGAAAATAGGTATGGCAGTCTTTATTTTAGGAGGTAA
The DNA here is from genome assembly GCA_028658325.1 of Potorous gilbertii. Classification (NCBI taxonomy): domain Eukaryota; kingdom Metazoa; phylum Chordata; class Mammalia; order Diprotodontia; family Potoroidae; genus Potorous; species Potorous gilbertii. The sequence continues at coordinate 268,742,412 of CM053771.1, read as the reverse complement.
CGTAGCATAGTGGAAAGAACACTACTCTTGAAATCAGATCAGAGTCTGAGCCCTATGCCTCACACTTAATAGCTCTTTCACTGTGGGAAAGATACTTCTGAGTCTCAGTTTTCACCTCTGTAAAATGGGGATAATGATATATGCTCTATTTATTTCACAAGGTGGTTGTGAGGAAATTGCTTTATAAACTTTAAAGCCTCATATAAATGTTTATAATTATTGTGATTAATGAAGAGGAATGTCGGGTGCCCCTAAACTTCAGGGCCTTGCCTCTGAATGTACCCTTTCTTACCCTGTCTTATCCCAGAAGGCAGTCACTAAGAAGCCAATGTTTTTCTAGTTCTTGCATGATCTATAAGAGTTAATTTGATATTAATGACCTTGACTGAGGCAGGAAACCTTTTGGTGATTAATACCAATCTTCCACAATCTTAACTTTGTCTCTTCAAGCTGATTTATCAAAATGTGGAGTCAGAATAGCAAGAAATACCAATTTAATCTTTCTTTAACTGAAATTATTAAGTAATTACAAGGATGCATTTTATATAAGAGAGTCCTTGACTAAGAGGAAAGTGCATGTAGTGTGAGAGTTTCCAGATTACTCTTGGCTTCTCTGCTCTTGGCTCTGGCCCTAACTAGCTGGGTAACTTTGGGCAAGCTACTTTGCCACCTTGATGGGCCTCCGTTTTCTCATCTGTAAAATAGCAATAGTAATAGCTACCCTAAATATCTCAGGGAGATGACGAAAACCTTTAAGAGATGGAACATAAGGTCATAGATTTAGAGGCAGAAGTAGCTTTAGATGTTATTTAATCCAAATCTCTTATTTTTTAGATGAGGAAATTGAGGGAAGGAAGGGAAGGAAAATTATTACCCAATGTCATAAAGAGCCAGGCTTTGAATCCAGGTTCTGTGACTCCAAAATCAATGGGTTGTTCACTGTGGTTTCTTTGTGTCTTTCTTTATTTCTTCCTTCCTTTCTTTCTTTCTCTCTCTCTCTTTCTTTCTCTTTCTCTTTCTTTCTTTTTCTCTTTCTTTCTTTCTCTTTCTTTCTTTCTTTCTATGATCCTACAGACTTTATCCAACTGCAAGCTCAGTATGTGTGAAGCTATTGTGATTTTATGCCCTGTGGCTCTAGAGGGCAAGTTTAGGATCAATGAGTATAAATATTGCAAGAGGGATATATTTTGGCTTCACATAGTGAAAAACTTCCCAACAATTGGAACTTTCTGAAAATGGAATGGGCTGCCTCAGATGGTAGTGGTCTCTCTATCGCTGGAAGTCTCCAAGCAAGGGTGTGCTGCAGCCATCTCAAACCAGCTGCCAGAGGTCTTATTGTTGAATTTTTCAGTGTGAATATTTACACTTTGGAAACCAGCAATTGCTACAAATCAGGGATTGGTTTGCTGTTCTTCTGATTATCTGGACTTAAGAAAATTGATGGAGAAAATGTTTATAATGAAGATTAAACTTAAAAGTGTGTCCTTCTACCTTTTAATTTTTTTTTTGAGAACTGACTGTTAAACATTAACCAGCACATCTATGAGGCTTTAGGCAGACACTGGATTACAACTTTTCAGGATCTTGGTCAGGATTAAACTACTTGGTGTCTAAATTCCCTTCCACCTCAGCTCATGAATTTATAAAAGTCCTTTGAAAAGGACTTTATTAGCATAAAGTATTACAACTATTAAAGGCAGTGGGACTAGCAGATAGGATGCTCAGTTTAGAGTCACAAAGATCTAGATTTGCCTTAGATAACACTCTCAACTTCTATGTACCTGGGGGACTCTCTATGATCTGAGGAGGCCAAGAAAGGATTTACACAGTTTCCTCTCCTGAGGCAGCCAGGTGGTATAGCGGTTAATGTACTATACTAGTGACAAACTCAAAAAGAAATGTGGACCACTGTACATAAAGACCCCTGTCTTTGCACATTGACTTAGAAAACCACATATTAATATTATACATGTTCAATCATATTTATTTTGTTAAATGTTTTCCAATTTCTTAATCTGATTCAGGACACACATCAAAGTTTTCCAGGCCACATGCACCTGGCTGTTGCCCAGGCTTGACCTCTTTGGATCACTGGAGCCAGGATGAGGAAGACCTGAGTTAAAAATTCATCCTCAGATACTTACTAGCTGTGTGATTCTGGCCAAGTAACTTCATCACTGTCTGCCTCCATTTTCTTATATGTAAAATGGAGATATTAGTAGCACCTGCCTCCCAGGTTTTTGTGAAGATCTAATGAGATAGTTATAAAACACTTTGCAAACTTTAAATATATAAATTCCATTGATGATGATGATGATGATGATGATGATGATGAAGGTATACATTTTTCTATATTTCTTCCTTTTGTCAACATCAGTTGAAGGTCAAGTTATTAAGTACAGATATTATCTCTAACTCTAAAGTTTTGAAAGAAATAGAACTGGTAAACTTTAAAACCCTCTAATCAAATGAAGATTATTTTGTTTGCTTTTCAAATCAATTTCTATAAAGTCACATGTTTTGCCTACACAAGGCAGAAGCAACTTTGCCTGTCATGCTTTTCAGAAATCCAGGAAAAATCAGTTTGTGTTTTTTATTATTCTTGTCTTGAATTATGCAGAAAATGACTAAAAGTGTGACTCTGGGTAAACCTCTAAGCCTCCGTTTCATTATCTGTAAAATGTGAACAGGAATGGAGTGGAGAATCTGTTTTGTAACCTTAAAATGTTCTATCGGATGAACTGCTGTTATTGTTATACAGTTCCCATCTTACCCAGAGTAGCAAGCAACTGACCCAGTTTTAAAGTGTTGACAGTTTTACCAGGTTTCACTCACCAACCTTGATTCTCCCACGATCTCTGTGTCCTGTTTTGTTTTTTTTTTTTGTCAGCCCAGCCCAAAGGTAGAGAACACAAAATCCTTTTTTCAGGCCTCCTTCATCCTATCTGGGAATCTTGCAAATTGCCTAGTCAGAATAATGCCCTATCTAATTCAATTCAACTCAATTCAATTTAACAAAGATTTAGTGAAGGGCTCAGAGAGAGACAGCCTGGTGTGGTGAAAAAAGTGTTGGAATTGGAGTGAGAGGACTTGGATTCGAATTCCAGTAGATGCTAAGGTGCTCAGCATTCACATCTGTAAAATGATCTTGGAGATGGGGGGAAGAGGTTGAATTGAATTATCTCAAAGGATGATTCACACTCTAAATCTAGGATCCCATATGCAAGGCATTTTGCTAACAGCAAATTGCCTAGAGGTAATGTGGAAAAGTTGACCAAAGTCCCCTCCTTCTTTCCCACATTTGAGGCAGACTAGGTGACTACAGGTACTGGGATGACTAAAGAGTCCTGGGGAAGAGGCCTCCTTAACTTCAAACCCAGAATCCTTGCTTCACTGCAAGGACTCTCCTCTCCACACTAAGAGAGGCATCCCTATAGGCTACAGCTACCTCAGCTCCTTTCTTTCTTTCTTTCTTTCTTTCTTTCTTAAATGCAGAGACCTTTTCAGCAAAAACAGCTTTGGGTAACAGAATTTATCGTGCTCCTTTCCTTTCATGTAGGTGAGTCCCAGATCAGAATGTGAGAGTCCTGGAAGCCTAGAGGAGAGCAGGCATTGGAGGAAGAGTAAATAAAAGGTGCAGAGAGGGGAGGCTGAAGGTATCAATGACAGACCACCAAGTCACAGTTTTGCTAAGGGGCAGATTTGGGCGCATGATAAAATACTAGGCTTATAAGGAACCATGGGAGATCATGTCATCCAAGCCCCTGTTGCCAGGAGGTGAATGGTGACCTGTATCTTCCCATGACTGAGCATGTCTCAAAAATCCTGGTGTAATTTTAAGCTGTTAAACTTTTAAGCTGTTAAAGCTTGGTTCTACACTAAGACTTTTGGGACACCCTGTAGAATAGTTACAGTTCATAGTCATATGTACTTTACAGTATTATAAAATGCTTTCCTCACAACAATCCTGTGAAATAGAAAACAAGAGGCAGTGTAGTATAGCAAGCAGGACTTGAAAGTAAAAAGACCTGGTTTTGAATCTTGCTAAGGACAATTAGTAGTTGTAACACTTTGCAAGTCATCAAACATCTGAATGTAAGTTTCCTCCTCTCTGAAATCAGGCTAATGTTAACACCCAGCTTACCTGGTTGTTAAGAGGCACAAATAATGTGTAAAGGGCTTTGCCACCCTTCATGTCTATATAAATATCAGCTGTTATAATACAAGTATCATCACCATTTCATGATATTGACATTAATCAAGATAAATTGATTTGCCCATAGTCCTCTAACTAGTAAAAAGCAGAACTTGGACTCTGGAACCATTCCATCTTCCTGCCTCCCCATAGGACAGTTTTTCTCATATTTCCAAGGTGGGATGTCTTAAATAGGGCTCTTGTACCTTGGCTTTTCAGAGTGATTAATTGGCCCTTGGAAGTTGGATGGAGGTACCCATGAGAATAGGCAGTGGAGGCCAGAAGAAGGGATCCTAGCCACTAGTCCCAGATACTGGACTGTGCATTCATTGCAAGTAGTTATGGAAACTTGTCTCCAATGAACATAATGTAGCAGAAAGCACTTAACCAGGAGTCAACAGGCTTAGATTATGATCTTGACTATGTCTGTGACTGCACTGTCTTTTTGAGCCTTTAAAATGGTAATAATCCCTGTCCTACTGATATCCCTGGGTTGGTTGGTTATTCATTTTAGGGCAGGGGAGCTGATCTGTGTTTTCAACAGGATAGAGAATTCCTCTGCCAATGTGGATGGGGTAGGCAAGACAACAAGCATTTATTAAGCACTTAGAATGTTCCAGGCACCATGCTAAGTGCTAGAGATACAAATACAAGCAAAAAGAAGGACAATCCCTGCCTTCAAGGACCTTGCATTCTAATGGGAGAAGACTGTACAAAATAAGAAGTTTAAAAGGGAGGTGCGTGAGGGACAAGGTGTCCACATAGGGGCACACTGTCAAAGTCTGAAAAATTATAAACAGAGCCTGGGAATAAATGAGGACCAGCTTAGATGTTTCTCTAAAATGGAGTCCCTGGGATGAACTCACCAGTGAGAGAAGGGGGTCAGCATGGCAGAAGGCTATTCCGGGTTTTAGGGCTCTAGGAGCTAAAGGAAGATGCTGAGTGAAATGGCATCTAAGGCATGCTAGCCACATCTGGAAGACCAGAAGTAAAGTAGGTGGGAGAATGAGTATCTGTTCTCTAACTTAGAGTCTTCAAGAATTATGGGGCACTGAAAAGTTGAATAACTTACTCAGGATTACACAGTCAGTATGTGTCAGAGGCAGACCTTGCCTTCTGATTATGATAGAAATGAAATAACTTTGTAATAGGTAAAAGCGCTATACAAATAAAAAACATTATTATTATTTAATGTTGTTGTATGGTTTTTGTTTTGTTTTTTGGTCTGAACCTATGATTTCATCTGTGTGGGAAAACCCCCTTTATCCATATATTAGACATTTATACCTTGTTATCTTAAGGAGCTGCCCATGTCACTGAAAGATCAAGTGGCTTATCTATGGTCTGTCAAGAATTGAGTGCAGGTCTTCTGACACCAAGGGCAGCCTTGCATTCTCTAGGTTCTGTTACCTCTGTGATCCCTGATCAGTACCGCATTCATCCCTCAAGGCAAAGGATGGAAGTGGATTCCATTCTCCATTTGTTTATCTCTAAAAAGTCTATCAATAAAGAACTGAAACTTGAATGGGCCACATCACCCCTAATTGGTCTAGACTCTAAGGTGAGTCATATCATGAAGTATTTTGAATAGTTTGACAATTCAGAAAATGGTGAATGGGTTCTGCATGGACAAACTAAGGAGGGGTTTAGAGATGTGTGTGTGTGTGTGTGTGTGTGTGTGTGTGTGTATGTGTGTCCATCTGTCTTCAAGCCCATGTATATTATGAGTGGAAAAAAAATAAAAGAGAAACCAATTTCAGCTGCAAATGACAAATGCAAAAAGGATTACACTTAATTAGCACCAAGCAAGAAGTCTGAAGCAGGGATTTACAAGTATTTATAGGAGGAGCTCTGACTTGCTGCTTTATGTTTGCTTCCCAGCCTGTAACAATAAATGATGGTTAATATGTGATTTGTGCGTTCTGGAGAAATCTCAATACAATGTACAATTACCACTGACAATCTAATACTTAATCTTGAAAATCCAACAGAGCTAATAGAGCTGGGGCCACAGCTGGAGAATTACGCTATGTCTTTCTGCATTTAGTGTTATAATTATAGCTGCCCAAGAAGTACTGTGGCATTATTTGCATATGAAAAGCTGATATGGGGGAAACAAGATTTTTTCCCTCTGATATATCTTTCTCTGCCCATCTCTCTCCTTTTTCCTTTAAAGTATGGAGACCAGATATTCCCTCTGGTATCCATGGTGTTTCCACCTTTGAAGAGTTTGCTGAAGACAAAAATTAAAACATAGTTTAAGATTTAGAGACACAACGGACCTTAGCAATCATTTAACCTAACTCCCTTTTTTCCCAGAAGAGGAAGCTGAGGCCCAGAAAAGTCGGGATTTGCCCAGTATCGCACAGGTAGTGAGTGTCAGAGTCAGGATTTCAACCCAGGTTCTCTAACTCTAAATCGAGTCCTCTCCATTGCTCACCTACCTCATAAATGCAGAGATTTGAAAATAAATTGCTAATGACGTTTCCCTTGGACAGATGGATATGAACATATGGATGCTGCATGTGCTATGATATCTAGTATGTAGAAGACACTCAGAAAGTTCTTGCTAAAGAAGTTTCATATGTGAAGTATGGTGTAATCATAAGGTAATGAGCATGACTATGTTAAACACACTGACATGACTATTGAAATGAGGATGGAGACTTTAAAAATAACCCCTTCCAGAACAAAGTTGGGTGATGTGGGAGTGTAGATTGATGTACTTGGAGTCAGGAAGACCTGAGTTCAAATCCTGCCTGAGACACTGGTTATATGACCTTGAGTGAGTCATTCGACCTCCATATTCTTCAGTTTGCTCATCTGTAAAATGGGGATGATAAGAACATCTACCTAGGTTTGTTGTGAAGATTGCATGAGAAAATATTTGTAAGGCATTTAGAAAATACTCAAGATTGTAGTTCAATTGTGTCTGATTCTTCAGGACCCAATGTACCATACTGTCCATGAGATTTTCTTGGCAAAGATACTGGAGCGGTTTGTCCAGGGGATTAAGCCAAACTGAGATTAAGTGAGTTGCCCAGGGTCACACAGCTAGTAAGGGTCTGAGGGTCAGATTTGAATTCAAGTCTTGCTGACTCCAAGTCCAGTGCTCTATCCACTGAGCCACTAACTGTCTCCAGACTGGCACATAGTAGGCAATTAACAAGTGTTAGTTCCTGTTCCCTTCCCCTTTCCCCTACTTAATTCCTCTATGACTTTGGCCATCTCTAAGGCCTCAGTTTTCTCATCTGTGAAGTTATGGAGTTAGACTAGATGATCTCAGCTGTCCCCCTTCCAGTTCTACATTCTATTATTCTATGATTGCCTTGAACAGCTAAAAAACTGCTTCTAAAGGTGCTTCCAAAAAAAGAGTCTCCCAAATAGCCTTTCCTTGATAGTCACATCAAATCAGTTACCTGTTGATTCTCTCTCCACAAGGCTTCTTTCAGGTTCCCTGCTCTTTCCACTCATACAGCTGCCAATCTAGCCCAGACCTTCAACCTCCTTTTCCTGGACTGCTGTAAAAGCCTCCTAGCTGAGTATCCAGTCCCTCCCTCCCTCAGTCTTTCACTCCATCCACAAGATCGTATAAGCCAGACTTTACATAACCAAATAGAAAAAGCAAGGGACTTTCGCCTATAAATAGTCCTCTGAATTTAGGATATTACCCTTTTTGGTAGGCCCTCATCTCCACAAAAAGGAAAATACTCAAGATTGAGAGAGTCAAGAAACTTCCTCTCCACTGAGCCCCACCTCTAAACGAGCTGTACAAATCATCCACACTTATTAAACTACCCTGGCACTGAGGTCCCTCTACAAGGGAATCACATGCAGGATTGACAGAGGGTTGATCTTCCCTTGGATTATCTAGTCCACACACCTCACAGGACCAGTGGAAGATGAGACACTGGTTTGTTTCTCTGTATCTGTTGTGTCAAACCACTGATATAAAAATATAAATGCAGGGGCCATGAAACCATACATAACGATCTCTGCAGACTACATATTGACTCAGAAAATCACGTTAACATCATTTATGTTTTATTGCATTATTTATTTTGTTGAATATTTCCCAGTTACATTTTAATATTTTGGCCAGTACTAGAGAGTGTTGTGGGCCACGTGTGGGCTAGTGGTATTTTGATGCCACAACTCTACATCATGGTTTGCTCTTATTGCTCCTTAGTTCTATGATTATCTTGAATGTAGTCCAGAAATTCCTCTACTTGTTCAAATAACTTTGTATGGTCTGGGATTTTCTTTGATGAATTCAAGAGACTTGGTCCAGACTCTCTTCTGTTGCTGCACCCTTGTCTGTCTCTCCAGTGCTACCAGATTACATCTTTACCATTCCCATCTTTAGCCAGTAGGTTCTTTATCCTATGGTTGCCATTTCTGGGGCCATGTGGTTCCCTAAAGTGGTGCTCTCCAAAACTTTTGATCATATATCCCTACCAGCTATGGCATCTGGTTCCCTGATGAAGTCATGCAAATGCATAGACCTCCCTTTAACTTCTGTGTTCAAATTCTGAGGTCTAGCCCTTTCTTGCCTCTTTATCTCTGCTCTCTCTATTAAAGACTGAAGTGAAGGCTATTCCTTGGTATTTAATATTATGTCAAGGGGAAAGCCTTTATAGACTTTATGGAAGGACATAGCAAATGTATGGATAAGAAATTGTATTTCATTCTGCATAGAGGGAATGACCACATCAATGAGATCACAGATCCACCCAAGTGTGTGTTCGTCCTTTGTTGCCGAAGAAGACCATGTCATCAGAGAAATAATGACATGACTTGCACTTGACTTTGTTTTTGAGTGAGGGAGGGCTGTGCAGGTCACTAGCCTCACTTCTCCTCCACAATCATCTGAATCTAGTGACCAGATATTCATCAGGATGACTGGAGATGACCCAGGATGAGGCAATTGGGATTAAGTGACTTGCCCAAGGTCACACAGCTAGTGAGGGTCAGGTGTCTGAGGTGAGATTTGAACTCAGGTCCTCCTGACTCCTGCACTGGTGCTCTATCCACTGCACCATCTAGCTACCCTAGATCCACCCAAGTACTGATTTATCAAAGTATAAAATAGTAGGCCTTGCCCTTCTCATCATGTTGCCTATGCAGAGGAGCTTCAAATGGGTCCTTTATAAGCAGGGCATCAGATATAAATGCAATCTGATGTTGCCATCCTCAGTCTTCTGTCACATGCATCTGCAGAGGCAGTCTCTTATTAGTCTCCAGTCTCCTACAAAATTGTTCAGACTCGTTGATCTGACATTCAAGGCCCCTACAGCTTGGCTCAAGCCTATCTTTCCATAATACTCTCCTTGAAGTACTTTATACTTGCCAAGTTGGATTCCTTATAGTTTCCTGGATATACCCAAGATCCAGGAAAACCCCACAAAGGAAATGGTGGACAAGACTAAACTTATACACATACAGAAGTGCTCTTCAACTTTGGAAAGACCCTTCTTCTCCACTACCCAAACCTCTTTGCTGCCAAATCCTTTCCCCACTTGTCTTTCATTATACAACCAGAGATAAAGCTAAAAATGCTTATACACACTTCACAATTTTGCTTGTAACTATATTCCATCACCAGTACTGACCAAACCCACGCATGGCCTCACATTGCCTCAACTCCTGGCCCAGGTTGAGCTGGTGGCTGAGCCTACATCTTAGCTATTATTTTAATAGATTCCAGCTGTCCAGCTAACCAAAAGTCAACGAGGCCCTGGAATGCAGAATAATTACACTATAAGAAACTCCAGAAAAAGTTTTCCCAATCCTTAGCCTGGGCCGAGACCCACCCAGTGGCCCCACAGGCCAGGTCTGCACGAGAATTCCCGCAAATAGTAATAGCCATCCTTCACACTTGCATTCCATTTCATATTTTCCAAAGTCCTTTCAAAGCTATTAGTTCATCTATTTCTCACAACACCCCAGTGAGATGGGCAGGGGAGAGATTATTGTCCCCATTTTCATAGATGAAGAATCTGAAGCCAGGAGAGGTTAAATGTTTGGGCCAAGGTCACTTGGCTAGTTAGTGGTAGAGCAGAATCAGAGCCAAGAACTCCTCATTCCCATGGAACAGCTCTTTCCATTTTTTAATAGGTAGTTTTATGTTAGCACTTAATATCAACTCACATGTCTACGTACAATCGAATCCAACAAGCATCTCTATGTCAATGATCCTCAAATCTGCCTGTCTTGCCCCAGGCTTTCGGCTGACCTCTAGTCTCACATTTCCAACTGCCTTTCAGACATCTCAAACTGGATATCCAGTATACCTTATAGTCAACATGCCCAAAACTTCATTCATTATCTTTCCTCCTAAACCCTCCCAATCGCCTACCTCCCCTATTATTGTAGAAAGCAACACTGTCTTCCCAGACCCCCATGCTTACAAGCTAGGAATTAGAAGGGGTGCCTCATTATCTCTCCCCCACTTCCCCTCAATCTGTTGTCAAGGCTTGTTCATTTCATCTTTGCATTATCCCTTGAATATACTTCCTTCTTTCTGACCTACCATCATTCTGGTTCAGACTCCCATCATCTCATACCTAGACTATTGCTATAGCCTGCTGGTGGGTCTGTCTGCCTCAAGTCCCTCCCCAGTTTATCCTTCATTCAGTCATCAAAGCAGTTTTCCTAAAGTGGAGGTCTGATCATCCCACATCTCACTTCTCTCTTCAGTAAACTCCATTGGCTCCCTATCATCCAGGGGATCAAATACAAAATCCTCTGTTTGGCATTCGAAATCCTTCATAACCTAACCCCCTCCTCCATTTTCAATGTTCTTGTACCTTCCTCCCTGCTGCAAACTCTTTGATGCAGTAACACTGACCTCCTGACTGTTCTACAAACAAGATGCTGCATCTCTTGGCTCTGGGTATTTTCTCTGACTGGTCCTCATATCTGGAATTCTCTCCCTCCTGTGCTCTAACTTCTGACCTCCTTGGGGTTCCTTTAAGTCCCAACTAAAATTCTATCTTTTCCTTGAAGCCTTTCCCAATTCCTCTTAATTCTAGTGCCTTTCCTCTATTAATTATTTCTTGTGTATATCTCCAATATATATATGTATGTATGTATATATATTCCTGTAAATATTTCATATATACATACATATACATGTACATATATTCCTATAACTATTTCATATACACATATACATTTCATATACATATTCATGTATATATATTTCTGTAAATATTTCCTGTACACATACTTATTCTGTATGTAGATTATTCACGCATATTTGTTACCTTGTTGTCTTCTCCATTAGATTACAAACTCCTTGAGGTCAGGGACAATCTTATGCCTCTTTTTGCATCCTCATTGCTTAACACAGTGCCTGATATATAGTAGGGGTTTAATAAATGTTAATTGATTAATAATATCTTTCATGCTTTGTAGTTTCTTTTTCTCTTGATAATTCCATGAGGCAATATGCTATTGGATTTGGTGTCAGACAACTTGTATTCAAATGCTGACTTTTCTATTTCCTGTCTGTGCAATCCCAGGCAAGTCACTTGTAGGTGAAGGGGTTGGATTGGACGATTGATCCCTGAGGTTCCTTCCAGCTCTACTAAATCTTTTGATCTCTGGGAGATAAAGAGTGATTATCACAACAAAAATCTTATCTCTCAACTCTATGAGAACCAAACCATTTTTATTTCCCTGCAAATGACTGGAATGAGAAGTAGAATTCTGGGGACTCCCCAAATGCTCTTTGCTCAGTATGGTTCTTTAAGGTCATCCCTGTTAGTAAACTTGGGAGGAATTAGTTATGTTGGTCACTGGGCCTACTATGTGTGATGCGCCATACTAAATGCTGAGGTTGCAAAAACAAGATGATGAATCCATTCTTGTCCTCAAACAGGTGACATTCTAATGGAAATAAGATTAACATGTGAAACATCTACATATAATCCATCGATCAGCAGGCATTGTCTACTATGTTAGTAGGCACTTGTTGTGATTTTTCAATCATTTTTTCATTTGTGTTTGACCCTTTGTAACTCCATTTGGGATTTTCTTGGCAAAGGTACTTGAGCGGTTTACCATTTTCTTCCCTAGCTCATATTACAGATGGAGAAACTGAGGTAAACAGGGTTTAGTGACTTGCCCAGGGTCACATAAGCTAGTAAGTGTCTGTGACCAGAGTTGAACCTAGGAAGATGAGTCTTCCTGACTGTAGACCTGGTGCTGTATCCATTGTACTACTTAGATGCTCCTACCAGGCTCTAGACCAAGGATAAATATTTGTAAAGTGTTTAGCACAGTTTCTGGCACATAGTAGGTGCTTAATAAATACTTATTCCCTTCCCTTTGTTTGAAGCAAATCAAGTACTAGATTGTGTAGGACTGATGAGTACCATAAGATTTCCAAAGAAGAGTCTGATCCCATTTTTTTCTTTGGTTGAGGGAGTGCAGTGGGGGAGTTCATCAAAGCTTAATGGAGGCAGATTAGTAGGATTTATATTGCTTCTCACCTTTTCCCTCTATTCAGTCTTTTATGTACCTTGGCCCCGTTCCACTCACCACCTGCTGTTCTGGAATCTCCCTGCCATCATACTCTTGTCAAGAATCTGAGAATATACAAACATGGGGATCTCCCTTACTTCAGATCCCTCAAATTCTTCTAGCCCAGGTTTCTGGTACAGTTTGGACCGTGGGTAAGTCACTTTCTTTCTCTAGGTCCTTCTTTACCCATCTGTCAAATCAGACTGTTCTTCTAGATGGCTCCTTCCTGTTCTAAGTCTTATGATGTGTCATCCTATGGTTTTAAGTCATGGTCCCCAAACTGAGCTGCCATGGGTTGGGTGAAATAGGAGGATCATCAAGTTCACATTAAATATACAGTTATCTCTTCCATATCACAGAGGTTATAGGTACAGCGCCCCCACAATCGGGAAAATCCATGTAAAAGTTTTTTGGCCTTCCCTTCATGCCAGAATTATTATGATATTAATAAAAGTATGGTATTACTATGTTATTAATAAAAGGTAAAATATGTTAATATTATACTATACATATGTTTTATGCATTTCTGAGTTTCTAAACTTCTTCTGTGTTGTCTGTTGGCCTTCACATGTCATCTGTGATTTCCATAAAACTCCCCCCAAATTCTCATTTAATTTCTTATACCTGCCCATAATATTTCAAAACCGTGATGGGTAAAGTTATAATGCAGAAGGGATAATTGTATATTAGGACAAGGCTTTTCCTGACCCATTCCCTAGATGGGGGAAATTAGGGACAGTTTTCCCTTTCCCTGATATATCCCCAGAAGACCTACCATAGTGTAGGGTTTGGCACACTGGAGGTTCCCCATAAACACTTATTGACTAACTGACTTTCCAACTTCTCGTCCATGATTCCTCAAACCTATAACCCTCCTGTTCCCCTACTAGAGTTACTCCTAGAGACCAGAGATTGCAAAGTGGACCCAATGGTCTAGATCACTTGTGTCCACAGAAATGGGGACCACTAAAGCATACATGAGGATCCTTACTGGCTGCATATTGACTTAGAAAACCATATATTAACATTATATTGTTATATTTTTTATTTAATTTGTTAAATATTTACCAGTTACATTTGGGAGTATTGGGGTAGTGTGTTTGACATTTCTGGTCTAGGTAATTATATATATTTTTAAATTTATTTATTTATTTTTATTTTTTTGGTGTTCTACAATCACATCCTTAAAATTAAGATTTTTATCCCCCCCTGTCTCCGCCACCTTTCCCTCCTTCTCACTCCCCACGACAGCATACAATTATGTATAGGTTCTACATATACTTTCCTACTGAGTACATTTTCACAATAGTCATGTTACGTAGTCGAACGAAAATAAATGGAAGAAATCATATAACAAATCAAAACATAATACACTAAAACCTACACATATACAAACATGATCTGCTACATTTTGCGAATGACTTCCATATTTCTTTCTCTGAGTGTGGAAGACATTTTGTGTTAGAATACTACCAGTGGGTTTTTTTTTTAAGTAAGTTCTTGTGTTATTATAAAGTTCCAAGTCTACCAGAAAAAACCCTCACACACTGTGGTCAGTGCAGTGCACAATGTTCTCCTAGTTCTGCTCCTTTCGCTCAGCATCAGATCATATAAGTCCTTCCAGGCCTCCCTGAAGTCTTCTTGTTCATCATTTCTTATGGTGCAATAGTACTCCATTACATTCATATACCATAATTTATTAAGCCATTCCCCAATTGATGGGCATCTCCTTGATTTCCAGTTCTTGGCTACCACAAAGAGAGCTGCTATAAATATTTTTGTACATGTGGGTCCCTTTCCCATTTTTATGATCTCTTGGGGATACAGTCCTAGTAGTGATATTGCTGGGTCAAAGGGTATGCACATTTTTGTAGCCCTTTGGGCATAGTTCCAAACCATTCTCCAGAATGGTTGGATGACCTCACAGCTCCACCAACAATGAATTAGTGTTCCAACTCTCCCACATCCTCTCCAGCATTTAT
>CM053771.1:268601140-268727206 GCA_028658325.1 Potorous gilbertii | reverse complement strand
AAATGAGGCCTTTATCCCGTAAAATTTTTTTCCCAATTTACTACATCCCTCCGAATTTTGGTTGCATTGGGTTTGGTTGTGCAAAAACTTTTCAGTTTAATGTAATCAAAATTATCTATCTTGCATTTCATAATGCTTTCTATCACTTCTTTAGTGAAAAATTCTTCCCCTCTCCATAAATCTGATAAATACACTATTCCTTGCTCCTCCAGCTTATTCATGGTATCAATCTTTATACCTAAATCATGTACCCATTTGGACTTTATTCTTGAGTACGGTGTCAGGCATGGGTCTATACCTAATTTCAGCCACACTGTTAACCAGTTTTCCCAGCAACTTTTGTCGAACAGTGAGTTCTTATCCCAGAAGCTGGAGTCTTTGGGTTTATCAAACAAGAGGTTGCTATATTCCTTGCCTACTGTGTCTTGAGTGCCAAGTCTGTTCCATTTGTCTACCCCTCTATTTCTTAGCCAGTACCAAGTGGTTTTGATAATTGCTGCTTTATAATACAATTTGAGGTCTGGTAGCACTAGGCCACCTTCCCAGGCATTTCTTTTCATTAGTCCCTTTGATATTCTGGACCTTTTGTTCTTCCAGATGAATTTTGATATTATTTTATCCAGCTCTAGAAAATAATTATCTGATAGTTTAAGTGGTATGGCACTAAATAAATAAATTAATTTAGGAAGAATTATCATTTTTATTATATTAGCTCAGCTAGATAATTATATTTTTAAGGCACCTATACTGGTCCATATAGTCAAAGCTATGGTTTTTCCAGGAGCAGGGGATGTGGCAGTGCACTATAAGGAAAGCTGAGATCCACAGAATCAATGCTTTTGAATTGTGGTGCTAGAGAAGACTTTTGAGAGTCTCTTGAAGAGCAAGGAAATCAAATCAAGCAGAACTTAAATTAATTCAGACTATACACTAGAAATTCAAATACCGAAGCTGAAGTTTAAAATTTTTGGTCACATAATGAGAAGATAGGACTGATGTTGGGAAAGACTGCAGGTAAAAGGAGATGGGAGTGGCAGAGGATGAGATGGATTGATGGTGTCATGGAAACGATAAATATGAACTTGGACAGACTTCAAGAGATACCAGAAGTTAGAAGAGTCTGTCTGGCACGCTTTCAGGGGTCACAGAGAGTTGGACGTGACTTAACAATAACAACTCTGGTATCCCCTCAGTTATAAAGAAGAAGGAGATAATACCTCTAGAGCCAGTCTTTCCCTCCCTAGGACAGTATTATTAATGAAAGGATTATTGATAGGAAAAAATGTTTAATGATCAAATGTGTGTATAAGCAAAGTTGATGCTTTAGAGACACTGTCAGTTTTGTATCATCATCATCTTCATCAGTTGTTTTGCAAATGAGAAAATTGAGATTATAGGAGTTAGGTGACTTGAACATGACCCTATAACTGCTGTGTGGGAAAAAATAATTTGAACCCAGGTTTTCTGGCTCATATATAATGACAACTACTAACATTTATATATGGCTTTAAGATTTGCAGAACACTTTACATATATTATTCCATTTGATTCTCACAGCAACCCTTTTAACTAACTGCTATTATCTGTATTTTTGATGGAAGGAAAATGAGACTGACCAAAGTTTAGTGACTTGCCCAGAATCATACAGCTAGAAAATGTCTGAGGCAGGATTTGAACTCTGGTCTGCCAGACTTCAAGTCCAGCAGTTTCTCTGGATTGCCGGTTTACCAGTTAAAGTGGACATTTAAATAGGTCAAACCCATGAGGAATAACTGTGGTTTGGTGCTTGTTCTATGAAAGAACTGGGCAGAGAGGTGATTGCTGGCCAAGGATCCACTCAGAACTCAGTTCCAAGGAAAACTAATCCTTTCTCAAAGTTGGAAAGGAGCTAGGTTATTCACTCTCCATCCTTTGATCCAGGAAGAGCTTGGCAGTCAGCTAAAGTCAATAGCACTAGGTCCACCAGTATAGACAAGTGGGAGGCAGAAAGTGTGTACATTCCTCACACGATCTATGGGCTTGCAACCTGAAGCTTACTGGCCTGAGCTGCATGCCAGAAATCTGGCCCAAGTCTAGCAGTTGAGCATCTCAAAAGATTAGCTTCCTGGGGAGGGGGAGAGGGGAAGTTCCTGAAGAAAACCCAAGATGAGAAATACATGAAGAGAGCCCTGAGCTAGACCAGACTTGGCCAGACTTGGCTGTGGAATAGCTCACTTTGTGACCTTGGACTTGACTTCTCTGAGGTTTACTGGCCTCTGTCAGATACGTAAGAGACTAAATGCTCTCCCTACCTCACTAGGTTATTTCAAAGGTTAAATGAGATAATAGATGCAAAAAATGCAAAAGTCCAAAAGAAGGACCAGTTGTAAACTAGCAGTTCTCAAACTTTGTTTTCAGGATCCCTTTTCACTCTTAAAAAGTATCGAGCATCCCTGAAAGCTTTTGTTTGTATGGGCTATATCTATAGATATTTATCCTATTAGAAATTAATGCATCTTAGTATTATTATGAAAACCATTTTGACCTCAAGGACTGTCTTGAAAGAAAGGGTCTTGGGATCCCTAGGGATCCTAGACCACACTTTGAGAACCACTGGTCCAAACTTTAACTTAGCTGGTTAATTGTTTTCCCTTGGGTGTGCGTGGATGGGTGTCTCTCTTTTCTTCTCCAACTAACCATTTATCCCCTTCCCCACTTCCATCTCTCTTTGAAGAAAGAGATGCCAATCCCTGTGCCCTGACAGAAGGAGGGACAGGAAAACCTGCTCCCTGAAGCTTGAGAAACTTTCTTCTGCTAGTTGTGGCTGATCTACTAGAGTTCCCAATGAACCTTAATTGTACTGACTACTGGGGACAGATATCCTTTATTCAAGTATTTTTTAAAATTTAGTTATTATCCCTAAGACAGCACTGAGATATTGTTTTGATGCATTTTGTCCATTGACATGCAGAAACATGTATAGCTTGCATTTATTGCTTATCACATGATTTGTCAATAAATCATTTGCAGAGTGACCAGCGTCATAAAATTAGCAGACATTTATATAGCAGAAGGTCTGCAAAGCACTGCTCACATTAACACTGAGGGAAGAGCCATCTTTTGAAGAAACTGAGACAAGTTAAATCACTTGTCCTTGGTCCTACAGCTAGCAAGAGTCTGATGTAGGATTTGAAGTGAAGCCTTCCTAACTCCACATCCAATACTCTAACCTCAAGATCATCTAGCAACTACAGTGAATGAAAGGCTGAATATGGAGTCAAGAGCTCAGTTTAAATGGTTGTTCAGTCCCTTCAGTTCTATCTAACTCTTCATGATCCCACTGGGTATTTTTTTTTTTGGCTAAGATTCTGGAGTGGTTGCCATTTCCCTCTCTAGTTCATCTTACAAATGGGGAAATTAAGGCAAACAGGGTTCAGTGATTTGCTGGGGTCACACAGCTAATAAGTGCCTGAGGCTGGATTTAAACTCAGGATTTCCTGATTCCGGGCACTGCACCCTAGTCACTGTGTCACTTAGCTGCCCGGTTACTAGTCATATACCCACAGGCAAATCACTTAATCTTTCTGTGCCTCAGTTTCCTCATGCATAAAATAAGGACAATAACACCTTAGTAGCTACCTCATGGGGCTGTTGTGAGGCCCCAGTGAAATAATGCGTGCCAAGTGACCTGTGAACTTTAAGGCCGTAAGTGAGTATCAGTTACCATTATAATGTATACATTGCCTGGTCTCTAATAATCCTTAAGACCTAAGCACCATATAAAGTAGTAGTGTTACTGTTTGTCTTTTAAAATATGCTTATTCCTTGGACACTATCTGGGCCATTTCAATCTCCTTGTTTCTTGCCCCAGTGGAAAGTCATCTGGGCTTCCCCACACATGCCCCTTGGAAGGACTTCCATATTCTGCTTAAGGACTTAAGCTGGTGGCTGTCTCCCCTAGGCGCAGTGACTTGGGTCAGGAGATACTTATGTCGGAGATACTCAGCTGCCAGGATTGTCTCTGTGGTCTGGGCTGTTTACAGGTGAAAGCACAAAGTGAACTGATTTCAGGCTGAGGGAAGCATGTGCCTGCGTCCCCAAGGGAAAGCTACATAGCACTGCTTCTGGGGGTCATTTAACCAAACCAGATATTATGGAAATGAGAATCACCCTTTGGGTCTCGAGTTCCTTTGTGGGTTGGGTTTTTGGTTGTTGTTGTTTTTTCCAGTTCAAAATAAGGCTGGATTATGACTCAGCCCAGACTTAAAACCTCCGGAATGTGATCAGAGTAAGGAGGTTACTTATTTAAAGAATAGAAGGAATCTGGCAGGACTTGGGGAGAAGTTGGCAGGGGTAGAGAGGGTGAGCATAGCGCCTGGTGCGGCAGAAAAAATAAGGGATTGGGGGCCAAAAAGAACTCTGTTCAGATCTCTGTTGGGTCTCATTACCTATGTGACCTCTAGCATGTCACAGCCTCTGGAGTCCTTAGTTTTCTGTAAATGATCTTTACACTCCCATAGGTTCTAAACTTATGCTCTTATGAACCTGCCTCAGGGAGTGGGGCTCCTTCTGAACTTCCTGATACTAATACATATGGCATATGTGAGAGCAGGGAGCAAGAGAGGCTAGTGTCCTAGTCTATGAAGTCCTTTCTTCTGTCACTGTTCCCCATGCCTTCTTCCCCACAGGATTTGGTGGCTTCTCTTTGGGGACATGATCTTTACGCTGTCCTAGCACACCCCGGAGGGTACTGCTACAATGTTTTAACAGCTGGCTCTCTAGGAGTGAGGATGTATGCAAGACACACTTTTAAGTTTAATCTATGTTAACATTTTTTCCACTACTTTCTTAAGTTTAGGCAATCAACAAAATGATAAATGAAGCTCTGATTGTAGTGTTTGCTGATTTCCAAGGTATAAATAAAATGCTCACTGAAGATTTAGCAATCTGTTCTTTGGAGCCTGAAAGTGATGGCACACCCCTCCCTGTATTTCCCACACCCTTCTTTTGGAGCGACAACCTAAGTAGAAACTTACCCTCAGGCTAGTCAGGAGTATGTAAGTTAAGTCAACGAATATTTTAGGGTACCTACTACGTGCCAGGCACTGTACTAATGTCCTAAGCATTATGTAATGCTTAGGTCTTAAGGGGTACTAGGGGCCAGGTGTATATACATACATATATATATACATATATATACATACATATATATATATATATATATATATATATGTAATGACAGATGATTCATCAGAGATATGAAGAAAGGGGAAAAAAATCCAACAGTCCTTGCACTCAAGGAGATATACTCTAATGGGGGAGACAATATGCAAACAACTAGGTACAAACCAGATATTGACAGGACATGTCAAGGACAATCTTTGAGGAAAGTCATTAGCATCAAAGGTCATCTGGAAAGACTTCTTGTAGAAGGTGGAATTTTAGTTGTGACTTGGAGGAAGCCGGGAGGCAGAGATGAGGAGGGAAGCCAGTGAAAGTGAATGGAACCTAGAGATAGATTGTACTGTTCAAAGAACAGCAAGGAAGCCAGTGTCACCAGATCATAGATGGAGTACCCAGAGAAAGGTAATTGTAAGAAAACTGGAAAGATAGACCTGGGCCAGATGATAAAGGGCTTTAAAAGCCAAACCAGGGGATTTTTAAAAATTGATCCGGGAGGTAATAGGGAGCCCCTGGAGTTTATTACATAAGATATCAACAAGCCAAGGACCTGTACTTTGAGGCGATCAATTTGTCAGCTATGTGAAGGATGTGGGGAGAGCCCTGAGATGATGAGACCAAGCAAAAGGCTGTGGCAATAGTCCAGGTAAGAGATGAGAGCCTGCACCTCATCAGGGAAGTAGTAGTGTTTAGATAGTAGTACATAGTTTTATGTGCCTCTCCCAACTTAGCCAGGCTGGCTTTTAGATGATATGTAGTCCATCACTGGACCTGGACTTGAAGCCTTTCCAGCTTGGCAGGTAGGGCCTGACGCAGCTTGTGTTCTGCAGCCTTGAAGCCTTTGAGAATCCAGCAGCAGCCCTATCTGAGTCAAACTTTAATGGAATTTTTATAGTAATTATAATTTGAGTGGATGTTTTATTATATTGCTAATGTGTGTTGTGAGGAAGCATGGTGTAGGGAGACAGACAGACAGACAGACAGATGAGCTGGAAGTTTGGAAGACACAAGTTCAAGTCCCTGCTCCAACACATAATCTTGACCCTGGAAAGTCACTTTAGCCTTTTAGGGCCTCAGGCAACTTTCTAAAACTATAAATTGCCGGGGTTGGGGGGTCGTGGATCGGGCAGATAGGCCTTGGGAAAGGGAATTTGCTCATCTAAGGTCCTATACCTAACAAATCATAGGTCCATTTCAAAAAAAGAATGTACACACAGACACTTACACACAGTGTCCCAAAAGTCTTAGTGCAGTTTTAAGTTCCAACTGATCTAAGACTTTGGGGACACTCTGTGTATATATATATACATATATATATATATGTATATATATATGTATATATATATACACACACACACATATATGTGACATCCATGTGTGTATTATGTGTATATATGTACATATACATATATTTGTAATACTTGGATGTGTGTGCATTCATGTATGACTGTATGGCATATAGAGAAGCCACATTGTATAGATCAGGAAAGTTGGGGTCCAGTTCTCAACTTTGCCACATACTGCATGGATTCCACATCACTTAACTTTTCAGTGTCTCAAGAAACTTCGGAAAACACTTTGTTGCTAATTGACCTATTGGAACTTGTTGGGAGCTTCTTAAGATAATGAAGTCGTTGGTACGGACGAAACTCAACCAGTGTGTGGTATGTTATAATGTCTTGTTAACAAATTAATTCATACATCTCGTTTGTCTCCCCACTTAGAAGACTTGTTCCTGAAAGGTGGTTAAGAAGTTAACTGGGGTGTAGCAGAAAGAGCACAGACTTTGGAGGCTGAAGTCCAAGGTTGGAGTCCTATGTCTCCCACTTACTGTGGGCAAGTTCATCTAAATTTCCTGAACTTCCATAATTTTCTCTTTGAGATAGATTGTTGTGGGTATCAAAGAAGATAATGAATGTCAACTATAAGACTATTCAAATATCAGCTATCAGGTAGTGTTTTGGACAGAGTGTGGGGTTTGGAGTCAGGAAGACCTGAGTTCCAATTCTGCCTAAGACACTGGTTAAGTCATTTAATCTCTATTTCTCAATTTTTTTCAACTATAAAATAGGAATTATAATAGCACCTATCTAATAGGGTTATTATGAGGCTCAAATTAATTAATATAGACAAAGTACTTTTCAAACCTTAAAGTTCTATATAAATGTTAGCTATTATTATTAATGATTCCCCGGTATCTTTTAGTGTATCAGGATTAGGTACATAGAAGATACTCAGTCCTGTATCAGGACTGATACAGGAGAGTAGGGGTTAAAAAAATAAAGAGTAGAATAGAAAAATTGAGAAGTAGAAAAAAAGAAAGAAAGAAACTAATAAAAAAGGGAGGGGAAGGTGTTGGGGTAAAGAAAGAAACCTGGGTTGGACCAATCCTTACTTATTGGCTCTGTAACAAACATTTTTTTTTTCACTATGTACCTCAAAGGGTTGTGAGAAAAGTACAGACTTGTTGAGGAAAAAGTCCTGAATTTTGAGCAGAAAGTCCCCATTCAGATGGATCTGATATCATCCTTATGAATATTCTCTTCATTGATGTGAATTATAATGCTTGTTGACTATATAATTTTTAGCTAGTATTCTTTTAAAAATGATTTTATTGAAATTTTTTGTTTTTTTATATAATTTACATTTTTTCCCTATATCCCTCCCTCAAGCCATCCCTCTAAAACAAAGCAATTTTTAAAGGATAAATGAAAAGGGAAAAAAATTTTAAAAATCAGCAAAAACAATCAATACATTAAAAAAACCTCCAACCCTAAAGATATATAATGCAGTGTTTCAAACCCATGGACCCACATCTCTGCAAAGGAGTTTATTCTTTTTTCTTCTCTGGGAATGTGGTTAGCTTATATCCTTATAAATTAATATATTATCACGTTAATGATGAACAATGGTTTAATTTGCATCTTTTAAAGCCTGTTGAACTACAAAAATAATTTTGAACTAAAATATATTTTGAAAACTGTGTTTTAGTTATAATGACAGGTTAGTAGTTAGTGGCCTTGGAGGCAAACTTTAGGGGAAACTTTCCCAGGATTTTCAAGAGATACTCTGCCTATACTTAGGGTTCATTGATTTCCCCTATGTTTTTAAGACCTTGTGGATTTTTCCTCCCAACAGCTTTCCCCAAACTGTGCTTTTTCTCCCTTGCTTTGCCTGACCACACCCTCCCCAGAGCCTGCTGGTGGACCACTCCTTTCAGGCCTGTAAGATTAGAAGCATTCCCCACCCTTTCACGGCAGTGGCTAATGTCCCCTGGAGCTGGCAGTTAGCTCTGGGTCGGAGGATGGAAGAAGCCTGTTGAGATTAAATACACCCTGGCCTTCTTCCAGCCCATCAGGATCCACGCTTCTATTTAGCACCCAGCCTGGCACTTGGTATTTCCAATGAGCTTTTTTCCAGGACAGAGATCTCACTTAACAACATAGCATTCACTTTCCTAAAAAGCTACACAGGAAGCTAGTGTGTTGGGCAGCTTGGTCTAGCCAAAAGAGCATTAGACTTTATGACCTAAATTTGAATACTGACTCTGGCCCTGCCACCTATTAGCCATGAGATCACAGGCAAATGATTTCTCTTCGCCTCAGTTTACTCATCTGTAAGGGAGAGTAAGGAAAGGGGAGGAGGTCCTACCTACTTCATCAGGGTAGTTTTGAAAAAAGTGCTTTGTATTTTGTTATTATCATAGACTTGTAAGTGTGAGTTCTGATTATTTCTTGAAATAATACAGTTCCATGAAACAAACTGGACAGTGGAGTCAGGAGACCTGAGTTCATGGTATTTGAGCTAGAAGAGGTTATTGAATTGTAGGATCACAGATCTGGAGTTAAAATGAAGTGAGGCAGTGAAGTACTAGAAAGAATATTGGACTTTTCAGTCAAAGGAACAGATTCAATAGCTATCTCTGATGTTCATTATTTTGGTGACCTTGGGCTAATTACTTAACTTCTCAATAACCCAGGAATCTCAAGTCTTTTCTCACTCCAGCCTATTCTCTACTTAATTGTCAAATTAATAACTTTTGAATGATCTTCATGATGTCAAGCTCCCCTTCCCAATTCTATCAGGAATTTTTTTTCTCATGACTTCCTATAGACATACCAGGATTTTAGCAGGTTTCTTTCTGTTTTGTTGCTCTCAGTTTGACATATTAACACCTCATTACTTCTGTTATCTGCTCTATAATTCTATCTATCAGCTACCCCTCTCTTTCTGTGTTTAATTAACTGGGAGGTGTGGAAAACTAATTTCCCTCCTCTTCTTATAATAATATATAAAATCACTAATGTGCGTAAATGCATAATTGTACATATACATAGTAGAATTGGAGGACTGTTATAATACTGTATTTAAGGTATCCTAGAAATATGCATGTAGATATGGGTCTGTAGCCCAGATTTGCTCATAGTCTGGTCACAACCTTAGATTCACTTTGAATAGATAAGGTACAAAGCTGGATTTTGTAGATGAGGCTGACACAGGGACACATCCCCGCCCCTCTCACGCCCCTTACTGCTAAGTAGAGTTCAGGACACCAGCTGATTCTCTCTCTGAGGCCTGGCACAGACAGTAAATACAGAGTAACTTCCACCCCCCATCTTCCCTAATTTGCATTTCCTCAATGGTGCAAAGAACTGGCTGAAGCTTTTAATAAACATGAGAAGGCAGGGCTCGGGGAGGGGTGGAGAGCGGGATGGTGAGGGAGGGAGACTGGGAATTCTGTACCCACTGCAAACCCACACAAGAGACTCTCACCCATTGACTAGGAGCTCAGGGCTGGCAAAAATTCAGAAGCCGAGCTTGCAGGAGAACATGTGCTTTCCCTGGGAGATTCTCCAGCCACCAGGCACTTCGGAAGGGCTCACAAGCAGCCGTCCTTGCGTGAGTTCCTTGGGCATGGCATCATTCCGGGCATGCCTACTCAGACAGCTCTGGGGCCAGTAAACTGTGAACAAACCTGTTTGCTTTGCCTGCGTATAGTACAGTGCAGCTCCGGCAGATAAGCCCTAAATGTTATGCAACTCCTTAGCATAAGCTCCTGGCATGACTCTTACACTTCATTTGGGCTAAGACCATCCAAAACAGCAACAAGAAAGCATGTAAGGAAAGGCCAGGCAGAAGAGGACGCAATCCTCCTGGCCTTGAAAGATCTAGGGATCGGACAGTTCCTGACTTGAAGCCTCCAAAATGCTCAGTGTGATGTATTTTCTCCGGAGCTTCTTCAAGGTAAGGCAAGGAACTTTTCCTGGACTGCTTTAGGTTTCCTTGACTGGGCAGAAAAAGGGAGGGGAAGCAAAATCTTAGATGAGGAATGTGGGAAGTAGCTCATGGGGACCAGTGCCTGGAGCCTTTCTCCTGGCTGCAGTTGGGTAGGGTTCAGAGCAGTTTGGTGTAATGAAGATGGTTATTTGTGTGTTTCAGTAGGCACCAAAAGGGGAGGGGAATAGGGTGGCTTAGGACTAGAGCCCCAACAAAATATGTTTCTTGGATGAGTAACCTATGGCAAGCATGTTGGGATAATAAGAGTAGCTGACATTTCTACAGAATTTTCTATTTTACAAAGAACTTTCCTTCTATAGGGGTAGGTGTTAGACTGGTAAGTTTTATTAGACAGGTAAGAGAGGTGACATTACCTGGTCATGATCACACAGCCAGTAAGTATAAAAATCAGAATTCTAAATGAGGCATGTTGACTGACCCTACATCTGGTGTTCCTCTCTCTCATTTCACGGTATTGCCTTCCCATCCAGTTATTCTCTGGGTACCTCCAGAATGCCAGGTACTTTTTCAGAATGGATAGTTTCTAAGGAAGCTATCAGTCTTCAGATGATCAACCACCTCTGGTGTTTTTGAGTCTGCTCTGTTTGCCACTCACATGGTTCATGGAAGCATAGTACAAGATAGAGAGATATTTGGTTTTCCAATGAGGGTAACATTAGAATTGAAAGGAATTACAATTTTAGACTTGGCCACAAAGGATGAATTATCCCTACCTAGTGATTTGAACTTTCTGGGAGCTAAGTTCAAATCCCACTTCCACCCCTTATTACCTGTGTGACTTTGGGATATAGTCTCTCTGGGACTCAATCTTTATGGCCCCGAGTCCATGCAAGCTTGAAATCTATGATCCTCTTCCGGACACAGATTAGAGCTGAGATCGCCCATGGCTCACGTTCTGGTTTTGCCTTTCTATTTACCCCCTTTTGTTGACACAGTGCCTGGGACACTGTAAGGACTTCATAAATGCTTGTTGATGGATTGTTAATGGATTTCCACTATGCCCTTGGTTATAGAGACTTGACACTTACCAGAAGCTCCATTTCATTATAGAATGATTAGAGACTGCTTTTGCAAAATGAGCCTCGCTAGAGTGCCTTGTTTTACAGAAAGCTCAGTGCCACCAATGAGGGCTGAATTACTTTTTGGTTCCTCGATAAGGGTACATTACAAAAGGTAGTTCTGTTAGCATGTGCAAAATGAGAGTGATATAAGGATTTTCACTGAGAAGAAATAGGACAACCTCCTGGATGGGTTGGTCTATCCTAATCAGTTGGTATAAACTGCAATATGTGATAAAGAAGCCAATAGTCACCCCAAAGCCAGCTGTCCGTGAAACTGGTTGGCATTTGGAAAACTACTTCCCCCACCAGCCTTATCTCCTCCTTGCCTTTCTTTCCAGCTAGTCCTATCCCAACAGTGTGGAGTAATGACTATTGACTAATTTTTTTAATTTTGAGAAGTCATAAAAGGAAACTCTCTTGATATGCAGTCACTGTGACTGACTAGGGCTCAGGGGTATAGAAATTGCGAGAATGTGAGGAGGATGTGAAAACATCTGTCACACAAAGCCAGGCTAGAATTTCAGACTCACAGATCAGTGAAGGTTAGATGAAGTTCAAAGCTTCCAGGGTAAGCAAATCCCACACTTGTCCTCTGGTCCAACTGTTAGGTCAGTACTGTGGGAGAATGTCCATGAAACAGCTCATCCATGATATTGTCCTTGGTGTTCGGTCATTTCAGTCAGAAGAGTCCAACTCTTCATGACCCTATTTGGGGTTTTCTTGGCAAAGATACTGAAGTGGTTTGCCATTCCCTTCTCCAGCTCATTTTACAGTTGAGGAAACTGAGGCAAACAGGGTTAAGTGATTGTCTGGGGTTACACAACTGGTAAGCATCTGAGGCTAGATTTGAACTCAGGAAGATAAATCTTTCTGATTTCAAATAGGGCACTCTACCCACTGTGCCACCTAGTTGCCCCATCCATGATAAGCCTTGAACAAAATCACGAAGTACATACAATTTGTCATAGCAATGTCTCCTCTTCCTGTTCTCTCTTATCTGAGTTCTCTTATCACAGGGGCTCTACTGCTAAGGTTATATCTACTAAGCTGTTTGTTAGTAATTGCACATGGTCCTCTTCTTGGAAATATTCCCAATGAAAAGAGGATTTGGAAAGGAAGACCCAAAGGAATATACTTCTAAAGGGAAGAATTTCTAATGGAAGCTTATTTACATAAGTTGAGGGGAGACATTTTTAGGAAAGGGAGCCTTCCCAGTACCCCTTAAATCACACTATATTGACTGTACTTTGTATCTGTGAATTCCTCCTAAGGTCCTTTTAAATAGAGAGGGCAAACCATTAACTCCATTAAGTGTTACCAATGATCTCTAACCAGAAAACAGAGAAGAGAACTTTGGGTTTATTTTCATCAGTAAATAGTCTTAGCAGTAGGCAGCAATGGAAACAGCCATGGTAAGAGAAATACTGTTGAACTCCACCTTTCTTGAAGAATCCCCAGGAAAGAAAATGAATATAGTAACTTAGGAGAAGTTTTCCATTAAAGGCAATTCTTGCTTATTTGAGTAGCAAATATCTGGGATTGATTAAGGACACAGGAAGATATTTCTGAAAAGTGGACTGATTCTTTTGTTTAGAAAGCAATGCCATTAGTATTCTCTTAGTAACATTTTGATATGATCCATTATATTCCCTCCCATCACATCTAATACCATTCATGTTTTTTAAGTATACATTGTCTAAGACACTAAGCTCATCCTATTCAGATCAAAGAATATTAGGGATGGGAAGGCTTATAGATATCATCTAGACAATCCCCTGTTTTATAGATGAGGAAATCAAAGTCTCAATAAGTGAAATTATAAACATAATTATACTAACTTTATGAGGCAGAGCTCATAGTGAATAATGGGTCAAAAAGTGAAAGGAAAGACAAGAGAAAGGAAAGATAATTTTGGGTTAGATTAGGCAAGAAAAATTTCATAAAGGACATGTGGCATGAAATAGATTTTATATTCAGTATCCAATAGTTGGATAAAAAGCAAAAAAAAAGTAGTAAATCATCCAACTCTTTCCAGATATCACAATTCTGTGTCAACATGGAGATGAGAAACCATTAAGTAACAAACTCAGGACCAAAGCTCTTTCTCTGGGGGTTTATAATGAAGTTGAATAGGTAGTACGTAAATGGTAATACAATGCTGGTATCGTTCAATATATTTTGAGATCAGACTTGAACTCAGGTCTTCCTGACTCTGGGTCCAACACTCTATCCATCACACCACCTAGCTGCCCTCAAGAGAAAAATAGATTATACTTAGTATATTTTCTTATAATGCATAGGAACAGGCACTGGGTCTGTGATTTCATGGGTATAGGGCAATATTGGGTGAAGAAACTCTCCCTATCAATTCAGATCAGCCCTTTCTGTGCAAGTTATAATCTAATAGTTTAGTTTAGGACATAAAGTCATTTTCCTAGGGTTACACAACCACTTTGAATTAGAGGTAGACTAGAATGTATAGTCTGCCTTTGAGGCAGATTCTCTCCTCATTACACCAAATCTCTGCCCCTCCCCCCCACTTCTTTCTCTCTCTCACTTTCTTTCCCCTCCTTCTATACACATATGTGTTGATACATATGTAATTCAGAGCTGGTTGTATAGAAATCATATACACACATCTGTTTCTTCAACTAGATTCTTTGAAGTTCTTTGAAGGTAAGAATTGGTGTCTTTTCCTATATGCTCGTGAATATGGCCACCTAAATAGGCATTCAACAAACACAAATAAGACAAGTAAAGAAATCTGCATAGCCAGCTGTGAGTTACTTGGGGGTGGGTCATCCCTTTTGCTATCTCAATAGGCCCCTTGTGCTGCATCTTCTTTCTATCTTCTGTGATTTAGGTACTTTACTGTTCCAGAGAAAATAGCAAAGGGGATGGGAAGGAAATGCATTTCAAAGTAGCCCATTTCCTTATTTGATGACCACCTTAGAAAAGCATATTCTAACTTGGCTGGGACATAGAATAAGAGAAGGAGATTGTAAGAGGTAAGATTCTACAATCATCCAGATGTTTCCAAATATTCAAATGTCATAGTATATGGAGTGAGAAGCAATGAATGTTGGAACTGGGGTAGTGTTAACAGAGATGGAGAAAAGAGACAAGATTTGAGAGATTTCAGAAGCAGATATGATAGATCTTGGCAAGTGACTGGATTTTAAACTGAGGGACAGGGCAAGTCAAAGGTGACTTCAAGTGACTGCTTTATTGAAAAGATTAGGGTGCCTTTCAGAGAAATGGGTAAGGCAGGAAGATATTGGGAAGATATTGAGTTGAGTGTTAAACACATTAAGTTTGAGGGGCTGATGGTATATATTGGCAAATTGGAATTGTGTGATAGGAGTTCAGAGAGAGGTTAGGGATTGAGATGCATATTTGGGAGTTATCGACATGGAAGTGATCATTAAAGTCACAGGAGTAAATAAGATTCTGAAGAGAGAAAGGGTAGAAAGACCACAGAAGTGAGATTAGGATAATTCATGGCAAACTGACTTTTAAGGAGAAGAAGGAGCTAGCAAAAGATACAGAGAAAGAATAGTTAGAACCATGAAAGTTTAATGCCTCAGAAGTTAGAAGAGAAGAAGTTATCAAATAGGAAGGGACAGGGTTAAATGTTACAGAGAAATCAAAGAAGAGAATAGAAAAAAGTATAGGATTTGGTAATGAGGAAGTCTATAGTGACTTTGGAGAGAAAGGTTTTAATAGATTGGTGGAGATGAGACACTACTGGCACCATGGTGCAGAAATGGAGACATTAAATACAGTTAGGGGCAGTTAAGTGGCATGGTGGATAAAGTGTTGGACCTAGAGTCAGGAAGACATTAATTCATGTTTGATCTTAGACACTTAGTAGTTGTGTTACCTTGGGCAATCACCTAATCCTGTTTGCTTCAGTTTCAGCTGGAGAAGGACATGACAAACCACTGCAGTATCTTTGCCAAGGAAACCCCAAAAGGAGTCATGAAGAGTTGAACATGACTAAAGAAATGATTAAATAAAAAGAATGTTTCTTTGAGTTTGATGATGAGGAGAGAGATGGAATTTTAGCTTGAAGGGGTGGTGGAGTCAAAGACAAGTTTTTTTATTCTTTTCAGAATATGGGAGATCTGAACATCTTTGTAGGATATGGGGAAGGAGTCATTGGAAGGGGAGGGATATTGAAGATTTGTGAAAAGAAATAATTGATGGAAACAGTTTATGGAGAAAAGTACAATGGGATGGGATCATGAGTAGAGGCTTCCTTCAATAAGGAGGGTCACCTCTTTTTTATCAGTTGGAGGCAAAGAGATTATAGATAAGGCTGTAAAGAGATGTTAAACAATAGAATGAGACTGCCTTGTGAAGTAGTAAGCTCCTCAAAGCTTCCTCTATAAATACAGGTCATGAAATTCTCTGAAATTTATAATTTTAGAGAGTTGCCTAGAATATGGAGAGATCAAATGACTTACACAAAGTCATATAACCAGTACGTATCAGAAGTGGAATTTGAACTCAGGTCTTCCTGACTTCAAAGTCAGCTCTCTATCTACAAGAAAAATTTCCAATATTATTATTTTTAAAACTCTTCTATCTCTTCCCTCTACAAGTGTTCATAATGCTTAATATAATTCTCTTTGAAGGAAATCTCTGTCATGACCCGTTCCCCAAGACCCACTGGAATTGAGAGTACAAAGGGTTAACCCAAGAGAAAGTAACATTGTCATAATAAGTCCTTTATATTTGAGCCTATGAACTAATTCATGAAGGGGGTAGGTGGCATAGTAGAAAAAGGGCAGGATGTATATTCAGAATAACTGAGGTTGAAATCCCAGGTTAGTCATTTAGTCTAAGTCCCACTTTCATCGGTAAAATGGGAGAAATAACGGCACTTAACTCATAGAATTGTTGAGGAGGTCACCTGAGAGTGTGTATGTCTATTTTTACGAAGGAAGGGATTGAAACTCAGTGGTGCTGCTGTCTATACATGTTCACACAGCTAACAAATACCAGGGGCAAGATTGAAATCCAGGTCTTCTGACTCCAAGTCTAACATATTATCCACTGTCACATTGATACTCATTTTTTATTAACAGGATAATCCTGTGGATCTGGTACTTATTTCTGTGGCTAATTTGTTGTTGGTTTCTCACTATTTACAAACCAGATATTCAGCCGCATCTATGTAGCCTTAGAGAATCACCTCGATTTTTCCTATGCCTTATAGTCTTAATAGCAATTCTCACCCCTTCTTTGATGCAGTTTTTCCAAATGTTTAATCCAAGGGGAAATGAAATACTTAGAATTAAGGAATGACAAAGATTCCACTCTATCATCTTTAATTCTGAACTCTGGTAATAATTCCTATAGTGATTTAACTTTTTCAAAGCACTTTCAAATCTCATTTCCCATTGAATTCTCATGACAACCTTTGGAGGTAAATGATTTACCCAAGGCAATGACAAGGGTAGGACCAAAATTCAAGTCTTCTAACTCCTCTTCTTGTATTTTTTATTTTTCCACACCCTCTTTCATATGGGAAAATAATATAGCTTTGCCCCAGATAGCCAAGTTATTTCTTTGAGATTTCCAGGCTCCAATTTTCCAATAAGATACACAGCTCTTAAACATTTAATGTACCCAACATGAATTTTCCCAGATATGGGAACAATTAGCATGGTGATAGCTTTAGTTCCAGAAGTAGCAGATCAGCTGAGTAACTGTAGGGACAGGGTGCATTGTACCCAAGGCTCCCTCATTAGCTTGGGAGCAAAGGAGCCTGTAAATTAAATATAGAACTGGCAATGCTTTATGCAGTCAAAGTCGCAGCTGTCTTCCGGCTGTCATGAACCAATATGGAGCAAAGAATGTGTTAGGGAATACCTGGGCTGCCAGGCATGCTCTACCATGCCAACCATTCTTTGCCATCTTAGCTTAGGTTCAATTTTATTGCCCCAATACTCTCAATTACTCAAAGGCAGCCATGATCTTAACAATGTGGGTATCCCCTCCAATGGTGCAGAACACAACTCCTTCACACCTGCTTATGATCGATGATTCTTGTTCATATCCTCTTCTGAGCTTCCTAGTATTTCCTAAAGTTTCCTATAAGTTCAACTAATCAGAAATCAGAGGACCAGCCTTTCTGGATTTTCCTGGATATTTCAAAGGCTAAACAGTCTGTGTGCTGGTTATCCCCCACTCTTACTGCATGACCATTCCATCTCTATTTTTTGTTCATACAGTCCTCTAATGGCATCTCTTACTCTAGGTCTTCTGTTTGTAATTTGTCAGTTCACATTCACTTCTCTGTTCCTTTCTGTAACCATCAGGATGATTGATACTCATTTCCAATTCTTCAGAGACTGGAGTGTTCCATGTCTCTACAGTCATATAGCAATGCCTATAAAATATTGGTTTTTAAGAAACTGGATCTTGGTTTCAGAGAAAAGCTTAGGGGCATCAACATTTACAGCTTTTTTGGTCCTTTTTAGTACCAACATAGCTCACATATAGACAGTCCTTTTCACCAGGATAATAGTGCATCTTCATAATGAAAATTGTATCTACAAGTAGGATAGGGAGTCTCCTTATTTTGACAACTGACTTTTCTCTCAGTTGTGCATTCTTTTTTACTCACTTTATACCAGCCCTGGGAAAAACTGTGAAGTTGATTCAACGCTATTTTATCTCCCCTGATGCTCAACTTCCTTCCCCTATCCCCGATTCTGACTTGTCTTCTATGGGCAAAGGGTTCTCTATAGTCCATAGCTATAAGTGTATAGAGGTCTTGTAATGCAATTCATTTTACAGATGAGGAAGCTGAGGGCAGGAGAAGTAGAATGACTTGCCCAAGATCATATAGCTAGTTAACAGGAGAGCTGGGACTGAACCTGATGACTCCTGATTCCTAACCCAGTAGTACTTTCCCTATACTACAAATAAGTACCTATCCTATCTCCAAAATTCTATTATGAAGGAATCCAATCATCACACTGAATTGTGAATGACTGAAAATGCTGTGAAAGTCTCCTGGATACTTGGAGAAGGAAAGTCTGAACTGAAAGGAATGAATTTAATGATAGTCTTATCTATTTGGTTCCACCTACCAATACCACCAAGGAAGATGAAATCTCATTGCTAGTTTCAACAAAGACTTGATTCTTTTTACCATTAATAGGAATCTGGTTTAATCTTTCTCTATTCCATTACTCCCTACTACCCAGGACTCAGTTATAACTCTATCTTTGGAAAAATCAGCTGGGGATGGGAAATGAGACAGCCCCTTGATCAGTACAGTAGGACTAGGAGAGAATGGGCTATCACCCAGAAAATTTGGCTCTTGCTCCAGTAAGGATTGAGGAAGAAGGTGAACCTTTGGAAATGGGATCTGGGAATGGTGCCTACACACAGCTCCACATATGCTACTGAAGGACCACCAAGCAAAATACTAGGATGACAATTACCACAAGGAGGAAGAATGTTTCCCTTATCAGAGAGACAAAACCCTCAGATGTCAATACCTCAATTCAGGCCATGTTTCTTGGAGCTCTGTCCAAACTCTTGATTTTAGCCAATGTGGACGCCTGCTAGGGAATCCTCTTTCTACTTCCTAGGACCCTCTTATCATTTTCTAGAATTGCCTCCCAAGACTTCCATCTAAATATCTAAGATCCCAGGAATCTTAGTGTGACAATCATCTATCCTCTTCCCCACAGCCATAGTCCAGAGACATAAACCTTGTGGAGGGATAACCAGACAATTACCTATGCAAGCGCTACAACTCCCATCTCCTCATTAACTAATGAAGACCCAGGAAAGAAAGTTCTCACTACCAATGTCCTCAGCACAGTCATCATCAGAGGCAGATATGATTGTATTAATGGAAATGGTATTAAAGAGTATGCATTACCATTGGTTTTTCTACTGAAATCCAAGGACCATCCTGCCTTTCCATGTGACTTGCAGTTGTAATCTCCTCTATGTATTGTCCCCCTCATTAGAATCTCATTCCCTTGAGAACATGGACCGTTTTACTTTTCTACAGGTAACTGTAGAACTTGGTTCGGTGCCTGGCCCATAGTAAGCATCTGATAAATTAATTTTCATTCATTCATGTTTGGTACAAGAGTTGATGGATTCATAAAGGCAAAGTTAGAAGGGATTTAATCTAAATCCATCACATTGCAGATAAAGAAACAGAGAGGCTGAGTGACTTGCCTAGGGTCATGTAGGCAATAAGTGGAAGAACTGAGATTTGAATCTGCATCTTCTGACTCCAGATCCAAGACTTGTTCCTCTAGATGGCAAAAGAAAGGAGTCCCTACCTTCATCATTTGGGCTCTTGGGATGGAATGTAGAGTGTATATGTAAAGCATCATAAAGGGAAGAGGGAGTTCTGGCTCTGGTGTCATCAGTCTGGAGTTCAAATGCTGACTCTTTGGCTTACTACTTTCTACTCTGTTGCTCCTGAGTAAATCTGAACCTCTCTCTGCCTCATTTTCCTTATCTGCAAAATAAGGAGGTTGGACTAGGGGTTCACTGAGACCCCTTCCAGCTCTGACCCTGACTAGCTAATGGGCAAATCACTTAACCTCCAAGCCTTAGTTTCCTCCTCTGATAATATCTTTAGTACTCACCTCACAGAGTTGATAGTTTATATAAAGTATTGTGTGTGTCAGTTATTATGATGATAGTTCAGCTACATTATGGGTTAAACAGGCTTTGTGAGTTCTAGTAAATAGGTCCCTTGTTAAATCCTTGGCAACTCTATTTACCCCAGGCTTCTGAAATGTGGGATGAGGGTCCTAACTGCACTTCCAGTCTTTCAACAGTGTGGAAGCAACTAGGCATGGCACCTAGTGATCAAGAATAATTAGTTAAAATAAGAAGGTACCAGGCTGTGGATTCTCCCTCCTGCTTTCCTTCTCTCCCATACCCCCAGCTCCTTCCTCTGAAGTTCTCCTTAATCCTCTGTGCCCCTGGAGACTTTTCCAGCAGCAGCCTCATGGTATCCCAAGTTTTCCCTGGTAAGCAACCCTTCCTCCTTTGAGTTACATTGGGAGTACAGGTCCTAGGAAAGGTTTTTTGTTTTAAAAATTTATATAAATTCTTTTTATTCCTTGTCTTAGATACTAAGTTTTTACTTATGACTGCTAAGAGGTCAACATCAGTGGTCAGTAGCACTAAAAGTGAGGTAAAAGACCACTGAAGGGGGGGAGCCTTTTAAATCCAAAGGTACTGACCAGGCAACAGAAGACTTCAGAGAGCTGGTGGAGAAAAAAGCTGACCAGGAGCTCTCTTTGACTGAAGAACAGGAGTTCTTAACCGTTTTGGTGTGTGTCATGGCTGAAGAAAGAGCCTTTCTCAGATTAATATTTTCAAGTAATTTAAATTTAATTTTTTTTTTCCCATTGAAGATTAAGAACCTCTTCTCTAAAGTCTTTCCCTGACCTCTGGATTTGGTCTGTGAAGTTTGGATTCAGTCAAAGGGCCAGACCTGAGGACCTAGAGGGCCATATGTGGCCTCAAGGCAGCAGGTTCCTCACTCCTGTTCTAGACATCTTGGATGCTACGTTGGTCTTTCAAATTGAGAACTATACTTTTTCATGCTGGCCCTGCTACTTCATTTCACAGTGACCACTTAAACTAGCTGCTTGACTGAACTTGTGTTTAAGTGCTTAACCTCTCATCTCCTGGATATGTCCTTTAACCCTTAGCTGGTCAGGTGGTCCAGATGCATAAATGGCAAACAAATCAAACCACATATTTGTAATAATATTCTAATGGAAAAATATATTCCAAGCTTGAAACAACCAATTTACAAATGACCCTAATCTATTTTAGATTATAATCTAGAAAGAGCACAATGTATTTTAAGTTATAACCTAGAAAGATCATAATCTATTTAAAATCAGGGGCTGTGCATCCTTCTTGTTGGGCAATTAATTGTAGAAACTGCTTTATCCTATTGTCTTGTATTGATAGCTCTTGTGAGGAAGCCCATTGTGGTAGAAAGAATACCAGGATTGAAGTCAAAAGACCCGGGTTCAAGTCTTGGTTTAGCCACTTATTTCTTGGGTGGTCTCAAGAAGTCACTGAGGCTCAGGTCTTTTTTTCCCTCACATCTATAACATGGGGACAATAATTCTTGTACAAGTTATTCATAAAGTTATTATGAGGATGACATGAAATAATACATGTGAAGGTGTTTTTTAATCATGAAATGCTATTTAAATGCCAGTTACAGCCTTTTGGTGTCTCGTATAGACTATATCTCTCACTAGATTTATGACCTTGGGAAAGTCTCTTCCTCTGAGTCTTAGCTTCTTCAGCTGTAAAATGATGGAGGTTCCCTCTTCCCATTCTATGTGTTCATAGCATGTGTCCTGAACTAGGAGATAAACTGGACCATGCCTTACTTACACCTTTATTTGCTTACCCCTTAGTAGGATTAGTTTACTGGTACATGGGAACAAGTCCTTATGAGCATAGGATACAGAGAGGAACCCAGGAGAGGTGAAGTTTTTCAAAGGGGCAGTAGAGATGCCAATGAAGAAGCGGCCTGGCTAGGTATTTACCACTCTAATGAGAGCCAGGCTGGAAAAGGGACAGGAGCAGTCTTGGGATAGCCTTTTTGGTAAAAGCCTCTGCTGCTTAGATAGCCCTAGGGAAAATGTTAGTCTCAGCTGGTCCCCTTCCATTTGGAAACATTTTCTGCTGAAAAGCCTAACATATTTTGGCTGTGAAAAAGGACTGCAAAACCAACAGAGCTTAAAGAAAACAGCTTTACGGTAAATCTAACTTCAAGCATGTCCTGGAAAACTACATCAAAATCAAAGGCTATCATGGAATCCTATGACAAATATTTTGGAGAAGGAAAGATTTGCCATAAGTCTTGAGCAATATAAATATGACTTTGTGTATATTGGATTGACTTAAAGTGAGGTACACCTGTGACTTTGGGGGCTTTGTCTTTCAGGCTATAGGCTAAGATGATCCTTCTCCTAGTAAGAGGGTATCATTCTGATGGGTCCTAAAGAGAATTGACTCTGGCATTTATTGGCTGTCGGATCTCCTGGGCAAGTAACTTAGAGGATTATAAATTTAGAGGTATTAAAGAACCTTAGAAGGCATCTAGTTCCAACCCTTCTCCCTTTTTATTGATGAGGAAATTGAAGCCTAGAAAAATAACTTGTCCTAGGTCATTCAGAATCTAGAGTGAGGACTTGAACTCAAGTCTGCTGACTCTAAAACCAATGAGTTTTTCCACTGTCCTACGGTGCCCCTCAAGTTCACCCATTCTGAATCTCACTTTCCTGGTCTGTAAAATGAAGACTATTTGTAAGACCTACTTAAGAGGGTTGTTATGAAGAAAACACTATGAAAACTTTCAAGTATTGTTAAATGTGATCTTATTACCATTTTCCTCACCCAGTGACTTCCAGATTTGGAGGAAAAGCTACTTCTTTGGGGTTTTCTGTTCTATAGCTTTGCACTTTCAAATGCCCCATTCTCAAACTAGAACCAGGAATGGAATGAATTCAGAACCCCCTAAAAGAACAAACCTTGTCTTCGAAGTGTAAACAAATCTGGCAGTCCCTGACAGCCCAGAGGAATCTGGGAGTGGGCCACCTACCTTTGCTATCTACCCTGTTAATTTGGAAAGAGCTTGAATTCTTCAGCCTCAGGCTCTCAGCCATTTGCCTGAGAGATAGAGATCTCGGGAAACAAATACATCTCAGCTTTTTTAGAAGAGGAGGAGCTAGGGAGTGAGGGAGAGAGCACTTTTTGTTGGCTTTTCTAGTTCAGGGAGGGCGGTGCTTATAATTCATGAATCTCTGGTCAGCCCTCTTCATTCCACTGTCCTCCCATGACCTTTACAAAAACCTGCTCTCAGACTTTACACTGCCCAGGGATCAGTATCCAGGAAGTACCCAATCCTTCCCAGGAACTCAAGTCTCCAAAATTAAATTCCAGGGAGTGGAACCCCCTTTTCATTCTAAACGAATTACAAGTTGTGTGAGAATGTGTGTTGTTGTAAACTCGTGTAGAACACAGATTGTGTCTTCCTTGTACTTTTCTTGAATCCTCCACAACAGCTAATAAAGATTTAGGTTCATAATTTGGTCTTCTTGTCTTATTTCTCTCTACATCAGTCTATCCTCCACATAACTGCCAAAGTGATTTTCCTTAAACACAGGCCCTGTCAGTGTCAATAAACTTCAGTGGCTCCCTGTTACCTAGAGGATAAGATATAACCTATCTTTTAAAGCAATTTCCAACCTAACTTCTACCTAACTTTTTAGGTCTATAGTACTTCTCCTCCTATACTCAGCAAATCAACCTTTTTTCTCTTCTTTACACGTATTATTCCATCTCTTGATCTCTCTGCTTTTTCACTATAAAAAAAAACCCTGTAATGTCTCTCTCCTACCCCTGTCCCTTAGAGTCTCTCTCTTCCTTTAATATGCATCTCAATCCCTACTTTTTATAGGAAACCTTTTCAGATCACCCTCCACAGGTACAAATGCCCTCCTTCTCAAACTTCCTTGTGTTTAACTACTTTGTAATTATTCTCTATGTATTTAACTGTGTCCCTAATGAGGATGTAGCATCTTGAGAATAGGCACTGTTTCATTCTTTGAATTTATATCCTGTCTAGTTCAGGACTTGACTCACAGTAGGCCATTAATGATTGAATGTTGATAGTTTGATTGATACCCAAATAATATTTATTGAATTAAAAATACCTCATGAAACTACAGTGTGGCAGAAAGGGTCCTTACATGGGAATCAGGAGACCTGGGTTCTAATCTCTGCTTTGCCACTAACCAGCTATAGAACTTTAGGGAAACTGCCTACTAGATCTCCTTTTCCCCACACCAGCTACATTCTGTGATTCTCATCTGATGCCTAGATAAATTAAGACTGGTTTGAAATTATAAATCTTTTTATAGTCATATCTAAGTTTGAAGCTTAGGGATCATCCACCTCAACTTCCCTTATTTTACAGATAAGGAAATTGAGGTCAAGAGAGGGGAAATGGTTTATCCAGCATCAAATAGGAGGTTAATAGCAAAACCTGGATTCACAATTCAGGTCTTTTCTCCTTGCCTCCCCTTATTCACCTCTTCCTTCCTTCTTTCCTTCCTTCCTTCCTTCTTTCCTTCTCCTCATTCATTCATTTGTTTAACAAGCATTTATCAAGTGTTTAAAATACAGAAAATGTCAGTTAAATGGCTCAGTGGAGAGATCACATGATCTAGAATCAAGAAGACCTGAGTTCAGATATGACTACAGATACTCACTGGCTGTGTGACCCTAAGCAAGTCATTTAACCTCTGTTTGCCTTAATCCACTGGGGAAGGAAATGACAAATAACTCTAGCATCTTTGCCAAGAAATCCTCTTGGACTGTATGGTCTGCCAGGTCACAAAGAGTCAGATATGACTGAATAACAATATTACAAAGAGAAGGTAATGAAGTAGATGAATTCTCCTAGAGTTCTCAGAGGTTCAGAAAAGCATTGATTTTGAAGGAAAAAACCCTGTCCTCAAGGAGCTAATGATGATAGAATTGAGCTAGAAAAAATTCAGGATACAGAAAACAACACAATACTATATACAATTAAATATTATTGTACACAGTAACAGCAACATTGTGTGATGACTGACTTTGATAGACTAACCTCTTGGCAGTGCAACAATCTAAGACAACTCTAAAAGATTCATGATGGAGAATGCTGTCCCATCCCGAGAAAGAACTATGGAGTCTGGATGCAGATTGAAGCATACTATTTGCTCTGTCTCTCTCTCTTTTTTGTTTCTTCTTTCTCATGGTTTCTTCTATTGGTTCTAATTCTTCTTCACAACATGACTAATGTTAGAAGATGTTTAATATGACTGTATATGTAGGGCCTATATCAGACTGCACATTGTTTTAGGGAGGGGGTGGGAAGGGAGGGAGAGAAAATTTGGAACTCCATATCTTATGGAAGTGAATGTTGGAAACTAAAAATAAATAAATAAAATTTAAAATAATTGAATGCCAAAGTTTGAATTGGCTTATAAAAGTTGAGAGGAAAGGAAGCTAGAATCATTAGGAAATATTCTATCCAAAAGAATGAAGGACAGAAGGAATTACAATAGAATCACGAACTCATAGAATTCTGCAGCTGGATGAAGTTTTAGGAATCATCTATTCCAAGCTCTTTCTCCATGAAGCCTTACAGAACTTGGATCCTCCTAAGTCAGCTCTAGAACTAAAAATAGTCTCTCTAACCTCAGGTTTCCCAAACCACTTTATTTGACTGCTCCTATATAGATAATCCCTTTTCCAACTTATAGTTATTTTGAACATTACACATAAGGAAGTACCTCATGAGTAAGAACTATGTAATTTTTGTCTTTGTATCACTAATGCTTCACATATATTAGACATGAAATCAGCATTTATGGAATTGAAGTGAAACTTACTAGCATATGGCTTGGAAAAATATGCCTCCTTCCTCCTTTAAAATAGTAGAATTTTTATCTGTCCCTAATACTGGAGTGCTTCTCCCGTCCTCTATATTCTTCAAAGCTCATGGTTGGTGGCTCAGTCAGGTTCAGGCCACAAGTTCTTTCCATACCCCTGGGTTGGATTTCCTCTGGGCCTTGTAACTTGAACTCACTGAGGACAACTGTCTAACCATCTTCTCTTCCAGATTGCAGCTCTTGGCTATCCATTATTCTTCTGGTCCTTCCAGCTGGAAGGTCATTCTTTTTGCTATAGAAAACAAAAGCATATTTGGAATTAATGAAAACAAACTCCATCCCATGAAAAGAAAGACCAATAACAATCCAAATGAAGTCACAGAAAAAATAGTAAAATAACATTTGATGAAGTTGGTTTAGAATATTGACCCCAAACTCTCTTTTTGCACAAAAGAAAATGAGATGGATGAGTTGGAGAAAGGCATTTAAAACAGATGTAAGGAACCACTTTAGTTGCAGGAAGGAACATTTAAATCTCAAGCCAAAAATGCTTTGTCTGATGGAAAAGCTAGGAGCTACACATAGTGAGGCAACCATCACCTTGCTCAGCCCCTAAGTATTTCTTACAACTTCCCTTGATCCTGGTAGAAGATCATCTGAGGGCATCTGACCTCCTAGATTAATGGTTGGTTCCCCTCTGACTTTAGACGTTTCCCTCTAAAATGCTCTGAACATAATTCCTGGATCTGCCCACTCACTATTTCTCACCCTAAAAATAGGCCCCATTCTCTTCTACTCCACCCTACTCCCTCCCCTTTTGGCGGCAAACTCTGCATGGAGAAAACCATCACTGAGCTGACAGCTCAACAATACAGTGAATTAGCTGTATTCCAGAGGCCTATCCCTGCTCTTCTCTCTGAGGCCACAGACAAAAATAGTAACAAGGCCTGCCAAGTGTAAGCTCTATCTCCCATAGCTCTGTCACCGGAAGCTGGGATAGGGGCTGTGGCAGTATTGTACCACAGAGTTTGATTATTCATCAAGCCCATCTGTGAATGGTTCAGATAATGCAGCATGCTTTATAGCTGTGGGAAGTCCACTCTGACCCAGGGAGGGATAAAACCAGACTGAGGTGAGGGAATATTTTCCAGGAACTCATTACTCAAACTTGTCTTCAGATCTCATCTGGTTTATCAAGAGGTCATCCAAAGCCGAGCTATGAGGTACATCAGGTTGGTCCTCTGTCTTCCTGTGCATCATCATATTTTATTGTACTCTCTCTTCTTTTAATGTGCCTTCCTTTTCCATTATTCAAGTGCTTGAATATCTTTTCGGTGTCCAGGGATGACCACTTAAAACCGTCTTCCTTGTATCTCGGCAGTGCCTTATGCTCCAGACTTTTTCTACATATATTAAGCCCTTGCAGATAAGAATACTGGCCCTATGATCAGAATAACCTGAATTCAAATTCTGTCTCAGACATATGCCAGTCGTATGACACTGGGCAAGTCGCTTAACCTTTGTTTTCCTCAGTTGCCTCATCTGTAAAACGGGGATGGGTTGTTTAAGGATCAAACCAGATAAAATATGTAAACACTTTGTCAACCTTAAAACACAATAAAAATGTTAGCTGTTATGGTTATCACCTGGTCCATGCTGCAGTTGAGAGTGAGCAGCAGCTTTTAAGTGGCAGAGACTGATAATTTAATTTATAAGAAGTCAATTGTGACTGATACTGATCTTTAGAAATGTTTTATCTTTACCTTTAATCTTTACATCGGATCGTTTCCCACTCCTGCATCCCAAACTGAACCCTCTCTTGTAACAAAGAAAAATAATTGAGCAAAAATATCCAATAAGGAAACCTTGTCTGACAATGTATACACTATTCTGTCCCAATAATCTCCCACTTCTCTGTTTAAGGAAGAATTTCTGTTTTGGTTTGGTATCTTTTTGGACTTTCTCACACCCAGCCTCAGTTCAACTGTCTTTGGGGAATCTTTTCGTTTACATTGTTGCAGTCAATATGAATATTGTTTTCTTGGTTCTGTTTATTTCACTCAGTATCAGATTATACAAATTTTCTTAGATTTCTCTAAATTATTCACATTCATCATTTTTACTGCATATTAATATTACACTACATTCATATACCATAATTTTGTCAACTACTCTCCAACGTCTAGGATATACACCCACGC
Source organism: Potorous gilbertii (assembly GCA_028658325.1). NCBI lineage: Eukaryota > Metazoa > Chordata > Mammalia > Diprotodontia > Potoroidae > Potorous > Potorous gilbertii. Next base: position 268,699,012 of record CM053771.1, on the reverse strand, counting down.
TATTTCCAGTTCTTTTCTACAACATGAATACTATGATGATATTCTTGTCCACATGGGACCCACATTTCTACTTTTAACTTCCTTGGAGTATACGCCAAGCATTGAGATTGCCGAGTCAACTTGCCAAAATGATATCCAAAAATGTTAGAATCCTATTAGCTCTATCAACAGTGATAATGGGTTTTCAGTGCCTTTGACAGCTCCTCCCATGATATTTTACCTCTTTGCCAAGGGTTTTTGTAATGTGCAAACCTTCTTCCCAAAAATGTCCACCAAGCTTTTAATGTGAAGGGTATCCTGACGTCTCTGAGGTTGTGTCAAGGAAGTGGTAGCATAGGAACATCCTCCCAAGCTGGAAAAGGCTTCAGATTTAGACAAGGTTAGTCTGCTGGCAGAGGAGCGACATAGCTGAAGATTGTGTACATAGATTAATGGATTTGTCTTGCATCTCTTGGGGACCATCTGCTGGGTGGCAGAGGGATTATCATAATTTTGCTTCTATGGAGTGAGTATATATATTGAAAAATAGGATCACAGAATCCTGGAACTAGAGTTGGGAGGGATTTAAAGAACCTTTAGTCCAATGTTCTCATTTTACAGATGAGGCCAAAAGAAGCTCAGTGACTTCCATAAGGTCCCACAGGCAGTTAAGTGGCAGGATTAGAACTGAGGACTTGTTTCATGCTCCATGAAGCATTAAGAACAAGCCTGTCTGTATTGGCCAGCTTTATGGGGGTGATGTCAAAAGTAGCTTTTGGGTGGTCCTCTGCAAGTGTGAGATTTGGGATTTCACAGAACAGAGACATGAACAACAGTCAACGTAAGCTAAATTGGTCTGACTTTGGGGTTTATTGAATTACATACAAGCCATTGGAGTACACTCACATGGGAAGGCTAGAAGACATGTACACCAGTGAGGGGGCCCCATTCTCTGATCCACTGAAATGAAGCTACACATGTAACTGTTCCTACAAGATGTTCTTTTCAGACTTGGGTCATGCAGGGTTTATCCTGAGTTAAACAAAGGGAGCTAGACCCTCTTATAAATGGGCTGATCCTAAATAGGACTGAGAAAGCTAAACCCTGGGTTGGCAGAATTCCTTTGGAGTCAAGGGGCTATTCTCATGGATATTCATTATGTTTCTATGTGCACATCTCCCCCTCTTCCTCTCCATGAAAGACCCTAATCCAACTGGCCTGCTTTAGTTGCCACAAGCTAGTCACATCACTTATATTTACATTACAAAAGCATTCAAATGCATTACCTCCTTTGATCCTCCACTTAAAGTCCTCTGAGGTAGGTAGCTGTAATAACTCCGTTAGGAACTTTGGATATTGCATTTACCAGTTGCAAAGTCCTTTGAGTTCTTATATCATATGATCCAGACCAGAGAGGTGGGTTGTGGAAATTACAGTGAGATGTTACTGGCTTGGGGTCAGATAATAAATCTAAAACTTAGATTTTCTGACTCCAACTCCAGTACTCATCCTATCATTCTAGCCTTCTTCTCGTATGGTTAGTCACTATTCCATCTCAGTGTAAGGTTGGATCTGGCAAATTTAATTGGGAGCCTAAGTTGTTGTTCTGTGTTGAGTTTCTTCCTGGTTCTGTTTCAGTTTCTCTTCTCTCTCTGTAATCTTGGGCTCTGATGAAAAGGTGGGTGTGGATTCATTAGGGAAAATACTGGTTTAGACAAGGAGTGGCCCTCAGGTAAGGCTGTGCTAAGTACAGAATCAGAGGAAGGAGGCATTTAAAGAAGTACATAACCTGGTAACTTTACCAAAAAGAACCCAGTGGTCAACATCTGTCTTTCGTTAATACTTATTTTTATTATTAGGAATTGTCACCGACTCTGATTCTAGTGTGTTGTTGTCATTCAGCATCTTTTCTATGGCTCAGTGCTTTGGGCTCTGCATTTGGAGTCAGAGGGCTTGGGTTCAAAATCCAATTCTGCTACTTGCTACCTGCGTGGCCTTAAACAAGTTCTTTGAGCCTCAGTTTCCTCATTTGTAAAATGGTGGTGGTAGTGTTGTTGTGGTGGTAATGTAGGTGAATTATAAATTCTTCTCCACAATTCTAAATCCTATGATACTATAAAATTATTCAGTATGGCAATGACTGATCCATATGAGAGTATCCTGAAGCTGTGCCTGATTCTCTTCCAGGTATCACTACTCTCTCCTTCATGAAAATATCTTGTGTACACTTCCACATATTGAAGCTGCATTCTTCCCTGGCCCTCAGTATAATGTAGGCTTCTCAAGGGCAAGTGGTGATTTTTCTTGTCATTTATACTCACTGTCTGGCAAAGAAACTTCCACATAGTAAACTCTTCAAAATATTTGTTGAATTGACTAAACTTTCTCTTCTAATAAACTGGGCATTGCAGAGAAGTTCTCCTGCTCATCTTGGCAAGGCAGGGTTTGTGTTTCTATCAGTGGTAAGGGATTGCACTCAATAGTCCACATGCTGACACTATCTTCTGCTATTCGTGTGTAAAGCAGACAGCTAGAGCTAACCTAGGTACCTAAGGGTCACTCTGTGGTCAGAATTGGAGACTGAAATCTAGAGCTGGGATTTACTATGGGTAATTAATTACCTGCTTTTAGTAACAGAAATCAAAGGATCATGCAACTGCAGTTGGAAGAGTGTAATCCAACCCCTCATTTGACAGATTTGATAATCATGATGTCTCTTCTAGATCTAGAGGTCTTATAAGAACTAAGAAAAATTAGCTTTTCAGAAGACTGGAAAGAAGTAATCAATGAATCAGTTTTGTCTAAGTATCTTTTGATAGGTTGTATTGTTTTTGAATTGTTTTCAGTGGTGTCCAACTCTTTGTGACTCCATTTGGGGCTTTCTTGGCAAAGCTACAACAGTGGTTTGCTATTCCCTTCTCCAGCTCATTTTGCAGATGAGGAAACCGAGACAAACAGGGTAAAGTGACTTGCCCAGGGTGATACAGTTAGTAAGACTTTGAGGCCAGATTTGAATTAAGGAAAAAGAGTCTTTCTGATGCTTGGCTGGACACTCTATCCATTATGTCACCTTGCTGCCTTATGTATTGCTGCCATAAAAATCATCAACTCACAAAAACATGGAAAAACTGGTTTATTACATACTTAGAACATAGACTCACTATATAAAAAATTAATGAGCCATGAACGGTAGTTTCAGCAACCTTTTGTAGGTTTTAGATACATAGGAAGGATGGGCACAATAGAGTTTTATGCAAAGCAGAAGGGAAAGGTAATGACTTACATATAAAAAAATTAACAAAGGGGGAAGATCTATATTAGGTAGAACAGTAAAGTAGGTAGTAAACACTAGGGATATAGTTGCAATTTGCAAATTAACACCAGAGCTGAAGTTGATTTCTCAACTTGATTTTGCAGATCATAGCTCATTTCATGACTTACTCAGCTAAGCCAGAAATATTCTTTCCATGCAGTCAACAAGCATTTAAATCCTACTGTGTGTCAGGCACTGTGCTAAACTTTGGGGATATAAATAAAGACAAATGTTAGTCCCTGTTCTCAAGGAACTCAGAGTCTAATGGGGACATATGCAAGCAACTTCATTGGCAATAGAATATAGTGGAAAAAGCCAATAGAGGGAAGACACTAGTGTTAAAAGGATTAAAAAAGGCTTACTTTAGAAGGTAGGATTTTATTTGGGACTTGAAAGAAGTCAGGGAAGCCAGCAGGCAGAGATGAGGAGGGAGAGCATCAAGGAAGGGGTAACAACTAAAAAGAAAAAATGCCTGGATTCTGGAAATGGAGGAACAGAAAGAAGGCCAATGTCACTAGAGGGCAGAGTACAAGGGGAGGGATTATGAAGAGTAAGACGGTTGCCCTTCATTCTCTAAGAGGACCATGACATAGGGAAGGTGAGGTCATGACTTACAAGTGAATAAGATATAAGAAAACAGGAAGGTTAGGAGGGAGATAGATTGAAAAGTGCTTTGAATGACAAATAGAAGATTTTACATTTGGTCCTGGAGGAGATAATGAGCCACTGGAATGGGGAGGACTGGGTGGCATGGTCAGATCTGTGCCTCAGGAATTGAGTGATGGTTGGTTGGAGCAGGAAGAGACTTGAAGCAAAGAGATCAATAAGAGAAGTAGGAAGAAAACCACGATGGTGTAGCATTTGGGAAGCCCAAAGAAAAGCTTTAAGAAGAAGGATAGTGAACTATATGGAAAACTACAAGGTGGGCTAAAAGGGTGAGGACTGAAGAAAGGTCATTGGCTTATGTGAAAGATGCTTTACCCAAGTTGATGACCAAAGTGCTCCACTGGTACCCTCTTAATGTGGAAAGAAAGCCTTGGACGCAGCAGGTAGACTCTTAATGATGTACTTTTGATAGGATAAGGATGAGAGTCACACAGGATGGGCAAGCTCAGATGAGTTATGATCAGCGTTGCTGAAGGAGATTCCCAAATCAATGAGATCATTCTAGTTTGGCAATCTCCTGACTACTTTATGAAAGGTAGTGATACAGAGTGCAAGGGTAGGGAACCTGTGACCTCAAGACTTTATGGGGCCTTCCGGGTCCTCGGCTGCAGTCTTTTGACTGAGTCCAAGTTTTACAGAACAGTTCCTTTTATTGAGGGGATTTGTTCTGTGAAGTTTGGATTCAGTCAAAGGGTTGCATTTGAGGACCTAGTGGATCACATCTGGTAGAAAATAGGCCTCAAGCCTGGAGTCAGAATGACTCGAAACAAGTTCTGCCACATACACTGTGTGACCCTGAGTAAATCACAACTTTTCAGAGCCTCTAGGCAATGAAGATTTGATCAATCAAAGAGGTGGAAAGGGTTTCCTCGTCAGGTACTCCCAATAGGAATGAAATCACAGGATGAGACAGCCTCCTTTTCCACTTTGGCATCATCTCATAGTCCATCTGTACTATCTTTCTTAGATAGACATAATGTTGGACAAGTGTCTATTCAGGTGGATGGTAAAATCTTAGTGACAGAGATTTTTCATCCATTTGTCTTTCCTGTATGGATGGACAGGACAGATTCCTTTGAATGAATGCAGATCTTTTTCAGGAGGCTCTGCAGTGTTTTGAGGCTTGTGATATGCAAACAAGAACATCTGGAGGACCTCACTAACCACAGGAAAACCCTCCTCAATCTAAATTCTCTGTATCTTCTCCATTACAGTGAAGAATACTTTTCGGAAGCATTCCATTTTATGCCTTGCCTGATGGTTATTATCAGAAGGTCATTGAACATTGAACATTATTGTTCTAAGGAATCTTGAATGATCTTGATATATGTGGATAGGAAACACTTGTAAAAGAGCTTATATCACTGCAATTTGTTTCATTAAGTCAATCTACCACAGTATCTGAAATTCTTATGACTTTAAAGCACTGTATTCTAGACTTCACTTTTAAATTGGAAGGTGTAGCACATTAGGCAACTGTCCATTAATAACTTGGTGTGAAATAATTTGTTGTATGTTGGTAAAATTTTACAGGCAAGCTATTGAGGATAGAGATTGGATACCACCTGACTCTAGGTAGCCTGAGGTAACATAATGGTACTGGGTGCCTTGGAGACCCTGGCAACCAAAAGATGGGATCAGGATAGAAAACGGGAAGTGAGAATTCAAGGAAGTCAGATTCCATTGGCATTACTAATTTTCCCATTCTATTTAGGAATGTGGTGACTGGAAACAGTTGGAGTAGAAACTGTGGCTGAGAGAGAGAAAAGGAGACCTTATAATCTCTTAACAGAGGTGAGGAAAGCCCAGGATAAATGAAGTACCCTATTAAGAGAGCAACGGGGCTTTTCAGATGTGTTTTCCAGAAGACAAAGGGATAAACAGGGAGCTGCAAAATTACTTACTGAGAATAGGTCTCCAAATATGTTTACCAGAAAATGGATTTGGCCATGGCAGAGTTCCTGCTAACTGGTGATCCTTAGACAAACTGGGAAGTAAGTGATGGATGTCTTTAATGCCCTTTCCATTTACTTTCAGCAATGTACTCCTATTTCTTTTGGCTTTCTGTCCACTGGTACAGGAAGCCTTACCACTTGATCCTCCCACTCCAAAGAAAATCTCCCATACTCTATATCTATTGATCTCTGACAAAGTTATCATAGTATTCAGCAAACAGTTGGAGCTTGATTATATTTGCCTTAAAACTCACTATCAGAGATTCATTCCTTTGGTTTAAACCTGGTTAATTGATTTTCCCCACTGCATACTCCTCTTTTAAAATGTAGATATTCAAGGGATGAGTCATATATTAAGTCTCTAATACCAATGATGTGAATATGTTGGTCTAATCTGTTTTATTTGTGACAGAAGGAACAGGTCAACCCTGGATACTGGGAATGGGAGATGCTGACATCTGGGGAGGTGGGGACATATGTATAGAAAGGGGAAGCTGAGGTGCTAAGAACCAACCACCTGCCTTGACATTTTCCTAAAGAGTCACTGTGATGTTCACAGAATCTCAAAGTTGAAAGGGACCTTTGCGATCATTTAGTCTGACCCCTGTAAACTTGAATTCCTTCTACAATATTCCCGCAACTGGATTTCCAGTCTACACTCAAATACCTCTAGTGACAGGAATTCATTCTCTCCTAAAGTGTTCCATTTCACTTCAGGACATCTCTAGTCTCTTTGATCAAGTGACCTTTTGCTGCAACCCATAACTCAAGACTTGTCTCTTTCTTGCTTCTGTACACTACTTCCTGTGCCCCACCCCATTAAAAAACTTCCCTATCCTATTGCCTTCCCAGAGGTCAACCAATTGGTTAACCAATCTGTGCTATTAGAAGAAGGCCAGGGAGCATCTCTGGAGCAGCTAGGTGGTATATTACATACAGTGTTGGGCCTGGAGTAAGGAAAACCTGAGTTCAAATATGAACTCAGATACTCGTTAGCTGTGGGATCCTGACAAGTCAGGTAACCTGTGTTTGCCTCAGTTTCCTCAGATTTAAAATGGAGATAATAGCACTTGTTTTGCGGGACTGAGGATCAAATGAGTTAATTTTTGTAAAAAGAGTTTAGCATAGCACCTGGCACATAGTAGGCATTATGTAAAACTTCCTTCCCTCTGCATTTTCAGTGGGAGCCTTCTGGGGACAGTGCCCCTGCCTTTTTTTGTCTTACTCATTAGCAAGTGTTAGTAAGAATGTCAGACTAGGTAAGAAAGAGAGAATATCAGTAGGGTAGGTCACTGGAAGAGAAATTTTAGGGGTAGGATGAGCTTTATGTTATCCTTCCTTCACATGGGCCTCTAACCACAATGTGGCATTTCAGGGCATTGCTGAGGGTCACCTGGACTCCAGCTGTACATCATTTCCCCACACATGTCAAATCACTTAGGAAATAGCAAGGGAAGCATTGAGCAGCAGTCTATGAATTTAGCAGTATTTACTGTGGCCTGGTTATTTGCAGAGTAGCATACACTTGGCATACTGGGACCAAGGCCAGGGACCTTCTCGTGTGAAATCAGCAGAGGGGAAGGGCAGAAAAAGAATTCATCCAGTACTCTTAAGCAGAGAGTCAAGGCCAAATGAGCCAGTGCAAGATAACAGGTTGAAACCATTGCTACTGACACCTGCAGAAAGGGGAGGAAGTGACTTCCTTTTATGATAAATACCACATTGTAAGTATCTTATATTTCTGGGGCACCAATGGTTCAGAATTCCTGCATCCGACTTGCCCACATATCACATCAATTGCCTACATTGACTGTGTGTGTGTGAATTTAATGACTGTAATGCCAATACCTTAGCCACTAGGGTGAGAGTAGGAGGCCACAGCTACGTGCATTCCATTGAGTCATAGAACTATACAGTGATTGTCTAGTCTATCACCCCTCAAAACAATTTAATTCATCAAGCACTTATAAAATACCTACTATGAACAGAGTACCATGAGACACAATGATAGAGTTATAAAATTTAGATAAGACGTTTTTCCTGGTCTTGTGGAATTTATAATTCTTTGGAAGAAAAGACATTGAAAGATAACTAAATACATAATCCTATGGATAAGTATATTATACAGGTGCAAAATAAAGTGTTATGTGGGGACTAAGGTTGGGTTGGAGAACTGTGGAGATCAGGATTGGCCTCCTAGAGAAGGGAGCATCTGAAATGCGGTTTTAAAGGATGGGTAGTAATTTGAGCACCTAGGTGGCTTACTAGATAGAGTGTTGGGCCTGTAGTTAGGAAGATCTGAGTTCAAATGTGATCTCAGACACATACTAGCTATGTGACCCTGGGCAAATCATTTAACCTCTGTTTACCTTAATTCACTGGAGAAGGAAATGGCAAACCACTCCAGGATTTTTGCCCAGTGAATCTTGTGGACAGTATGGTTCCAGGGTCATGAAGACTGAACACGATTGAACAACAACAAATAATTCAAAAAAGCACCACAGAAAGGGATTCTGAGGTGAAAGAAAAATTATTGAGAAAACAAAGGTTTGCGCTTCCAAGTATATCAATTTATTAAGCAGTATATGCTAATTGCCTAACAAATCAGGACCAGATCTCCTCAGTGAAGGGATAGACCTTAAGACAGAATTATTTTTAATAATTTTAATAATTTTTTATTTTAATAAATTTAATCAATTTTAATAATTAAAAGCAATCAATCAAATAAGTTCAAATAATTAAAAGAAAACAATTAACTAGGATACAAAATTAGATAATCTGGTTTCTAATTGGAGGAAAGATCTAACACCTTCTGAAGTGGGAGGGGAAGAGTGAACAGGTATAATTCCTCAAATTCAGAAAAAGAGGTGTCCCAATCAAAGAAACATAGAAAGAATAACTGATCAGATCTGGGCCAATTTGCAGATAACACATAAGGGTTGCTTGAAATTTATAACTGTGAGAGAACTCCTTGCATCAGTCTTTGGATCTGACTGCATGTCTGGTAGGCATAACTTAAGTCCTTACTTAAGGATCTCTAAGCAGCAGGGAGAGGTGGTCCACTTTCCAGCCATGCAGGGCTAGGTTCAAACAATGTGATGAAGTTTTCCCACAATTCCCACAATCAAGCAAATTTGTCTCACAAGACAGAAATTGGACTAGACCTAGAACTGAATAGAAAGAGAACTGGGTCAGATCCAGAACTGAGTCACAAGATGCAGTCAGTGTGGTTCACTTAGTTCCCACTACCCTTTGCTGTTCTAATCCCCTCATTTCCAAGCATAGAGAACAGTAATAGCAAAAGCACAAAAGGAGGAAGGCATCTTACTTCACAGAAAATAATAAAAAGCATTTATATAGTTCATTAAGGTACGCAAAGCACTTTACACATAAGTTCTCTCATCCGATCCTCACAACAACCCTGTAAGGTAGGTGTTATTATTGTACGTTTTACTGATGAGAAACTGAGGCCGAGGGGATAAATGTCTTGCTCAGTGAAACAGCTAGTAAATGTTTAAGCAGAATTTGAACTCAGGTCTTCCTGACTTTGCTTTGGGTACTCCACTTGCTATGTCACTTCTAAGCCACCTTCTAGATACCCAGACCAAGGGTGTGTGTGTGTGTGTGTGTGTGTGTGTGTGAAGAAAACAAAATATTTATAGGCCACTGAGTAGGTAGAGACTCTAAAATGGCAATTAATACAATTTCTTTAATCTCAACCTGATGCTGGATGCTATATAGAACTTTGAGAGTCATCATAATGCAGGGAAAAGAGGGCTGGATCTAGAGTCCAAGGTCCTGAGTTCTAATCTTACTTCTGTCACATGCAGTACTATCTACATGGTCTTACATGGACAAGTCATTTTATCTTTCTAGGACTTAGTTTCCTTGTCTGTAAAATGAGGTTAGACTAGATGTCCTCTAAGGTCCCTCTCAGTCCTAAGTCTAGGATCCTGTGATTCTTCTTTGAATAAATCCTATCTCTCCCAGATTAACCGTGGGGAGGTTTAGTTATTGATGTATCAAATGGGTCTTAAGGGTCCAGAATATTTCAAAGGCTAGACTTTTATTCCAACTTATCATAATCATTCAATAAGCATTTGTTAAGTGGAAACTATGTAGACAGAGTACTAGTCCTGAAGTCAGGAAGATCTGTATTCAAATCCTGCCTCAGACACTTAGGATCTGTGTGACCCTAGGCAAGTCACTTATCCTCTATTTGCCTGTTTCCTCATCTGACAATGGGGATGGTAACAATAGCGTCTGCTCCCAGAGTTGTGGTGAGGATCAAAGGAGGTAATAACTGTAAAAGTGCCTGGCACATGGTAAGAATTACATAAAGGTTAATGTTATTGTTGTTTTTAGGCAATCAGGGTTAAGTGACTTACCCAAGGCAAGGCAACTAGTAAGGCTCTGAGGCCGGATTAGGACTCAAGTCTTCTCTGAGGACTGGTTCTCTATCCACTGTGCCCCCTAGCTGTCTCAAGGTTAGTTAGGATTGTAAATGGCTACTATGTGCCAAGCACTGTGCTGGATATACATAGCCAATAATGGAAAAGGCTCAAGGGTAGGTAGCAGCCCGTTTCTCCAGAATTAATGCAAGTAAGCAAGATCCACAGGCATCCCTTTAAAAGCTTTTAGACAACTGGTGAAGGTCTAAACCACTGTGATCATGTTTGTAGAGTTACATATAAGAATTCAACCATTATGGTGGAGAGAAAGCTAACATGGCATCCACCTACAACTTAGAAGGGTAATGGAGGAGATCTGGAATCTAGGCTTATGACAAGACCTACCTTTCCTGGCAGCTTGGGAAATCAGTTGGGTCAAAGCATGAATTTCTCCTTTGGCCTCGTGCCTTACAAGGTAGTCACTGCTTAAGTCAAGTACAAAGCTGCTACTCCTGTATTGGAGCAGCCCCAAGCTGGCTCCATAGTCCATTGACAGAATCTTAGACCTTCAAAGCACTAGGGCATGATTTAGGAGATCCAGGTTTGAACACTAGCTAGCTATGTGATATTCAATAAGTCACTTCAATTTTCCCTACTTCAGTATCTTTATCTGAAAAACAGTGGTGGTAATATCTGTTCCTGGGCAGTTAGGTATGGAGTCTCTGGGCAGAGGGTATGGAGTTTAGAAAGAAATAAGTTCAAATCTGCACTCAGATGTTTACTAGCCGTATGACCCTGGACTTAACCCACTTTGTCTCAGTTTCCTCATCTGTAAAATGAGCTGGAGAAGGAAATGGCAAAACCAGTCCAGTATCTTTACCAAGAAAACCCCAAATGGGGTCATAAAGAGTCAGACACAACTAAACAACAACAACAGCAAGTATCTGTTCCACTCATGTCATCTCATTGTTGTGAAAGTGAAATGAAATAATGGACATAAAGAACTCTGAAGGGTGTAAAAATGAACTGAAAATGGTGATTTTAAAAAGCCATACCTTTACAAATTTGTCCATTTGCCCATTAGAAGAAGAGAGGATATTGATTCATTACCTGAAATTTACAATTTTACAATCACTACCTCTCCAGGTAGGTATGAAAACTGTCCTTCCCCTCGTAGACTCATAAGATTTAGAGTTAGGGTAGGCAGTTGTCTAGCTCAGCCCCTTTATTTGACAGGTGAATTAGGCAAAGTGATCCTGTGGAAAGAGCACTGAACCAGCTGAGAGGAAACCTGGGTTCCAATCCTGCCTTGGTTACTTGCATGACCCCAGTCAGTTTACTTCTCTGCGCTGTCAATTTAGTCATCTGTAAAATAGAAATGAAAACTTGGAGACACAGAACCCAACAATCAAATCTTGGCTCTGCTACCTGCGGGATGTTGGCCAAGCATCTGAGCCTTAGTTTCCTTTTCTGTGAAGTGAGGGAGATGTTAGACTAGGTGACCTCTAAGGTCTTTTCTGGCTCTAAATCTGCCACCTCCTTGGCTTCACTGTCTGGTGTCTGTATCCTAAAAGATGCTTCTTCTCTAGGAGTTGTGTTTTGGTTAATTGGAAGGAATTGAATTCAATCATCTATATTCTTGTGCTCTTCTTGTGGGAGATCTGAGATAGATCATTGAGGGTCCATTTGGGAACAGGGCTGCAGTATGAATTCTATAGTTAACTCTATGTAAACCTTTCACTAATGTAGAGCATAAGATCATAGGTCTACGATGGAAAGGGATCTCAGAGGTCATCTAGATCAACCCCCTCATTTTACAGATGAGGAAACTGAGGCCCAGGGAAATGAAGTGACTTGCTGAGAACCATATAGGGAGTAAGTATCTGAAGAAATGGTAGAAATCTGAGTATCTGAGTCAAGAAGACCTGTGTTCAAATCCTACCTCAGATATTTACTATCCTTAGACAAATGCGTGGGGTGTCAGGGCTGTTCATTCCCCTTTGGTGTCCCCCTCTCACCCAACTCTCACCTATGGCTCCAACCATTAGTGAGTTAGGGGGAATGTCTACCCCAAGCATATCTACCCTCCTGAAAGAATGGGCAGAAGATAACAATTTTTTACCAGTGACCATGATGATGGCTGAGGCCGGGAGGCACTAGGGGACAGCTTAGAGCTTGATGAGGCATCGAAGAAGCCAAGGTCATCCATGGCACCTCGAGCCATCGCAGGTGATCCTGACCTTTGTACTGCTCCTGGACTTCAATGACTCTGGAAGAGAGAGTGAAACTGATGATTGCGCAATTCTGCTTGGCCTAAATCCAGTTTATGCACAGGTCAAGAGATGGGTGACCATGATGTTACCGTTCCTCTTGAACACAAAAAAACAGCTATTTTGGACCAAGTACATTAGCATCTTAGCCTTGGTTTCTGCAGCCTTAAAATGAGGGCAGTTGTAAGGTCCCTTCTAGCTCTTGGTCTGTGATTCAATTTAAATCTGTACTAGCCGTGTGACCTTAACCTACCACAGCTGTTACTATAACTACTAGTATTAGTATTTCTATTTATATATATATATTACTATTATAATAATCTTAGTATTATTAATACTGTACTACTACTACTACTACTACTACTACTACTACTACTACTACTGTGGTTGTTGTTCCCTCTGACTCTGTGACCCCATTTGGGATTTTCTTGGCAAAGATACTGGAGTGGTTTGCCATTTGCTTCTCCAGCTCATTTTACAGATAAGGAAACTGAGGTAAACAGGATCACACAGCTAAGAAGGGCCTGAGGCTGGGTTTGAACCTAATCTTTCTGACTCTTGACCTAGTGCTCTGTCCACTACACCACTATTACTACTACTAACGGGCTAGCCTTTCTTTATATGGCGCTTCAAGGTCTACAAAGTACTTATATTTGTTGTCTCGCTTGGTATTCACCCCATGAGATAGGTGCTATTGCTATCCTCATTTTAAAGATGGAGAAATTGAGACTGAGAAAGATCAAGTGACTTGCCCAGGGTCACACAGCTGAGTGCAACAAGTGATTTAAACCGAGGTCTTCCTGACTCCAAGTCCAGAGTCTATCCACTGGGCCAACTAGCTGCCAATATTAACATTTATATAGTGCTTTTAATTTAACACAGCACTATGTGTGTGTGTGTGTGTGTGTGTGTGTGTGTGTGTGTGTGTGTGTATATACACACACACATAAATACATACACATATATATGTATATTCATACATATATACACACATATACATATATGCATATGTGTGCGTATGTATATATCACATTTTCTATCTATATGTCTATATATTTTCTATATGTCTATCCACTGGGCCAACTAGCTGCCAATATTAACATTTATATAGTGCTTTTAATTTAACATAGCACTATATGTGTGTATATATATATATATACACATACATATATATACACACGTACACGCATATGTATATGCATACATATATACACACATATACATATATGCATATGTGTGCGTATGTATATATCACATTTTCACTTCACAACAACTCTGTGAAGCAGATTTGGAACTCAGATCTTCCTTTTTCTGTTTGTTTGATTCCCAGTCTAGCTTTCTGTCCAATTTATCACCTAACTGCTCTCAGGGATTGCCTGTCCTTTTCCCCTCCCCCTTGGCCAGGTAAGTCTCTAAAACTCTAAATAAAGAGTAGTTTATGAACTTCATTTGTGGGGAGTGGGAGAGAAGATGCACTGAAATCAGAGATCTGACCCTAACACTTCCCCAGCAACAAATAAGATTTCATTTACACTACCCACTTCACAGAGTTGTTGTGAGAGAAATGCTTTGTAAATCTTACAGGCTGTATAAATGTGAATTGTTATTATTACAGACAGGAGCTAAATTAGCACATATCCCCATACACCTGGACTCTGTCCAGGATCTTTAATCCTCAGGCATAAACTATGACCTAAGAGGAGATGATAGATGTACTTCCTGGGGTGGCAGAACCAATGACATTACATCTGCAGCTGATAACAGGCTGTGAGTCTAAGGTTGGTGCCAAGATGCAGTGTGTTTGTTTATTTATTTATTTATTTCTGTGGTTGGCAGAAAGTAAAGAAAACAAAATAGGGAGCAGAAAGAAGCAATTTGAACTGGGCCACTGCTTTTCCTGGCTCTCAGGCAACATGCTATTGGCCCAGTTTCCAAAATCAGGGCCAGTTTGTTTTAGCAGCTTTGATGCTTTTACTCTTTGGACAGTTCAGCCCTTTCAAAAAGCACCAAGCTGACTGAAATACTTCTCATTGAGATTCATAGTGCTCAGATAACACATTTAAAAATAAGAAGGGAGAGACGACGGAATGCTTTGTCTAGGCCAGAAATACAGAGCAGTTTCTCTCTCTCCCTCTCTCCCTGCCTCTTTCTCTCTTTCTCTCTGTCTCTATCCCTCTTTTTCTCTCTTCCCCTCTCTCCCTCCCTTTCTTTCTCTCTCTCTCTTTCTCTCTCTCTTCTCTATCCCTCTCTTTCTCTCTCTCCCTTACTCTCTCTCTCTCTCTGTCTCTATCCCTCTGTTTCTCTGTCCCTCCCTCTCTCTCTCTCTCTTTCTCTCTCTCTCTCTCTCTCTCTCTCTCTCTCTCTATCTTTTCTCTATCCCTCTCTGTCTGTCTCTCTCTCTCTCTGCCTTTTCTTTTTATCTCAATCATTCTGTCTGTAGTTTTTTCTCTCTTTCTCTCTGGGAAAATACATCCCCCTCCATTCAAAATATGAAAACATACCCACTGTCATACCAGTAATAGGTGACTATGTGATCAGAATCAGACCAGAATCAGCAGCTTAGCTTTGTCTCTGGGGCCCTGAGACACACAAGCGTCTGGGGTCTTTGACTGCTTTGTGAGTCTTCACAAAGACCAGTAAAGCTAAAGTCAGGGGAGTTTGCTGGCAGGATGCTTGTGGTTCACATCCACCCTTGTAATCAGATCACATAATGCAGCCTCAACATTAGAGGAATCTCTACTTTCCTTCTAGCCTCTGGTCTCACGGAGCACATGATGGGGATTTAGGAGATCTAAGTTTGATTTCCTGGTTATGACAACCCAACCCGTTGTGTGATCTGGCCTATATCATGGAGCTTCTCTATTTGTTTCCCTACATGTCACCACAGCAGTTATCCCACCCTGACATTCGTCACTACCCCCATCTTTGCCACTGTCATTGCCATCACTATCGCGGAGGTGTTTATTGTTACCTAAACACCAGCACTACATCATTATCACCATCACCATCATTACATAGTGAGTACCCCTTGTATGGCATAGGAGCATTCTGCTAGGCACTAGGAAAGCTACTCAGCAACAGACAGGCAAGAAGAACACCAGGGGGGCAGAAGACCAAGAAGAGTCTAGGTACCTGGCGATACCAACCCTGCAAGGACAATAATTAGATTCCACCTAGTGGTTGGTTTCAGTCGTTTTTCAGTCAAGTCCCACTCTTAGTGACCACATTTGGGGTTTTCTTGGCAAAGATACTGGAGTGGTTTAGCCATTTCCTCCTCTGACTCATTTTACAGATGGGCAAACTGAGGCAAGCAGGATTAAGTGAATTGTCCAGGATTATACAGCTACTAAGTATCTGAGGCCAGATTTGCACTCAGGAGGATGAGTCTTTCTTCTTTCAGGCTTGTTGCTCTACCCACTGTGCCACCTCGCTGCCGTCACCCTCGCTAATAACAGGCTTCTCAGGGCTGACAAGCTACTGCTATTAGAGAAAAATGAATGAAAAGGGGGGAAAGCATTTTTAAGCACTTGCTATGCACCAGGCACTCTCCTTGGTACTGGGAATATGGACACAAAAGTGAAGACAGCGCCTGCGTTTAAGGAACTTTTACTCTAACACGAGGAACGGTGGCCGGGGAAAGGTATTTTATTTGGGGATGTTGCCAGGACGGCCTCAATGATGACAGTAATGATTTGATTTTGGATTCAGGACTGGAAAGTGGAGCGGAGGTGGAGAGGGCGGGGTTATACTTCCTCTGATAGGTACTACCTTTGTGATCCTGGGGGCAGCAGATAGAGCCCTGGGCTTGGAATCAGGAAGATTCATTGTTTGTGAGTTCAAATCTACCCTCAGACACTTACTAGCTGTGTGACCCTGTGCCTCAGTTTCCTTGTCTGTAAAACGAGGTTAAGAAGGAAATGGCAAACCACTCCAATATGTTTGCCAAGGAAAAGAATCCTGATCATGGGGATCCTGTCCTCATCTTTCTTTGTACTACGACCATTTAGAAAATAGAAAGCTATTAATGAATGCTTACTGACTGATAAAAAAAAAGGAAAAGAGTCACGAAGAGTCAGATATGATTGAAAAATGACTGAACAACAAAATGTGATCCTGGGCAAGTCACAGAGCTTGGCTGGGCTTGAATTTTCTCTTCTGTAGAATAAAGGTGTTGGAGTTAGTTTCCCAAATTAAATTGACCTACCAGTCCCTTTAAAACAAAATTATCCAGCACCCACCCCACTCTGGTTAGGTTAGGTTAACCCTTATTTTTATTCAATGCCCCCCAATTGCAATCAAGGCTAATTCCTTCTGGATGGGTCCAGCACCTCTGAGGGGGCAGCATTGCTCACTTTGTGAACTTATGGATGGTCTCAGGTCCCCTTCCAACTTTAAATGGCCTGAAATTGTGACTGGTCAATGTCATTCTACAGTTTCAGACTGTCTTACATCGTGGCTGGGAGAGATTTGGAAGGGGTCTCTAATTTGAATGAATCTGTATAGCAATGATAGTTTTTAGGGATTGTGGGCTCCCTTCTTTCTCCATAGGCTTTTCATGACTCTCTCTGGTGTCCTTAGCCTCAGCATATCTTTAGGGTGTACACTCCCAGGCATGTAGGGTAGCTAGGTGGCAAATTGGATGTGTGTGTTCATCCTTCTTTGCCGAAAAAGACCATGCCATCAGAGAAATAATGACATGACTTGCACTTGACTTTGTTTTGAGTGTGGGAGGGCTGTGCAGGTCACCAGCCTCACTTTTCCTCCAGGGCCCTCTGAATCTAGTGACTAGATATTCATCAGGATGACTGGAGATGACCCAGGATGAGGCAATTGGAGTTAAATGACTTGCTCAAGGTCACACAGCTAGTGAGTGTCAAGTGTCTGAGGTGAGATTTGAACTCAGGTCCTCCTGACTCCTGCACTGGTGCTCTATCCACTGCACCACCTAGCTGCCCTGGCAAATTGGATAGAGCAGTAGGCTTGGAATCAGGAAGATTCATTGTTTGTGAGTTGAAATCTACCCTCAGACACTTACTAGCTGTGTGACCCTGGGTAAGTCACTTAGCCCTGTTTGTCACAGTTCCTCTTCTGTAAAATGAGTTGGAGAAGGAAATGACAAACAACTCTGGTTTTTTTTGTTTGTTTGGTTGGGCTTTTTTGCAAAAAAAACCTCAAATGAGGAATGGGGTCACAAAGTGTTAGATCTGACTAAACATCCCAAGGGTATGGTCTTAATAGTAACACTTGTTTCCTCTGATTGGGATCATGAAAGCATGAGATACAGAGCACACATCAGGGGTGAAATCAGTCAAGGATACAACCAGTACTCATAAATTCAATTATTTGTTGTTTTTCTGAAACCTCCTGTTGATATTTTCTCCTTTCTCTACTTTAGATTGTAAATGTATTTCTAAAGGAAGGAGATTAGATTTTTAAAAGAGAAAGATTTCTGTGCCCAGGGAAATGAAAAAATCATGCTTCCCTCTTACTAAGAGCTCAGCAAAAGTCTGACAGTAAAGAGAAGCATGTTAGCACTGACTCTACATGGAAGCCATGTATGAGGACTTCCTACTTGGCTTAATTAATGGTTAGTCCTCTGCCCCAAATATCCATATATGGAAAAATTCCACCATTAGAGACTGTTCTCAAGTGTTCTCCCTTAAACAAGGCAGATATCCTGGATTAGAATACACAAATCTATAATCAGTTACCTGGATTGGGAGTATTTGAGAGAACAGAACTAGGCCACAGATCACTCTTCTGGGTGGCCAAAAAAACTCAATGGAGGCCAAGGGGAAAAAAGAATCAAATGCAGATCAAAACTCTGAAAGGGAACTAAATACAAATGTCACTAACTTCATAGCTTGCTTAAGCGAGTTGTGACCAGGCATTCAAGTTAAGCATCTAGGAAAAATTCACTTTGGGGGTACAGAATTCTAGTGGAGAGCCCAGAATCCACTCTGTTGAGGTACAATTGTGTCAAAATGTCCTTGCATTTTCTGGGGGCTAAGGGGATGTAGGGAAGACTATTCGAGAGGGGCACTAAGGCTGCTGAGGGTCATGGGCAATTTCACCATGTTGCTGAGAGGTAAATGGAAAGGAGGTGTGGGGACAATTGTTGCCTCCATGAGAAAATGTTTCCTCCCACTCCCTCTGGAAAGCACAATCCTCAGATGCCAGCTCTGTGGGGCACAGCCCCCGTCCCTTGGCATGATTAGCGTTCTGTATGGGAGACTCAGCCCAAGATGGTTCTTTGTGGAATATTCACTAGAATTCTTTCAGGCCCTCTTTTTCTCTGCCTTGCTTTCTCTTTGTCTCTTGGGCCTTTGGAAACAATGGTCATAGCCCATGCACTTTTTGGATGCCCAGGGCATGGAAACAGAAAGGTACTTAGAGAGAAAAGAGCAAAAGCCATGGGAACCAGGATCAGAAATGTCAGAAGTCGCCATGATTGTTTTGGATTCAAAGCAATCTTTATTCTTCCTCTCCTCTCCCAAAGGACCAGGCCCCCAAAGCAGTCTCAGGAAGCTTAAGCTTGGTGCGTCCCTTGGGGAGAAGTTCTCTCCTTAGCCTTCCTTGCCCTGCCTAGCATAGAAAATGAACACATCGGGATAGAAAGTTGGCAGAGCAATGGGAACAGGGATCTTTCCGACCATCTCCCAAATTGTGAAGTTGGCAGAGTTTGTTTTCTGTGACCTTTTGTTTCTTCTGCCTCCAGGGACCCAGTGGCCTCATGCAAGTCTCCTTCTGTGGGGGAGTCTCCTGCCCCAGACTTTCCCTTCCTGAGCAATAATCCCTGACTAAATCTTTTCCTTCCTGCTCTCATGGAACAAATCTGTCCTTTGTTCTAAAACTTTTGTTTTCTGCTCCTAACTAGAGGTAATTCTATTTGGGCTGGGAAATTAATGGTTGGTAAGTTTCATATGTGCTCTTTTTTTATTAGTATATAGCAGATCTATAACACAGCTGACTCTGACCCCATTCTTTCAGGGCCTGTTACAACATTGGACTCCCCCACACCCAACTCCTCACAGGCTCCTCCAGTACCCTGAAGGGGTTGGAGAGATTCATGTACTATCAGCTCAAGCTCCTTTCACCTATGTTCCCCCTACTTTTAAGAGCCCAGTGACTAACTCTAGTTTCAGGCAGCTAGGTGGTACAATGGTAGAGTGCTAGGCTTGGAGTCAAGAAGACTTGAGTTAAAATCTGGCCTCAGATCTTACTGGCTGTGTGATCCTGGAGAAGTCACTTAACCTCTGTTTCTTCAGTTCCTCACTGGAAAAATGGGGATAATAGTGACCCCTATATTCCAAGGTTATTGTGAAGATCAAAGAAGAAAAATCACTGTAAAGTTCTTGCCTGGCCCATAGTCAATGCTATATAAGTGTTGGCTATTATTGTTGTTGTGTTACATTAGTTTTATAAAGAGTATAGACTTCAAAGATACAGTAAGAATATAGCAAGTATATCGACATTCCTACCAATACTTCAGGGGTATAATACCCCCTCCACTCCTAGGTCTGCTGTGGGGAGTGGTGGATAGGAATTAGGCTCACAGCTTGGCTCAATTCCTACATAGCATTAGTTCCACTAAGTTCATGTCTAAAGTTGGCATCAGTGACAACTTATAGTGGTCTGGAGTTATAGGTCTCTGACTCTTCAAAGCCTCAGCTGCTCGGTTGGTTGAATCCAGTACCTGATCCCTTGCTTCTGGGCCAGAATGGAGACTATTTCTTGTACCTAGAATGAAAAGGAATAAACAAAAAAAGGGAAAAAAAGCTCCTTGTAAAGGTCACGTGACCTCAGGAGGGGAAAGGAAACCCTAAAGCTCTCCTCTTTTATTTCATGGGTTGAGTGAAGATCTCACCTGAACCCTTTGACTTAATTACAAAAAAAAATCCACAGCAGGTGCTGAATCAGGCTATATTTTGAAAGATAGCACCAGTTTCAGCTATATAACCAATGGAAAAATAGTCCTTCCATCTAAGAGAAGACCACATATGCTCCCAGTTATCACTAGAGTCTCTTCCAAGCAGGTCCTTAGAGCATTCCAGTGGATAACACCCTCTTAGGAAACTGATGGTATATGTGCATGCATCTGACCCCCATTACATATCCATGTTAACAGAAGCTTTAACCTTTAAGAGTGCCTTAACTTAATCCCTGGAAGTCTGGCTTTGTCTCCCACTCCTCTTTCTAATGTTACCAATGCTCTCTTAAATGCTAAATCTCATGAACTTCCCTCAGTCATCATCCTTCTTGACTTCTCTACAGCGTTTGAGAAAAGTAATTATCCCATCCTCATGCTTTGGCAATGAATAAGTGTCAAGCTTTGCATGGTGACCCCTCCCTCAGTTCGACTTACCTTTCCTGGGTGGTATCACTTTTGGTCAATGGATGTGTGTGAGTGTGTATGGGTGCATGAATTGGTGGTTCTACTTAATCAGAATTTTTATATCTCCCACTCATTGGCTGACCCTACCTCCTTTTTGAAGGTACTGGATTTCAAGGTGCACTGGTCAGTCACATGACCGAGGTATAATAGAGTTGGTTCCCCCAAAAGCAGATACTAAAAAGCTGCCTTCTACATTTTTACTCTTGACTTCATTATCCTTATCAAGTCAATAAACAATATTTCATAACAAGGTGATAATTCATAATAATAAACAATGAATATCTGTTACCAATTTCCTAAACCCTACAAGTCTTTTAAATATAGAAATGATCCAAACCTAGGAATTCTAAGAGATGAACAGCTTGAGACAACTCTTGAGCAAGCCAAGCAAGATAACACAATCTTCTGTGTGGTACAGCAGATAGAGTGCTGGTCATGGAGTCAAATCTGTGATTGGACACCTTCTAGTTGTAGGACCCTGGGCGAGTCACTTTACCTGTGTCTCAGTTTCCACATTTGTAAAATGGGCATAACCATAGCACCTACTTCCCAGGGTTATTGTGAGGACCAAAGGAAATAATAATTGTAAAGTCCTTAGCATGATGCCTGGCACCTAGGAAGCACTATGTAAAAATTAATAATATACAGCCTCAGCCTCCTAAAAGTGAGATAATACATCTCCTGTAATATAGAAAACTAGGTGGTGTAGTGGATAGAGTGCTACATACATCTGGAGTCAGGAAGACCTGAATTAAAATTCAACCATAGACATTTATTAGCTGTGTGACCCTGGGCAGGTCACTTAATCTCTATTTGCCTCAGTTTCCTCAACTATAAAAGGGGGAGGGTAATAACATCTATCTCCCAGGGTTGTTGTCAGGATCACGTGAGATGATATTTGTAAAGTTCCTTACAAACTTTAAAGTGTTATATCAATATTAGGTATGAATGCTTGCGTTTATGTTCCCCATCTGTTGTAGATGCAGGAACTCTGGAGTCAGGGTCTCAGCTCACTCATGGCTTGGGAGCGTGGAATATAGGTCCCCCTTTAAAACAGAACTCAGATGAGTTCTGACAATGTGCCTGCCCTGACAACTCTAGGCTCCCAGCTCCCAGTGCTCCAGAGATCAATGCATATCCATTTGCCGCTGGTGAATACATTGCTACTCTGTTTACCTTGGAAGTGGCATGGTCAACAGAATCACACCATGTGACAATTACATGATGAAAGGTTATAAACCAATTCTTAGACTGAAAAAACAAAACAGGACATGACGATCATGTGGTAGCCACAATTATGTAGTAAAATACGGTAATCTCTTTCTAGCCCAAATGCCCCAGTGGCATTGCACAATGGAAAGAACATTCATCCTGGAGTAGGAGATGCTGATAAAAATCCTGCCTCTGATGCCGAGTACCTGTGTGACCTTGGACCAGTGCCTTAACCTCCCTGGGCCTCAGTTTTCTTATCTGTAAAATGAGGGGATTAGACTAGATGGTCTCTAATGTTCCTTCAAGCACTCTAGATTTCTGGTCATAGGGTTCTTTTTCACATTAATTTTTTAGTTCCCTGAAGGCTGTGTCATTTTTCGCCTTTGTATTTCTAGCACCTAGCTTAGCACCTTGTACACAGTAAGGAAGAAACAAGATAATGTATGTAAAGTAATAAAGTGTTTTGTAAACCATATACATACATATGTATATATATATGTGTGTGTGTGTATGTATATATGTATATATTTATATGAGATCTTCATCATTATTACATGTGATTATTGGCAAAAGCATTATACAAATGTAAAGTGTTACTTTGTATGTAAGGATAATAGGCAAGAGCCTAGCAGCTCAGTTTTCAGTTAGCACCTCCCATCTCCTCATAGAAAGGTGGAGGTGGGTTCTATTTATTGATAGTGTCAGCCAAAGTGCAAGTTACAAAGCTATATTTTGTCCAGGTTCCTATCTGGGCTCCTGCGTGCATAGACTTGTTTCAAGAAAAGTCAACAGCTTGTTTTATCTTTTCCATTATCACACCCAGGGCTGCATTCCTCACTTCCATATTCTGCATTCCAGGGGGTAATTAGAACAAAGTGCCCCAGCCTTTCCAGGGGAGTGTCATCAGTTTCTGTTTGGCCGTGGAGGAAGGCTCACAGGCAACTGCTCAATAGGCCAGGACTTGTGTTCCCCGCCCCCTTCCCCCAGTCTTCTCAGCAAGGCTTTGTCTGCTGTGGCAGTCATCTGCCACACAATGTATGGTCGACAAGTGCCAAGAGATCTAGCTGGCATCTATTAACCTTGAAAGATGGAAAGTATACTGGCCTGAAAGTCAGGTTCTGGGTCTTCTAGCATTAGCGCCAACTACCAGTCAGTCAATATGCATTTATTAGGTACCTATTATTTTCCAGGCACTGTAAATTGCTTTGTAACCCTAGACAAGTCACTCTTCATTTTGAACCTCAGTTCCTTTATCTGTGAAATAAGGACAATAGTATTTGAACTATGAATCTTACAGATTTGCTGTGAGAATCCGAATGACATAAAATAATCTCTGCTTTGAGGATTCTGGAGACATTGAAGTACAGAGCTAGAAGGGACCTCCAAGACTACCTAGTCTAATGAGCTCATTTTACAGATGGGGAAACTGAGGCCTAGGGAAATTAAATGACACTATCCAAGGTTACACAGAGAGAAGCACCATACATAAAGTATAAACCATAATATATAAAGTATGTAAAGTGTGAAAATGTAAGGTGTCATTATGGTCCATGGCTAGGTACCCTTTGGTACCAGTCCTGCTAGTCACAGAATCTGTTATGAGGAAGGTTATGTAATCAGGTCTGTGTAGTTGTGCTTTCAATCTTTTAATTATTTCCTATTTATACTATACATAGCTTGTTTCATATATATTTATTTGCTTATTGAGGGCAGAGACTCTCTTTTGCCTCTTTTTGTATCCTTGGTGCTTAGGCTCTTCTGGACCCTCCTGGCTTAAGAGTGATTATCAGTAGTAACTGTTGTTGTTTCCCTCCCAGCCTGAAGTCTTTCTTTTTCTTTGCCTCTGTAAAGGGGCCGTGCCCTGGCTACTTCTTAAACAGGCCTATTCAATGAATGGGTGTTACCTCACCCTAAGTGAATACCTGCATACCTGCATCCCATTTCATCCTGGGTCATCTCCAGTCATCCTGAGGAAAATCAGATCACTGGATTCAGATGGCTCCAGAGGAGAAGTGAGGCTGGTGACCTGTACAGCCCTCCCTCACTCAAAACAAAGCCAAGTGCTAGTCATGTCATCATTTGTCTGACACTGGCATGATCTTCTTCGGCAACAAAGGACAAACACAATGCCCGGTGCTTAGTGCAATTCCTGGCACAGGCTCCTAATCAGTATTTATTGAATGAATGAATGGAAAACCCAGAGAGCTGGGAAAGGAAAACATACATATAGTATAAGATGACTTCTAAGAAGCTGGGGTGGAATAGTATAAAATGCTGGACTTGGTATCAGGAAAACATGGGTTCAAATCCAGCCTCAGACAATTACTAACAATTTGATCCTGGACAAGTCTCTTCATCTCTCTGAACCTTTGTTTCCTCATTTGTAAAATCAAAGGGTTAGATTCTATTCCCTTTAAGGTCACTCACAGTTCTATATCAATGACTTAGGATCTTATTCAGTCAGCCAACAATCCTTTATTAATTATTTACTAAGTGCCAGGCTCTGTTTTAAGAGCTGTGGATATAAATCTAGATAACAAACCACACAACATAGGTGCCAAATGAGGAGCATGGGCAATAGTTGGTCTAGAGGAATCTAGAGGAGCAAGAGATTAGTCATTGATTAAATGCCTACTATGTGCCAAGCACTGTGTTTAGTGCTGGAGATATAAAGAAAGCAAAAGACTGTCCCTGCTTTCAGGGGCTGCTTTCAGTTCACAATATAATAGGAGAAGACAACTCACACACACAAACACATACACACACACACACACACACGTATGCACAAAACTATATACAAACAAGCTTCGTACAAGACAAATTAGAGAGAGTCAACAAGGGAAGGCATTAATCTTCAGGAGGTGAGACCTGAGTTAAAGGATGAAAGGTGGATAAGATTTAGGTAAGAGGAAAGTAGTGGGGAAGGTATTTCTAGCTGAGATATTCAAGTTCATACCTGGAACAAGGAGAGAGCACATCTAGCACCTTGATATCATTAAATACTTTGTTCTCTTGCAGAGAAGTTGTATGGTGGGGAAAAAAAAGCCTTTGTTCTTTTGCTGAAAGCTCCTTTTGTAGTGTGTTATTCCTCACTTGCTCCATGTTATCTCTAGCTTTGGATCATCTCTACTCCTGTCTTCCTAGGATTTGATGACCCAAGAACTCTGGCTTTATATGGCATGGCATACTGTATGCTCATTTCCATCACTTGGATCACGCCTGCTTTCCCCAAGAGGGTTCTCTCTCTTTGAACTCTGTAAATTGGACCTAATTACCCATAGGTGTGGGCCCAATTCTTCCTCAGAAATGAAGATCCAATGGCAGGTGAAGTGAAGTTTCTTTCCTCTCCTCTGTAGTGATGATCTCTCCACTCCTGTGTCATTATACTTCCTCATCCTGTCCATGGCCTACCTAGGATTGTCTTTCCTAGAAAGTTCCCCAACTCCAGGATCTAAACTCTCACCTAGACCTTTTGCTACCCTTTCCTTCCTATAAAGCCTTAACTGTCCTTATCTCTTTTTCTCTGTGTTCTGCTCTCTGCTTTCCATTATTAAACTGAGATTCTTATTTACTAAATCAACTTGAAGACATCTCAGTGTGTTTCTCTTCCCTTTGGTTTGTGCAATGTAATGAAGGACAATACCTTAACCTAATGTAATAAAACTCTAATGGTGGGATTTTCGGTACATTGGCAGACTGCCATCAAGCATCTTATGACCTCTGGTCTTTGGGTTCTGTCTCTACCTCTGGCACAAGTATGACTGAGAAAATAGGGATGGTCTCAGAAGCCAGCCTCTGCTGGACTTGTAACACATTATTACCAACAAGTTCTACTGTTATGTATCATGCCTTTAGACTGTTAGCTATCTGCATTATAGTATCCTGCATATGCCCTCTGCCTATGAACACACAGAGAATCAGGAAAGCCAGCCACAGATGTATAATGAAAACCACCTAGATTAGCAGATTTCCTCCTTATAATTCTGTAAGATACAGTAGGATTTGGGGGGTTGTTTGTTTGTTTTTTATCTGAACCTGTGATTTCATAATGTAAGAAACTCCAAGTGTGGAACTTTCTTCTACTGATGAAAATAAGCCAGTCACTTGTAATTTATATTCTTAGAGAATTGTCTATGATACTGAGAAGTTAAAAGACTTTCCCAGGATCACATAGCCAACATGTCCAAAGCAGGACTTGAAGTTAGGTCTCTGACTCCAAGGCTGGCACATGGTCATACCAAATCCCTATGGAGATAATAGTAACAGATATTATTAACTCATTTATTGATGACAAACTGAATGTCAGAGAAGTTATGTGATTTGCCCATGATTATAGCATCTCTAAGTGTCAGAGGCAGGATTCTAACCTAGGTGCCTCCTAATCCAAGTCCAATTCCTTTTCTACTATACCACTCTGCCCCTTCCTTCTCTGAAATTCTGATTGTGGTAACAACCAGAATGGGAAATATTTGGGGGGTAGGTGGAAATTTTGGTAACCCCCACATTACACCAAGTAGACATAAGGCATGTATAAGGCCTACAGTTGTCTTACCTAGATATTCAAAACACTGTTGCCTGTACATTGTTCATTTGTGATCACTATCGACACAAATAGTACTGTGGGCATCGTTGTAATGGAATGTTGTGGAGGAAAGAAGAATTTCCCTCCAGAAAATATGTTTGATCTTTCATCTACCAGCCATCACCAATGGGAGTTCAGTGGAATTTCCCTTTAACTGCCTATGGTGGCACAGCCAGGAAGATGTTTCATATGTCACAGATGTTAATTTCTGTTATTTTTAGGATTAGACATGTGAAAACCAAACTAAATCTCAAAGGATTCCAGAAACATTGGTTTGAGAAAATGGTCAGTTGTACTAAACATAAACTTCTTGAAGGTAGACACCAAAATCTTTTTCCTTATGTATTACTTTCTTCTCCCCAATATCTCACCTAGGGATCTGAAAAGCATCTTAGAGGAAAGAGCAGTGTGACGTAAGAACTGGGATTAAACATTCAGCCCCTTCCCAAACACTTTTCCTCCCCCTCTCACCCTACTTTTCAAGCTTCTTTTTCTGTTTTTTTTTCCTATTAGATGACAAATTCCTTAAGAATAATAGCTGTATCCCTAGCACTTAGTAGAGAGCTTGGCACATAGTAGGTAACCAATAACTATTGAATGATTTAAGAAGCACCTGCCGCTGGATTTGAGCTCATGACTCCAGGGCTAGTTCTCATCCACTGTGACACCAGCTTCCCACATCTACTATGTCCTACAAGGTAAAGCATAGTAGATACTCTTCTCATCCCTGAGGATATAGTAACAGAAATGAAAGTCCTTGGTTACAAGAAGCCAATATGTACAAGTTGTATACGTACACACATATGTAAAGATACCATATACATACAGTACAATTCAAATACAAAGTAGTTTTGACAAGGAAGGCATGAGAGTCCAGGGAGAGATCTAGGAAGGTGGCATTGACCTGAGCTTGGAAGGAAACGAAGCATTCCAAAAAGTAGAGCTGAGGAAGGATTACATTCCAGGCATGGACAGTCTGAGCCAAGATATGGATATGAGAGAAGAGTGTCATGTGTGAAGAATTGAGAAAGTCTAGTTTCCTTGCACCCTAGAGTATGTGAAGTGTACATATAATAAGACTGGAAAGGTAGATTAGAAGATCTGGATGCTAATCCTGACAGTCACTGAGAGGCTGGCTACCTTGGACAAATCTCTTAGCTTTTCTAGGTTTTAGTTTCCTCTTCTAGAAAGGTGGAAATCTAGAAATCTAGGATTTGGATTCGGAAGGGGCTTGTTTATTGAGTCCTACTCTTTCTCTAGGGTCTCTTCTAGCTATAAATTCTATAGGAACTGAAAAAAATACAAGTGCTAATGATAGTGTCATTGGAAATTGTATGCTATCTATGATATTTATTGCAATGTGGTGGTTTTAGCAATTAAGAAGCAAGGGCAAGATTCATTCAGAGCTATTTGTTTATAGGACACACCCTTGTTTGAGAGAGATGATGAGGTTAAACATCTTATTTCTGTTTTGCCAGCAGGTTAATCAGTAAAGGTGCAACAAATACATCATTGCCTACAGTTTACCCTCCCTCAAAGGCTCCATGTGTGGCCCAGACAAGCAACAGCTGCTCAAGGGAAGATGGGGAAATAACCACCAAATGGTTCTGTGATTATTGTCTCAGAGCCAGGCACCCCTTGGTCCAGAGTGAATAAGGTGACCCTGGGGAATAAGCTCTCCTGGAGAATTCTTGGAGGAGAGAACACCCCAGCTGTGACTTACTAAGAAGGCCTTTGCCCTTTGTGGGAACCATATATACTTATTAGACTATTAGTATATCCTGGTGAATCTTTATCCTGAGAGTAGAATAACTAACTCCTATCACCCAGACTGTGACTTAGACAGCTCTTAACCCAGAGGAAACTATTCACCAGTCTGGCAGCAAGAAGAATTTTCGTGAGGTTTATGTTAGCCTTGCACATGTTCCCTGGAAGTGGGAAGAAAAAGATGGGAACTGTAGCTCCTGATCTCCTGACTTTACTAATCTATTACCCCAACTTCTCCCCCTCCCCAATGCAACCTTATGCTGAAGTGAACAGGATATGGACTGAGAACTGGAAGAAGAAGTTGGGGGCCATCTTTAGCCTAGAGAAAAAAAGATACAAGGGTTGGGTGAAGCGGATAGAAATCATGATCTACAAATACTGGAAATAGTGGATGAGGGATTATGTCTTTTTGGCTATCACCAGAGGGTAGGTAAGACTCGGGCCACTGGCTTGTACCTATAAGAAGAATTCAATTCAACTCAAGGGGGGAAATATCCCTGATAATGAGAACTGTTCCTACATAGAATGTGCCGCCTTGGCTGCTAGGGGTCTTCCTGTCACTCAGCTGACTATAGGGAATATCAAAGGTTATTTTCATGATTTTGGTAAGACTTAGACTATAAAACCCTTGAATTCCAACTATAGCTCCAACCTCATGGTATTAAATGAGGGAAATGAGACAAGGAAATTGAGGGAAATGTAGAAATAGAAACTGATGTCAAGTCTGATTCTCTAATTCTAGATTCCAGTTGTCCAGGAGTAATTGGTTTCTAGTGGGTTGGCTACGGAGGTTGGACTTGAGCTAAGTATGGCTACAATTTGGAGAGTTGGAGGGTAGGAGGTGAGCATTCTAGATGTATGTGTGTGTGTGTGTGTGTGTGTGTGTGAGAAAGAGAGAGAGAGACAGACAGACAGACAGAGAAAGAGACAGAGACAGAGACACAGAGAGACAGAGAGAGATGGAATGGGTGAGATAATAAATGAGGAGACCCACCTGGAGTCCTGTATTCAAGTCTGAAGGTTGTATGTACAGTGGCAATTTTAAAGCTAGGAGATGCTTCAAGTGGAGGTGAGCCTTGATAGCTATCTCCAGCTTCAGTTTTCTGTGTTTTTCTCTAGGGAGATCCACATCAGCCCACAGTCCCCTCTTTAAGGTTGGCTTTGATGCCCTGTTGCATGTATCTCTTGTCCCACTAGACCCAAGGGTAGTAAAACATTCATCTACTGCAGGACCTGGGGAGCAAATTTTATTCCTGCTGAGAGCCATGGAGTCCCCACCTTGAATATTTAGCTTCTGTCCATATCATTTACTGCAACAGACATGAGTTTTTTTCTTCCTTGGCAAATGGGACCAGACAGATGCTAACAGCAAATTGTCAAAGGAGTCTCTCGTTCAGGACTGGCCTGATGCATAGATGAAACAACAGGTTAGAATGATTTCAGGGATATTAGGGAGGCTTTCCTAACAACTCACACTTAATAGTCTTATGGTTTACAAGGCACTTTCTTCATAATAAACTTAAGGGATGTGAGGTAGTATTGCAAGTATCACTGTCCCCTTTTAATTTGACTTTTTAAAGAAAATATATTTATTTTCAATTCCAAATTCTCTTCCTCTCTCTATCCTTCCCCCACCCATTAAGAAGACAAGAAATATCATACTCATTATATATATGAAGTTAAGCAAAACACATTTCTGCATTAGTCATATTCTGAAAGAAAAAAGCAAGAGAAGTGAAAGAATTGAAACAAGCTTCAAGTTGTACCCTAAGTCCCTTGATTCTTTAGCATTTTATGTCACAAGTCATTTGGCGTTGTCGTGGGTCATTGCATTGATCAGTTGCCAAAGCTTTCCAAACTGATGATCTTTACAAAACTGCTGTTAGTATACAGATTGTTTTCCTGCTTTCTCTCTCTTCACTTTGTAGCAATTCATAGAAGCCTTCCCAGGCTTTTCTGAAACCATCCCCTTCATCATTTCCTACAATACAATAGTATTTTATCATATTCATATACCATAACTTGTTCAGTCATTCCCCAATGGATAGTCACCCCCTTAGTTTAGCACATTTTTTCATACAACTATTGATAACTTTGATTTCTTCTTTTGAAAACTTCCTCTTTGTAGCTTTTGTCATTGTCCCCGTTTTATAGATGAAAGAACTGAGGATCCGTGATTTGTCCACTATATAACTAGTAAGCTTGGATATACATTCAGATCTTTCAACTTCAAGTCTGATGTTCTTTCTTCTACATCACCCTACTTCTAATTTTGTATTAATTTGTAGGTTTGAGCATACAAACACATCTGAGACAGAGATAACTGATTTTCTTTCAAGAACTATAGCCATGAGTTAACAGTATGACACAGCAACCAAAAAAAAAAAATGAATGTGCTTTTAGGCTGCACTAGAAACATAGCCTCCAGAATGATGGAAGTGATAAGCTCTCAGTATTCCTTTCTGATCCCACCATATCTGGAGTGTTGTATTTGGCTCCAAGAGTCACATTTAAGGAAAGATATTGCAAAAGCAGATGTCTACAATCACACCCAGAGGAAGGCTACCAGAACCATGGAATGGTTCTATAATCTCATTTTATAGATAAGGAAACTGAGGACTTAGAAACCATGAAATACAATGACCAACTGAATATATCCCTTCTTTTCCCCTTATTCAGCAAACCATTCTTTGTAAGAGAGTATAAAAGAAAGAGAAAGAAAGCAGTTTAATGAAAACCAATAACACATCAATCAAATCTGATAGTATATGTAGTGTTCTACACTCATAGTCCCCTCACTCTGCCAAGAAAGGAGGGAGGGCTGCAGAAAATCACTTTTCTATGTGGCACATAATTAGAGGGAAAGCCCTGTTTTCCTATACTTCAATTTAGGTATTATTAGCCTATGGTCCATGAACAGATTTCTGTGAACTTGAATGAGAAAAAATCTTTTGATAATTATATGCCAGCATAGTTACTTTCCTTTGTAATCCTATGTATTTTATTTTATGCAGTTAAAAAATTTTTTTTGAAAAGGGGTCCATAGGCTTTGCCAGACTATTAAAGGGATTCGGGACACAAAAATGGCTAAGCACCCCTGCTGTAGTTCAAAATCTTAACCAGAGCAGTGACTTTCCTTGCAGAGTCATGGTGTAGGAGTAGAGAGACCACTGGGTTCAAGTCTCATGCTTGACATTTGCTACTTGTTGATACAGTCATAACATTTTTATACCTCTAACATTCTCATCTGAAAAATATGGATAGCAATATTTATGGTGCCACTGTAAAGAGTTACTGTGAGGAGAACATTTTGGAAGCTTTAAAGTACTATATAAATGTGGGTTGTTGGTGATTATTACAATATGCCTGAGAAAAATAACTTCTACTTGAATACTTTCTGAGATAAAGTACACAGTATCTCACAGTGCAGACAATGAAGGGCATCCCTAGTTGTTATAAATTGGTTCTTCCTTATATTAAATTGATATCAGAATGACATGGTGAATAGAGAGCTGGCCTTGGATTCAAAAAGACCTAGTCCTCTCTCTGACATATATTAGCTGGGTAACTACAGGCAAACCCTCAATGTTTCCAAGGGCAGTTAGGTGGCACAGAAGAGTGCTGACCCTGGAGTCAGGAGGATCTGATCTCAAAATCCAGTCTCAGACACTACTGGCTGGGTAAATCACTTAAATTAGATTCCCTCAAAACAAACAAAAAACACACATCAAAAAACTAAGAGTTAACAGTTACAAAATGTACAAGTAAACAAATAATTGGATAGATGCAGAAAGAACTCAGAAATCTTGCCCATTGAAAAAAACAAAGAATTCAGCCTTTACGATATTAGGGCAAAGAGAACCACAATTCATTAATTTGCTAAATATCCTTCTCTTCTGCTCGTGTTTGAACTTTAACTGTGCGTTACGTTTGAGTAAAGGTACATCATAATAATTCTTCCCATATGGAGAGAATTTTATAATTTTTAAAGTGTTCTTCAGAGTTTCCTCATCTTTAAATGAGGCATCCAATGTACCTTCCAGCTCTAAATTTCCCACCCCTTTTTGCTAAAGGCAAATTATATTAATGAAAATGTATTTGTTCCTACATAAAGCAGTTTAAATTTAACTCATTTTCTATTTCCCAAATGGGATCTAGACCAGTCAATAGCTTCCTGTGCAGATAGATACCTGTAGGCAGAGGATGTTACTTAATATAAAGTGAATTCATATTTCTGAATTTACTAATTTTTCATATGTTATACACATTATCCTTTTCAGCTTGAATTTTATATATGTATATATATATATACATATATATATGTATATATATATACACACACACACACATCCAGTTGAATGAATGAAAGAGCATTTATTAAAGACTTACCATGTGTTCACACTGTCCTGAGTCCCTGGGATATAAATAAAAAAGCAAATGATATTACATAGCTTTTTCACAACAATCTTGAAAGGTAACTGCTATTATTATTCTTGTATTATAGAGGAGGAAACAGACAAAAGTTAAGTGACTTGCCCAGCATCATACAATTATTAAGTATCTGAGTCTGAACTCATATATTTCAGACTCAAGGTCCAGTGAGAGATTCAATTTACCACCTAAGGACAAACGACAGTCCCTGCCTTTAGGAAATTTACATTCCAATGAGGGAAAAGATGAGCCCTATAGTTCTCTTAATGCAAAAGCAAAAGGCAACCCCTTAAGCTTTAGCAAAAGTAAGTTTCTGTGACCCTCAAATTTCATCATCTAGTAGCATAGTCTGCTGGCGTTGTTTTCAAGAGCCTAAACTCCCTACCAATAAGGTAGCTGGGGACATTGGTCAAGAGATTAATTCATTCTTCTACTTAAATTGGGGGATGCAACAATTCTTTCTTCTGATCTCTTGTACCCTGTCATGGGCTGCAGATTTCTGGCTGCCTCTGGGATCTTGGCAAGCAACAAGCAGGGCTTTGTCCGACAATACTGCTGTCCCTGGCTTCTGTTGTTGGTCATTCCACTCTGAGTCTCCATGGCAGGCACTGGGCTGTGAGCTTGGGGAATGAGAGTCACTTCTCTGACAGCAGAGAAGCCAAGACCACACAAGCAGAAAATACAATCAAACTCTGCTGTGAGGAACAAAAAAAGTGGAGCAATTCAGGGATGGATTTATAGCACCTCATCAGCCCACATGTTAGATTTTGTAGAACTGGAAGAGACTTTAAAGATGTTTTTTGGACACTCCCCTCCACATTTTTGTTTAAACACAATGTATGTAGGACAAATCGATGATAACTGACATAAAAGGAATTATGGGGAACCAGAAAAGGCTTCTTGCGGAAGGTAGAGTTTTAGCTTTGATTTGAAGGAAGCCAGGAGGGAGGGATAAGGAGGTATTCTAGATATGGTGAACGACTAGCAAAAATCCATGAAGATGTGTGTGTGTGTGTGTGTGTGTGTGTGTGTGTGTGATCATAAGGAAACTTAGCTCCAAAGTGGCTTACCCAATGTCACTAAATGAGAGGCAGAATTCAAACCCAGGTCTTCTGAATCCAAGTATAACCAGGTCTTTCCATTATAACATGATTAAATAGACCCTAGGGTAGGCATGGTTAGCCAGCCAACTGGCAAATTCTTACTGAGAGTCTACTATGTGCTAAGCTCTGTTCTAGGTACTAAAGAATGAAACCAGGTCCTTTATCCTCCATGAACTCTAGAGCTAGTTGGAGAGGCCATATTAAACAATTAGAGAACAATTAAGTAGCAGTTTAAATAATATAAGTAAATTCAGAGTTTAGGAAAAGGCATGCTCAGTATGAAATGTAACATAATTTAATGTTATGGAATTGGAATCAGGAAAAAAAATAACTTCAAATTTCACCTTTGAAACTTGGGATCCTAAAGCTGAAAGGGACCTCGGAGGTTATCGAGTCAAATCCCCTTATTTTGCAGTTGAGGAAACTAAGGTCCAAGGCGATGTAAATGTTTTATCCAAGATCAAACAACATGTAGTGAGCATCAAAGATAGGAACTGAACTCAACTGTAGTTCCAGTCAGTGTTCCTTCTACCGTGTCAGGGGACCTTTAATCATTTAGTAGATGTGTGTGGCTTTGGGCAAATCACTTACCCTCCTCTGAACTTAAATTTCTTTATCTGTAAAATAACTAATGACTAAATGGCCTCTGAGATCCTTTTCAACTCTGAGTTTATGGTCTTGTGGTCTGCAGAGGTCAAAAGCTTCATGGAGATAGCGGGACTTGCCCTGGGCCTTGAAGAATAAGTGGGATTTATTAGGTGGACACAGAAAGGGCATTTCTGGAATGGGAGTCAGAACTTCTCTTCCAAGATTTTCTTTCACTACTGAGAAGTGAATCGAATCAGAGAATATCTGAGTTGAAAGGATTTTACAGGTCATCCATCCAACCTTCACCCCCCAAACAAGACTTCCTTCTGTAATATTCCTAACAAATTGCCTTCTAGATTATTTGAACATTTCAAGTGACATGGAGCTCACTACCTTTTTTGAGCTTCTGAGTAGTACTATATAGTCAACTACCGATTGAATATTTCTAGGCTTCTCAAACATAACTTCAAAGCAGAATTTATTACCTTCTCCCGCCCACCCCCCCAATCCGCTTTTCTTCTGAATTTCTCCATAACCATTGAGGACATCACCATCTTTTCAGTCACCCATGGTTTCAACCTTGACTCATTATTCTTGTTCATTTCACATAGACAATTAGTTGCCAGATCTTGTGTCTCCATCTCCACAATATGTGTCCCATATGTCTCCTTTCTCCATTCACATACCTTAGTTTGGGCCCTCATAACCTCTCTTCCAGACCCTTATTTGTGCCCCACTGTCTTCTTTCCGAGTTCCAATTGATAACCAACACAGCTGCCAGAAGTTTTTCCTAAAGCGCACGTCTGATCATGTTGGCCCTGTCCCTACTCTACATAGTCCAATGGTTTCCTGTTCTTCTAGGAACAAATGTAAACTTTGCTGCTTGGCATTTAAAATACCTTTACTACCTAGTTCTTCTTCAGCTTCTCCCATGTTACAGTTCATTCACTTTAGGACCCAACCACAATGGCTGACTTGCTAGACCTCACACATAACACTGAATTGCTTGTCTCTGCACCTTTGAACTGGCTGTTACTCATTCCTGAAATGCTATTCCTCTACCCGCTTGAGATATCCTGGTGTTTTTCAAGAATGAATTCCATGACTTTCTGCTGTATCTTTTCATGCTCACCCAGTTGCTAGTTCTTTCCCTTCCATGGTTACCTTATATCTGCTTTGAATGTCTCATACATGTATGTAACATCTTCCCTTCTAAAGAGCAAGTTCCTTGAAGGCAAAGACTATTTTGCTTTTGTATTTGTATCCTCAGTCCCTCACGCATTCTTGAGTGCTTGAAAAATGCTTGTTGATTGATTGAAGTAACTCATTCCATTTATATGCAAATCTAATCGTTGGGAAGTTTTTTCTACTGAATTAAAATCTGCCTTCCTGTAGGTCTTACCCTTTGGTTTTAAGTTTGTCCTTCTAGTGCAACACAGAATAAGTTTACTCCTTCCACATGACAAATTTTGAAATATGTGAAAACATCAATCATGTCTCTCCTGGCACCCTTGGCAGTTTTCTCTAGGTTACATAATTCCAGTTTCATCTGCCAATCCTCTGATAATGTGGTTTTCAGACTTCTTAATATTCTGTTTACCGTCAGCTGGGCATACCTCAGTCAACATTCCTTTGTGGTAAAAAAAAAATAGTAATAATACATACAATGAGATCTGGCCTGTGTTATGTAGGATGGCACAGTACAGTTACCTTCCTTTACATGGATACTATGATTTTAGCAATGTTATCTATGAGTGAGTCCTCCCTCTCTCCCTCCCTTCCTTTTTTTCCCTTTCTCCTTCCCTCCCACCTCTCTCCTCCTCCCCTTCCTTCCTTCTTTTCTTCAGAATTTACATCATGCTGTTGATTCATATTGATCTGGTAGTCCATTAAAATCCACAAATCTTTTTCCTATCAGCTCCTGTCAAGCCAAGTTTCTCCAATAGTGGATTTGTGTGTTTTGTTATTTTTTTTTTAAACTAAACATAGGACTTTGTATTTTCACTGTGAAGTTTTATCTTGCTTTATTTCAATCCATTTTTGTGTCAAGATCCTTTTGTATCCTGGTCCTGTCAATAAAATTCTAATTTTCTATCATTTCCAAATTTGATAATAGTGCTTCAGTGCTTTCCTCTAAGGCTGATTAAGAACCCTTACATCTGGAGAGGATCTATTGATCTGGAATTCAATAGTATTTCATTTATTTAACTAATGTGCTAAAGATGCTATTGACTCATACTAGTTCAAGAGCATGGGCTGCATCTCAGGGAGGGGAGATGAACTGCACTGATCCATCTACACATTCTTGCCTAGGCCCCTTGTGCCTTGTGAAATAAGTGGTGGAGTTAGGGAGCTAGCCTTTACTTTCAGATTAACAAGGTAGTATGTTCTGGGTCATATTCTGAGTACTTCAGAGGAAAGGTGGTATGGGGAGGGAGCTGCCCTATGTAAAGTTGAGAAAGAAACATTTCAAATTAATTTAGGTCATGTCATGCAAAAGAGGAATTAGACCAGCTTTGCCTGACCCCAGCTGGCAGGGCTAGGGGATAGGAGCTGGAGAGAAGAAACTTCTACTATATGTTGCTATCTCTGGGAATATGGGGCTCCTTCTTTCCAGGAGACACTTGACTCCCCTCTCCACAGCTGCCATTTTGGGAGTTTTATATTGGTGCCAGTTTTGTCCTCCACCCCAATCCCCAAGGGACCTGAAACTATCATCTGTTTCAGAGCTCATCTCAGTTCTACTCTGTTTAAATTCTGGCTCTCACTCCAGATTTTCAGCAAATCTGTTTCCTTTTATAGGCAAGTCTGAGGGAACTCAGATCAGTGGTAGCCAGACTCATTCAAATAAACATAGAATGCTATGGCTCAGTCAACCATCATCATTAAAATCATAGAGTCTCAGGAGTCAGAGATTTAAAGTCATATAATCTAACCCTCCTCAGTTTACAGACAAGGTAATTGAAGCCCAGAGAAGCTAAGTGATTTGCCCAAGATAACACAGGTAGAAGAACCAATATTCCAACCCTCTTTTCTGAATACCTTCCTTAACACATTTACCTTCCCCGAGGGAATCCATAGCTGTATAACATATACATAGTATATATACATATCTACATATACAGTGTCAATCTATAGCTTTTACATGGAGTCCTAGTTCTTAAGCATCCCCAGATTAGTGGTAACTTCTGAAGGCCCAGATTTCCTATAGCTGGATAGACCCAACACATAATTGTTCAATGTATGTTCCTCTAGATTCATATTGCCTTATAAAGATCTGTCCAAATTCATAAAATGAATAGTAAGCAACAAAAAGAACTAAAATGAAGATTTTAAATAAGAGAAAAACAAAAGATTTAAAAAGAGAAAAGAAAGTCCCAAGCAACACTCTCTCCCAAAAAAGTGAGGGGAGGAGAGAAATACTAGGCAACTTTACTAAAAAGATATGCCAGATTGTTTCTCCTGACTTGTCTGTCTTGTTTGGGCAACTAATCTAGTTTAACAAACAGCAATACAAAAACACAACAATTCAAGATTAAAATATTATATCCATAGATATAAACAGTGGTCTAACATCCACAGGGCAATAGAGAAATCACTACATAGTACTCTAAGAAAAATTGGCTTCCCTTTCACATCCCTTCCAATCACAGAACTTTCCATCTGGTCCCTCTTGCTCTCTGCCTCCTGCTCTTTTCCTGGTCTAGTCCCCTCCACAACAAACTTGATTGTTTCTTTTTCTCTGAACCTAGATCTCCAGAATTCATGCCCCCAGAAGGGGTGCATCCACTCATCTTTAGAGCTGCTTCTCTAGAGCCTAGGCTAGTTGACTGGTGATTGAGTGAGTGCAAACTAGTTTACCTAAACCACTCTATCAGCTAGCCAGAGACACCAGACCATGGCTGACCTTCACATAGTCATTCAGCCCCTAACCAGGCGATCTTGCCATCAATCTTGCAGATACATCTACCTACTCAGGCAAGGAATAAGGATTATTAGGTCATGGGATTGTAGATTTTGAGCTTGAAGAGAACTCAGAGGTCTCATCCAGCCCCCTTGTTTCCCAGGTGAAGTACTGAAGCCCTGGGAAATTAATTGAGTAAAGTCGTAAGCATCAGGAGTGGAATGTGGACCTAGGATTTGACTGCACTTCCAGTAATATTGTTCAATTGTTCTCTGCAAAAAAGTCAGAGATTTCCTGAGTAGGGAAGCTGACCGTGCTATAAAGTGGCACATCTGACTAGATAATCTGAAAAGTCCTTTCCCTTTCTAAAATGTGTGATTTCATGATTCAGAATTTCTTGTTTAATGTTTCAAATTCTAATGCTCAGAAACTATACACTGAAAGTGAAGGGCTAGGTCCGTTCATTTCTTCTTCTACTTGCCTCTAATTACCTTTCTTCCCCTAGACCTGGGGTGGGGAACCTTTAGCCTCGAGGACACATGTGGTCCTCTAGTTCCTCATATGTAGCCCTTTGAATCCAAACTTCACAGAGCAAATCCTCTTAAAAAGAGAATTTGTCCTGTAAAACTTGGACTCAGTCAAAAGGCTGCACCTGAGGACCTAGAAAGCCACATGTGCCTTGAGGCCACAGGTCCCTCCCCTGGTCTAGACCCTCCCTTGCATCTCAAGCTCTTCTGTTCAGCTCTCCTTCCCTTACAGGGTTCCATAAAAAGATTAAGTCCCTTCTTTATTTCTTTTCCTCCAAAATCTCATCCATCCCTTTCAGGGAGCTGCTGGAGCAAATCTTAGTTTATAATACTTTAATCATCAATCACATAATAATAGCAACAGCGAACATGTATGTTGTACTTTAAGGTTTGCAAAAGACCTTTTACATGTTTTCTCAGTTGATCCTATAGCAGGCTTGTGAAGTACAGTGACATTCTTATTACCATTCTACAGATAGAGAAACTCCACGCTTCAACCCAAGGAGCTGAACAAAAAGGTGAGAAGCATCACGGACTTGGTGTCTGTCAGGAAACCTGAGTCCTAGTCCGTACTCTGCCACTGAGTCACCATGCGACTGTGGCAAGTCTTCACACTATTCAAGGCCTCAGTGTTTTCTGTAGGAGGAGGTACTAGATGATTTCTGAGATTCTATAGATTATTATTCTTTAGCGATCTGAACTGATGTTAATCAATTCCAGCTTAATATCAGGCTGACAGAGAAGACTTATATGGGAAGGATGTCTTCCTGGAGCGCCTCAAATTGCACCTGATAAGCAATTTGCTTCATGTCAAATGAATGCTACCATCTAGTAGCCCTGGGGGCCTAGAGCTTCGTTGTCGGCACAGTTCTGTACTGTTCCAGGATGAATAGTAAAGAAATATTGGGTTGCCTCTGTAGTTCTCTGTGACTGGAACTAATCAACGAGAATTTGGAACTGGTACAGCAGGGACACAATTTGCTGTCAGTATCGTTCTGGCATCAGCCAAAAGGCCATTATAAACTCCTCATTGCTGCTTTCTCTAAACAGACACAGTGTTTCATTACAGCTGGAACGTCCCTTCGGCCATTCAAGAACAATATTCATCCTTTCCCCATAATTCCCATATGAGAGACTTAAAAAAAGAATTATATGTTGTTTATATCTGAAGCCAGTGGGACTGCAGATTCTTACAGCTCTTCATTTTCCTTTCTATGTTTCTTGTCCACCCCAAGGGGAAAGGCTGAAATCTGACTTTAAGGTGCTGGGGGACTGAAGCACTGCACTCAAAGATATTGGGCTCCAAGTAGCCTATCTTGGATGTGAATTCACGTTTCTCTTAGTTCGTCTGCATGTTTGCTGTACATCCAAAACCTTTTTTAGGTACTATGCAGGGACGCAAGAAGGAGAACAAATTCCATGTATCTAGCTAGGGTGGCGTGAGGAGAGAGCACTTGGCCTGGAGTCCAGAAGATCTGAATTCAGATCTGGTCTCAGATACTAGCTATGCAATCCTGAGCAAGTTGTTTAGCTTTTCTTTGTCTCAGTTTCCTCAACTATAAAATGGGGATGAAAATAGCATCTATTTTGCAAGGTTGTGGTGAGGTTCAAATAAGATAACATTTATAAAGTGCATATACATATATATATATATGCAAGTACTATATATAATATATGTATATATACACACATGTGTATTTGTGTGTGTGTGTGTGTGTGTGTGTGTATAGATATATAAATGTTTACTCATTTCCTTTCCTATGCTAGGCTATCTGTGTCAGGTAAATTTTGCATGTATTGTGTTATTCATTTGACAGAAAGATAGATTCCAAGAGACGATAACTCACATTTATATTGTACTTTAAGACCTACACAGCACTTCCCTTACAAAAACCCTTTGAGGTAGGTAGGTTTTATAGGTATTACACCATTGTGATCTTTGATCACAAAACCAATGGAATTCCGAGGCAGGATTTGAATCCAGTTCTTCAGCCTAGGCCTGCCTCCAAATTAAATGACTTGACTGAAGTAACAGAGCTAGTCAATGACATAGCTCAGTTTGAAAATGAATTCCTCTGACTCAAAGTTCAGTGCTCTTTCTACCACACTGCCTCCCTTCAACAAGAACACATCCTCTTAAAGAGTTTACAGTTCTCTGATGGAAGGAAGATTTAAAAGTGCATTTTAAATGCAGCAATATAAGAGAGCATACAATAAAGTAGTAAATTGAGCGAAATGGGGTTCTGTTATAGATGAAAAGATAACATGTGACATAAGTGTTTGATGAAGTTGAGAATGCTTCATGAAGGGAGTGGAACTTGAGCTGGGTCTTGGGATTTGCAGGGATGAGGAGGAAGGATGGCCCTATCCTTAAGCAAAATACAATGATACTGTTTTGTTTTGTTTTTTGGAGGGGGAAAAACAAGGCAGTTGGTGTTAAGTGACTTGCCCAAAGTCACACAGCTAGTAAATGTCAAGTGTTTGAAGCCGCATTTGAACTCAGGTCCTCCTGATTCCAGGGTCATTGACATTGTTAAAGGAGAACTATGAGGAGAAAGATATGTCTAGAGTGAAGTTATATCTAGAAAAGCAGTGGGAGATAAGGTCAGAAAGATAAGGTAGTGACAGA
Source organism: Potorous gilbertii (assembly GCA_028658325.1). Lineage (NCBI taxonomy): Eukaryota > Metazoa > Chordata > Mammalia > Diprotodontia > Potoroidae > Potorous > Potorous gilbertii. Next base: position 268,657,300 of record CM053771.1, on the reverse strand, counting down.
TTATGAAGGAAGGGCCTTGAATTTTAGAAAGAGTGCATTTGACTTGTAGTAAGTGGGGTGTCACTTTGTGTTCATAAGTAAAGGAATGAGTTGACAAATATGGTATTTTAGGAATATAGTTCAAGTGTGTGAAACTGGGAATGTTGTTCTTCAGTAGGGGAAGTAGAAAAAGATACCATCAAAAATATCATCATCAAAGTTATCATCAAAGACGTGGATGAGTGGAAAAGGAGGTAGATTGTCCAAAGAATCAAAAGAGAGTGATAATACAAGAGCATTCCGAGTATTGGACTATTATGTATAAAATATTAAAGCTCAGAGGAAGGCCTTCAAACCTTTCAATGGATCATCTATGTAAATCTTACAGAAAAGCATTTATGAAAACATGGGATACTGAATGTGGATGGGTTTTGAAAACAGTGATCATGGATCCACTCAAGTGGAACTAGATCAGAGACTACACTAAACTTGTCATTCCCAGAATCTCTTTACACTCTTAATAATTATTGAAGCTCCCCAAAAGTTTTACTTTTCAACTGATTACCATATTAGAAATTAAAAGTGACTAAATTTTAAAAACATTTGTTAATATATCTTAAAATGAGAATAGATCCATTATGTTAATAGAAATGACATAGTAGCTGAAAAATAACCATATTTTTCAAAACAAAAAATTAATGAGAATGGCATCATTTAGTATAATTTTATAAATCTTTTAAAGCGCTGACTTAATAGAAGACTTGGATTCTCATTTCTGCTTCTATATTCAATCTGTCCCAAAACATTGAAATATATGGAGAAATTCTGACCTCACATAGGTTTGTAATTGGAAAAGGGAAGAGTTTTAATAGATGAATAATGAATTAGTATTATTGTGTAATCATTTTTACTTCTGTGGACCATACATTGAGAACTCTAGACTTGATGATCCAAGAGGTCCATTGCAGTTCTAAATTAATGATCCTACAATTAATACCACAATGCAGTGAAATAAAGAAGTGGTGGGTCAGATGTATCAGAGGAGATGAAGCTGGGAACAGGAAGATCTTTTTTATTTAAATGAAATGCTGAGGGCTAGTTTGTACATGGGCATACATATATCCCACATAACATTGCTCAGTAGTTTCATGGAAACATGCATAAAATATGAGGAGACCTGAGTTTCACAGGAGCGATGGTATAAACATTGTTTATTTCTTAGGGCAATTAGTTTTTTGATGTCCCAGTTTGGTTTCTCAAAAAAGGAGCCAGCAGAGCATTGCAAGGATACAGACTGAGTTATTTGTAAATCTTTATGATACTTGTTAGGGCATCTAGGTGGCCCAGTAGTTAGAGTGCCAGGCCTCTGGCACTGGGTTCAAACGTGCACTCAGATACCATCTGTGTGACCCTGGGCAAGTCACTTTAACCCTGTTTGCCTTCATCTGTAAAATGAGATAGAGAAGGAAATGGCTCCAATATCTTTGCCAAGAAAACCCCAAATGGAGCCATGAAGAGTCAGACACGATTGAACAACCACATAAAAAAGATATTTTCTGGGGAGGTCACTTTTGAGACATGGATAATACTTTTAGAATGCTAGACATATTCCGTTCTTTCTTCCCTCCACATCTCTGCTCACACTCTCCCTGCTCCCTAACCTGTCTTATACGCTGTCCCTCTGTGCCTCTCCAAAGTGTCCAGAACTTCAAGGCTCATTTCTGTGGCCTCTCCTGACCACTCCATTCCTCAGAGATCTCTCTCCCCTTCCACTGAATTCCTCTAGCTTCTCTTTGGTGCACCAGTTATTTGACCTTTATCATATCATGTGTTATGTTGTCTTTATTGTTAGTTAGCTATTCCATTGTATAAGTCCAGTTTCCCCAATTGCCTATGTGCACTTTAGGATGGGGACTCTCTATAATATGGAGTGATCCCCAGGAAATAAGTCAGATTGAGGTGAGACTTCATCAAAACCATGGGAAGCTGGGAAGTAATAAGAGGGCGCTAGGTAGTGCAGTGCCACCAAGGGAAAGAAACACATGAAAAAAAATTGAGGCTTCAGAGTTGTACACAGAGCAAATGCCCAAACAGCATCATTCAGGCACCTTTGGTGGGTGTTTGTCCATGATTTCATTTTGTAAATGTGGATGTGTAGCGATAGGGGTTGAGCCAAGAAGTGAGGCCAGAACTCTTAGAGGTGACAGAGAAAAGCCAGAGCCCCTTTTCATGCTGCTGCTGTCGTTGAGGAAGACTTGTTCTTCCTCTGTGTGTATATGGCCAGATCTCTTAATTTCTAGTTACTGTTTTCCCTCCCATCGTCTCCCTACCTACTCTGGAGTAGTGCTTAATCTGCCTAGCTCCTGCCAAAATTAAGAATCTTGAATTCCCTCCTCAACCTCTGCCCCCTGGCCTGTTGTGCAGAAAGCACTTCATAAGCCTTAAAGTTGGGTTTACCATACAACAATACAGTAAAGATTTTTGTGGTTGTTCAGTAGCGTCCAACTCTTTGTGACTCTGCGGACCAGTACTGTCCATGAGGTTTTCTTGGCAAGAACACTGGAGGGGTTTACCATTTCCTTCTCTAGTGGATTAAGGCAAATAAAGGTTAAGTGACTTGTCCAGAGTCATACAGCTGAAATCCCAACCTCTTTTCTTCAACTCAAGTTAATGACTATCTAGGGGGGATTTGAACACAGGTCTTTCTGACTCTAGGCCCAGCACTCTATCTACTCTGTTGCCTCCTAGGCAAATAGAGATTAAGTGACTTGTCCAGGGTTACATAGCTAGTAATATTGAGTCACCTAGCTGCCTCACAGAGAACATTTATTAAGGGTTTATTGGTGGGTAGATTGTATCAATGCTAGGTGCTAAAGGAAATACAACCATAACAACATATACCATTTACATAGTACTTTAAGATTTGCAGAATGCTTTACATATATTACCTCATTTGATGTAATATTCCCTTATGGAATCTACAGTTTAGTAGGGAGATAAGAATTAAGGAGTTAGAAATTTAGGAGGAGATCTTGGAGAAGGTAGTGTCTTCAGAGTAGGAGAAGGATGAGATCATATCCCATAAAAGGGGTAGAAAATGCTGTTAAAACTACACTGTCAAAGGTGATGAGGACAGAAAAACAACTTTACATTTTGGAATTAAGAGGTCACTGATGACTTCAGAGAGAGCAGAATCAGTAAAAGGGTGGGGACAGAAGCCTGATGACAAGAGAGCGGAAACTGACAAAGTGAAGGCATAAGGCATAGAAAACTTTTTCAGAAAGTTTATCCAAGAAGTTGTGGGAAGGTACATGGATCGTAAGATCATGGAACTGCAAGGGACCTCAGAGATTATTAAGTTTAACCCCTTCATTTTGTAGATGGGAAACTGAGGCCCACAAGGACTAAGTGACCTGCCTAGGGTCACGCAGCTAGTGTCCAAGGTGAATTAAAAGTCCAGTGCTCTAGCCACTATACCACATGGAGAGGTCAAAGGAAGTCTTTTTCAGGAACAGGATGAAAAGCACATTTGTAGGCAGTTAGGAAGGAGCTAATTGTTACAAAAAGAAATCAAGGCTGTGTATGAGAGAGGTTACTTAATGAAACAAAATCCTGCAAAAGGCAGAAGGCAATCAGAGCAAGGATACCGAGAAAGGGTAAGTAACAGGCTTGTCCCATAGCCTTTCACTACCTCATCTTCTCTGACCAGAGGGAAGGAGGAGGCTCAAAAGTGATGCTACTGAAAGATTGGAAGCGTGAAGAAACAGAGATGAAGGTGTTCAGACTGGATGGTCTTAGTCTTCTCAGGAAAGCAGGAGATTGTCAATAAAAATAGAACTAGCATCTTTAAATTTTCTACCTCAGGAATCCATAATTTTGGGAAACTGTCTCTTCACCTCTATTTTCATTTATGGTCTGGCCTGGCTATCTGTGCACATTCCCCTTGTCAGTCACTGATGTGTCAAACTAGCTTTGTGACCTTGACCAAGTCTCTTCCCCCAGCTATCCCCTAAATGCCTTTGCTGTATAATGAGGGGCTTGGATGAGAGGAACTCCAGGGTTCCTATCATCCTTGTATGATATATTAGATACCTCTTATGTGCCCAGTGTTGTGGGGGATGCAAGGCTGAAAAAGAAGACATAGTCCCTGACCTTGAGGAACTTGCAATACTGTTCCGGAAATGAGACTAACAAATATGCAACAGAAAATGATACAAAGAATCATAGGAGTACCAAACTGTGTTCTGAAGATTCTGAGGAGAAGAGCAGCACATTGCCGGCTGGAGTGGTCAGGAAAGGAAGGGCTTCATGGAAGGGGAAATATTGGAGCTGGGTCCTGAAGAACGGGTAAGAATTGGATGCATGGGGAGGAGATGGGAACCATTCTGTCTGAGAAAAGACCATGAATAAATAAATGACCAGGGGGCAGGAATGAAAAATAGTACCTGGGAGGAAGAGCAAGGACCCCAGTGTACTAGGAAACAGAGGGAGGTAAAGTTGGATCATGGTGTGAATCTGAGTTCTAAAAGTGGGTTTAAAGTTGTGTATTGAGTCAGCTAAGTTTCTGGGTCATCATTCTTGAATGGAGGAAATTCTTTGGTACAGATTGAGTTTCTAGCTCTCTCCCCTTGCTACTCCAAGCTGGATCCATTCTGCCAGGTCGAAGGGTAAAAAGAGAATGTAATTGCTTAATGGGATTTAGAGCTGGATGGGACCTTAGAGATCATCTGTATCAAGTTGGTAATTTTAGAAATGAGGAAACTGAGTTAGGGAGGGTAAGTGATTTGCACCACATCTGGTATGTGGCAGAATTAGGATCCAAGACCAGGTTTTATAGCTTAAAATCCAAATCTTTTTTCTCTGACTCATGTTGAATGACTAATAGTTCTAAGGATTTCCAAAGGTATATTCAACCTCAAGAGAAGTATCATAGTACAATGGAAAGTAGCCAGAGAAACCTGAGTTTCAATTATTCCCTCCAACCCTTCCTACCTGTGTGACTTAAACTCCCTGGACCTCAGTTTACTCAGCTGTAAATTCAGGGGATTGTACTAGATGGCCTCAAAAAATATGATCCTTTGACTTAGAGAGAGAAGGGTCTTTTCTATTAACTGCCTCAGAATCAGAACCTATAATTACAAAACAGCCGGGTGAGATAGAAATTCTTCTTCCCCTTGACCTGAGTTTGAGACTCAGATAAGAATGCTGGAAGATCGGTTGGCAAATTTCACTCTCTGCTCCAGCTCAGGCTCTGGTTTTTTCAGTTAGACATCTGTGGCCAAACAGGAGGGATACTGGGCATGAAGACCCAGGGCTGCGTCATGTACAACCATAGAATTTAGAGCTAAAAAGGACATTCTAGTCCAGCCCCCTCATTTTGTAGGTGTGGAGATCTGCCCAAGCCATTTGCTAGCCCTGTGACCCTGGGCAAGTCACATTATATTTCTTGTTTTCTTCACAAAATGGGAGTAAAAATATTTGACTGTCTGCCCTCACAAGGTTGTTCTGAGAAAAATGCTTTGTTACCTGAAAGCAAATGCTCTGGGAATCGGAGCTATTGGTGTGAACTGCTATCATGTCGGTATGTCACCATAGGAAGGTCTCTTGGCTTCTCGGGGACCTTGGTTTTTTTTCATCGGAAAGGCTGTGATAATGAAACCTGCCCTACTTTCTTCACAGGGGTGTGAAGGTACTCAAAGGGGGTAATGGATATGAACGTGCTTTGTAAAATGTAAAATATCCTATAAATCTAAAGTAGTCGTGTTGATAGTAATGCTAAGTGCCATCATCATTTATCATGATCGTTATAGTTTTACCTCCAGTGTCAAGGCACAGACTCTGCATCCCATGAGGAAACTTGCTTCTCAGAAAGACTGGCCAGAAGTCAGGCCACTCAGGGGGTGTGTATGCTCCAGAATTCTGCTCCTGTGGCACTTAGGCATTAGTTTTGTGATAAATCAAGTGGCATATACTCTAGAACACAGGCTCAGGGTCTTTAATGGGAAGTAGCTCAGCTACTTGTGCAGCTTACCAATCTTGTCATGAATACGAGAATGCTGTGCTCCAGCTCTGGTAACTAAAGGGTCACTTAGGATCCAGGAAATATACCGGTCAGAGTCCCAGCAAGATGGATAGATAGATAGATAGACAGACAGATAGGTGATAGATATAAATATATAGATATAGGTATAGAAGCAGGTACAGATATAGATAGATGAGAAATAGTTGATAGATATATTGACAGACAGTAGATGATCAATAGACCAACAGAAAGATATTCAGATTGACAGTGTTTGTTAAGGGCTTACTATATGATAGGTACTATGGTTGATAATGGGAATACAAATTAAAGTAAGCCAAATAGTCCCTGCCCTCGGGGAGATTACATTCTAAGGATGGCTTTCAGAGCTCCAGATCTTCTGAATGAGGCAACTCCCTTATCTCAAACAATAAGCTCACACACACACACACACACACACACACACACACACTCTTCATTCTGAGGCAAGAACCAGTCCCAGGCCATAGTTTGCTCAGGGAATGAATTTATGAATATATCAATGCCAACAAGTACTTATTAGGTGCCCCCAGTGGGGCAGGGAGACTGTCCAGGAAACCAAGTTTACAAAGAGAAAAATGAAATATTTTCTGTACTCAAGGAGCTTCTAGTCTATTGTGGAAAACATACTTCTACATCTTAGTACATGCACACGTAGAAGTCTATACATTTATAATATATTAATACAAAAGTAATTTCATAAGGTTAAAAACTAGCTGCTTAAGGTAATTAGGAAGACTTCATGGAAGGAGTGGTACTTGAATTGAAGAAAATTATTGATTCTAAGATATAGAGGTGAAGGAGGAACATATTCCAGGCATGGAAGACTACCTATATAAATGTATGGAGGCAGGAGATGTGATATCATGTTGTCAACACAACAATAAAGGCAGTTTGGCTAGACTATAGAGAAAGTATGCAACAACTTGGACAAATGGTAATAAATAGGCTAATCACATTAGTAAATTGAACATAAGCAAATGTCCTGAATGACATCTCTATCTCCAGCCTACTTCAACTTCTGCACAAGGAATGACTTCCCTGGAGTTCAAGTGTTTGATTCATGTATTCAGTCCCTCTCTCTACCACTCCTGCCTCTCTCACTATCCATTATGTTAAGAGTTTCCTAAATGTCAAGGAAGAAACATAACATAATTTATGGATGTTATGATTCAACTTGTGTGTAGCCATGAAGACCTACCTAGCTGTCTCTTGGACCTGTTGGATTGCCTTAAGCAATCAGTAGTAGTATCATTAAGTATTCTTGGATCACATGATTTAGATCTAGAAGAAACCATAAGGATTAGCACCTTCATTTCAGAGTGGTAAGGTCACACCAAGGTCACATAGATAGTGAATAGCACAGTTAGAATTAAAACTTTGGTCTTCTGGTGCTCTGACAAAAAAATCCAGTCCCCATTCTGCTGCAGAGAGCCAGAGGAGAGACAACTTTGTCTGGATCTAACTAAACTGAGGGGCAGCTCTTTTACTAACACAAAGACTCATGCTAAAGTATTCCTTCCCAGGCATCCAGGTTCCCAGTGGCAGAGCCTGTCCCATAAACACACATGAAAGGCTTTTGCTCAAGTTTCACAGACTGACTCTACAGCCCTTGTCAACTCTCTGAACAAGGAAAAACCTTTATTTCCTTTCCTCAGTCCCCCGCCTTGCCTTTCATGTGGTCTGAGACATCTGGTGGCTCAAGGCCAGCTAGAGAGAGTCAGCCAACAGTGCCTGCCTCCTCCCCTTTCAAGGTCCCTGCTTTCACTGCCAAGGGGATTCCCCCAATCCCCAAATCCTGCCTATCTGGGAATTTACCTTCTCCTATGTAAGAAGTAAGGAGAACGTGTACCAGGTATTAACTCCTTGTCTGTCACACTGAAAATTGTCTACACAGCTAATAGAAACATGGTATTATTTGGACTAAAATGCACAGAGATCTTATTTGAGAGACTCCTAGAAGATGCTAAAGATCCAACTCTACGATACATGAAAGTTTTCAGTCCTAAGACACTGAGAACTTAGAGGTGACGTGGCACCTTTAGTTCTGACTGCCACTCAAGAGCTTTGTGACCTTGGACAAATCACTATGCCTCGTAGTCCCTCCATGTTTCTAATTTGTAAAATGGGAAGATTAAAAACAATGTTGAAGGAGACCATATAGTCAAGAGCATTTTGAAAATTTGTTGTTGTTCTGTTGTTTCAGTCATATCCAACTCTTCATGGTACCTTTTGGGGTTTCTTGGCAAAGATCCTGGAGTGGCTTGCCATTTCTTTCACCAGTTCATTTTACAAATGAGGAAACTGAGACAAACAGGATTTGCCACATAAGTAGTAAAGGACAGAAGTAAGGTTTGAACCTAGGTCCTCTGCCTCCAAATCTAGAGAGGAAATTGAGGTCAAGTGACTTATCCACATAGCTAGTAAGTGTCTGAGGCAAGATTCAAACTCAAGTCCTCTTGACTCCAGAGCAGGTGTTGTATCCCCTGTGCCACTTAGACACTCCACACTTACTGTGTTCTAAAAGGTAGAGTGTGGTAGGCACTCTTCCCAACCCTGAGGATATGATAATGAAAATGAAACAAGGACAGAGCATGTCTAGCACCCTGACATTTTTACTTCTGTGAGGGAGTCACCCAGTTGAGGCTAGTTTTGAACTCAGGAAGATGAGTCTTCATGACTCCAGACCCAGCACTTTGTTGACTGTGCTACCTAGCTGTCCACTTTGAAAATAGAAAGTAAGAGACAATAAGTCATAGAATGTTAGAATTTGAGGAATGCCAAGTGTAGAGCTCTGTAAATGTCACTTGGTGGAACATCCCAACTCCAGAAGGGATAGCATAGTCTTCCTCTGAGTTTCTTAAGGCTACCTAAGCCTTGTGGTTTCTAATCTTTTAAGGGATGCATGTGTGAGTAGATGCAGCCCTAGAGAACTATTTTGGGAGAGCCTTCAGAAGAATTTCAATGTGCTTGACAACTAGGGAGAATTCAAATGCTTTGTTTTTGAGAAGACCTTGTAGTACTTAGAATCCATAAAAGAGGAGAGAAATGCTTGGTGTAGTATGATGGTGATCCTATGTTTCAGGAGAGCACATCTCAAAGGATTCAGAGAAAAAAGACCTTGGCCTTGAAGACTATTTGAGATTGGGGAGGGTACTTCACCCCAGGATGGGGATTCACCCCAGGACAGGTGGACAGTTCTCAAGAACAAAATTCTGAAGGCACAAACTAAAACAATACTGACAAAGAGGAAATCATTTCAAGAGATTAATGTGTTTTGTCAGGGAACTCATTCATCAACAGCTTTGAAAAAGGCAGCTTCTAGATAGAATGGAGGACTTATTGCCAGGAAGACCTGAGTTCAAATCCTGCCACAGATACATTAGCTATAATGATCCTGATCAAGTTACTTAATCTCTTAATTTCCTTATATATAAAGTAGGAATCATAATAACACGTACTTTATAGGGTTCTTTCGAGACTCAAATGAGATGACATAATGGGAGTCATAATCCCCGCCCATGGATAGTAGGCCTCAGGTGTGGCTACTGAGGAGGCTTGATTAGGGCAGTCTTGTTTCCAGTGAAGGTCCACACCTTTTGCTGATTGCTGCTGAGGCATGAGGTCATGACGGTCTTGAAAAGCGAATATATACTCTGAGGGGAGGTTTTGCTTTGGGGCTTAATTTTGGAAGAAGTTTTGTATGCCAGGTGAGACTCAGGGAAGCTGATAAGCAGTGCTCCCCTCCTTTGAAAACCCGGATGTTGGTGCTTCTCTGTCTGGTAACTATGTGTGTACGTAATGGTCAGACAAATGGAAGTCTGTCTGTTGTTTTTTATTTCTCTGCATTTTCTTTGTTGAATAGACAGGAAGCTTGGTAGCTTTGGAAATGTAAAAGATAAAAAGGTGTGTCTGGAAGCAATTGGTTGAACTAATTAAAGTGATTGTTAACCCCTCAAAAGTTGCCTTTCCTTTTGTAAATGCAGATCTAAGAACCTATGACAGCAGGCCCCGCTGTGTATGTCAGGGTGCTTACTGATGCAACATGTAAAGTGTTTTACAAACTTGAAAACTGTAAGTGCTGGCGATAATATTATTTTTACATGTGTAGAAGTTGGAAATAAGGAAGATAACAGAAGATGAACAGTGTAAGAGCAGTGCCAAGAGCGTTGCTCAAAATAAATGGAGACTGTTAAATACTAAGGATAACATAAAAGAGGTTTTAGCTATCTTGTGGGGGAAAGAAAGGTCATCAGGGTCAAAGGGTCATCGGGTAGAGATGAATTGTGTTGAAGAACCAGCATATGTGATTGCTAAGCCATTGACCCTGACTTTTGAAAGATAATTGATCATGACAAGATACTTCAGGATTTGAGAAGGCCAAATGTCTTAGTTTTCCAAAAATCATGGAAGAGTAGGTCGGGCTGGTAAACTAATGGCCACATTCTAGAATGTATTTAAGAAGCAGTTAGTGAAAAGCTTGAAGAGGAAGTGACAATCACAAAGAACAAACTTGACTTTTTCAATAAAAGGTCATGTACTTAGAAGTGATAAGGAGTGAAGTAAACAGAACCAAAAATAATATTTGCATCTATAGCAATATACATAGAAAAAAACAAAAGATAAAAAAAGAAAATAAATGACATTTAATTATAATGACCACATTTGGTCCTAGAAAAGAGTTAAGAAAATATTCTTCCCTTCCTTCTTTGTAGAAGTGGGGGACTATGGGTGTGGAGTATTGCATAGGCTGTCACACATCCTTGATGTCCTATATTTATGTCAATGTGGACTAAGTAATAGTATAATTAGGTAAATTCAATGCTAGTTGAATGCTGGACCCAAAGAGTGACCAGTCATTAATGGTTTAATGCCCACATGAAAGTAAATCTCTACAGAAGTGCTCCCATGGATCTTTTTTATCCATCATTTGGTCCTGTGCTTATTAATATTTGTTGCAGTGACTTGGATAAAGCTGTAGATGGCATAATTCTTAAGTTCATAGGCAGCATAGAGCTGGTAGGGATGGCTAACACGTCTGATGGCAAAGTAAGGATTCCAACTGAATGAGGATAAACGTAAAGTCTTACACTTGGGTTAAAAATAAGTAATTTTACAAATGCAAGATAGTATATAGAAGGGTTACAGAGGAACTTGTGAGGGAAAAAAAGATATTTTAATGAATTGCAAGTTTAGTACATATTAACATGATACTTTGGTAATCCCCAAAACTAATGTGAGCTTAATCTGCATTAAAAAACATATATTGTCCAGAATAAGGTCTGTGATAGCATCTGGTCAGGCAACATCTGGAATGCTGTGTTCTGTTCTTCCTTTTAGGAAGAAAATTAACAAGCTGAAGAATGTATAGAAGGTGGTCAGGGTTATGAAAGGTCTTTTTCTTTCCAAGACATATGAGAATCAGTTGATGGAAACAGTGATGTGAAGACTGGAGAACAGAAGGCCTGGGGATTGTGGGGAGGAGACATGATAGCTCTGTTCAGGTATTTGAAGGGCCAGCATGGGAAAGAGGGACTAGATTTTTTCTGATTGGCTCCATAGGACAGAACTAGGCTGGAAATAGAAGAAAAATAGACTGAGGGTTGACATAAGGAAAAGCTTCCCAAGTGGATTTGACTCTTAAATGTATGGATTTTCCCTTACTGGAGGTTTTTGGGTAGAAACTGAATGACCACTCCATTGGGATATGACAGAGGAGATTTTTGGTCAAGTGTTAAGTTAGACTAAGTGGCTTCTAACTCCTGAGAGTCCATGACTCGATGATTTATTTTATACTTTGTTTTGTGTTTGTTGTTTTGGGACATTCACTTATGTGAGTCCAGCACCTGGCTCATAAGTAGGCACTTAATAAAATGTTTATTGATTGACTGAAAATGAGCCTTAGGTCAAATTGTCAGATTTCCAGAACTTTTGATGACTTCTAGCAATGTGTACTTTTTGCTCATTTGTTTAATTGTTTTAAAGAATGACGCCCCCCTATGGTGCCCAGGCAGGAAGTTTAGAGGCTATTCAAAGGTTGATCCTGTTCCTATCAGATGGAGTGAGAAGGGGTTGACCTGCTCCTTTTCAAACCTGGGTCTGACCCCCTCCTTAGGAAACCTGGTGCCCACCTCTAGGGGCTCATCATATTAATGTCCAACATAGTGTGGGCACCAAATTGGCTTTGCTTAGTGCAAGACTTAACTCAGACCTCCTGAACTCAAGGGATCCCCCATCCTCAGCCTCCCCAGGAGCAGGTATTATAAGTGTGCGCCACCACACCCCACAATGACAACTACTTTTAAAGTATTTTATAATTTTTAAGTATACACTATTGCTAGTTACCCTCTATGTCAGTCAAAGAAATTAGACCTTTTTCCTGTGGCTGGTTGCTGGTTCCTAAAGTAACAAGTAGAAACTGGGTGTGTGTGGAGGTTTGGGACAGGACACTTTGTTCCTGAATCAGGTCCAGCCCATCTTGAAGTCACTAAGCCAATCCATACTCTCCTATATTGTCCCTCCCTCCCAAAGATGGCCTTTTCCAGGAGAGCATCCCTCCCTAAGAGTCTCCCACCCAGAGAGTTCTGTCCTCTCAGGCTTAGCCTCTGCTCTCTCCTCCCCTCTTTTCTCCTCCCCTCCAAAGCCTTGTCTTTAAGGCTGAATCAAGCTCATTGTTATACCTCCCTTTTCTCCCCTCTCTCCCCCATGACTGCCCTTCACAATCATAAATCTTAATGCCAGGGAAGTTCTTTTGTCCAACTTCCAGCGCTGTTCTTAATGAGGCCTCTAATCGAGGGAGTCAGAAAGGACGCTGTATTCTTGCCAGCCCTGGAAGAAAGGGAGAGGGAGAAGGAAGAATTTCCCTGTTGTTTTGGGAGTGGGGGTGGCAAGGGGAAAAAAGGATAAAGGTGGGGGTGGGGGAGTGGAATGGGGAGAAGGAACAAAGTTGGAAAAGAGGGGATTGTGTCCTTTTGAGAGCTTATGAAACTAAGGAGAACCAAGAGCAGGACCAGGGCACCACAAATTCGGAGGTTGGAGAAGTTTTCTTTGTTGATCCAACATTTCCCATTTTAGTACCTGTTTCCAACCCCCCAGCACCTTCCTCTCCAAAATATTCTTTGACAAAGGCGTTTCCCCTCTTAGAAGTATTTTCATTTTCACAAGGTACTCTTAGAGGTAGGGGGTTAAACTGGAAAGAGCAATGGATCTGACATCAGAAAATCTGGGTTCATTTCCTCAACCTGTGCAACTTTGGGTCAATCATGGTGCCTCAAGCCTTGGTTTTCTCATCTGTATAATAGGAACAATATATTGTGCTTGTGGTGTAGTGGAAAAAGTGTAGGATTCAGAGCTGGGTGAATTAGGTTCATATCCTGGCTCTGCTACTTGTTACCTAGATGGCTTTTGGGAAATCAATTTATCTCTTTAGGACACAGTTTCCTCATCTATAAAATGAAGGGAATGGAGTAAGTGATGTCTGAGTTCCTTACCAGCTCTAAATTATAAAATGTTAAAGTTGGAAACTATTTGGTGTCCAATCCCTTCATTTTGTAGACCTGCAAACCTTTCCCTTCCTTTCTAGAACCTAGAGAGAGAAAATGATTTGTTCTAGATCACAAAAGGAAGCAACAAGAGTCCTAAGTAGAGAAGATTAACGTTCTAGTTTCCTGACTCTGGGTTCAGTTTTGTTGGCCTTGTTCAATAGATGGCTCTGAGAGAACATCTCTTGGAAGCTAAGGGCCAGAATGAGGCACTCTGTGGCTGGGGGAGGTAGAAAAAGAGTTACTAAGGGGTTGGGATGGGACAACTAAACACCAAATCCCTACTTCACAATTTTGCCAACTGCTGCACAACACTTCTCTTTATGATTAATCTCTGAGATTTTGAAACTTCAGGGATGTGAGATCTGTGTGTGCAAAGCCTCCCTAATGCAGATTATGACTACCTCCTTTCACCTTCCTATCCCTACCTTACTAGTGAGTCTTGATTAGTTTCTGTGGTTAAAAAGTTCAAACTCTGGTGATGAGCCTCTCCTCTCTTAGCTAGAATAATCCCAGACTAGAGACTTTCTGTATTAGTAGATGTCAGAAAATGACACAGCTTTTAAAAACTGGGAAAATCCAATGTCGTCTTCACATTATGAAGCAATGGGGTAGGACTTTAGGGGTGGGATTATATTGTTTTATCATCGTCTTATTCAGGGGTTCTTAACTTGGAATCTATAATCTTGTTTAAAAAATATTTTGTTAATTATTTTAATATAATTGATTTCCCTTGTAATCTTGTGCATTTTATTTAATGCATTTAAAAACATGATCCTGAGAAGACTTCACCAGACAACCAAAGGGTCCATGACATTAAAAAGAGGGTAAGAACTCCTGCTCAAAATTTTCTTTCTTGTACATCTTAAATTCCCTACCTAGACTATAAGTCCCTGGAGCACAGGGATATGTTTTCTCCTTTATCATTCACAGCCCAACCCAACCCAAGACAGAGCTCACAGTAGATGCTCAGCAAAAACGTATTGATGTGACTGTATTGATTCTTCAGTAACTCAACTGCCCATATTTTCCTCTAAAGTCCAGCTATAGTTTATCTGACCTTGTTTCTCAGAAAACAGACTCAGGGGTTTAGCATGTCTTTTTAAGGTGGAGAGAGCATCAGTGTCTTTCATCCTGGACTGTGAGTGGAGTCATTTACTCCTTACCCACCCCATCCTTCTTATCTCTGAGCTGCATCCCAAGAGGGGTCAGAGAATTCCCTCCAGAAAACTTCCTTGGGGGTGTTAAGCTTAAGGCAATTTTCCAGTCCTCTTAGTTTCAGTCAACTAAGGAATTCTATCTCCACTCTTCACTACTATGGACTCTGAATTCTGTGTTCAACCAGGGCACTGTCCTCTCCATGGACCTGTCATATTTTCCCCAACAAGGTTTCTCCCAACAAGGAATGCCTTTCTTCCTCTCTATGTATCCAAATCCTCCTCATCCTTCTAATTCCAGCTGGATACTCAACTCTGTCATGAAGCCCTCTCAGCTAAACTTGTGCCTACAAAGGCACTTCCTCTTAATGTTGAATTTCCTTAGCATTTTTGCATATTCTGCGATCACCATCACATACTTGTCTATATATCGCATAAATCAGTTTGTTAACCTTTTTATGCATGGATCATGGACCCCTTGGTCAGAATGGTGAAGGCTATGGACCCATTCTCAGAATAATATTTTTAAATACATAAACTAATATATATATGAATACAAGAGAAAGCATAGTTTTTGAAATATAATTATCAAAATATTTTAAAAACAAACTCATCATTCCCAGGTTGAGAACTCCTGGTATAAAAATTGTCCTCATGTTCTATTCATGTAAGCTTGCTCTTACTAACTTGATTAAATATTCTCTAAGGAAGAGTTCATGTTTCCTCTTTTTATAGTCTCTCATATTGCTTGGTAAATTTTGTGTATGGTTGTTTGAATGTTGTATCTCCCATTAGACTGTGTGAGCTCCTTGAGAACAGGGATTGTCTTTTGCCATTCTTTGTGTACCTAGTGTTTAGCACAAGCACTTAAATGTCTATTTTAATTTAAGAAGATCTTAATGTTCATTATGGTGTCCATTTCCTTCATTGACACAGGTCAACTACCCTTCCCTTGAACCTTAGAATATCTTTCATATAAGGTGTTAAGAGCTAGAAGGGATTTTAAAGGTCACCTAATCCAAGGACTTGATTTTATAGATGATAAAATTAAGGCCCAGAGATGTAGTGTGATTTCCCCAAAATTATGGAAATAGTAAATGGTAGAGCTGGGATTTGAACTTGAGTCTTCTGACTCCAAATCCAAATTCTTTCCACTGCACTAGGACATGATTTCATAAATTGCTGTGACCCTCTCAAATTCCATCACCCAGTGATCAACCTTTTGGTGATGAGAAGACTTAACTAGACTGGTTATGAGACAACAGACAGACATGATTAGGTCTGTAAACCCTATTCTACACCTTTCTTGCTATGTATGGGCTGCTGATTTTGTGCTGTCTAAGCATAGCCTTTGAGAACTTAGCCAAGCTACCCCTTCACACTAGGACAGAGACAAACAAGCATTCCTCAAGTGTTTACCATGTATCAGGCACTGTGCTGGATACTGTGGCACAAATATTACCTCATATGTTCCTCACAGTAGCCTTGGGAGGTATGTACCCCATTGTCCCCATTTTACAGTTGAGGAAACTGAGGTGAACAGAAGTAAGTGATTTGCTTAAGGTCACGCAGCTAGTCAAGTGTTTGGGGACAAATTTAAATTCAAGTCTCCCTGACTTCCAACATTCTATTTACTGTTTCACCTAAATGCCTCCACTGGAGATGGACGTTAGTGGAAACTGGGTATACAAGAGAGGCTTTTAATCACACTAATGCTTATTGAATGAATAAATGAATGCTTCTAAGTTAAACTACCTTGTGTTTTCTGGCTGAGACTTTGGGGAGATTCATTCACATTTTACATTAATTATCTGGTTCCTAATGTGTATATTTCCCCTACCTTGCAGATACACCTCATTGTCCGCTCATATCTTAACTTAATGCCTTCACATCACCCTCTGTAAACTCTATATTTTGTAGTGGAGAAGAGCCCTGTACTATCAGACAGGAAATTCCGACTCTGCCGCTATGGACTTGAGTAACTTTTGGACCCAGTTTTCTTATTTGTCAAATAGGGGTAATAATTTCTGTCTGACCTAATCTTGAAAAGCTGAGATAATGAATGAGAAAGTGTTTTGAAAAGAAAAAAAAACTTGCAGATGTGCGCTTATAGCAGTGGGTCAGTCTTGGAACTTAAGCAAGCACTAAGTTCAGGAGAGGCACGAGCAAGATGATCAATTGTGAGTAGGTTGCATAGAGATGATCCACTGGAGCTAATTGTCACCAGGATTAAAAAGAGATAATAAGGGAGGACCCAATTCACAGACTTGGGGGTATATCAACAGTTGGGAACAGGATACAGATATGGTGATCCTGCAAAGGAGACCAGGAAGGAGCAGTAAGATAGGTTAGAAGGAATACAAAGAGAGATCAGTGTCGCAAAAACTCAGAACATTGAATTTCAGGAGATGGTCAACAGTGTCAAATCCTACAGAGAGGTCAAAAAGGATGAGGACCTTCAGATTTGGTGAATATGGTGATCAGTGATAACTGGGGAGAAAACAGTAATGAAGCTGGAAGGCAGCTTTCAAAAGGTAGAGAAAAGAACATGTAAAGTAATTTTCTTTGAATAATTATTGTACTCTAAGGTTTACAGAGAGACCATATGGCATAGTAGTCTGACCTCAGATTCAGAAAGACTTCAGATAAGTCTTTCCTCTGACTCATACTAGCAATATGACCCTGGCAAAAATATTTTTATTGAAATTGTCGGGTTCCATCACCTGGACTTCTCCCTCCACTCTCAGAGAACCATACTTTATAACCAAGATTTTTTTTTTCTCTAGGGAAAAAGGAAGAAAAGGAAAAAGAAATCAGGCAAAACCATCAAACCATTGAAAAAATTAGATATTACATGTAATATTCCATATCAGTGCATACTTTGCTCTATCAACTCTGTTTATTTCATCAGTTCATGTAAGTTTTTCATGCTTCTCTGCATTAACCAAGTTCAGGGTTTCTCATAGCACAGTAAAATTCCATTCATGTACCATAAATTGTTTAGTCATTCCCCGATCAATAGGTATATATTTTGCTTCTAGTTCCTTGCTAACACAAAAGTGCTGCTATAGATATTTTGGCATGTATGGAGTCTTTGTTTTTGTCAATGACCTCATTGGAGTCATATGTTTATCAATGGGAACTCTGGTTCATAGGGTATAGACACTTTATTTACTTCATTTGCATAATTCCACATTGCTTTCTAGAATGGTTGTACCAATTCACAGCTCCACCTACAGTGCATTAGGGTATCTATCTTTCTGCAGCCACTCCAACAATGATGATTCCCATATTCCATCGTCTTTGCCCATTTATCCTGGGGACACTGAGGAATGACTACAAGGAAGCAAATCTAGAGCTGGAGAGAACTCTTAACCCATCCCTCTGCCTCCACTTAAACGACAAATGGAAATTCAGGTTTAAAAGCCCATCCAAGACTCATTCATTAATATATCACTTAATGACATCCAATGCCACCCTCTTAAAGTTCTACTGCTGCTTTTTCTAGTAGTTTGAAGCATCTAACAATCAAGAATAATAAGTATTAGGAAAATGGGAAATAAAGAATTCTTTTCTGGGCTACAAGAGTCACAGTAGGTGAGGTCCGTGTACCAAGTCCATTCATTTCTAAAACCAATTTCATTCCCATGCTCCTCCCCAAATGTAGGGAGTGCCAAATATCAGTGTAGCAAGAGGAACAAAATGCTAATCACTCACATGTGTATATTGATTTAGAGCTCGCAGAAAACCACTTTCCTCCAAACACTATGAAACATGGTACAGTTTCTGGCACATAGAGGGCATTTAATAAATAATAATTGTATAAATAAATAATGAATTTGATGAATAAATATATTTAATAAATACTTGCTTATTGGCTTTTGGAGGTAGCCACCATTAACAGATGAGGAAACTGAGGCCCATAGAAGTGAGGGCTCTATAACAACCAAATAGAAAATCTGGAAGTAGGAATACAAGTCTCCAGACTCTAGGTCCAGTTTCCTAGTACATGACATTGCCAGGCTATGTCTTCTGGTCAATCTCACAGAGAAGGCAAGGCTGAGTTGTGTCTAGAACCAGTTCTCAGTAAAATCAAGATGTAGCTGAGGCTTGTCTAGTTCCCCTTTAATGGCCTCCCTGACTTTTCATTTCCCTCACATTGGCCCCTGGCTGCCTGGGTCCCCTCCAGCATTGCTCTGCCCAAGCCTTCTCTGTCGGACAGGACAGGGAAGGGAAAATGCTGCGATATGATAGACTTTACTCTGTGATACAGTTTGGTGCTGATCCTTAGCTCCAAACATAGCAACAAGGAGGCTCACATGTTTACCTTGCTGCTTGAAATACATTGTATACCATAGGCTTATAGACTTGGAGCTCGAAGAAATGGTTTCCAGATTATCTAGTCCAATGTCTTCATTTTACAGATGAGGAAACTGAGACCTAGAGAAGAAAAGTGATTTACCCAAGTTTACAGAAGTAGTAAATAGATCCAGGATTTGATTTTGTGATTCTGGTCTCCCTTGTTAGAATATAAGCTCCTTGAGGGAAGGGACTTAATTTTGTCTTCAAATCCCCAGTGCTGGCATAGGGCTGGGAATGTAATAAATGCTTGTTGATTGATTTTCCCCATTAGAATGTAAGCGTTCCAAGGACGGGCAGTATCTTTTTGCTTCTGTTTGTAGCTCTGCTTTAGCACAGTGGAATAAGAACTTAATAAATCTTTGCTGATTTGACTGAACTTAATTAATGGATTGAATTTTGATGCTTTGAGTCCAAACCCAAAGTTCTTTCTAGTATCTCATGGAAGGCTTTCCTTGACAGAGAGCATTGTTAAAAACTTTAGCAGGCATATCAAAGAAGCCTGAATAAATAAATCCACTTTCTGGATAACTCAAAATAAAACAGATACTCTTTTGACCCAAAGAAGTTTTGAATGTTTTTGTACAGAGGCAGAGGTATAGGCTTAATGATCATTGAAGTTGCTTGATTCCAAGAAAAACATTTTTAATTCCTGAGTATCTACTTCCATTCTCTAATGAACAGCAAGGTGCTTCTCCCTTTGGGTGTTTGGCAGCTTACCCAGGTTATAGTGCCCTGGAGTTAAGCCTGGATTTCCTGAAAAATCACCCCCAGTTTCCTCCCTAAGATGTCTAATTAAGCAAGCCCCTCTTAAGTAAAAAGAAATATTATGTATTCAAGGTCTCCCTCTGCTGGTCATGGACTGGTTATACCTTCAAGATTTCTCCAGTTGTTTTCCGTTGTATTTCTCTCTTAGGGGCCCCATTTTAGGATTTTATTGGCAAAGACACTGAAGTGGTTTACCATTTCCTTCTCCAGTTCATTTTGAAGATGAGGAAACTGAGGCCTATAGACTTTAGTGGCTTGCCCAGAGTGATACAACTACTAAGTGTTTGAGGTCAGATTTGAACCAACAAAGATGAATCTTCCTGACTCCAGGACCTGAATTCTTTCCACTGTGCTACTTTGCTGCCCCTTCAAGGATTAAATGAGCGTATTTTGAATATCGTTTGAATCATAGTTTATCACTGAATGCCAGAGCTAGAAGATCATTTGATCCAAGGTTTCTTAACCTGTTTTATGTCAGGGACCTCTATGCCACTGGTGAAGCTTGTGGATGACTTCTCAGAATATTTTTTTAAATGTATAAAATAAAATCCATAGAATTTCCCAGGAAACAAAAGGTTAGTGAAGCTGGATATATAAGACAGCTAGGGGGTGTAGTAGGTAGAACACTGGCCTTGGGGTGTTCCTTAATCCTACCTCAAATGGTTCTTAGCTGTGTGGCCCTCAGCAATTCACTCTTTTAGCTACAATTTCTTTATCTGCAAAATGGGCTAATATTAGCACCCACCTAACAGAGTTGTTGTGGTAATGAAATGAAAAAAATAATAGGCAAAAGTTGGCTATTTTTCTTCTGTAATTAGGTGATCTAAGTACACAGACTCCCTAAAATATCCAGGGGATATTGTTTGTGAATTTTAGTGTTTGTGAATACAGGATAAAAACTTCTAATCCAGTCCAGTGCCCCCATTTTATAGATGATGAAATTGAATTCCAGGGAAGTGACTTTCTCAAGCTGTTGCCCAGAGAGAAATCAAGTCTCCTACTTCCCAGGCTAGTGCTCTTTCCAAATGGAAACGTGGAAGATCTTGTGGGCTGATGGACTTCAGGACTTGGTTTGACACAAGTGGTCTCATTCTAGCCAACAGAGAAGATGCCCGGGAAGCTTATGAGGGGTTTTGTGGGTTTTCTGTCTTTAGTTTGTAAATTGCATAACATTTATCATCTTCCTGTGAACATCTGTCCATGGTTCATTCCCAGATGATTTTTTTTGCAAGTTTAGGATTCAAGAAACTTGGCAGGGTTGAGTTTCGGGCGAAGGGTGGGTAATTAGGAGTTGAAACTTAGCCTTGGAGTCAGGAAGACCTGGGCTTAAGTACTTCTTCCTTTTTCCTCCTTCCTGAGGCAGTGAGGGTTAAGTGACTTGTCCAAGGTGACACAGTTAGTAAGTGTCAAGTGTCTGAAGGCAAATTTGAACTCAGGTCCTTCTGACTCCAGGGCTGGTACTCTATCCACTATGCCACCTAGGTGTTCCCTAAGCACATTGTGTGTGTGTGTGTGTGTGTGTGTGTGTGTGTGTGTGTGTGTGTGTGTGTGTGTAACTTCTCAGTGTCCCAGGAAACCATGTGAAAAACTGTAAGTTGTAGTACAATACAAAGGGTATTGATTTATAGTCAGAAGAATTGTTTAAATTCTACTTTTGATACTACCTATAACCCTGGGCATGTTACTTAAAGTTCCTTTTTCCTTGTCTGTAACATGAGGGTGTTGGGCTGAATAACCTCTGATTTTCCTTTCCAGCTCTGTTTCTGAGCTTTAGTTATAAAGAATTTGGCAATCTGCACTGGTGACAGGAGTTTCCATACCAAAAAGTCTCCACTACACTGATGAAATCACAGGTCTAAACAAAACCCTTGCCTCATGCACTCCCCAACTCATCATTCGGTATACATTTCTCCTCCTCTGGGCTGTCCAGCTCTGTCTTCTTTGTAAAACCTGTTTTTCTCTCACACTTTTCAAGAGCCTTGTCAAACCAATTCACACTAAGGTGTAAATAATGACTAAAAGTTTAGTGTGTGACCCTCCCAGGACATGATGCTTTAACCTAGAGAAATGAATGTAATTTTGAATACACATACAGGTCAGTGAAAGAAAGAGTTTTATTTTTTTTCTAATGCTGTTTCCCCCTGGGAAGAGAAGGGACTTTAATATATATATAGTATATGTGACCATTCCTCTCATATTTAAGGCTAGCCCATTCTATAGGTATAGGGGAGCTAAGTAAAATTTTGATGTAGAAAACTTTATGAACTTCCCTTCTCTGGGACTTAGTTTCTTCATCTCTACATTAAAATGGTTGGATTAGACAACCCTTCAGGGCCTTCCCAGATCTGGCCGTCCTTGTTCCAGTTTTACGTTCTATACCACAAGATGGCAGTCCAAGTAGGCTCCATTCACCAGGAAACTTTCTGAGACCCTGAAAAAAACCAAAAGCAGTGAAAATGAGGAGGAAATAGTTTGATTTTGTGAGCCAGTCACTAGACTGAAAATTATATCCATAACATGCTAGATCCAGAGAACCTGGGTTCAAATCCTTGACGCTGCCTGTGTGACTTTTGGAAGCTCATCTTCACCTTTCTGAGCCTTTATGTTCTCATCTATGAAATGAAGGATAAACCTAATCCTAGGTCCCTTGTAGTTCTGATGATATGTCTATGACTTGAACAGGACTAGAATTCAGGCCTTCTATGAAGCCAGTGCTGTTTCTACCACAAGAATTCTGTCCCTAGGGTCTGCCACCAGTTATATTCCGGAAGGAAGACCAGAGGGAAGGAATGTGGCATGTAACACTTAATCTACCTTCCATCCAGAGGTATCATCAAAGTATTAAATGTAAAAATGTTCTGAACACTATTGTAATATACAAGTAAACATGTCCTGATTGTGACATTTCATATTCATACTCAATTGTTTTACTGATATATGTATTAGTTATTTGTTTTTGTTTATTTTTAAATAGGATAGGCATTTAGGAATTTAAGAAACAAAACAGTGTCTGGGGACAATGAGTCACAACTCTTTGAGTGTTCAGGACCAGAGCATGATTATGAGAAAGCTTCTTGGTCCCAGGGATGATAGGCCAGCAGGCTTCAACTTGCCCCCAGCTGAATACCATTAGTGGGAGAGAAGTTTTTAAGGAACAGCTGCAGGGTGGGGTTAAGTATTATGCTTTCTTAGGGTGGGTGGGTTCTGGATCTGAGAACCTAGCCCATGGTGGGTTTCTCAAATAGAGTCTCAGCTCTGGAAACCACAGAAAACACCATAAGATCAGAGAATTATAGATTTAGAAGTAGATAGTACCTTAGGGGTCATTTTGTCTAACTCTTTTCATTTTACAAATGAGGAAACCAAGACCCAGAGAGGTTGTAGCTTGCCCAGTGTGAGACAGTGGCACAACTGGAATTCAGACCAAGTTCTCTGACTCCAAATCCAGTGCTTTCCCCTTGACCCCCAATCCCTCACTGTACCATACTGTCTGTCCATAGTGAAGATATAGAGAATGTCATTAGTTTCCCTTCCCCAGAGTGCTGGCCTTTTCTCTGCTTAGGGCAGCCCATTCCATTCACTCACAAATTCATTTTTTTTCACTCAGTAAGCCTATAATGAACAGTCCATATATGTCCAGTCTTATGCAAAGTATAGTGGAAGGAAAGATAGAGTCTGCCAGATTTGGGGAGTATGTGGACAGATAG
The DNA here is from genome assembly GCA_028658325.1 of Potorous gilbertii. Lineage (NCBI taxonomy): Eukaryota > Metazoa > Chordata > Mammalia > Diprotodontia > Potoroidae > Potorous > Potorous gilbertii. The sequence goes on along the minus strand of CM053771.1, from coordinate 268,633,731 downwards.
ATTTGGGGTCTGGAGGAGTAAGATAACTTGTCTGTCCTAAAATCATCTTAACTTCTTTGACCTTAATTCCATTTTTCTGTAATGATAATCTCTGATGTCTCTTCCCATTTAAATCCTATGACCATGTAGGTTGAGCTTGTTCATATAGTGGTCCCACTCCTATTATCTTCCTTCAGACTGGGAAAATTTTTACTTTATAACATTGTCTGAAACCAGAAAGAAGCACAGATAAGCAGGATAGCTTTGAAAGCTACAGGGTGAATGTATATACTTAAAAGAAAAGCAAGCTATGCATAATAAAGATCTCCAATTTTAAGTACAATTGTCTTTAGTCTGTTATGTATATCCATTTTATTTGGTGCTTGTTAAAGTCAGAATAAATGCAATTTTTATAAAAAGTAACACAACTTGAAATCCACCATTAGAAATTCATTTAGATTAGCAAAGATCCTCTTCATTGGTTCTGCCATTTACTAGACATATGATCTTGGGCAGGTTATTCAACCTATCTGTTCTATCATCTATACAGTAGGTTAAGAATGCATGAAAATCAAATGAAACATCATATGCAAAACACTTCTTAAATTTTAAAGCTTTAGATGAAGGTAAGTTATTTTTATCAGCTTCATCTCTCCAAGCCTCAATTATTTCATTTAGAAAATGGGAAGAAGGAGATTTGTTCTGGTCAGCATACTACATGCTAAAGTTGATGAAGGACCTCAACATCATGCTGTCTAAGGACTGGTGGAGAGAGGACAAGATCGCGGATGCAGATCTAGAAGGGACCTAAGAAATCTGATGGGGATTTACTGGCTTGCTCAGTGCCACACAGGTGAAGTGTCCGAGGCTGAATGTTAAAATTCAGGTTCCTTTGAAGCAGGAAAGGAGAGACAGTGTTAGGCCTGATAAAAAATGAGAAGGTGGAATAATGTGATATCCAATGTCCTTTCCAGGTGGAATCCTTCCATGTTAAGAGCTTCCTAACAATTGTTTTTGTTCAGTCATTTTTCGTGTTTGACTCTTCATGACTCCTTTTTGGATCTTCTTGGCAAAGACATTGGAGTGGTTTGCCGTTTCCTTCTCTAGCTCATTTTACAAATGAGGAAACTGAGGTAAACAGAGATTAAGTGACTTGCTGAGGGGCATACAACTAGTAAATGTCTGAGACTGGATTTGAACTCAGGTCTTCCTGACTCCAGACCAAGCACTGTTTCCACTGCACCACTTAGCTGCCCTTCTAACAGGTAGGGCTGTCCAAAAATGGATTTTTTTTTTTGGCAGGTAGCAAATTCCCCATCATTAGAGTCTTGAAGGAAAGGCTGGATGATCACTGGTTTTTGGCATGTAGTAGAGGGAGTTCCTGGTTAGGCAGAGAGGTTAGATATGATAACCTCAGAATTTGGAGATTCAAATAAGGAGTGCGGATACAGAGAGCAAGGAATAACTCAACAGATCTGGGAATGACTAAGATCCTTTCAAGAAAATCGATCTGAGGTGTGTGTGTGTGTGTGTGTGTGTGTGTGTGTCTGTGTGTGTCTGTGTGTGTCTGCGTGTGTGTCTGCGTGTGTGTCTGTGTATCTGTCTGTGTGTCTGTCTGTCTGTCTTGTGTGTGTCTGTGTGTGTGCCTGTGTGTCTGTCTGTGTGTCTGTGCACGTGTGTCCGCGTGTGCATCTGTGTGTGCATGTGTGTGTGCATGTGTGTGTTTGTGTCTGTCTGTGTCTGTGTGTCTGTGGGTGCATGCGTGTCTGTGTGTGCATCTGTGTGTGTGCATGTGTGTCTGTCTGTCTCTGTGTGTGTGCATCTGTGTGTGTCTGTATATCTGTGTCTGTGCATCTGTGTCTGTCTGTGTGTCTGTGCGTCTGAGTCTGCATGTCTGCGTGTCTGCGTGTGTCTATGTGTCTGTGTGTGTCTGTATGCGCACGCATGTGTTTGGGGTAGCGGTGGTAATGTCATCAGTGCCAGCTCTGCGCCAATTGAGAAGTACAGAGGATAATAAAGAAAACAGCTATCATTACATAAAACTTTAAAGGTTTACAAAACATTTTGATCTCCCTTGATCCTCACAAGGACCCTGGGGGTAGATGCTCTTATAATCTCCACTTCATGGATGAAGAAACTGAGTCTGAGAGATGTTACATGACTTTCCAGGGTCACATGACTTAAGATGTCTGGTATTCTGTTCATTACTATTCAACTACCATTGAGTAGTCTGGGACATTTCATTTCGGATGCTCCTGAATCCATTGGCCCATGGATAGGCCTAGCCCAGGCTGAAAGGAGAGCAGCCCTCCTAAGCTATGGTGATGAGCATCCTCTCCTCTCTTGGTGGGGAAGGAAGGAGAGAAAAAAAATCTCGCCCTACATTGAATCCCTAAGCCTCCTCCTTTGTTTCTATTGTAACTGGGGAATAACATAGACAAAAGCAGGGAACTGGGAACTCTCAAAGAGTATTCAGGGAGTGATGAAACCAGCTTGGCTGGAGCAGAGCTGAGTGCTAGGGAGCAGGCAGAGATAGTAACTCACATATATATAACACCTTACAAAGGTTTACAAAGCATTTTCCTTGCAACAACCCAATGAGTTTAGTAAGGTTGTTGAAAGAGGGTGTATTCCTCTGTCCGTAGCCACACTTAATTATATTAAGATCTTTGTCTTTGCTGCTAACTAGGTGTAGGGCTTTACTTACCCTGGTTTGGATGGAGTAGAGAATCCATGTTGGAGAGATGAAGTTGGCTTAAGTGATGTCCAGGACCTCTGATTTTACTGGTGTGAGAATTCCTTCCTCCAACTGGATCAAGACCAGTCAGTTTCCCAGAAGTAAGACAAACTGACCTCACAGATGGAGTTTTGGATTGGAAGCCAGAAAGACTTGGCCTTAAGTCTTGTCATTGATACATAAAAGCTCTGTGACTGTGGGTTTCAATAACAAAGGTCAGAATTTTGCCCATTATGTTGTGTTGTTAAGAGACTAAGAATGTTCACAAAAGTGAATCCATGGACAAAGCAACAGGTTGGAAAGACAGGTTTCAGGGTCAGCTCTGGAAAATATTGGAAATTTTATCTCCCTTTTCCATGTCCCTTTTTCCTCTTCCCCTTCTTCTCTTACTCCTTTCTCCTCTGATCTCTTTTTTTCTTCTCTCCTTTCTCTGTCTCCCATATCCTACAAACCCTGTAATCTCATCTTGTACTGGGTCCTTTTTGTCAAGGAGAAAAGTAATACTTATGCATAATTAATCAATTATCCATTTAATCAACAGGCACTTATTAAGCGCCTTCTAAATACCAGACAGTATTGCAGAGAGTATTGGACTTGGAGTCAGAAAATCTGGGGGTTCAAGTTCTGACAAAGTAATCATTCGGTCTTGGGCAAACCACTTAACTTCTCAGTTCCTCAGGCTTCTTTAGGTCTTCCTTAGACTATACTTTGCTGAAAGAGTCACTCATTTTCATTAGGGAGAATTCCTTATTAGAAGGTTCCCCACACACTTGTAATGAAGTCCTAAGTCCAGTCCCACACCCCTCAAATTGTGCCAGGCACTATGCTAAGTGTTGGGGATAGAATACCAAAACGAAATCATCCCTGCCCTCATTCTATAAGGGGAAAGAACATGTGCTTGTATAAGTAAATACATACAAGGTAATTTTGTTGGAGGGAGGCACGAGGAGCTGGGAATATCAGGAAAGGCATCAGGATTAGGAGATGACTTTTGACAGCAACTAGATAGCCCAAGAGGCACAATCGAGGGGGGAGTGCATTCCAGGCATGGGGGACAGTCTGTGCAAAGTCGCAGAAATGACAAATGGTGCATGAGGAATATCAAGAAGACATGTCTGTCTACACCAAAATGTTCCTGACTGATAATTTATTTACACTGAGGTTATTAGGGATTCTTCCAAAGGGATTTTAGAAGAGGAGCCCAGAAAGGGAACTGTCTACCCAAAGGAGTGAATTTGTAATGAAGATATTTCAGATGCTATAGAAATATGAATGTGGTGGGGGAAGGTGGCTTCAGATTACCTTGCAGATCAGTCTTGCAGTGCTATGTGAGGGGTGGGTACTATAGCTATGCTTTTGTTGTGCTGATTTTTTTTTTTGTTTAAATCATAGATTATAAAAACGTTAAAGCTGAAAGAAAAATAGAGTTTGAGAAGGGGTGTAATGTATAATAAGCTTGGAGAAGTATGTTAAAGCCAGGGCTTTAAATTCCAAGCAAAAGAATCTGTATTTGACCTTAGTCAAAATGGGGAACCATTGGAATTTACTGATCAGGGAGTGATATGACCAGAGCTTTGCTTTAGGTAAATCAACTTTTTGACTAAAATATAGATTGGAGAGGAGAGAAACTCAAGTCAGGGAGGCCAGTTAAGAAGCTACTGAAATAGTCTAAGCTAAAGGTGCTGAGTAACTGAACTGGGACAATGGTCATAGAATGTTAGCAGTAGAATGGCCAGTGAAGATCATTTAGTACCATCCTCTTATTTTATTTAGAGAAAAGGAAACGGAGGCAAACAACTCACCATATACCACCCATTTAGGTCCTCCAGAATCCAGTGGTCCCTGTATAGCCCTAGTCCTGTGTGAGGAGGACAGCCCTCCTAAGCTGTGGTGATAGCCCCCTCTCTTTGTGGGAAAAAGGAGGAGAGAAGAAAGTCTAGCCCTAAATTGAATTCCTAAACCTCTTATGTTGTTTTTACTGTGGGGAATAGCATAGGTAAAGGCACAGAACCAAGAAATCTCAAGGACTATTCAGGGAATAGTGAAACCTGCTTGGCTGGAGCAGAGCTGAGTGCTGGGGAGGAGTCGGAGATAGTAACTCATATTTTTTTAGAGCTGAGGCTCTAGTATTCCTAACTGATAACTTATTTACACTGAGGTTATTAGGAACTCTTCCAAAGAGATTTGCTATTTTAGAAGAGGAGCCTGGAGAGGGAATTGTCTTTACTCAAAGGAGTGAGTTTGTAGTGAAGATATTTCCAATGCTATGGAAATATGGATGTGTGGGGGCTTCAGATCACATGTAGTTAGTAGGCAGCCTTGCAGTGGCATAAAAGGGGTGGGTACTACAGTTATGCTTTGGTTGTGTTGATTTTTTTTTTACTTAAATCGTAAATCAAGAAAAAGTTAAAGCTGAAAGAAAAATAAAAGAAATTGTACAGTGAAGGAAACTGAGGCCCAGAGAACTAAGGTCACTTGCCCAGTTTTAGTGGCAGAACAAGAACTAAGACCCAGAAGTCTTCACTTCTAGTCCAATCCTCTTTTCACTAGCGTATGACAATTCCTCAGGGGATTCCTTCTCCCCTTGTGTTGTTTTTCTCCCCCCACACCTCCACCACCAAGTTTCTTCTGTGATTTCCCACTTCCTTTCAGAGAGAGTCTGCTTTTACAGGGCAGGAGCTACTCCTGTCAACCCTGAAAACATGCTTCAGTTGAGATCTGGCAGAGATTCTGTGCTGTAACTCTCTCCATAAAGGGTCCCCAGCCCAGAAAAGGTTTATAGGAATCAAAAGGAGGAGCCTCCATTTCCTTCTGTGTGTGCCTTAAGAGTTCAGGAACAAATGTCTATCGCTTTTCTGTTGGTAATAAAGTTGGGCCTGCTGAAGCGGGTGTTGACTCAGTGGCTTCATGTGGCCTAGTGTGTGGAGGGCTCAGAAAGCTCTCTTAACCAGCTCGTTATTCTGCTTGGTATGGTTGGGATTATTGGCTAATATGGTAATGTACTTTTGATTAACATCTGAGCATCGAGTAAATCAGCTGGGCTTTCTTTCAGGCGACTTGACTGATGGATTAATTTCTAAGATGCCTCATTGTTTGGTAAATATTCTCTGTTATTCCTGAGCCTTTTCCAGATTTTCTGCCTGAATGTTGACATTGTGGTTCAGCCCTGGGAGAACAGAGAGACAAGCACTGGGTTTTATGGACAATTAGTTCTGGCTTTAAGCTGGCAGTCATGATGGTCTCCATAAGGGGGAGGAAAAGACTTGGAATGTGATGCAGGTGGACTTGTGATCCCTCTGTGATTCATTTTCCTAAAACAACAATCAGTTTATGTTGTCATTCCCTTGCTATGAAATCCACAATGGTTTTGTGTTGCTAATAGGGCCAAAATCCAATTCATGTGCATGTCTTTCCAAGGGTTGCCCCCAGTGGACTTCGGACATTTGCTCGATGGCTCGGGGTGATAGCTAGGGGGTTGAACTGGGGATTGGAGGGTTAATGGTGATATAGGCTTCTGGGTCCCAGACCTTCTTAGCACTTACTTCAGAGTATCCAGAGCCATAAATGTGCTCATATGAATGGCATTATGCTACCCCCTACATCCAGAAGACGTTAACCTTTCTGGGTCTCAGTTTCAACTCTAATCACAGAGTTATTGAGTGGAAAAAATGAGACAATGTATTTGAAAGTAAGCATTGGAAATGTTATAAGTGCTGTCCAAATGTAGAGAGAAGGTATAATTATTGCCAATACTAGCACTAATATTTCATTATCTGGTCATCTCCTCTGTCCAACATCTGCTCATTCCCATGTGGCTTTTCTTCCTTCTTTCCTCTTCCCTTCCACCCTCACAGGGAGGAGTTTAGACCAGCAATGGCTTCAGTCCGTCATCCTCCACTCTCTAATACCCTGAATTTCTTCCACCTTGACATTGTTCTCCTCCCTCTTTTCCTGGAAATGGACTTTGAAATTCCTATTCATTCCTTGCCTTTTGAAGAAATCATGCAGGAGGAAGACAGGAGAGCTGGCTTCAGATGGGTGCCTCTGAGCTTCTGGAGGTTATCTTGCATCAGACCATCAAATCATCCACAAGGCCCCTATAAAGTCTAGGGCTAGAATTATAGTTCATTCTAAGTAGTCAGGCTCCTGAGGTTTAGATACTATTTAAAGAGACAGAAGGTTGCTAAAGTCAAAAAGTTTGGCAGGAAGAAAGGCCTATTGTTGCCTGAAGCTACAGATGGGAAGTAGAGAATGAGACCTGGTATAGAGATTCTTTAAGAAAGAAATCTATGGACATGTCCATAACTCCTGAAAATCTGAAGCCTTGTGCAAAATTTTGAAGTGATGGAAAGTGAGTTTCAGGACCCTTGTCCCTGTCTTTCTGTACCTAAAAGACACATTTCTATACGTAGTCTCCCTCAGATTTTGTCTGTTCATCAACAGTCCCGACCTTCTGCTCCAAAACACACGCGCGTGCACACACACACACACACCGCGCACACACAGATGTTCTGTTTCAGTCTCAAGATAATTAGGCACTTAAGAACTATTCCGTTCAGATAACTCACATCTAGGTCTCTGTCGATCCCAGTGGCTAGAAAACTGATGGTGTTTCATAGAGATCTAGAGATACATGGATTAGGACACAGAGATGTAAAACCTTTTCACTCCTGGCTGCACAGACAGGCTTCTGCCTTAACCTGGAACCTTTTCCTCTTCTTATTTGTATGGTGGGTGGGTGCATGGGTAGAAATCTGTAAAGTCCTTTCGGTTTCTAACATATGATTCTCTGCTTCTATGTATCTGTAGCTATACAAGTAGCTATAAATGCATATGTAAGGAAGAGGGCTTCACATGTGTAGTGAGGCTCCTTGTGTGGCTAGAATGTTGTCATTGACTTGACTTGAAGGCAAAATAGATCCCTCTAACCTCTTCTACCTTGACCCTTCTCCAATGGAGACTTTTATTTCTCCCAAAAAGGGAAGCAAGAAGTTGGGCTGGAGGCTTACCACTCCACCCTCCTCACAGAGAGGGTACCAGGCAAGAAGTATGTCTCTCTGCCCCCATATCGTTTGTCCAGGAGATATGATTGGGTTCTGTCTAACTTCGGATCACTTTGTTACTTAGGGCAGAAGAAGAGGTCCCAAGATCTGTATCCAAGGCTTAATCCCTCACCCAATACCAATTCCATACTGAACCAATATAGCAAATAGCAAAGAAGCTCATTTTTCTTAACTATATCAAAACAGAAATCAGAGAAACTGATAGAAAAATGTACCAGACAACAGAGAGTGAAGGAGCCCTCCCATTGGAAGTGAGATAATTATTCAACTCAACCAAGAAAGACTACCCTGATTTTAACTAAGGGGAAACTCTCTGAAGTCTCTAGAGTAGCAAGCTACGAGCTGAGACATGATGGAGACTGCCATCTCCTCTCCTGTCATCCCAAAGTCTTTTCCTTCAGAAACAACCTGAAGTGGAGTTGGCCTCTTCCATCTTCTCTCTCAAAGTTGAAAGTCAAATTGATACTTAAAGAAAACTTGAAGCTTAACCAGTCCCAAAATGAGGACTAACCTTGAGGAGTTCTGAAGGAGGATTGCAAGGGGATCTTCATTTGAAGAGTCCTGAAAGGGATTTAGCAAAGGCTGGAATTCTTTCTCTTCTGCCCTGTTCCTCATCCACCAGTAAGAAAAGTGTGTCATGCCAAAGAGCCCTGAATAGGGATTACACATAGATAAAACTACTATATACATGGGGAAATTTTTTTTTCACCAAATGTTTATGTTTTCTAGAGTTGTCAGTGTCACTCCCAGGATAAGACACCTAGCTCTAAAGCCTTGGAAATGCATAAGTAGATGTGGACAACCAGCACTCCTTGGAAAGATCATTGGATTTAGAGTAAGAAGACCTTGATTCAAATCTTGATTCTGCTACTTACTGTATGATCTTGGGCAATTCAAATGACCTCTCTGGGTCTTAGTTTCCACATCTTTAAAATGAAAGGTTTGGATTTGGTCTCTCCAAGGTCTCTTTGAACTTTATAATTCTATATGCAATCCATTTCCTCAATCCTGTGATTAAGCTATATGACAGATTAGCAGAGTGCATCCCTACCTAGTCCTTCCTCGTCCTTTCCTGTTCTCAGTGACTATTCCCCTACTAATCTGTCCCCTGTCCTCGTCTTCTCTTCCTTTTACTTATTAATGTCTTCTCTCAGGATATTATCTATGAACATGCCAGGATGGTTCTTCTTCCATGGGGTATTTTCTTTCTAAATCTTTTCTCTAATAGTGGAATAGAAAGTTTTTTCTCCATAAAACGAATTTTGGGCCTCAGGGAACAGGTGAGGAAGATACAGAACAGTATGTTAGAGAGCCTTCTTCTAGTTCCTTTATCTGGAGTTGTCTAATCTAAACTCTTCCTGTAAACCCTGAGAAGAAATTCATATGGGCCTTCTAAAATATGAAATTCCAGGAACTGAAGGGAGAGGATATTATTCATTTAGATTCAGAAAATATTTGAATGTATATACCCAGCAAGATAAGCATTCCTTGTTCTCCTACCAAGCTGGCTGAGCCTTCTTTGGTCTCAAAATGTTGACATCATGGTATGTTTTAGACATCACTGCTGGTTCCTATAGCAATAAGAGGTCATCAAGTGTTGAAATGAAGGGGCCCGGAATGAATCAGTGAAATGGAAAAAAAAAAGACTTTTGAAGGAGAAGTTTGTGCCAACTTTGGTGCTGGAAAAAAGTTTCTGAGAAGGGAAAGCACCTGTGGGGTTTGAATGGCCTGTGAAATGGATACAATAGGCTTCCAACATTTTTTTCTAAAAGGTATGTATTCATTTAATTCACGAGTTATTTCCTATTCATTATGTGAATAGATAATGTTGTGCAATAGACTAAAAAGGGCACAACACAGTCAAGGAACCTCAAGGAACTTCAAGCTAGTTGGGGAGACAGGACTAGCATATATAATGTCTGTACAACATTGGGGGGGAATGGGATGTAATTAAAGTACAGTTATCCCTTCCACATCTCAATTTTCCCCGTCAAGGCTTTACTGTATTGTGGGTCAACATAAGAAGTTAAATGGGAATTTGGGAGGAGTTTTGTGAAAGCTGCAGATATCATATAAAGGCTAGCAGATAATACAGAAAAAGTTTAGAAACTCAAATGTACAAAATATATGTACAGTATTGTATGGTATCAACCAAAGTTTACAATAAGGTACTGTAAATACCTCATAAAAGAAAAAAGAAAAAAAAATCAGACTTTTTTTTTTGATACAAATGGAGGGCCAAAAATTTTTATACAGATTTTCCAGATTGTAGGAGTGCTGTGCTCCTAACCTCCTTGAGATGTGGAAGGCACAACTGTACCAGATTCTGTGTTGCAAAAGGGTGGGAGTTCATGGAGGAGCAAGAGATTCCTATTGGCCAATGCGGTCAGGAAATACTTCTAGAAGAGGTAGAGTTTGAGCTACTGGGTGAGTAGAATCTGGATGAGTATTAGAGAGTGGGTGAGTATTTCAGCCAAGGAGAAGATTGTGAGCAAAGCAGGGAGATGACTATGAACCTTGCACATGTAAGACCTGTGATGAGGAAGGAAAACCATGAAGAGACTGACTGGGTTAATTTATGCTCTGGGAGAGCAGTGGGAGATAGGATTGAATAGGTAGGGTGGCTGCATATTCTAGAGGACTTGGAAGATTTGGAAGAGAATTATTATTTTGTATTTTAGTTAATTGTTTTGGACTGGAATAATTAGTTAGATCTGTAGTAATGGAAAAACTCTTCTAGTCTTGGACAAATAAAAATATTCCAGAAATTTAGCAGAGAAATATATTTTGAGCAACTGACAGGCAATGAAAATTGATTTTGAAACTACAAAGGCTCATGAGCAGACATGATAAACTCGTTTGGTTGCTTGCAAAGTAGGACCATAATTCCAGGACTGCTGCTCTGAAATGTCGGTACGGAAGGGCCAAGCTCCTTTATTTTCTTACCTATAGAGGGGCGGATGGACTTGCCAGCTAGCAAGATCTATCAGCAAAGGACAGAACAATGATAGGTGATTTAATGAGAATTTTAATTTCCCTGTACTTCTCTCCCTATAGCTGTAACTTTACTTCTGTTGGTTTCTTTTTTTCTATGTTTTAAGCTCCTGACCTGATTCTTAGGTTATCTTAGACTTCTCATCTGAAAAATGGTAATTAACCTTTACTGTTTAGTAGACTTTGTAAATTCTTGAGAGGTTTTCACAAGAAAGGACTTGGGTATTTGGAATGTGACGATAAAATAATGATAGCAGCTAAAATGTATATAGCACTTTAAGGTTTGAAAAATATATTACAGATATCTTATTATATCCTCAAAACAACCCTGGGAGGTAGGAACAATTATTATTCCTATTTTACTGATGAGGAAACTAAGTCAGACAGACATTCAATGACTTGCCCAAGGTCACTAACAAGTAGTTAGGCAGGATTTGAACTCAGGTTTTGCTAACTCCACATGTAGCACTCTTCACTGTACCACCTAGTTGCTTCATATAGTGATAGAATCAGTTCCAGAATCGGTACAGCTAGATAAGCTCTATTATCTTCACAGTAGTCCCCAAGGGAGGAAATAATATTATTTTTGCTTTTGGCTGAAAATGTATTTAGAGCCTGTCTTTTGGATTACTTTCAGTCACCCACAAAACAAAGATCATCTTCATTACTTTTTATATCCACATTTCTTTTCTTTTTTTTTGACCCAAAATGGAATTACCCCAAACTTAGCCACATTGTTCGCTATTGAGTTGGCTCCAAAGAGTTTTGGCCCATCTCCTTAAAAATCCATACTTGAGGCAGGATTTGCTAGTTCAAAAATCCACCTGCTTTTCTGAGCCTAGACTTTGTGTTCAGGAAGTACCTGCTTGTTCTGCCTGGTTCCCTTTAGACCTCCCTTTTCTGGAATTTTCTATGCCTATTCCTTCCTTCTTTCCTTCCTTCCTTCCTTCCTTCTTTCCTCCCATCTCTTCTCCCTTTTTCTTTCCTTCCCATTTGTGTTCAGTCTTACCTTTGAGATTCTAGACCTTTTGTTCTTACAGATGATTTTTTCCCCTAGCTCTATAAAATAGTTCTTTGGGAGTTTGATTATTATGGCACTTAGTAAATTAATTAAGGTACATTCTAAATTTAACAATGAATATTTCTACAATTATTTAACCCTATTTCTGGAAAGAGCATTTTATAATTGGCTTCCTGTAGTTCCTAGTGTGTCTAGATTGATAGACTCCCAATCATTTTATATTTTCTGAAGTTTTTTGGTTTTTTTTTTAAACAGAATCTCTCTTTCTAGGTCTTCCTGCCGGTTTTATTGTTAACCAACAGGAATGCTGATGATTTCTGTGGATTTATTTATCCTGTAACTTTACTGAATTATTTGTTTCAATTAATTTTTAGTTGACTCTCTAGGGTTTTCTAAGGAAATTATCATCTCATCTGCAAAAAGGATAGTTTTATTTCCCCCTTGCCCATGATTATACACCCATTTTTTCTCTCATTGCTAGAGATAGAGAATTTCTAACACTGCATTAAAAAGGAGTAGTCTGATCTCACTGGAAAGGCCTCAACTTAAAATTATACATAATGTTTGTTCTTAATTTTATATAGATACTATTTACAATATTAATGAAAAGTTCATTTATTCCTCTGCTTTCTAGTGGTTTTTTTTTTAACAGAAATTTGTTGGATTTGGTTAAAATTCTTTTTGGCATTTATTGCTGTAATCATGTGGTTTTTATTATTTATATTATTAACATGACTTATATTTATAGTCTTGCTTATGTGGAACCAATCCTAAATTCCTAACATAAATGCAATCTGGTCATAATATATAATTTTTCTAATATGTTATTGAAGTCTATTTTATTACAAAACATTATTAAATGTTGCATTTAAATTTTTATGTCAATATTCATTTGGGATATTGGTCTAGAGTTTCTTTTTTTTCTCTGTTCTCTCCTTGCTGCTAAGACTGCATTTGTACCTTAGAGATTTGAAGGGTCCTTTTTTTTTCTATTATTGTAAACATTTATCAGTTTATGTAACATTGGAATTAATTATTCTTTGAATGTTTAATAGAATTCGTTGAGTCTTAGAGGATTCTCTCCCAATAGCCCCTACACTCCCCCCACCTTAGGAATTTATTTATAACTTACTCAATAGTTTTTTTCTCCTGATAATAAATTATTTAATTGCTTATTCCTCCTTTTGTTAATCTGGATATTTTATCATTTTTCAAATATTCATCTATTTCCTCAATTTTGTTAACATACAGGTTATCCTAAATGTCTTAGTACAGTTAGTTAAAAGTTTTAATAGCTTAAAACTGTACTAAGGCTTTTAGAACAATAGATAATTAGGCAAAATTGTATCTTGTAATTTCCTATATTTACTCTTCAATTTTTGTGAATTCTCCTTTTTCCTTTTTGATATGAATAATTTGGTCTTTATCACTCTTTTTAAAAAGTCTTATTATTTTAATAAATTCCCCCCCCCCCAATATCTAATACTGTATCAATTCAACATTGGTTTTTTGTTTTGGTGTTCTGTTTTGTCCATCTCGTCTTTAATTTTCAGACTTTCTACTTCATTGCACATATGGAGTATTTTGATTTGTTGTTGTTGTTGCAGTGTTTTTAGTTGTATGCCAATTCACTGACTAGATATAAATTTGGCATTGATTAGGCTGCTAAGTGGTACAGTGAAAAGAGTGCTGGGCTTAAACTCAGGAAGACTTTAGTTCAAATCTGGCCTCGGACACTTACTAGCTGTGTGACCCTGAACAAATCACTTAACTTCCATTTGCCTCAGTTTCCTCATCTGTGGAAAGCGTGAATGATAATAGCACATACCTCCCAAGGTTGTTATGGGGATCAAAGGAGATCATGTTTATAAAGCCCTCGGCACATAGTAAGTGCTTTATAAATGTTAGCTGATATTAGCTATTTTTATTTCTTCTATCTTTTGTTGATAGAATCATTTAGAGATAAAAACTTTCCCCTCAGATCTACTTTAGTTGCATCTCATACATTTTGATATGTAGTCTCATTATTGGCACTTTCTTTAATGAAAATTTCCTATTGTTTCTATACGTTCTTCTTTGAATCATCAGAATTATATTATTCAAATCCACATTTTATTTTTTATACCTTTTATTTTTACATCGCATTCATATCTAAACACACACTTCTTCCCCCTCCCCTGTGCATTGAAGTTAAAACACTGGAGTGAAAAGAAACCAAAAGATAAACACAAATGAGAAACTAAACATAAAGAGATTTTAAAAAGATAAACTCAGTTGCTGCTATGTGGGCTCTCCATTGAACCCTGCTACATATTCTACAAGGTGTTCTGCTATCAATTCAAGTTCATGAGGGGCAGCTAGGTGGTGCAGTGGACAGAGCACCAGTGCAGGAGTCAGGAGGATCTGAGTTCAAATCTCACCTCAGACACTTGACACTCATTAACTGTGTGGCTTTGGGCAAGTCACTTCCCAATTGCCTCATTCTGGGTCATCTCCAGTCATCCTAATGAATATCTGGTCACTGGATTCAGATGGCTCTGGAGGAAAAGTGAGGCTGGTGACCTGCACAGCCCTCCCTCACTCAAAACAAAGTCAAGTGCAAGTCATGTCATTATTTCTCTGATGGCATGGTCTTCTTCTAGAACACACACACACACACACACACACACACACACACACACATTGACACATCCCTTGCAGCAAAGATTAGTGGAAAAGGGCACAAAGCATCTGAAGTCACAGGGTCTGACTTCACATTCTGCCTTGGACAGGATTGCTGACTCTGTGACCTTTGGCAAATCTCCTAACTTCTCTGGACTTCAGTTTCTCATCTGTAAAACATGGGTATTGGACCAGTTGGCCTTTCAGGAACCATCTAGCTCTAGTTTCAAGATCCTATGATTAAAAATGAAAAAAGAAAAAAATGAAGCTTAGCAAAGTTAACTAACATTGACTAGCTGACCACAAATGCAATATTTCACATCCTTAATTACACCCCATTCTCACCTCTGTCTCACATGTGACTGCATCTACAATGAGGGGACAGGGGGACATTTTCTCAACTCTCTCCAGTCTGTGTCAGTCCTTATATTTAGCAGTCTTCAGTTTTGTTACTGTTTCTGTTTACATTGCTGTAGTGTCTATTCTGTTATTTTACTTTATATCAGTTTATATCAATCTATATATGCTTCTTGGAATTCCTTATATTCATTATTTCTTATTATTTAATAGTATACCATTATATTCATATATCACAATTCATTTAGCCTTTCCAAAATTGACCAATCACATCATTTTAAAGTTGAAGAAATGAAAACTTAAAGAAGTAAGGAGACTTTGCCCAAGGTCACAGAGATAACATTTGTCAGAACTAGGATTCCAACTCAAGTCATCCAAATCCAGGACTCATTTGGTTACTTCCTCCCAGTTGTAGATGAGAGTTGCCAGATGTTTCATAGTCTTCCCATAGTCTTCTCAACATTTACCAGTGCATCTCTGGGACTGGGCACATAGTAGGCCCATCGTAGTAAACACTACATCAACTAAATGGAATTGAACTGAAAGTCCTCTCTGCTCTGACTCTTCAAGGGAGGCAGTGTAAGCCAAATGTCGACAAGCATTTTATAAGCACTATGTGTCAGGCACTGTGCTAAGTTCTAGAGATACAAAAGAAAGGTTAAAAAAAAGTCTCTACTCTCCAAGAGCTCCTGGTTCTCCTCCATTCTCTCCATTCTTCTATAGTCTGTTCTATTGTGTATGTCTGTACAGGGGGAGTCCTAAACCAGGTGTGGCAGTTAGGGAAAGCAGGTGCTTCTTTTTGGAGACAGCAGGTTTTGCTGCACCTGGTGATTCAGATCACCGGGAATGGGAGCAAGGAGGCACACGTTAGTAATGAAATAACCCTGGAGGCGATCTTCCAATTTCACAGAGCCTTCCCACCAGCTCAGGCACAGGCACATTTCTCTGGCTCTCTGACGGGAGAGGAGCTCCATCCCAGGCAGCCTTTGCAGCTGGATGCAGCAGGTGAGGTAGGCAGTGCTTAGGAAGGTGGCTGTGTGTCATGGGCACCCCACCAGCAGGCTCACTGGGTGCACTGAGTGAGCTGTTGAATTGGATTGGGAAGGGATGACTTTGGAAGATACTTATAGGATCTTTTGGCTGAAAATCCTGTGGGTTTAAGAAGACTGCAATTCTCAGAGTACCTTACCTTGTGAGTTCAGGGAATCTTTGGAAAACTAAGGACAAATGGGTTAGATGTCTCTCCTCTCAGTGAGTTGCGTTACTGTCCTACTGGGAGGTACAGAGATGGTAAGAGGTGACGTTGGTTAATCCCTTCAAGCTCTAAAGAGTCAGTGAATGGTTATGGTCTCTGAATTACGAACCCAAGCCCTTTAAGTTAGAAATTGAGAAGACAGGCATCAACTTGTTATGGATGGGATTGCCTTCTCTAATAAGTATCTTGTCTTAAGCCAATTTCCATGCTCTTTGAAGACACAGAAATTTAATTTTTACCTTTCTACATGACAATGGTTATTAGGATGTGAAACTTATATAAGTATGTGTTTGTGTATATACCTGTTGTGTATAAAGAGGAGAGGAAAATGCCATGAAGATTACGTTGTTTCTTTAGGTCATTATGCAAATGGCCATAACTTTACACATCCAGATGGTGACATATATGTGTAAGAAAAGTGACCTTTTCTGTGACCATCAATCTAGGATTCTAAAGGCATTGAGTGTCATAGGTCACTTAGAAAGTCTTAATTCAAAAATAATTTTTCATTTTGTCTTTATGATCCAAGCACTATTAGGGACATGTTGTTGAATGTCTAAGCTGCTACAGTGGATATGTTACTGGTCTAGATGCTATGGGGAATAACATGAAAGACAGGATCCATGCCTTCAAGCATTTTACTATCAAGTTGAAAAGATAAAACACATACCTGAAAAGATAATGGATCAGAGAGAGAAGCAAGAGAGCACTTCAGGAAACATTTCATGGTGGAAGTGGGCCTTAAGATCAGTCACCAAATATTGTTGTTCAGTCTTTTCAATTGTGTCCAATTCTTCATGATCCCATTTGGGATCACTTGGTCACTTGGGGTTTTCTTGGTAAAGATACCAGAGTGATTGGCCATTTCCTTCTCCAGCTCATTTTACAGATGAGGAAACTGAGGCAAACAGGGTAAAGCAACTTGCCCAGAGTAACATAGTAAATGTCTGAGACCAGACTTGAGCTCTGGAAGATGAGACTTCCTGACGTTAGGCTCTGCTGTTAATCCATTATACAACCTAGCTACCCCTCAACAAATATATTAAGTGTTTGCCATCTTTTGACATGGGACAAGATGCAGGGGATATAAAATAAAATATAAAATGGAACATTCTCTACCTTAAGGGTACCATAAGGAGTTTACATTCTATTAGGAGTGAGCAACATGTACAGGGATAAGTCAATACAAAAAATGCATAAAGTAAATATAATGTAAGGGCAGGTAAGTGGTGAAGTGGATAGAGTACTGGGTGTGGAGTCAGGGAGATTCACTTCACTAGTTCAAATCTTGCACTTATTAGCTGTGTGACCCAGAGTAAGTCATTTAACCCTGTTTGCCTCATCTGTAAAGTGAGCTGGAGAAGAAAATGGTAAACCACTCTGGTATCTTTGCCAAGAAAACCCCCAATGGAGTCACAGAGGCAGACACAACTGAACAATGAAAACATGATATAATTTGGGTGGAAGGGGACCAGGAAAGACCTTCCAAAAGAGGTAGAATTTCAGTGAGTTTTTAATGAAGTTAAGGATTCTAAAGGGTGGAGATAAAGAAGGAGTGCGTTCCAGGTAAGGGGATATTGCTTGTACGGAGGCGTGGAAACAGGAGGTGGGTTATTATAAACAAGGAACATTGAATAGACTGGTTTAGCTGAAACGAAATACTTATGAAGGGTAGTAATGTGTAATAAATCTAGACCGGTGGGCTTGACCGAAGAACTAAGGGTGAGTAGGGTTCAGTTAGGCCTGGTGGAAGAAGAAATCAGGCATTCCAGAAAAGAGCAGTAGAGTGAGCATTTCTGGTTAAACCTCACTTCCATTGGAATCAGCAGTTGACACATAACTCAGTTTCCTAATTGCATTGTGGGCATGCTGGATCTGTTTCTGCTGATGCTGAATTTCATGTTCAAGGAATTGAAATTTATTTTGCATGGTGATGATCCTGCAACAGGCTATGTCACAGAGCCTGATGAGAGGTGCCAGCTGACCTAGGTTTTCTTGTACCTTTGCATGGTGGATTCTCCCAGGTTTTCACTGAGGCCCTTAAACTTGCTATTCCTACAAATGATTTGCAGCTCTCAAAGAACTTTCAGAGAGTAATAAGGACTGAAAACTGGTAGTATTGTGAAGACCTTGATTCTTTCCAAGAACAGCAATACTGACTAGTAGTTCCATCTTGGAGTACTGGAAACTATTCTGTTAAGCCAATTAAACCATAGGCATCTTTTACCCTCAAGTCAGTTAATTTGTCACTAAGCATGTATTAAGTGACTATTATATGTCAGGCACTGTGCTAAGTGATGGGAATACAGAGAAAGACAAAAGAATAACCTGTCCTCAAGGAGCACATGGTCTAATAGGGGATACAACATGTCAACAAATAAATGCTGCAGAATAAATGGGAAATAATTAACAGAGGGAAGTCTTCTTTTGCATAAATAAATAACCACACTACCCACAATGAGCACAGTCTCTCAGCTTCCTGGTGAGAAGAGCAGGGATGCCAAGGTTCCGAAGAATTCTGTTATTTGGGTGGCATGGAGGACCACTTTCATCTGAGTAAGAGAAAAGAAGGCTGTATATTTACCAGGCACTGGTATAAATAAACTGCAAAAGAGAAAAATTTTGCCTCAAGGATCCAAAAGCTGAAAAGTCTGGATGTGTCCAAAAGGAGTTAGCTGTGTGTAGTCTCTCAGGTCCAGGGAATCAAAGTTATCTTAGCAATAACTCTACAATGCATAAACTAGCTGAGAGAATGATACAAGCCCAGGCAGAGAGCTATATAGAGGTGGACTGACATGAATATGTAAATCTCTTCATAGGCAAAAGCACATTCTCTTGCATTTTTACAGCAATTTCTATTTTTCAAAGCTCTTTCACATGTATTGCTTCATATGATCCTTAAACAATGCTGTGAGGCAGGTAGGGCAAGTGTTGGTAGAAGTCTTTCACAAAGGTTGTAGGAAGTCTTGTTTGACCACAATAGCCCACAGGTATCCTCAGCTCAGAGAAGATTGGAGCTGGAAGGGACCTTAGAGGGTATCTTATCTAACTGACTCCTTTAACAGATGAGGAAGCTAAAGTTTAGAGAGGTCAAACAGCCTGTCTATGGTCACATGGCTAATGAAGAGGGCTATAGGATCACAATCACTTTTTTAAACCTACAGAATGAGTCATCAAGTCCAAATACTTCATTTTACAGATGAGGAAACTGAGGCTTACAGAAGGGAAAGGAATTGTCCAAGGCCATAAGGGCAATAATGGCAAAACTGAGACTAATCCAAGTCCTTTGACTCCAGATTCAATGTTCTTTCCAGAAGCCTTGACAGGTTAGAAAACTGAGGCACAGAATACTAAAGAAATTTACTAGAGGTCACATAGCCCGTCAGTGGCAAGGCTGGGAGTAGAATACAGATAAATCATGGCTTCCACTTCAGTGTCCTTTCGCCACTAGTCACTGAAAAGAGAAGCCCTAACCAGAAGACCTTCCTTCGATCGTGGTGGGGTCTGAGGCAAGAAGAGCTTCCAGAAGTAGCAACGTGGATGAGTACAGCAGGAAGAGAGTCATGGCCCTAGGCGGAGGTCTGGTGAAATGAGTGCAGGAGACATGCTCTGACTTGGATGAGCCTTCAGGTTTTGCTCTGGGCCTTAGAAGGAGCAGACTCATTAGGAAAGGGTGGGGCCTAGGGAAGAGCCGAGTTTCCAGTGGCTGTGGGAATGATCTGGGTGAAGCCAAAGCAGAGATACCTGGAAAAGGATTCTGTGACTGAAACCAGAGCACAAGCTTTCTAATGTTTTCTGGATCTTGAGCCGGGACTAGCTCTATGGATATCAACCAATTAATCAACAAGCATTTATTAAACGCCTACTATATGTCAGGCAGCAGCTAGGTGTCACAGTAAATAGAGGGCTGGGCCTGGATTCATGAAGATTTTCTTGAGCTCAAATCTGGCTTCAGAAACTTACTAGTTAAATGACCCTGAACCCTGTTTGCCTCAGTTTCCTCATCTGTAGAATGAGTTGGAGAAGGAAATGGCCAATCATTCTAGTATCTTTTCCAAGAAAATCCCAAATGGAATCATGAAGAGTCGGACACCACTGAAAAATGACTGAACTGCAAAAGATTCTACAAAGTGGAGGTGAGGGGGAAGGGACTTCAAGGTATGAAGGTGAGCCAGTACAGAGGCATAGAGACAGAAGTGCTGGATAAGGACCAGAGAGCAGAGGGAAGCTGGAAATCCAATGGGATCCAAGTTGTAGGATCCAAGACTTTTTTGTTCAGCTAACCATTAAAAAAAAATGTTGAACATACAAACACCAAATGAAGCAGGCATTTCCATATTTGAAAGAAAGGATTTTATGTGAAACTACAGGTCTCTGTTATGTTTAGCTTAATTTTTAAGTATATAATAAGTTCAATTTGTAGCTTTCAGAGCTGAGCTGCTTGTTTGGTTCTTTCTGGCCTTCTGTTTTCTTTGCATTTTTTTTAAAGATGTCTCTATGACTCTTCTTTCCTTCCTTCCTTCCTTTTTCCCTCTATCCTTACCTCCCTTAGCCCTCTAACCCTGCCCTCCATTGGAGTGTGGGGGTGGGGAAGAAAGAGAGAACTAAAATAAAGCCCCTTTGTCAATTATACATAATCAAGTAAAACAGATTTCCACATTGACTATGTCCAAAAATGTGTGTTTCATTCTGTATCTTGAGTCCATCACTTCTGTCTCAGGAGATAGATAATATGCTTCATTATTGGTCCTCTAGAGTCATAGTTGGTCATTTTCAAGTCTTCCCAAGTACTTTATCTTCCTAATGTTGCTATTGTGTATGTTGTTTTACTAGTACTACCAACATCTAACTTTCTATCCTTTGGGTAAAGTTCTTAAGTTTTAGTGATGTGTGCTGGGGTGCAGAATCATGTTGTGGTATTTTCTCCATTTGGGAATTCCTATAACTATAGAATAATTCTGCATCTCAGGATATCAATATATCTATCAGAGTTCATCATTGTTTTAATGAGCTTGAATATTTTTAATACCCATTTTTCTTTGTGGATGTTTTACAATCTGATTAAGATGCCTGGGTCTTATAAACACCCTGACAACATCTGAGAACAGCTTTACTCTAGCTATAAATGAAAAAAAAAAGGGTCTCATCAATTAAAAATAACCTTTTTCCTTTCTTTAGCACTTTAGCACTCATATGGTTGTGCCAATATCAAGCATGTTTTCTTCATTTTAATGGTCAATAACACCTCAACTCTGAGCCCATGGTCTGCTCAAATGATTGCTTCTGAGGTGTTTGCAACAGCGTCCAACCAAGACACACTGTGGCAAAAGCAATTTAATACCTGTACCTCTTGCTTTGGGAAAAGGATTAAGCATGAAATCTGAACAGGAGCAGTTTTGCTTGAGAGAGAAAAAGAACTTTATTCACTACAAAAAGCTTTCACTTTCAAGAAATACCATAAAATCAATATAACATGGAACATGTTTTCTCTATCTGGGATATAATTTTCCAACAGGGAAAAAACTGAGCATAGCCTAAGTGATTTCATTCACTCAATAAATTTGTATTAAGTTCACTTTGTGTTCAACTTTCTACTAGAAACTAGGATTATAGAATTTAAATCTATAAGATTAGTTAATTCTCTACATTTTTAAGAGTGAGATCAAGGTTCAGATAAATTGAGAGAACTGAACAAGGTCACACAAAATAGCTAGTATTTATATAGTACTTCAAAGTTTGCAAAGCATTTATATATGAATGTCTATATATGTGTGTATGTATATATATATATGCACATTTATGTGTATATGTACACATAAAACCTCACTTGATGAAGTTAATGTTATTATACCCATTTTACAGATGAAGAAACTAAGAGAGAGGTTAAGTGACTTGCCCAAGGTCATTTCATCTAAGATGAAATTCAAACTCAGGCCTTCACTTTACTCACTAAAGCACAGAGTCTAGATTCAGCTTAGGTCTTCTGACTTTAAATAGCATGTTTTTTTCCAACACACTATGTATGATACAAAAAATAAAACTGTCCCTGACTTCAAACACTTCATATTCTAGTTGGGGATACAGATGAGAGACATACATGAATATAGAAATTCATAGTGATATTTTAGGATCATACATTTAGAAGATATGGAGACCTTGGAAGTCGTATTCTTGAACAGGTGAAGAACCAGGAGCCTAGAAGAGTTAAATGACTTAAGCTTCATCATATTGGATGTTTTTGAAAGATTTGTTCATTCTAGCCATGTTAGCTTTCTAAGATGACCAGGTAAGTGTATTTCTGGAATGCTGTCTCTTATAAAGTGGTGTGGAGAGGCCACACCAATTCAGATCCACTATATATGTAGCTCACATACATGTCATCCTACCATGTCTATCTAGGTACAGTCAAAATATTTTAAAGTCCTCTGTTCCACAAACCCCAGACTGAGCAATAGAATGCTTTTGCTCATTCACTTGATACTTTGATTTTTCTCCTTTTAAGATTCTCTTTGATCTTTTGGAAAGAGCTCACCTGGGGAGATTTTTTTTAACAGTCCCTCAATTATCTAAAGATCAAGGAAAGACTTGTTTCTAATTTGAGAAACGCTGGCCTAACCGAGTCAGAATGAAAAGTACTTATAGGAGCCAGTAGGCAAATTACAAGTAATATGAGCTTTAAGAGAGGACTTTTAAAGTTTGCAAAGTGCTTTATATGTTATCTCATCTGATCCTCACAACAACCCTGTAAGATAGTTACAGTTATTGTCCACATTTTACAGATGGGCCACACAGCCACAGTGTCTGAGGCAGGATTCCAACTCAGGTCTCCCCAACTCTAAATCCAGAGTTCCGTTCACTTTTTTAGTAGGCTGAGGAGAGAGTGATTTTTTTTTTAAGTGGTAAATTTCTTGAGGACTAGAAACTAGGTGCCTCAACTTAATTTTTTAAATTAGGTTTTATTTTTTCCAGCTAACAAAAATCTACTTTCTCCCTCTTTTACCTCCTCTCCCCATTAAAAAGGAAAAATAAAATAAAATAAAACCTTTATGACAAATATGTATAGTCAAGTAAAATGAACTCTTGCTTTGGCCATTTCCAAGAAATATGATACTCTGTGCTCTCTGGCGACAAAATATTAAAAAATTTAACATTTTTATGGAAAGCTTTCTAAGATATTGCATAGTTCCCTGCCTTAGTAAGCTAAGCACAGTTTAATGTTTCCCTGATAATTTGGGGCCATCATTATGGACATCTTTAACTATATAGTTCTATAATACAGTGGTATTGTCAGGTGTCTTTGAATTCTGCCCTTGAAGTGAGTACTTTCACGTAACCATTCTGTAGGAGGCAGTGTTTTTTTTCTAGTTCTTTGACCGTTTGTCTTTCCAAAATTTTCAATCATATCTGACTCTTTGTGATCCCATTTGGAGTTTTCTTGGTGGAGATACTGGAGTGCTTTGCCATTTCCTTCTCCAGCTCATTTTACAGATGAGGAAACTGAGGCATCCAGGGTTCAGAGACTTGGTCAAAGTCATACAGCTAGGAAATATCTGAGACCAGATTTGAACTCATGATTCTAGGCCTGGTACTACATCCACTGCACCCCTGACCCTAGACATTTCTATTTTCTGCTATCACTGCTTGCAAGTATCACTGGATTGTCTTGCTGCCTCCACATTCCTGAATGGGGCCAAAACCAGATAAAAATGTAATTAGGAAATATTTAATAAAATAAATATAGAACTCTCCTCCCCCAATGAAACATAGATAACATTACATTTTAAAATGAAGTCAAATATTCAGTCTGCAGGATCCTGATGTACTATTTAGTGGCCTCTGTTTCTATGTGAAATTGATGCCATTGGCTGCCCCCATCTCACTGGGACACTTTCTGGACCTCTCCATACCATTCCTACCTGCCCTCTTATCTCCATCCCTCCCACCAGGGCCAGGGACTCTAAACCCTGGGACTCTGGGATTTGATAGATGAGTTTTTATCTTTGACCCAGAACCAGGCCTCTAAGTCCTTTTCTAGGCATCTCTACTCCATGCCACTGCACATATTACTCCCCTCTCCCTGCTTGCCTACCTTCTCTTTGTGTGCTTTATTTCCCCATTAAAATGTAAGCTCCTTGAGGGCTTTGTATCCACAGTGCCTGGAACATAATAGGTACTCAATAATTTCAGTCTGTCTGTCTCTCTCTCTCTTTCTCTGTCTGTCTCTCTGTCTGTCTCTCTCTCTGTCTCTGTCTCTTTGTCTCTCTTTCCCTGTCTCTCTCTGTCTCTGTCTCTTTTTCTCTCTGTCTCTCTCTCTGTCTGTCTCTCTGTCTCTGTCTCTGTCTGTCTGCCTCTGTCTGCCTCTCTCTCTCTGTCTCTCTCTGTCTCTTTGTCTCTCTCTCTTTCTCTGTCTCTCTCCCTCTCCCCGCTTTGAGTGCACATGCGCACACACATTCACACTGCATAGATAAAAGTGCTGGATAGAACATTTAACTGCTGTCTGCCTCAGTTTCCTCATTTGTAAAATGGAGAAAATAATAGCACCTACCTCAGAGTTGTGATGAGGATCAAATGAGAAATGAGATATATATTTGTAGAATGCTTAGCACTGTGCCTAGCACAGGAGTTGGGAACCTGCAGCCTTAAGGCCATATATGGCTCTCTAGGTCCTCAAGTGCAGCCCTTTGACTGAATCCTAACTTCACAGAACAAATCCCTTCAATAAAAAGATCTGTTCTGTAAAACTTGAACTTGGTCAAAAGGCCGCACCTGGGACCTAGAAGGTCCCCTTTACATACTAGATGTTCAGTAAATGCTTATCTTTCTTATTCGCATTCCCCTCTCCATAACCTACCATTGCTTGTGCTGTCTGCTGCTTTCTTTCCAAAGGGGTTTCTTTTCTTATAACTTTCCTTTTATTATGGCTTCTCTTCTTTATTTTTCATCTGCTTTTCCTGTACTCAGAATCATGGTGATAGGGTTTGGTATTTTTAGCCTCTGAAAACCAAGAAGAACCTGTCTTCATTTACCTTTTCTGTCTTTGCCTCAAATAAGATTAGGTTCGTCTTGGTGCCCCATCACCCTGTTCCTACTCAGGCATGGGACAAATTAGACACTAGCCCAGGTCTATGGCTGAGAGTACTCCATGATACTGTGGTGGAGGTCTTTCAGCGCTGACTGTGCTGTGCTAGCCAGGCTAGGACAGTTTCAGCTCAAGGGGCCAGAACCAAGAAGTGAGTAGGATAGAGGTGGTATTTCGGTTAGCAGAGTAACAAGGCCAAGGCAAAGCAAATGGAAGACTAAGACAGGAACTTGGTCTGGAGACTGGAAAGGTGGGTCAGTAACTGTGCATCACTCTGATTCAAAGGGTCAAGAAGAAAATGTAATCCCATGTCAAGCTTGAGTTAAAAGAAACTAGGTTTCCCAACAAGTCCTGAGCTTGAGCAAATAGAAGTCACACACCATTTGTCACACTTAACAAGCTCAATGCATCTGCATTCTTTCAAGGCCTGTGATGTTAACCCCAGTATCCTCGTTTTAATGAGCTGCAGCTGGGGACAGCTCCCAGCCACCTCTAAGAGGCAGGGAAATGAATGAAAAAATGAAGAAAAAAGTATTTATTAAATGATTACTGTGTGTCAAGCACTGCGCTAAGGGAATATGAGTTTCTTCCTGCTGCTTTTATCCCTACTCTGCCAGGGTTTTTGTGTAGTTGTCTACTTCAAAGCCAAGGAACTACTGTTGATAGTGAGACATCCAAGGGGGGGCCTGGGAGTAAAGTGGAAATTATCGCATGGTGTGAATCCAGGCCCCAGACAATAAAATCAAGAAGTACTGCCTTCATCCTATAGATAACACTTAAACATTCTGGATCACCTTTATCCTTTCGTCATTAACAGTCAAGGCTGATTTTACATAGCAGATGATTTCAGTGTATCTGATGCATCCTAGGAAATCATCTCCCTCCTTGCCAAAAAAAAAAAATCCAAGAGCTGGAAATTTAGACGTCAGAAACTCTTTTCATGGGTTTAAGCTTTATTGTTACTTCCAGGATGCTCTTTAAAACACAAATTCTCCTAGGAAAAAGAAACCCCTTGGTGAGAAAGTCTGTCTTTTTTGCTATCTGACTGGGTGTCAGGAAAATGTGTCTTGGAGACACAAGACACCTCAAGATGCGAGAGAGGGGAAGGAAAAGAGGAAGAATTAGAAAGTGGATAAGGGAACAACAGGATATGTAAGGGAAATTGAGAGCTGAGACAAATTTTTCTGGTGTCTTAAATCTGCCAAGAAATGGTTCTGATAAGAATATTTAAATATGAAATCTAAAGATTCATGTTCATAGCCTGACACTTGATCAAATTCCTTTGCCCTCTATGAACCTCAGTCTCTTCATCTATAAAATAAAGGGGTTGGACCAGATGATCCCTTCCAGCCAGCATGACAGTGAAAGTAAAAGCATTTAATCGTCATGGAGTGTGGTAAGAAATAATGACCCAGAGTCACACTAATGAAGTCACTTGCCATTGTAAAAGCATTCTCTTCAATTCCTTTGTAGAGGATGTGGAACACTGCTTATAGCATCAGGCATTTTTAATGGGATGGTTAGTTTTGCTGAACTTTTTTTAAAAATTATTTTCTCTTTATTTTTCATTTTAAGAAATGGTTCTCTGGGAGGGAGAAATGAAGGACTATGTTGTGAAGTACAGATAATGTAAAAACAAAAGATATCAATTAAAATTTACTTTTATAAAAATCATCATTCAAAGTCCAACTTCAGTCCACACCTCCTCTAGGAAGCCTTCAGTGATTTCTCTCTACTTTTTGGACTCCTATAAGGACTTGCTGCCTGTACTATTCTTTAACATCTAATACATACTGTCTTCACAGTATCTCATATTATTGTAAAATACTTCATGTGTGTTGGTCTTATTTCCTAAAATTATCATTATTAAGTTTTATTAATACTTTTTGTTTTTACATCATGATCATACATTGCTCTCCCACTCTTATCCACCCACTGCCTCTTGTAACCAAGAAAAACAGTTTGACAAAACTAACAGACTCAGGCTCTGGCTCTGACAGTGTAAATAAAATTCCACGCCCATAGTCCTTTACTTCTCCCATGAAAGGCTGTCTCCTCAAATGAGATTGAAGCTTACTGAAAAGGGCAGAGAACTAGTCTTTTCTTTTGTGTCTCAAATACAGGTCTGGGCATCTAGTAGCTGCTCGGTAAATATTTGTTCAATCAATGAATGAATTGCCTAGAACTGAAAATACTGTTGCATTAACAGAAGAGAGAGCAGGCCCCAGCAAGTCCAAAGAGTTTTGAAGTTATGTCCCAGAATTGATTCAAGGGAAGAAAAATGAGATGGTAGGGATTTAGAGTCTCTCATTCCAGTGTGGAAACAGCAGTCTCCAGTCCACATGTGGCCCTGTAGATCCCCAAGTGTGGCCCTTTGACTGAATCTAAACTTCACAGAACAAATCCCCTTAATAAAAGGATTTATTCTGTAAAACTTCGACTCAGTCAAAAGGCCATGTTTGAGGACCTAGAGGGCCACATGTGGCCCACAGTTTCCTCAACCCCTGCTTGAGGATCTCCCTTGCATTCCCTGAACTTCCTGCTCTCTCCCTGACTTCTTCTGAGGCATTCCACACTTGCCTGAGGGCTGTGTCGTGCTTTGAGTTTCCTCAAAACCGGAGTAAGCTCCAGTCAAAGGCTGAGTTGTTTCCCAGAATTTCTCCCTTGGTGGGGCCTGTGCACCTCTAAAGTCATAGGAACTTTATTGAGCCTCTCATAGCACTTTTACTTCTGTTTTCTTTCCCCCAAGCTGTCTCCCATCTCTGCGCTCTCATTTACCTCTCCATGTCCTTTTAAAGTAGGCAGGGCAGCAAACAGAGGAAAGTGGTAGAATCAGACAAGGTTCTAGGGTTCCTTGTTTTTAGACTCCAGTTATATTTCCCTACACCAGGGGTGGGGAATCTTTGACCTCGAGACTACATGTGACCTTCTACATCCTTGGGGGCAGCCTTTTGACTGAGTCCAAGTTTTACAGAACAAATCCTTTTATTAAGGAGATTTGTTCTGTGAAGTCTGGATTCAGTCAAAGAGCTGCTCTTGAGGACCTTGAGGGCCACAGGTTCCTCACCCCTGCCCTACACTTCACCAGAAGAATAAGAGTTAAGAATCTGTAGGATCATAGGATTTGAGGCTAGAGGGAGCATGGAGGCCATTTAGTCTCACTCTTACATTTTAAAAAGAAAAAAACCAAACCTATTTGAGTCTCAGAGAAAGTGAAGGTACCAGTCCAAAGTCTACAGGTACTAAGGAGCAGGGCCGGCTCTACAGTTCTTTGCCTATAATCAGATTATTTTTGGAGAACTGTGAAAATAGCGGGACGGGTTATGAATCCCCAACAGGATTTTATGTTTAATCTTCTAAGAGATAGGCAGTCACTAGATTTTTTTAAAGTATGTATGGAGTCATGTGCGTGACATGGTCAGACTTGCACTTAGAGATCACTGAGCACTGAGTGCAGGATGAAGGGAAGTGGAGGGAGAATTGAGGCAAGGAGATCAGTCAGTAGGCTATCACAGTAGTTCAGAGAAGATGGAGAGCCTGCACCAGAAGGGTAGAAGTATCAGAGGACAAAAGGGGTCAAATGAGAAAGATGTTACAATGCTAAAATCAAGACTTTGGCAACAGATTGGATAGTGGAGAGTGGTTGGGGTGAGTGGGTGAGAAAGAATAAAGAGTCAAGGATGACATCTTAACTCTAAATCTGGGGGACTGAGAAGATGGTGTCCACAACAGCAATAGGGAAGTTTGGAAGGGGAGAGATTTTGAAGGGAATTATGAGTTAAATTTTGAACATGTTGAGTTTAAGATGTCTACAGGACATCCATTTCTACATATCCAGTAGGCACTTGAAAATGCAAGAATGGAGATCAGCAGAGATATTAGAGCTGAATAAATAGATCTGAGAATCATCAGCTAGAGATGATAATTGAATCCATAGGAGCTGTTGAGTTCATCAAAGGAAGTAGTATAGAGGGAGAAGGAGAGAAAGCCCAGACATCTCTTTTGGGAGACCCACAGTTAGTGGGTATAACCTAGATAAAAATCCAGGAAAGGACACTGAGAAAGGAGCAGTCAGGTAAGTAGGAAGAGAATCAAGAAAAAGAAGTGTTTTAAAAACCTAGGGAGAAGAGAGTATCAAGGAGAAGTGAGTGATTAACAGTGTCAAAGCTGCAGAGGATAAGGAAGAATGAGGACTGAGAAAAGGCCATTAGATTTCGCAATTGAAAGATGATTGGTAACTTTTGTGGAAGCAGTTTTGGTTGAATAATGAGGCAGAAGCCAGACTACAGAGATTTCAAATGAGTGAAAGAAGAGGAAATGGAGGCAACCGTTGTAGATGCCTTTCTCAATGAGCCACAAAATGTGGAAGAATATGAGATGATAGCAGGATGGATGGAACAAGTGAGGGATTTTGAGGATAGGGGAGACAAGGGCATATTCATAGGTAGTAGGGAAGCACCCAGTAGAGAGGATGTCCTGGAAGAGATGTCATCCAAAGAAACCATTAACCTTTTTCCACTTGGTCTCAGAGAGTAGAACTGGAAACAATGTGCAAAGGTTAGGGACCGGAGTGCTCCTCCCAAGGTATATTCTTGGCTCCATCTCATCCACAATATCTACAGACCTCCTTGTTGGTCTCCCTATGCCAAGGGGAGCTTTACAAATGACTCACCATGACTTTTTCTGGATTTCTAGAGGCACCTAGATAGTACAGTGGATAGAGTGCTGGGCTTGGCATCGGAAAGACCTGAGTTCTAATCCAGTCTCAGATACTTACTGTAGATGTATGATCCTGGGCAAGTCACTTAATCTCTGTTTTCTCATTTGTAAAATGAGGATAATTATAGCAATTACCTCCTAGGGTTGTTGTAAGGATAAAATGAGACAGTAATTGTAAAACACTTATGTGCCTGGCACATACACATGGCTATGTAAATGCTAACCATCCAATATTTTCCCATAAAAATTTGATCTGATCTATTTTTTAGATTCATTTGGAAGATATTGTGGACCTGAGCCCACTACTCTGCTTCATTTCACTCATTCATCTTGGTTCCACCTAGTTCATTCTCCATTGATAAGGGAGGAGACCCTGCTACCTTTCAGAGTTCAGTTCCAGGATTCATCATACTTTTGCCCTATTATCATAGAGAAGTGACTTCAACAGAAATACTAAAATTGCCACTCTTTCCTTTCTTGAGCTTTGTCAATAATTGAATCAACAGGTATTTAATGAGCACCTATTGAGTGCCCAACCCTGTATTAGATGTTCTGGGGGAGAAATAAAAATTAAAGGGTGTCCTACACTAGGACACACCTCATGCTTATTCCTGCCTCTTAATACTTTGTAATGCTTTGCACTTGTGTAGATAATGCTTTACAGTTTACAGAGAGCCCTTTTACATCAATCATCTCATTCAATCCTTATAACAATCCGGTGAGGTAGGAAGGGCAGCTACTAGTATCTCTAATTGACAGTCGAGGAAACTAAGGATCAGAAGGACTAAGGACTCTAAAATCATCCAACCAAGAAGTCAGATGACCCAGACAATTCTCTCTAAAAAGTTCTTTTTTTAAAAAAAAAAATTATTTTATTATTTATTTTTTTAATATTCTTTTCTTTTCCAACTTTGACTTCCAAATTCTCTCACTCCCTTCCACCCCTTCCTCATCCTACCAAGAAGGCAAGCAATATAATATCAATTATACATGTGAAATCATGCAAAATGTATTTCCTTGTTAGCCATATTTTCCCAAAAAGCAAGAAAAATAAAGTGAGAAAATTAGACTTCCATTTGCACTTTGACAGAGTTCTTCAGTTCTCTCTCTGAAGTCTACAAGTTCTTTTACTACCACAGGATGTTGTTAATCTAGGCCTGAGGACTTAGACCCTCTTTTACTATCTCCTCACTTTCCTGAGCTTTCATTCGGTTATCCGGTTTGTTTGGTTTTTTTAGTTTGACTTTCTTTGACAGAGAGAAAACAGGCACAAGATAGGAGTTTGAATTGTTCTGTATTCTCCAGAAGAAGCCCTTTCTAATATTCTAATCTCCATTGATTTCTTCCTTCTTTTTCTCTATTCCCTTTGTTCATGCCATCGAACAGGCATTTTATTAAATATATGTATTGTGTGTATATTTATGTATGTGTACATATGCATACGTACATATACATACATACATATATATATATACATATATATATATCTATATATATATATGTATATATATATATATACCCCCGACATATATATGTATATATTATCTCCTCTGATAAAATGTTAAGTTCCTTGAGGGCGTAGACTTTAATTTTTGTCTTTGTATATCCAGTGTTTAACTCAGTGCCTGACATACACAGTAAGTACTTAAAAATATTTTGTTTCTGTTGTCACTATTTTCTTCTTTATGTGGTCAGATATATCAGTACCTGACATGTACGATTTACTAATTGTTTCATATGCACATGCTCTATCTTCTTTCCACAGTTGCTCCAGCCCATAATGGTCTCCTCTCCCTTTAAACTCTCCATTACTTAGCCTATACTACCTGGTATCAGTTATCTTTTCTTTTTTCTTTATTTTTTTAATATTCTTTTGCTTTCTTTTTTTTGATAGGAGGAGGGAGACAAGGTGATCGGGTTTGGGTGATTTGCCCAGGGTTACAGAGCTAGTTAAGTGTCAAGTGGCTGAGGTCACATTTGAACTCAGGTCCTCCTGACTCCAGAGCTGGCACACTATCCATTGTGCCACCTAGTTGCCCCTCAGCTATCTTTTCATGAGTGTCCTGTCCCCTCAATGCTGAATCATCCTAATGTCTCCAGTAGAATTTAAACTCTCTTTTATTTTTTCACAAAGACACAAAGGAAACATTCCTTGCCCTGAAAGGAGCTCAAGACTCGCACATGGAACACGATGAGTGTGGATTTAAGACCAGTGGGTTGCCTTATTGAGTAATGATTGATCTGACCATAGTTTCCTAGGAGCTCGCTCTTAGGTCATTCAAATACTAGCTGATTTTGAATGCCTTTTAACTTAGACTATTTAAAAGCAAGATCGGTGTCATCATCTTAACCACAAACTCCAAGGAAAGCAAACTCTAAGTAAAGACCAGCGAATTTGTGGTGAATTATAAATACCAGACCCTCCTCCTCTATCATACCACTCTAAATTCATTACAGTTGTCATAGGATCCAACCAGGACATGGCAGCCATTGGTAACTGGGAAGCTAATGTCAGCTTTCTAGGAAGTTATCAGCAAATTACTTGAATAAATTGACAGCTTAAATTATCCCCTCACATCCTGTGGAAGACCATAAAGTAAAATCTCAATCATCAACAACATCAGCTTTTCCTATTTCTTATTGACTGACACACCACAGCCAGTGAATGATTAGCTACTCGGTAATACCTACAGAATAGCTTGTAAAACCAAGGCCTGAGTTCCTCT
>CM053771.1:268513769-268600640 GCA_028658325.1 Potorous gilbertii | reverse complement strand
GATAGAAGAGAGGGCAGATTGGTGATATGGGTAATTAGAATGTCCAGTATATCGGGGAGTGGGGAGGGGACAAATGGGGAGAAAATTTTGGAACCCAAAATCTTGTGAAAATGAATGTAAAAAAGTTAAATAAATTTATTTTAAAAAATAAAAAAAAAAAAGATCCAAAGAATTCGAGCACAGCTTTGGGCCCTGCCTGCTACCCCAAAGTCCTCGCCCTTGTCGTTCCAATAGCCATTCAGACTATTAATATCATTACTATCATCATTATTAAGTTATTAAAATTTAGTCTTAGGTCCAGAGTAACCTGAAAGTGTAGCTGGAAATTATTAGAAAGGTGTGTAAAGGCCTCTTCTACCTAAATATTGGGAAATATAAACATAAATATGAGGAAGCTGAACTAGCAAAGCAGACTGAGAAAAAGCAGTCAGGTAGGCAGGAGGGGAACCAGGAGGAGACGATGTCCAAGAAACTGAGAAGAGAATATTCAGAAGTGTGTGGTCAGACAGGGTTAAAAGCTGAAAAGAGGTCAAAAGGGATTATATTACACTTACACACACACACACACACACACACACACACACACACACACGCTCTCACACTCACACACCAGGCTAGGTGGTACAGTGGGGTAGAGTACTAGACCTGGAGTCAGGAAGACTCATCTTCCTGAGTTCAAATCTGGTCTCAGATAACTTCCTAGCTGTGTGAGCCTGGGTAAGTCACTGAACCCTGTTTGACTCAGTTTCCTCATCTGTAAAATGGGCTGGAGAAGAAATGCAAAGCACTCCAGTATCTCTGCCAAGAAAACCCCAAATGGGGTTGTGAAGAGTTTGACCCAACTAAACAACGCATACACATATACATATAGATGTGTGTATATACAAACATACACATATATAACTGATGAAAAACAGAAGGAATAATACATTATAATAGCATATTTTATATAACTTATTAAATATATAACACCTTCAAATATAACTAAATATAATTATTTCTATAAAACCTGAAAAGTACATATATATACATATGTGTGTGTGTATGCATATCTTTGTAAGCCTCTTGAGGGCAGGGGCTTTCATTTTTGTTCTTGCATAATCATGATAGTATGTATAGTACTTAGCACATAATTGGCAATTAAAAATGCTTGTTGACTGATATAGAATAATAGTTCAAAGGGCTAGCAGGGGTAGGTAAAAATTGATTGTTTTTTAAAGTTGGGATATCTGAGCATGTTTGTAGACAGAAGGAAAAAAATAGTTAATGCGACAAACTTTATAAAGAAGGAGATAGGATGCTAGCCTGTGGAAAGAATGGATTCCCTCATCTTCGTGCTTCCATGCATGTCGTCTCTCCAATTAGAATCTGAGTTCCTGGAGGGGTTGGGACCATGTTTTCCCTGCCTTTTTATCCTCACAGCTTAACCTATAGGTAGCACTTTCAAAATGCTTATTAGTTGAGTGGAATAGAAGATGAGAGAATGGATATCAATACAGAGAGACTTTTAAGGTGTGGTGTAGGAAGCAGCTTATGAAAGGCAGCCTAGATTTCCTTGGTTAAACAGGAGATGAAGTTACCTGCTGAGAGAGAGCAGTGCTTTTGGAGTGAACTCAGAGACTGGGGAGAAGGTTTAGAACCGCTTCTGTGAGCAGGGAGCTGGCCAGAAAAGAGTAAAAGGCTTGTCAGGCAACAATGAAAGTCCTGTTGGGCTCAGTCAGCACAGTTTCATAACTTCTTCCAGTAGCTTTCAATAGCCTGGATATAGATGGTAGATGACTGGAGTGACTCAAGTTTGAATAATATTCCTCATGAATGACAGAAGGGCAAAATGGCAAGGGATTCAAGGGGGCAGGACAGTGCATAGTTGAGTAAAGATTGTAAAGGAAAGGGAAAAAAGCAAGTTCAGATAAAGTGTGATAAGCTAGGAAAACAGGGAGGAAGAAAGGAACTATTGACCTGATAAGTATTCTGACAGAGGTGGGGATAGTATATGTTCCAGGTATTAAGGACAGGCAGGGCAAAGTCATGGAGGTGGGAGGTGGGATATGGGATTATCATATATGAGAAGTATTAAAGAAGCTACCTTGGCCAGATTAATGCATGAGTGTGTGTATATACACATATATGTATACATACACACACATATGTATGTAGCTATATTTATTTATATATTATTTATATGTGTACATGTATATGTATATGTATATTTGTCTGTGTGTCTGTGTATGTCCTAGATGGATGGCAATAGATAGAGTGTTGGGCTGGGGTCAGGAAGATCTAAATTCAATCCAACTTTAAATTACTAGCTGCGTGAGCCGGTCATTTAACCTCTGTTTTCCTCAGTTCTCTCATCTGTAAAATGGAGGTAATACTCACACCTACCTCCCAGGGCTGCTGTGAGTCTCAAAAGAGGTAAGATTGTAAAGTACTTAGCACAGTGCCTGGCACATACTAATCTCCAACAAATGTTAGCTGCTATGGTGATAATGATGGTGTTGGTAACCTTGGGTATACTGAAAGTTCTTTGAGGGCAGGGATTCCCTTTTGTCTTTATGTCTCTTGTACCTGCTACAGTGCCTGGCACATGGTGGATATTTAAATAAATGCTTGATTGATTCTGACCTTCCCTGGCACTCGCTATGGGTGGGGATGCCACTTGCTCAGCCCTTATCCCATCCTTTCCCATATGATGTTGATGATGATCGGATGGTTATTGTCTATGTGAATGTTTGATGTCTTCAGTGAGTCATAAGGTTCTTGAGGGCAGGAAGCTTTGCCTCTTCTTGTATCCCATTCCCACCTGCTGCCATCGTCATGGCTACCTCTTCATCTTTACCCATGTTCTTAACTATCCAAATCTGTCATCTTTCAGGGCCCAATTCAAGATCCACCTCCTCCCCAAAGCCTTCCTTGGCTGCTCTAATCTACAGCCAACACTCCCTTCTATGACTGCTGCCTCACGTATTGTTAGAACAACATAATTAGCATCTAATGATATATTACCCTGTGTTGTTGGATAACGTAGAATCATAAAAACTATTTTAGGTATTTATGTCTTGTATTCCCATCAAGGTAGTCAGCTACTGGGATATAGGTTAGAAATGTGCAGGAGCGAGTTGTTAAATTTTCAGTGTGAGCATTTACACCTCAGTAATCAGCAAATGTTGTAAGTTAGGGATTGATTTGTTGCTTTGTTGAAGAAAAGTAATGAGAAGAAAGTAATGAGAAAATACTAATAATGTAGTTTAAACTTAGGTGAATTGGTTGTTAAACATTTACCAGCACACCCCTGCATAGATGAATGTTATTTTCTGCTTCTTTTGTATATCTTATTTAATCTAGTACAGGATCTTTTACTGATCAAACATCATTAAAACACTGAACTTTGAGTCTAAAGAACTGTTGTTGTTGAGTCATTTCAGGCATGTCCAACTCTTTGTGATCTCATTTAGAATTTTCTTGGCAAATATACTGGGATGATTTGTCATTTCCTTCTCCAGTTCATTTTACAGTTGAGGAAACTGAAGCAAATAGGGTTAGGTGACTTGCCCAGGGTCATACAGCTAGTAAGGATACTCATTTGGGAATCAGGCAGACCTGAGTTCAAAGTCTGCCTTAGACACTGACTTGCTGTGTGACCTTGGGCAACTCACTTAACCTCTCTGTGTTTCAATTTCCTTATCTGTAGAAAAACGAAGGAAGGAAGGGAGCCTTTAATAGGCATTTATCATGTGCCAGATACTGTGCTAAATTTTGGGGACACAAATATAAGCAAAAAGCAAGACAGTGCCTGTCCTCCAGAAGCTTACATTTGCATATGAAATTAAAGAGTTGGACTCCATAGTCTCTAAGGTCCTCTCCACCTCTAAATCTATTATTGTATGATACAATAAAGTGATCTCAATCCCTAAGTTGAAAAGAGCCCTTAAACAAAAAGAATCCCAACATATCTGGGTAAGGGAACTATGGGATGTTAGTGTCAACTGTAATATCAACTGGTCCCCTTGGGAGGGACCCCCAAAAGGACCTTTTTTCAGAGGATAATGAAATCCTCCTTGGTTGAACAAAAGCCAGTCTAGGCTATGGTGTTCAGGGCAGGAGTTTATGGTGAAGAACTATCTTATTCCTGAAGAAGGAACCACTCAAAATAGTTGTCGTGAGTAGATGTCATTATATTTATAAGGAATCATTTATGTTTCAGTTCAGTTTATGGAGTTAGAGCACCATGGATTAGAGACGGACGGTTATATAATTCAACCTTCTCATTTTGAAGGCATTCATTCTGAAGCCCAGAATGAGATTATAAAGTCAGTCAATCAACAGTTAGGATGAGCTAGGTGAGAGGCAGCTAGATGGTGCAATGGATAAAATGTTGGGTCTGGAGACAGGGTGACATCTTCCTGAGTTCAAATCTGGCCTCAGATACTTAATAGCTGTATGATCCTGGGCATTTTCTTTAATCCTGTTTGCTTCAGTTTCCTCATCTGTAAGATGAGCTGGAAAGGAAATGGCAAACCACTACAGTATCTTTGCAAAAAAAAAACAAAACCGAAATGAGGTCACAAAGAGTCAGATACCACTGAAACGAGTGAACAACATATTCTCGGTACTGTGCTAAGTGCTAGGAATATAAGAAAAGGTGAAAACATGGTTCCTACCCTAAAGGAGCTGAAACTCTAGCGGTGGAGGACAATGTGCTAACATCTATGTTCACGTAAGATGTAGAAAGCATAAATGGGAGAGAATCTCAGAGGGATTACAGAAGGTGGAATTTAAACTGAGTCTTACAGGAAGCCAGGGAAGCCTGGAGGAGGAGTTGAGGAAGGAGAGCATACCAGGCATGGGGAACAGGCAGCTGGTGGAAAAACATGGCTTCAGAAAGTGGAACATCATGGGAATAGGACAATGTAGTGTGAACAAGGTCAGATTGTAGATTGCATGCAAGGGATAGGATGTAAGAAGACTGGAAAGATAGGAACAGACCAGGTTGTTGAGGGCTTTAAAAACCAGAGGATTTTATATTTTATCCTGGAGGTAATACGGTGCCAGTAGTGTATATAGAGAAGGGGAGTGACATGGCCATATCTACACTCTAAGAACATCACTTTGGCAACTTAGTGGATAGATTAGAGAGGGAAGATATATGAGGCAGGGATACCAAAAGCAGAAAGACATGTCAAAGTGGCAGAACTGGGAATGGAAGCCAGGGTCCATCTGACTCCAGATTCTAGGTTCTCACCATCTTGTCATTTCTTCAGTTCATTGTTGATGATGTAAAAGTGTTGTACGGTGGTTTCATTTAATCCTTTCTTCAGAGAAATTGTTCTTCCTTGGTAGTGCATAAAGATGCAGGATTTGTGGGGTTCTAGAACATATACCTAGAACTCAAAGGGACATCAGAGTCCATCTAATTCAACCATGTCATTTTACAAATAAGCAAACTAAGATCTTACAAGGTTAATTGACTTGCCCAAGGTCACACAGGTAGTGTCAGAAGTAAAATTTGAACTCAGATCCTCTGACTGCAGAACCAATATTCTTTCCATTATAGCATATTGCCTTTATAAACATCAGTTTGTTTATGTGTTTGTGTGTATGTGAACAGACTGACCTGTACAATATGAATGACTGAAATGTCAGGCTTTTGTTGAATGGGTTATAGGCCTGGTTTTAGACTAATACCTGTTTGGGTCCTGGAGCAATTAGATTGTTTCTATGACTGAAACATCAATGGCATTCTTCCTCCTTATGACAATCTGTCTCCAATTCCATGATAGCAGAAAGTTTTATTAATATAATGATACTCGTGATCCTTTGTAACTGTGTGGGCCTTTCTATTTTTGAAGGGCTTTCATATCCATTATTTCATGAATCTTCCCATAGCTCTGTCAGATTATATGGCAACCTGGCTTCCTTTAAGTCCCAGTTAAAATCTCACCCTCTTCAAGGAGTCTTTTCCAATCCTTCTTCATGCCAGTATATTCTTTGTGTTGATTATTTCCAATTTATACAGCTTGTTTGTATGTAATTGTTTGTGTCATCTCCCCCATTGGGCAGGGACTATCCTTCAACTTTCTTTTTATCCTCAGCGCTTAGCATGATGCCTGGCACATAATAGATGCTTAATAAGCATTTATTGATTGATTTGTATCTCTAGTCCATAGCACAATACCTGGCACATAGTAGTTACTTAAGAAACATTTTGATTGATCAAATTGATTGCCAATATCTGGCACACAGCAGGTGCTTAATAAATGGTTTTTTACTAACTCACAGATGTATTTTATAGGTTAGGCTCAGAAAGGCTATGTTCAAAATCATAAGCAAATGGTCATAGAACAGTGCCAGTGGTTCCTTTGTCTACTCTGGCTTTTTGAGAAAGAAGTAGTAACCTAGTCAAGTCTCAGGCCAAATGATAACATTGTTCAGTCACAAGAATAGTGAGATTCTGAGAAGGGAGTAGAAGGTAGTGGAAAAGGCATTGAATACAGTTTGAAGACAGGGGTTTGAATCCATGTAAGTCAACTTACTATGTCCTGGGTACTATACTAACTACTATGGATGCAGGGATACAAAGACAAAAATGCTTTCTCTGGCCTTAAGGAGTTCCCATTCTCAGCTCTGCCAGTTACTAGCTGTGGGACTTGGCAAATCATTTCATCATTTGTGAAGTGGCAATAATAACCCTGCTCTGTCTACCTCATAAGGGCTGGTGTGAGGCTAAAATGAGAGAATAGATATGAAAGTCTTTTGTAAATGGTAAGGGCTCCGAGGAGACCTCCTCAGCCTGGCATTTAATGTCCTGCCCTTTCTTTCCAATCTTTATGCTTCTCAGACTCCACATTCCAGCCAAACTATAGCTATGTTCTAGCCCAGACTGGTTTGTTCCCTGATCTCATCCTGCCCTCTGCCTCCGTGCATTTTCACAGGTCACTGCTCAAGCTTGGAATGCCCTTATTTCTACATCTCTCCCTGTTGAAATTCTCCTTTTCTTCCTTGAAGACCCAAGTCCTCCATGAAGCCTTCCCTGATTTACTTTCTCCAACTGAAAGTGCTCTCTCCTGTGTCAGATCTTCCCAGGGCAGTCTGGGTTATCTCCTTTGCCCGTATCACATTTTGTTTTGTATCCTCCTTTTATTTGTAAACATCTTGTATTCCTGCCAGAAGCTCCTTCAGAATAGACAGACACTGAGTCATTTTTCATCTTCATATGGTTAGTATCTAACCAAGCGCTCTGCCCAGAGCTGATTCTTAGTAAATGTTAATTAAATTGAATGATGGTGAGCACTGTCATGATGACTTAGAATCTCTGGTCTCCTGGCATTCTGGACTTCACTGAGGGAGAGCTCTCTTCTTGTGGGGGAGCTGTGCCTTCAGTGCCTTTTCAACTAGTCCGGCATCTAAGCTGCAAGTGAAATTTGTGGAGGAATGTGGATATGTGCTGGAAAGAAAAAGAAAACAATAAACAACCCTTGTGACTAGAAGCAGGCTCCAGCCCCTTGTCAAGTAGCACCAAAGCCAGCAGGCATGGGAAGCAGCAGCTGCTGCCATCTCTATGCAGTTCATTGTAATCCATCAGTCTCTCTCGTCAGGCTTTGCTCAGTCAGGGTTGTTTCTATTTCCTGTGGGTGGAAATAGACTTCTAATTAGCATGGGAACTAGCGTGTGTGTGTGTGTCTTTCCAGGATAGGGATACATATATATTGCTTATGACTGACTGGACAGGTAACCATCCACCTGAGACAGCTCTGAAGAGCTTGGCACAATGGAAATACAAGATTAGAAATATATGAAGGCAAATGGGACCCAGCTGATGGGAACTCATCTGCCTCATTTCTGCAGGTAGGAGCACTTTTTTTTCTAGAGGAGGAGAGTTGAAGCGGGTATCTGGGAGCTGGTTCACAAATGTGATCAATAAGAGGAGAGGAGGTTGGTTATAATAATTAAAAAACAAAACCAGAGTTCTGACCGTCTATAAAATGGAGGGGTTGGAAGGGTATCCTGGAAGTCCCCTTTGAGCTCTGAATCTCTTGGTTATGCGATTCCTCTCTGGCACAGACAGGGGATGTACCATCTACATGGCACCTAAATTAATAAGCATTTATTAAGCACCTACTGTGTCTTCAGTGCTGTGTTAGCTTCTGGGGATAGAAATATGGTAGTTAGACCTTTCCTGCCCTCAGGGACTTTACATTTTACTCATTTAAAATGGTGGAAAATAGAGCAAGTTTGCAGATAAAGTTCAGAATGTGGACAAATAAATACATTGTAAACAACTGAGGGAAGTCAGGAAAGGCCTTCTAAAGGAAGTGGCGTTTCACAACCTTAGAGGAGGCTAAGAATTCCAGAAGTTGAGGAAGGAGAACAAGGAGTCAGGGCAGGGGCAGCCTGGACAAAAGCGTGACGTTGTATATTCCAAAAACCAAAGATCAGTTTGATTGGAGTACGTATAGAGTTTAGGATGAGAAGTAATGCGTTATCAGCCCAGAAAAATAGGCTAGAGCAGGGATTATTAACCTGGGCTCCAAAGATGGTGTCCATAGGTAGATCTCAGGAGTCAGTGAACTTGGATGAGAAAAAAATACATTTTATTTACAATCAATCATATTTCATTAGTTTTCTTTGTAATTCTATATATCTTGTTTTATGCATCTAAAAGCATTATTCTGAAAAAGGTTCTATAGGCTTCATTAGACTCCTAAAGGGTCTGTGACACAAAAGAGATGAAGAACCCTGGGACTACAGCCAGATTGTGACGTGATTTAAATGTCACACAGAGGAGTCTGGATTTCATGCTAAAGGCAATGGGGAGCCACGGAAGCTTCTTAAACAAGGGAATGACACAGATCTCTGCTTTAGGATTATCAATTTGGCAACTATGTGGAGGGTAGGTTAGAGAGGAAAGAGGTCAGATGCAGGGAAAAGGTTAGGAGGCTATTTCAGTAGGCTAGTTAAGAGGTGACAGGGACCTAGTGTAGCTTTAGTGTGAGTGGAGAGAAATATGTAGATGTGAGAAACATTAAGGAAGTGGAATTGACAAGTTTTGGCAAGTGATTGACTATGGGGCGTGGAAATATGAGTTGAGAATGATGCTAAAGTTCCAAATTTGGGTGATCAGATGAATAGTGATAACCTATTGTTAGGGTTTGGGGATTAAAAATGCTTGTCATGAAGTATGAATTGTTTCCTGTTATAATTTCCTATTATAGGAGATGATAGTGTTTGTACTTGGATGGAAACTTAGACATCAAGTTCAAGCCCCACTTTATGGATGAGGTAACTCAGGCAGGTAGAGTTGGGGTTTGAACCCAGAACCTCTAACTCCAATGTTCTTTCCACTCTAACATGTATTTAAAATATATATTATTATATTTTTCACATTTGCATGTAAAAATGATCTTTGACATTTCTTTTTTGAAATTTTGAGTTTAAAGTTCTATTTCTATCCCACTCTCTCTCTCCTCTCCCCCTCCCTGAGACAGTAAGCAATCTGATATACTTTATAGATGCAGAATCATGTAAAAACATTTTCCTATTAGTCATGTTGTAGAATAAAACTTGAAAAAAAGAAAAAGTGAAAAATAGCATGTTTCTATCTGTATTCAGATGCCACCAGTTATTTCTCTGTAGGTAGATTGTATTTTTTATCATGAGTTTTTTGGAATTGCCTTGCATCATTGTATTGCTGAGAATAACTAAGTAATTCACAGCTATTCATTGTACAGAATTGCTTTTACTGTGTACAATGTTCTCCTGATTCTTTTCACTCTCAGTTCAGATAAGTCTAGGTCTTTCATAAATCATCCTGTTTGTCATTTTTTATAGTACAATAATATTCTATTACAATCATATGCCATAAATTGTTTAGGCATTCCCCAGTTGATGGGCATCCCCTCAATTTCCAATTCTTAGCCACCACGAAAAGAGCTGCTATAGATATTTTTGTACAAGTAGGTTTTTCCCCTGCCACACACACTTAAAAAAAAAATCTCTTTGGGATACAGATGAATACAGCTGGATCAAAATGTGTGCACAGTTTTATAACCCTTTGGGCATAGTTTCAAATGTTCTCCAGAATGGTTATATCAGTTTACAACTCTACCACCAGTGTCCCAGTTTTCCCAAATCCCCTCCAGCATTGATCACTTTCTTTTTCTGTCTTATTTGTCAATCTGATATGTGTGAAGTGCTACCTCAAAATTGTTTTAATTTGCATTTCTCCAACCAATAGTGATTTAGAACATTTTTTTCAAACTATAGAAAGCTTTGATTTCTTTGTCTGAAAACTGCCTGTTCATGTCTTTTTATCATTTATCAACTGGGCAATGATTTGTATTCTTATAAATTTGACAATTCTCTATATGTTTGAGAAATAAGGCCTTTATCAAAGATACTTCCTATAAAAAAAAATTCCCAATCTGTTACTTTCTAATTTTGTTTACATTGATTTTGTTTGTGCAAAAACTTTTTAATTTTATATAATAAAAAGTATACATTTTACATTTTGTAATGCTCTTTATATTTTGTTTGGTCCTAAATTCTTCCCTTATTCATAGATCTGACATGTATCATGTCTTTTTATATTTCATATATATATATGTAATGTCTTATCTCCTCAACCAAAAGCTTCTTTAACCCTAAGTTATATAAGTTGAATAAAAATAAGCTTATCATAGTTCATGGTCTTCATCCAGAACTAGAAACATATCAAGAACTTAGTAGATCCTGGGAGATGGACTGAATGAGTCAGTACCAAGTAAAAATTCACAAAATATTTAGTTGGAAGGAATCTCGAAGATTATGCAGTCCAACCTTACTCAAAGTCTGAATCCCATCCACAACCTCTCTAATAACTGAGTTCAACCAGACTTAAACCTGGTTATGCTGATGGGAACCATGGAATGATCATAGCTTCATAATATTTAAAATTGGGAGGGATCTTAGAGGTTATTTGGTACAAAGTCTTTATTTAACAGATGAGGAAACTAGGAGCCAGAGAAATAAAGTAACCTGTCTGTATTCGCATAAGTACTAAACAGCAGTGCCATAATTTGAACTCAGATCCTTTGATTCTACATGAATTGCACATTCCATGATGCCATACTGCATTTGTCCTATTCACCGTTTTTCTTATTTCTACATTATCACTGGCCTTGACCCCAGCCCTAGCTTTAGTGTGCCCTAACATGTCTTAGGGGCAAGTCAGCTGTAGAGCCAGCCCTGCATGGGGATCAAAAGACAATGGGGTAGAAGACTCTTTTTTCAATATCAGCTCACTGCCTGGTCATTAGAGAAGTCCCCAGGAGCCCAGAAACTGACAAGGTTTCTTTTAGCTGAAACTCTACAAAAGGCTGGTGCTTTCAGAGACCCTCCTCAATTAAAGGTTATCTCTACTTTTTCAAGTTTTTCTGATTGGTCTAGTTGTCTAAGACAAGAGACAGAGAGACAGAGACAGAGTGGGAGAGACAGAGAGAAAAAGACAGGAAGAGAGACAGAGAGAGAAAGTGCATTATCCCCTCTCAATATACACCCAACCCAAACAGAAG
The DNA here is from genome assembly GCA_028658325.1 of Potorous gilbertii. Taxonomy (NCBI): domain Eukaryota; kingdom Metazoa; phylum Chordata; class Mammalia; order Diprotodontia; family Potoroidae; genus Potorous; species Potorous gilbertii. The sequence continues at coordinate 268,589,091 of CM053771.1, read as the reverse complement.
TAAAGAAGCAGCTTGATGGCACAGCAGATAGAGTACTGGGTTCTAGTTAGGAAGTTAGGAATTAGGGAAGAATTGAGTTCAGATTTGACCTCAGACACGTGATGACTGTGTGACCTTGAGTAAGTCACTTAACCTCTGCCTGCCTGAATAAAGGGATGGATGTGGGAGAATTGGAGAATGGTGGGAAATACTGTTGGATAGGATGGGTAGAACCAGGTAAAATTCAGTTTGGGGATGATAGATTTGTTGAAACGTGACTTGAAAAAAATGAAAGCAATCAATAAAGCTTTAAAAAAAATTAACTTTGCAAGACAGGAGTATAAATGCCAAGTGTGTAATACAGATAATGTTCAGAGGTTGGGGGAGGGGAACCTAGGGAGATGAGCTGTGTGAGATGTGTTTTTCAAAGCACTTTGATTGCCTGTCTTATTTGTGCTTCCACTATCCCCTGAAAAAGTAGACAGGAAAGATATCATCATTTCCATTCTACGGGTAATAAAACTGAGGCCTAGACAATAATTTTCAAAGGTGATAGAGTCACTGAGCTGACAAGAGAGCTTAGAGTTCAGGTCTCCTAACTCCCTGCTCTGCATTCTCTATATCGCTTTGAACAGCTAGGGGTCCATTTGCTTTCTACTTCTTAATTTTCTTTTTATTGCTATGAACTTGGCAAACAGCAACGAATATGAATGTCCCACTACAAAGAAGAGAAAAAAATGACTCTGTATAAAGCTGTTTACCTCATATAAATTCAGCTTGTTGCTATTATCTTACTTGGTTCAAATTAAATCAGCCTTTCTAACATCTGGCCTGCATCTCAGTATCCTATAGGTCCACTTGGAAGAGTGGGGCCATGTTTTAAAAGTGTCAGATGCCCTAACCCTTTTTTTTCTCAGAGAATTTTTTTTAGCCTGATTGGAACCTGCCAGTCTCAGGTCTAGACTATGGAGATGACACCATGCAGAAATGGGAAATCATCCGTTATTGTCTGTTGTTATTGTCTAAGAGCATTTTTCAGGAGAGGACAGCTCCCCAAGCGTCATGCCCCAGGGCCCAGTGAACTGTAACCTTTGGCTGTAAATAACATCATTCCCAGAAGTGCTGCTCTCCCCCCACATCCCAAAAAATCCCCAGACAAAGCAAAACAAACAGTCCTACTGCTCAGCAAGTCACTCAGCCCTGACAGGACTGATTACTAATGAACTTCCAGGTCCCTTCTAATTCTCAGATCATTGTGATTAGGCATGGAGAGCCCAAGAAAGGAACTGGCAAATAAAAGATTTGTCATAAACCATTAAAATTTCAGATATCATTTTCAAGGGGAAGGCATGGAAGTTAGAAGGGGATTCTCAAAGACAGAACTTCTAATACTTGTGACCGCCTCTTAGTTCCTTTAAGGCAGAATCTGTGAATTATCCATGTCCACTTTGCGCAGCAGTGGCAATTACAGAGCTGAATACAGAGAAGGTGTTCAGGAAATATTTGCTGAATTAATTCTGCTGTTGGGTTTGTCTCCATCTGTGATGGGCAAATGAGTTAGCCTGGAGCTTTCGTGTTACCTGGGGACAATGGTATGAGTTGGTGGACTGCTCTGAAATAATCTGAAGATTAATGCCAAATCTATTGAGTAATCTAAGAGCCACTTCCTTATAATGACACAATTTGGTGTTCAGCCAAACCAATTCCCTAAAAATATGTCCTTTCCACTTTCCAGTCTATGGGCACTTCAAAGGAAATGAAACTTGTGATTCTAGTCCACAGATGTTGTTGAGTCCATCAATATTGTCCACCGAGGGAAGTCTGTCACCCAGGCTGCTGAACTCAGCCTTGAGGTTTCTTATCGGAAATCTTCATTGCTTTGAACTAATTTCTGACCTTCAGCCAAAATACAACAGGAGTCTGAGCAAGGAGAAGTTGGAATCTCATCAGACTCCTGCAAGTGAGTTGATTTGGATTACTCTTCTCAACTGAGATCATACTGTAGAAGCAGAGATTTAGAACTTAGAAGAGGCCTCTGAAGTTATCCAACCTCATTCCCTCAGTTTACATGAGAGTCAACTGCGGCACTAATGGAGTTAAGTGAATTGCCCAAGGTTACATGAATAGTACGCAGCAGAAGTAGGATTTGAACTACAGGCCCTCTGACTACAAAACCATGCAGACTGACAGAGGGAGATTTAGCCCTACCTATATGTCCTCCTCCTGAGTACCAAGGTGATTGGAAATTTGAGATTTTATTATTCTTTTAGCCTGAATAGTATAAATGCATGCAACTCATTGCAGACATTGTAGACCCTTCTGGTCTGAGTCTGCTATCTGACCTTAGGTACTAATGATAGCTAAAATATATGCAAAATACATTATACAAAGTCAGGAGATGAACTAGACATGATCCTGGTGAAGTGACTCAGGATGATTATACTTTTTGGTCAGATAAGGGTGGGACAGGCATTCCAGGAAGTTGAATGACTTAGTATGGTCATGAAATGAGTCAAAGGGAGACCTGGGGCTGACTTCCAGACCACCTCCATTCTAAGGAGCCATCTTTACATGAGTGCTATGTGCCATGCACTATGTGAAGCACTTTACAATTATCTTATCTTGTCCTTACAACAACCCTGAGAGATAGGTGCTGTGATTAGCCCCATTTTACAGATGAAGATACTAAGATAAACAGGGGTAAAGTGACTTACCCAAGGTCATACACCCACTAAGCATCTGAACTGAGGTCTTCCTATATCCAGGCTCAATGCTCTATATATACTTCATCACCCAGCTGCCCCCATAATAATTACTGTAGTGGTTTCAATAAAGGCTGTACCTTCCTCCCAAGTTGGCTTGTATAAGACCCAAGTGTGATCTATAATTGGTGGATTTGTTATGATATATACCTCTTTTTAAAAAAATAATAGACATAATATATACATATATAAATAATAAATAAAAATAATAGATACAAAAATAATAATATAAGTGCATACCTATGTAGAAAGGAAGCATGGTATAGTGGAAAGAGAGCTCTAGCTCAGACTCAGGGAGACCCAGATTCAAGTCTTGCCCTGACAGATATTGTCAAGGACAATGGGCAAGTCTCTCGATTCCCCCCTGGAACTTATAAAATAGTTCTAGAAAAGGTGCTGAACTTCCAGGCACTGGAGATACAAATATAAAAGCAAAGACAGTCTTTACTCTCAAGGAGCTACATTCTAAAATGAAGAGATAATTCACTTAGGGGATCTGTGACCAAGAAAATGCACTTTGTCCTAGAAAGCTAAAGTGATAGTAAGCTAAATGGCACAGTGCCAAACTTGAAGTCAAGGAGACTTGATTTCAAATCTAGCCCCAGACACTTACTAGCTATGTGACATTGCACAAATTACTTAACCTCTATTTGACTCAGTTTCCTCATCTGCAAAATGGGTATAATGATAGCACCTAATTCTCAAAGTTGTTGTGATGATAAAATAAAATAATAATTTTAAAGCACTTAGCACAATGTCTGGCACACATTAAACACTATGTAACTGTTATTAATCTATGGACATCTCTTTCTAAACAACTACTGTAAGTCCTATCTTCTATGTATTTTTAAAGGCTTGCTTTTTCTTTTATTTTAAATCTATGATCATTAACTGTTTAGAGTCAACATACTAATTTAGTTGACATATGTATAACATGGGGGATTGGACTGGATTTGTGATTTTATTGGTATAAATAACTCTAGATGACATCCTACCTACTCTTTAATTTATAGTCTGATAGAGTTGCTGGAGGCACTGAGATGTTTAGTTTCTTTGCTTAGAGTCAGGAGGCCAGCATTTTGTTAGAGTCAGAATCTGAATTTAGGTCTGTTCCTGAGAGTTGTTTTGAGAATTCCATGACATCCTTTGAGTTAAAAGAGGAGTTGAACACAATGTGATCTGCAACCCTTCAGAGTGAGTGCTGCCCAAACCAGATTAAAATGTAATTGACAAATACTTAACAAAATAAATAAAAATGCAACAAAACGTAGACAATAGTAACATGTGTTGTTTTTTTATATGTACCTGCAAGTATCCTCACATAAAGTTTAGTGCCCCCATTTCTTTTTTCTTTCTTTTTAATTTACAGAATAAAACAAGCATTTCCATAACATAGTACAATAAAAAAGATGATGCACATGAAGCTGCAAATGTGCTATGTACAATTTAGTATTCCTTTCAAATGCACAACAAAACTACCATGTAATTTTTTTTCCCTTTTTTTCTTCTCTACTCTATCCCCACCCTCACTCTGGAAGTGGTTACCATTAGACAGAAATAGGTATATATATATATTTTTTTTTATAAAATTATTCTACACATGCTTCTCTTTATCAATTCTTTCTCTAGATGCTGATATTATCTTTCTTCATATGTCCTTTATAGTTACTTTGAGTATTTGTAACAGTCAAAATAATTTCTTCATTTAAAGTCATTCTTAAAACAATACTGCTGTTGCTGTAGACAATGTTCTCTTGGTTCAGCTCATTTTGTTCATTATTTCGTGCACGTCTTTCTGTGTTTGTCTAAGATCTTATAGCACAGTAGTATTTCATCACATTCATATTTCACAACTTCTTTGGCCATTCCTCAATTGAGGAGCATCGCTGCAATTTCCAGTTTTTTGTCATCACAAAGAGAGTTGTATTACATTTTAGGACATATAGGTTCTTTTCCTTTCTCCCTAATAACCTTTGGAAAGAGACGTAGTAGTGGTATTGTTGGATCAAAGCATATAGGTAGTTTAAATAACTCTTTGGACATAATTCCATATTGAATGAGTGTCCCATTTTTTCCATATCCCCTCCAAAATTTGTTCCTTTCCCCTTCAATCGTTTTAATCTTGTAAGTGTAAACTGATACCTCAAGGTTGTTTTAATCTGCGTTTCTCTAATCAATAATGAGTTAAAGCATTTTTCATATGACTACAAATTGTTTTGATTTCTTCTTTGGAAAACTTCCTGTTCATATCCTTTGACCACTTATCAATTGAAGAGTGACTTATATTCTTATAGGTTTGACAAAGGTCTTTATGTATTTGAGATTTGAGATCTTTATCTGGTAAACTGTCTATAAAAATTATTTTCCCAATTTTCTGCTTTCCCTGATCTTGGCTACATTTATTTTATTTGTACAAAAACATTTTAATTTAATATAATCAAAATTATCCATTTTATACCTAACTTTGCTTTCTATCTCTTGTTCATTTATAGATTATTCACCTGTCTGTAAGTGAGATAAGTAATATATTCCATGTTCTTCTGATTTTGTTGTAATATCTCTCTTTATGCCTAGGTCAAGTATCCATTTTGACCTTATCTTGGTAAGTGGTATAAGATATTGGTCTATGCCCAATTTCTGCCATACTGCTTTCCAGTTTTCCCAATAGTTTTTTTTTTTTACCAAATAATGAATTCTTTTCCCAAAATCTTAAGTCTTCACTCTTGTCAAATACAAGGTTATTGATTTTATTTGCCGCTGTAAATTTTGTGTCTATGCTGTCTCATTGATCTACCTTTCTATTTCTTAGTTTGTACCAGTTTGTTTTGATAATTACTGCTCAACCTCCTTCCTTTACATTTTTATTCATTTTTTTGCTTTGATATTCTTGAGTTTTAGTTTTTTGAAATGAATTTTATCATTATTTACCATTATTTACAGATGTAGAAACTGTTTGTCTAGAAAAGTTCAGATTTATCCATAATCATACAAGGAGTAAGTGGAAAAGTTAATATTTGAAATTCCCTCACCTTACTTAAGTAAAATCAAGTTAGCAGTAGAGTGTAAGACAGATTGGATCAGACTAGTGGGAGACCTGAGGCAGGAAGACCAAATAGAGGACCTGTAAAATAATCTAGATTAGATGATTAATACTTGACCAAAGATGGTAATTGTGTGAGTAGAGAGAAGAAGTCAGATGCAAGCAGTATTACGGAGATAAAAAAAGTATGATTTGGTCATTAATTGAATATATGTAATGGAGGAAAGTAAGAAGTCAAGGATAATGGAGAGATTGTAAACCAGGGAGAGTAGACAGATGATGGTGCCATGTGCTACATGCCAGATATCTCTGAGACATCTAGTTTGAAATGTCTAATAGGTAGTTCTTAATGTAAAATTGAAATTCAGGGAAGAGACCAGAAATAGATAGATCTGTAATTCATTTGAAAGTAGAGTATCATTATACCTAATGGAGTTGATGAAGTTATCAAGAGAAAGCATGTAAAGAGAAAAGAAAAGATGGCCTAGAACAGAATTTTGGAAGATATGCATAGTTGGGGTATGATATAGCATCAGCAAAGGAGAGAGGGAAGAAGTCATTATAGGCAAGTCAGAGGAGAATCAAGAGATCAGTGTCAAAAAAATCCAGAGAGGAAGGAGTACAAAGGAAAAGTGGGTAATCAATTGTGTCAGTTGCAGCAGAGATAAAGTAGGATGAGGACTGAGGAAAGACCATCAGACTTGACAAGTAAGAAAATGTTAGTAGCTTTGAAGAGAGCAGTTTCCGTTCAGTAAGGTCAGAAACCAGATTGCAAAGGCTAAAAAGTGAGAATGAGAGAAGATGAAGTGGAGGTAGTGAGGGTAAACAGCTTTTTCAAGGAATTTATCTGAGGAAGGTGAGAAAGGTGGAGGGCAGTACTGTGAGGGGATCAATAGGAGGGTCTGATGAAGGGGAGTTGCGGGGGACTTGGGCATGTTTGAAAACAGTAAGAAAGGAACCAGCATAAAGGGAAAGGTTAAAGTTTTGAGAGAAGAAATTAATAGGAGATATGATTAGAAAGATATGAATGAGGGGGAGAATAAATTAGGTAAAATCTTGAAATACATTTGTAGCTTGAGATAGTGAAAGGTATTCGTGGGTGGGAATGGATTGGATCACAGAACTCAAATGGGGATTTTTTTTCCTTCGGTCCATGTGAAACGTTTGCCAGGTAGAGAGAAGATCCTAGAAAAACAGTGGAATCAGGCAGTGTATTTTCTGCTTTCCTTATAGTGTGACATCATTTGGTTAGAGTATCAGGGGTATTTTGTGAAGATAAGCACCACATATTTGTATACAGAGGGAAGAAAACAACCACAAACATCCTCTCTCCTATCATCCATAAACACTCTCCTTTCAAAGTGCACAGGCAAAGTAATTCTGGAGGAGGATTCTCTTTGTAAAATCCTGTTCATGGCTTTCTGGCTTAAACTGGAATTATATCATATACAATATGCTGATAACTACACATTCAATTCAGTTTTTAAAATTAATCTTCCCATTGCCTACCCTCTATGAGTAAATTTTAAAGCCCTAAAAGGAAAGCAAGCAATACATAGCTGTACCGTCCAACAAAACAAAGCCCCAAGGTGGTCATGTCCTAGAACTTGTCCCTTTCTGCATGTTGAGTTCATCACCTCTCTGTGAGGAAGCAGGTGGACTGTTTCATCATCATTCTTTTGAACTAGTTGTTTATCATTCCATTGGTCAAAACTCTGAAGTATTTCAAAGTTTTCCCTCTCCATAATGTCATTCTCCTAGTTTTTCTCATTTTGCTTTGCATCAGTTCATATAGATCTTTCCAGTTTCCTCTGAAACTACTCATTTAACCATTTCCATGGCACCACAGTTTATTTAACCATTCCCCAAAAGAAGAAAACCTCTTAGTTTCCAATTTTTGGCTCTACAAAGAGAATTGCTATAAACATTTGTATCCATATAAACCTTTCTCTATTATTTTATTTCTTGGGAGCCTAGTAGTTATGGTATAGTGAGTCAAAAGATATGTATAGTTTGGTAATTTGAGGGATGTAGTTCCAAATGCTTTCCAGAATGTCTAGAACAAGTCACCACTCCATTAACAATGTCTATATTTTCCAGCATCTCTTCCAACACTGTCATTTTTCTCTGTTGTTATCTTCGCCATCTGATAGGTATAAGGCAGAACTCCAGAACTGCTTTGATTTGTCTTTCCCTAATTATCTGTGATTTAGAGCATTTTTTCATATCTTGATATCATGTATTTTTTCTTTAAAAACTACCTATTCATATTCTTTGACCAGTTGTCTTTTGGGGAATAGCTTAGTTTTATACATTTTAATGTCCTGGATATGAGATCTTTATCAAAGAAACTTGATGCAAAGGTTTTTTTCCCAGTTACCTACTTTTCTTTTGATTTTTCCTACATTAAATTTGTTTGTGCAAAAATTTTTTAAATTTTACACATTTTATCTTGTGCGAACCTGTCACTTGTATAGTTATCAACTTTTTTCTGTCCATTGATCTGGAAAGTCACTTCTTTTTTGCGTCTCTAATTTGTTTATATTACCTTTTATTTCAAGGCTACATTCCCTTGTTCATGGCACAAGATGTTGGTCTAAACTTAATTTCTGTCACATTGCTATCTAGTTTTTTGGACATCATTTATTAAGTACCCTCTGTCTTTTTTTAACTTGGGTTCAAATACTTTTTAAAAAATTATATTAAATTAAATTATTTAAAATTTTATTTTCAGTTCTGAATTCTCCCTCTTTCTCCTGCCTACTTCTCATCTGTTGAGAAGACAAGAAATAGGATACTTACTATATGTATGAAGTCATGCAAAATATATTTCCATATTAACCATGATGCAAAAGGAAAAAACCAACAAGAGGAAAATAAAGAGTAAGAAAATATACTTCCATCTGCATTCAGAATCCATCAGTTCTATCCATCAGACAGCATTCACTTCTCATCTTGATTCCTTTGAGATTGTTATGGATCACCATATTAATCAGAGTAGCTAATTCTTTCACAGTTGATTGTCATTACCATATTATTGTCACTTTGTTCAATATTCTAGTTCTGCTCATTTCATTTTGCATCAGTTTATAAAAGTCTTCCCAGCTTTTTCTGAAACCATTCACTTTGTTATTTCTTAACACGATAGTATTCCAAAATGACCAGATGCCACAGCTTGTTCAGTCGTTCCCCAGTTGGCAGGTATCACATCAGTTTCCAGTTCTTAAGCATCTTCTATGTTTAAGGTACTCTGCTGGGAAAACAAATGCAAAATTAAACCTTCCTTGCACTATATATGGAGGCTGTGCCATTTACTGTCTGTATAAACTTGGCCTAGTCATTTAACTTCTTTGTGATTCATTTTCTTCATCTATAAAATGAAGGAGATCAAATTAAATGCCCTCTAGGGTCCCTTTCAGATTTAAAATGATGATCCTATGTATCAAATGGCACATTCAGAAGCTCAGAGAATCACACAATCATAGACTTTCATAACTGAAAATTTACTGCTTTTTATTATGCAGTAGAAGTGGCTTTCTCAGTTACACCAGAAATTAATGGTAGAGTTAGAAATAGTCCCCATGGCTCTCTGTTTAACATGTCCCAAATCCTCTGTTTTCTCTCTCCTTTTTCCTCCCTCTGTAACTGTGTACTCTCTCCCTGTGGGTGGGCGGAATAGTTTCACCAGTAGGTTCCACCAGATTTGTGAGGTAGATAGGCCCTTCTCCAGTTCTCCTGGGGATGTTACTTTAAGGAACTTGGGTGGGTCAGACCCTCTCAAGCCAAGATTCTGCCCATGCCAGGGGGCATAGAGCCAAGGAAGTCAAACTTTCAAATGACTACCTAATTCTCCATATTCTGGGCTGCTATTCAGAATTGCCAGTGGCTAGGGCCTGAGTTACTTTGGTAACAAATCAGGTCTTCTCTTCATCAGCTTCTGAATGCCTGTAAGGAATTCAGAAAGTGAATAAATCAGATTAACATGTAATTCAATACCTATCCTTCAGGACTCACCTCCTCCATGAAACCTTCTCCATTTGGTCTCAGTTTTTCTTTTCTCAGAGAGGCAGAATTTTGTACTGAATTTGGTTTAGAAGACCTAATTCACATTCTGTTTATGCCATCTTAGGCAAGTGTTTTCACTGCTCAGGACTCAGTCTCTTATCTGCAAAATGGAAGACTAGATAGCTGCTGAGGTCCTTTCTAGGTTTGGATCATGTTTCTGATCTCTCATTCTAATGTAAGGTCTGTTGTACACATTCAGGTGCTAAAATCATTCTGAAGGGCCCTGTATTGTTCTCCCACCCCACCACCACCCTCAGAGGTTGAATATGAACTCTGGTTTGTTTGTTTTTTTTCTTTTGTTCCATAACATTATTTAATTGACTCACAGACCTACTTTTTCTAATTAGACTGAAAAGTTATTAAGGGCCTAAACCACATGTCTTTTCCTTTTAGATAAGATCATAAGCCTTAACACTGGTAAGAGTCTTTTTCTTTTTAGTTTTGCTTTTTTTTATTAGTATTTTATTTTTCCCCCAACTACATGTCAAGACAATATTAGCATTCATTTTTACAAGATTTTGAGATCCAGATTTTTCTCCCTCCCTCCCATCCCCTCCTCCAAAAATGGTGGGAAATTTGATATAGGTTATACATGTGCTATCATGTAAAACATATTTCCATATCAGTCACAGTTGCAAAAAAAAAAAGAAACACATCAAAAGAAAAAAACATGAAAAAGAATAAAACAGGTGAAAAAAATATGCTTTGATCTGCCTTCAGAGTCTAACAGTTCTTTATCTGTATGTGGATAGCATTTTCTTTTGTGAATTCTTTGTATTTGTCTTGGATCATTGTGTTGCTGAGAAGAGCTAAATCATTCATAGCTGATCATCATACAATACTGTGCTGATACTGTGTACAATATTTTCCTGGTTCTGTTCATTTCATTTTGCATCATTTTGTACAAGTCTTTCCAGATTTTTCTGAAATCTGCCTGTTCATCATTTCTTATTGAACAATAGTATTCCATTCCACTCATATACCACAACATCTATACCTAGTCTATACCTAGTTTGTGCCCTGTTATTTTCCAGTTTTTCTCAAATAACAAGTTCATATCCCAAAGGCTAGGGTCTTTGGGTTTATCAAATACTAGGTTACTAAGGTCATTTACTACCGTGTCTTGTGTACCTAACCTATTCCACTGATCCAACACTGTATTTCTTAGTACCAGATAGTTTTGATGATTATTGCTTTATAACATAGTTTGAGATCTGTTAGTGCTAGGCCACCTTCTTTGTATTTTTTTTCATTAATTCCTTTGATATTCTTGATTTTTTGTTCTTCTAGATGAATTTTGTTGTTATTTTTTTAGCTCTATAAAATAATTTTTTGGTAGTTTGGTAGGTATGACACTGAATAAGTAAATTAACTTAGGTAGTGGTAAGTTTTTGTGTAGGTACCATGTGCTTCTGAGAAAAGATGCATTCCTTTCTGTTCCCATTCAGTTTTCTCCAAAGGTCTGTCATATTTAACTTTTCTAATATTCTATTTGCCTCCTTAGTTTCTTTCTTGTTTGTTTTTTGATTGGCTCTCTCAAGATCTGAGGGGAGAGTTGAGGTCCCCCACTAGTATAGTTTTACTCTCTATTTCTTCCTGTAATTCACTTAACTTCTTTAAGAATTTGTATACCACTTGGTGCACATATGTTTTAGCATTGATATTACTTCATTGTCTATGGTACCTTTTTAGCAAGGTGTAGTTTCCTTCTTTATCTTTGTTAATTAAGTCTGTGTATGCTTTTGCATTGTCCAAGATAAGGATTGCTATCCCTGCTTTTTTTTTTTAACTTCAGCTAAAGCATAATAGATTCTGCTTCAGTCCCTTACCTTTATTCTATGTGTGTCTCTGCTTCAAGTTGTTTCTTGTAAACAACATTTTGTAGGATTCTGTTTTTTGATCCACTCTGCTATCCACTTCCATTTTATGGGAAAGTTCATTCTATTCATATTCACAGTTAAGTTGACTGTGTGTTCCCCTCCATCCTATTTTTCGTCCTAGAGCTAGAGTTTGCTCATTCCCCTGGCTGTCCTGAGGCACATGGAAGGGTCCTGGTATTGGAGTTTGCCTGCTCCACCACACTGTGGCTCAGGATCTCCTGCTGGTTTGCTGAAATGGGGCTTGCTGCTGGCTTGCTGAGACACTTCCTATCTTGAACTTCACTCCCCTTTTACCTGAGTGAGACAGACCTTTCCTGATGATCTTCCAAATTTCTTTGGTTCAAAGATTGTTTCACCCAGTGTTTTTACTGGTTCTGCTATTCCAGAGTTTGTTTGGGGGTGCTATTTTATGCTTGTTTGGAGATGAATATGAGAGAGTTATGGTGATTTACTGCCATCTCCACTATCTTAGCTCCCAGAAATATTGACAAAGGTCTTTGAGATTATCTATTCCAACTATCCCTCTGCTAACTCCTCCATTTATCACACGAGGAAACTAAGGCCCAGAAGTAAAGTGACTTTCCTAAGGTCACACAGGGTGTTTGGGGTAGAATTAGAACTAGTGGCAAGTGGCAAGACTTGACTCCTAGTCCAGGGTTCTATTATAGGACCAAGACTTTTTATCCCAGGAACACTAGATGGGAGGCACAGCACGGGGTTTGCCTAGTTAGCATTATAGCCCTTTAAGTTTTGCAAAACTCTTTATAAATATTATCTTATTTGATCCCCCCAACAATGCTATGAGGTAGATGCTATTATGATCCCCCCTTTACAGATGAGAAAACTGAGACATAGAGTGAATAAATTACTTTCCCAGAGTCACCCAGCTAGTAAGTATCTGAGGTCAAATTTGAATTCACAACTTCCTGACTTGCAGTCTTCCATTTGGTCTACTATACCATTTCTTGCAAAATACTTCCGAATGAAAGAAATGTGGTATATAGTACTAACTGATCACCTCTCACCCTCACTTTTATTTTATTTCTGCCCCACAATTACAAAGACAAAGCCATCGATAAATCCCCACCATACAATTGTCAGATCTTAGAATTTAGAGTTGGGGGTAGAGTGAGGAGTGGAACGCACCTTACAGATCAGTCCAGCCTCATCGTATTAGAGATGAGGGAACTGAGACTCAGGGAAAAGAAATGACTTCCATAAGTTAACACAAAGAATAAATAGTAAAGCCAGGGTCAGAACCTCTATCTCTTGACTCCTAGGCCAGTGTATCAAGGGAGTAACTTTCTCTTCTTTCCTTCTCCAGTGAGGGATAAATGGTTTATTGCCCATGTTGATGCCAGGTAGGGCCACACAGGAGACTTCTGCATCTCAGCACCTTTTTCCAAATCAAGAAGAAGGGGAGAAGGGACAGATCATATGTGGTCTGGGCTAGATGTTTACCTTTTCACTATGGTGTGAGTAACTTCCACCAGGGACTAACTAGAGTAGTAATGCCAGGAACTCTTCTGGAGTATATGGAAATTCTCAGTCTCCAAGAATCCAGTGATTTCCTGGTGTTCTCTTCCATTCTCCATAAAGTCAAGCAATTTGGTCTCAATGAATTACAAGCTCTCTAGGCCTCAGTTTCCTCATCTATAAAACAAAGGGGTTTAGCTAAATAACCTCTAAAGGTCCCTTTCCAGTCTAGTTTTATGTTCTTATGACCAAATTATCCTCCAGGAATTGAACTAATAACTTAGACTTTGTCTACAACTAGAAATATCATTAAATTCAATCTTGAAACTTTAGCACAAAAATATCAACCACAGGTCATGGAATACTGGGGAAGTTTTGTTTTTTTCAGATATACTTTTAGTTATTGCTTAATCCCTCTAGTACCTCTGAGAAGAAAGTTAGATGGAGGCTAAATAGCATGTTCCTCCTATTTTACAAACATAGAAGCCAGGGGCACAGAGTGGGGAGGTGATTTGCTGTGAGAAATCAGAGGACTGAAGGTTCTGAGTCAAAGATCATGTGAAAAAGCACCCTCTCTCACCTTATTTGAATATTCCTACGTATGTCATTCATCTTAAAAGTAGACATTTGTTTGGTTTTGTCTTTATATCTCTGGAATACAGCATAGTACCTGACACATATATGCTTGTTGAATGGATGGGTAAATATGTGGGGGGAGGGGGGAGGTGTGTAGAGTCCTAGTTTTAAGAAAGTCATTATATAAAAATTCAGACTTACAAATCTTATAGAAGTCACAGTAATTCCCTTTATAAAAGTTTTCACTTTTTGGTTCCTTTAAAGAAGGAACTCCTCTGGGGTATCTAAGACTTAATTTCATTCCATTCATTTACTGCTTGATAAAGGAGTTGGAGGCAGGAAAACCAGTTAGTTATTTAGTCAACAAATAGTTATTAAGCACCTACTATGTGCCAGGCCCATTGCTTAGCACCTGGAATACAGATACAAATGAAAACATAGTCCCTTCGCTTTAGTAGCTTAAAATCTATTTGGAGAAGGCGACACACAAAGGGAGACTGAAAAAGGGTAGAGGGGAAGTGGGGAGCCACTCAGAAGGATCATGATAGAGAATTCCAAAGAAATCCAAAAGCAGAGTAGTGAGAGGGAAATGGAGATAAAAACTGTTGAACCCCCTTTTTAGCCAGAGACCCCAAACCCCGAGGTCCTTCCCTTCCAATCAAAGGATCCAATTAGAGGGGCAGAGGGTACTGATGAGATGTGAGCATCAGGCAGATTCCATCTTACAGCTTGAGGGATAGGGACAGAACTTGTGATTTTATTGATAGGGAGAAATTCCAGATGAGGAAATTCCCTCTACTAATATAAGTCAACACCTTTTTTGTAATTTACTTTTAGAGGGTTGCCTAGAACCCTGAAAGATTAAGTGACTTTGCCCAGAGCCATTTTAGCCAATATGTGTCAGAGGTGGAACCCACTGGAGATCAGTCAGAAAAATATCTAACTTATGCAGCATATCTCTGAAGGCAAAAGGTAAAGCAGTGGGAGAAGGGGCTGATTTATAGAGATCAGTTTATATCACATGTAGCTTTTTCACAAATATAGCTATTATATTATATGAGATTTACCAGTAGCAATTACATGATCAGTACAAATGGCTTTTAAGAAGACACTAGAAAAGCATTTCTCCCTTATTTGTTTTTGATAAAAAAAAATTAGAAATAACTTGGTAGAGTGACCACAGGAGGAAGTGCTCCATGACCAGGCAATCAGGTGAAGAGGGAGATATTTTGTGATAACAGCCAAATCTTCTGAAGGCTCAGCTACTCATCAATTTTCTCAATTCCATGGTAACTTCCTGCTTGTCACCTGCATACTGATAATGTGTTTTATAGCTCATATGGAAGCTGCACATAGAAAAAACCCTGCAAAACAGGCAGCCTTGGCCTTGTCTCTTCATCTCCTTATGGCTCAGACTTCTTAAGACAGAATAGCAGGTTGGTGTCCCTCAGGGCAGCATAATACATAATTCAATTCAAAACAAATATTTGAGTCATCTACTCTGTGTCCACTTCTGTCCTGGGCACCAAAGGGAAAGAGGGAGAAGACTTTTTTTTGAGAAGCTTATAGTCAGGTTAGAAGAGGAGATAAAACAGAAATTCTCAAGCAGATGCTGGACAGTATTTGCCAAGGATGTTATAGCAGGATTCCTACACCTCTCCAGTGCCTCAAAATTCAAAATTTTATATGAATTGAGTAGGATAAACAATGCCTAACCTGTATTATGTGGGAGTGTGCTGAGAAATGTTTAAAAACTGACTCTTGGAGGGAAAATATATGCATGACACAATTTTGAGTTTAATGTGCCTTTTTAACATTTCTAGCACTTCAGTCCTCTTGCTGTTCAGTCATTGTTCAGTCATATCTAACTCTTTGTGATCTCATATAGGGTTTTCTTGGCAAAGATACTATAGTGGTTTGCCATTTTCTTCTCCAGCTCATTTTACAGATTAGGAACTTGACCAGGGTCACACAGCTAATAAGTATCTGAGGTCAGATTTGAACTCATGAAGATGAGTCTTCCTGATTCCAAGTCCAGTGCTCTAACCACTGCATCAGCTGGTTGCCTTCTTCAGGCTAGACTATCAATAAAATAGCAAATTCAATCCTGATCTGTAGCATTTGCTGGTTTTGAGGTGCATTTAACCATCGCCTCTTTCCAGAATACCCCTGGTATTGTGTTAAGTCCAGATTAAAAGACGTATGAGAAGAAATTTTTTTAAAAAAGGGAAGAAACCAATATGGGATGGCATAGCGGGGAAAATGTTATGGAAAAATGGAACTAAAGCTGGGCCTTAGTACCATTTAGCTACTTAGAATGGAGCAGGGAAGGTATTCTAGGTAAGGAAAACAGCAACTGCGTAGAGGTGGAAACTAATGGAGTAAGGTATAGTTTAAAATTAAAAAAAAAGAAAAGATAACTCTACTGGTATGGAGGGTACGTGAAAAATATTTAGACTCAGAATCTCAGAATCAGATGACATTTTAGAAACCATGTGCCTCAATAAGAATCCCCTCTAAAATACCCTCAACAAGTGGTCATCATACACTTTGCTTGAAAAACTCTAGCAAGGAAGAGCCAACTACACCCATTCCATTTTTGGACAGCTCTAATGGGTAGGAAGTTTTTCCTTATATTAAGCCAAAATTTGCCTCTATGTAGATTTCAACATATTGCACCTAATTTGAACCTCTAGTGCCAAGAGGACAAGTCTATATAAATAACTATATAAATATTTATATCTATGTAAACAGCTCTTCATATGCTTGAAGGAGGCTATTTCCCCTCCAAGTCTTCTCCAAGCTAAAGATCTCTAGTTCCTTCAAACAATCCTAGTACACGTTGATTTCATGTTCTTTCACCATCTAAGCCACCCTCCTTTGACTACTCTGCAGCTTATCAATATCCTTTCTACAACATGGAATTAATGACAAAGGATCAATCAATTAATAATTGGCAAGTATTCATTAAGGAACTTTATGTGCCAGGCACCATACTAGTCACCATACTAGTCACTGGAGATACAAGTACAAAGAATGAAATAATTTCTGTCTAACCAGATTCCAATTAACTCCTAGTCACTCTTTCCAGACCTCATTTACCCTCTTCTCTCTCTTTCTACCTACTTTGGTGGTCTTGATTGCTGCATCAGAAGACAATTCAATTGCAAGTCATGGCACCGTTTTCCTGAAGTAGTGATCCTCTTAGAGAATGAAGTACAAGTAAAAACCCTCTGGTGGTCTTGATTGCTCCATCTGAAGACAATGGATATGTAATCACTATTAACATAACTACAGAATACAAAGTTCTTCTTTCTTCACAAAGCCTTTCCAAGGTGGATACTTCAAGAGGTCTTTTCTCCATTTTACAGATGAAGAAGCAGAAGCATAGAGGTCACATGGTAATTACCTGAGCTAGGCTAGAACCCAGATTTTTGAGGATATGTCTAATATGGTAGAAAATAGGGAGATAAAGTTATCCCAACTGGTTATTTTCGCAAAATTTGTGTAGCAAAGCCAGCCAGATGGTTGAATACGCATTTCAATCTTTTACTATTAATAAGTTGGATTCTGGCATATTTGGAAGACTGTGTTAACTTTGTCCTGTGGGACTTTATGGAGCCAAGTTTCTCACTTTCAACATCTTGGTCCCATAGAGTCCTGTGCATTCTTTCTGGAAGTTCTGAGGATGAGAACCACAAAGGGCCACTGGGCCCCAAATATCCTCACTCTGACTCCTCCCCTGTTGCTCTCCCAATAGCCTACAGACATATTTCTACTGCTGTTAACAATGAAGGACCACAGTGATGTTTTCATTAGGTGCCAGGCCTGTTTCAGAGCATTTTTATACCTTCTTGTTTTCATCCCCACCATCTAATTACTCCTTAAATAACTTTGTGCTGGGGAGGAGACAAATGTTATTGCCTCATTTTTAGAGACAACAAATGCAGTCATAGAAAGGCTAAGAAATTCAGTCAGTCATACACTGAGTCAGTATCAAACAACCCTCTCCTCACTCCCTGGCCAGCCCTTGTTCTATGAGGATGTTTCGCTTTCATTTCCTGGGAGTGAGAACTGAGGCTTTCCCTGTAAGAGGAAGAGCACTTGAGTGTAAGTTAAGGAACGGTGGGTTCTAGTTCAAACTCTGCTGCTTACTAGCTCTGCAACTTGGGGGAGGTTCCCAAACATCTTTAAGCTTTAGTTTTCTCAGCTGTAAAATGGAGAAAATATAGCACTCCCTTAAAGAACTGTCATGAGGGGCAAGTAAAATAATGTATATAAAGTACTTTGTAAACCTTAGGCAGGGATAGGGAACCTGTGACCTTGAGACCATATGTGTCCCTCTAGGTACATAAGTACAGCCATTTGACTGAATCCAAATTTCACAGAACACATAGGATTTTGGATTTGGATTTGTAAGCTTAAATACAGTCAAAGGATTGAACTTGAGGACCTAGAGGGCCACATGTGACCTCAAGGCCACAGGTTCCCTACCCCTTCTTAGAGAATGTAAGCTGATATTAACTATATCTTTTCCACTCCTTTGTGAATCAATACAGCCTATACCACAATGATGGATGGCCTGCTGGTTTGTATTACTCTCTGGTTGTCTCACATGTGTAAATACTTTGTCTTTCCAACTAGACTATGAGTTCCTTGAGAGCTGGCACCCTCTCCTCTCTTATATCTCCTATAGTACTCAGCAGAGGTCTGAGAAATGCATGGCAGCACTCAATAGAACTTGCTGAATTGAACTGAATCCCTCTATGTAGAGATCATAAATCTTCTTCTGCAGACTTTAAACTATATTTTGATTGATCCTGATCTTATTCTGAGGCTATTAAGAAAAGTACAGCTTCTAGAGAATTCTGCTAAAATGTTTGTGTACTTGGCTTATATCCCTCCACTGTAAACTCCATGAAGGCAGGATCCATGGTATCACTGCATCTCCCACTCTAATCAGTGAGTTACTATTTGATGAATTAATGAATAAATCTGAAAAGTACACAGGTTGAATTGTAGATTCTCTACAAGAATGGGTACAATTTGGATCATCAGAGAAGAGAGAGGATATAATGTCAGGACTGTTATGGAAGGCACATAGATCATGGTTAGATCTTTGAATGCCAAGGAGAAGCCTGTTCCTTCTAGAGAACTCTAAATCTTACTTTCCATCTTTTCCTAGTTTCTCCACTTTCCCATTTCAAAATCAGTCTTTAAAAGGAAAGATTGACCAAAGGTGTGATGATCACAAGAGAAGAGCCAGTATATAAATATATGGGAATGGTTGAGGAAGGAAAGTGATGCTGAGACATAAGAAGCAGCAGTATTTAGAGCCAGAGTTCCTTTCCAGGGCTGCCAGCTATGACTGAGCGGTGGAAGATGGCCTGTAATAGTCTTGTAAATCTGACATGTTCTCCTTCCATTCCCTCACCTGAAAGTTGGTTTCAGTAACATGAGATGTTCCCACTCACTTCTGCCAGGAGAGCCATGTCAGCATGAACTCTAAATTTTTTTTCAAATTAACTTAACAAATATTTATTGTTCACTTCTTTTATGGAATGCATGTGCCTACAATTCTTTCTGAGTTTTACAAGGTATTTGTAGCAAGTAGCAAAGCCATTAACACTTTCTCTCTCTCTCTCTCTCTCTCTCTCTCTCTCTCTCTCTCTCTCTATCTCCTCCTCTCTCTTACTCTCTCTCTGTTACAACCATTGAGTTATAGATTTAAAACTCTACAAGGACTTTAATCATCTAGTCTGTTGATGTCTTCTTTAAAATATCACAAAAATTTCCTGACCCTCACAAAACCAATGACCTTTCCCTTGGAATAAAGACAAACAGTTACACCTAGGTCCAGATCAGTAGAAATAATGAATCCCCTGAATTGATCACTTTATTTGATTTGTACATGTTTTTCCATGGGGCTGAAAGCATTTATCCTATTTTACATAATCAAAATTTCTAATAGTATGAATTTGAATACATGCAATCCTCTCAGGAGATTCATTATTCACACTAACTGGGGCCTGGCTACATGCAAAACTGAACTAAAAAGCAACAAAGCCTCATGGCATATTCAACATTTTGTACCAGCAGTCCCCCACCTCTCTACAGAAAAGAGGGCTAGATCTTCATTGCTCTCCTTTGCAGAGGAGACATTCTAAACATTCCTATAAAATACAAAGTTATAGTTATATTCAAAATAATGTTCCAAATCCGACTACAAATAGCAGGTTTGGTCCTATTGACACTAGGTACCACAGTAGTCAAGTTGTAACTCAGCCTTCATCCCTTGCCAGTACCACAAATAATTGCTTTGCTAGGTTAAATCAAAATCTACAGAATTCGAACTTCTGGCCATTGATACTGAATCTCTAGTTTTAAATAACAACATTGAAACAATTGAAAATTGCTTCCTTCAAAAGTTTGATTGCAAATAGCAAAAAACCCCAAACTATATCTTTCTCTCCCTCTTTTTCTTTCTTTCTTTTCTTCCTTCCTTCCTTCTTTCTTCGTCCTTCTTTTCTTTCTTTCTTTCTCTTTCTTTCATCTACTTATCTACCTACTTACCTACCTATCCATCTTTATATATTGTTATAGAGATAGATAGGTACTGAACCAAGATACACAAAATAGCCCCCTGGGCAGTGCTGCTCACACATGCCCTGGTCCTATGAACATAAAAACCTTTGTCTTCTGCAGTACCTAGCAACAAAGGGTTAAAGGGAAGAAGGAACAAGTGCTTATTAAGTTCCCACTATGCGCCAGGCACTATGCTAAGTGGTGTACAAATACTGCTTCATTTGATGCTCACAATAGGAGATAGGTGCTATTTTTATCCCTGTTTTGCTGTTGAGGAAACGGAAGTTAGGTGACTTGCCCAGAGTCACACAGCTGCTGGCTGATGTTGACTTCCTGACTCTTGATCTAGCTCTCTAAAGCAGCCCCTATCCTTAAGGAGTCTGAGAGGGACCTTACAGTGTTCTCTTGTTTCTGCTTTACTTTTTCTATTCATAATAATCTTCCCATAGTTTACTAAATTCCTTATTTCTTGTATCACAGTAATATCATGATAATATTCCATTACATTCATATGCAACAATTTGTTTAAACTATCCCCATAAAATTGCATGAAAGATACCCCTCTGCAGTTTCTCTAAATTTACTGATCCCTTCTCAGGCTGGTGGTCTTCTGAGATCTTTATCAGAGTAGTTGTAGAACAAGTGAGGCTTTTCTACTTTCTCCAACTCTACCATCTTGGCTGGTTCTCATCTCAGAAAATGTGCTCAGCATTATGTATGTCTCATACACAAGATTGTCCCCTAGTTATTGACCAAATAGGATAGCATTACACAAGATTCATAACTGTTTATATGACTAAAGACCAAACTTGTCCGTCAAAGGAAGAAAAATAAGCACATTATTATAATGCACTATTTAGTTTTCTGTTCCAAAACTCTTTTGTTAAAAATAAAGATATCTGCCTTTATTAGTTATTTATGATAGGGAAATAAGATTGCATTTCAATAAGTGGCTGTATTTATTTCACATGAGCAAGTCAAGCTCAATAAACCTTTTTTCCTGTGCTTAGGGTACTTACTTAGCACGAATACATACACCAAATACCCTTGGATATAACAATACTGTTTCCTTCAAAATTAGCCAGAATTCAGTCTTTAGCCCACTGTATGGGCTGCATAAATACTTCCACTTGTTCTGATTGCTTTTTATTAGTGTCTTTAACTTGAGGTTCCTTTTTCTCCCCTGTCTATTTGTGTTTGGTTTTACTACTCATTTACTATGCATGCGTTAACTAGCCTCTCTGTTTCCTCATCAATAAAATGTAGTTATTAATAGCTGTGTCTTGCTTCACAGAAGTACATGAGGTTAATGAGAGGTTTCTGAGTCTCCCTGACTTCTCATAAAGTAAGGGACAGCATAAGTATATCATGAACTGCCTGAGCATCTGTTCATTTCTGAATCATTTTTGTTGTTATTTTCAGACACCAGAGCCAGCAGAGCCCTCAACAGGTGACGTTGAATTGGAAGACAACCAGCTCCTCTCTTCCACAGTGGATATAGACAAGCAAAGGCTGAGCCAGGAAACTGATGAGGATTATTTTGAGACCCAGTCTCATCAGAGTGAGTGTCCATCAGATGTAAAAACTGAGCCATTTGAGAGTGCTTCTGATACCGACTCACTGCCCAGTGACATTACAGCAGAAACCTACTCCAGTCTGCATTTTCTGACTTGTGAGAAGGAAGCGGCATGCGATGTGTCTTCAGATGTTGGGGCAGCCAATTCCCCTCCAGAATTTCATCTTGCTGCCACTCAGGGGCTTGGGTCAGAGCAACAGGTGAAATTGCCTCCTGACTTAAAGGAATCAACACGCAGAGGTGAACTCCTATTCTCTGCAGGAATTGAGAAAGGACAGATAGAAGACACAGAACCATCCAGCCTAGAGCAGGACCCTGAGTTGTCTTTTGAGTCTCTGCTGGTGACCATCCCCCTCCAAACTGACATCGGATCAGAAAGCAGCAAAGGGGATGGTAGCCTCCAGCCAGTTAAGGAAGTCACAGCAAAGGGTCCTACAGGGATCTCAGACACTCCTCTTGAGGAACCCAATTCAGAAAGCTTCCTGAGTGCTCCAGCACCCCATCTGTTTCCTTTCTGGTCCTGCAAATGGGGCTGGAGTTTGTCAGATAGCTCCCTCGAGAAAAACAGACTTGACCCCAATAGTAACAAAGAAGAATTGGCACCCCATCTTTGGCGTGGGTCAGTGCCCCACATAGGTTGCCCTAGGAAGAAATTCTATAATAGTGAAACCTCTTTTTTTTCAAAAACAAGGAAGAAAATTCCAGACACAAGAGGAGAAATAGACTTGCCCTTGCACCCATTCTGCCTAAAACTGCCCTATTGGCCCCCTTTGAGAACCCCTAACTTCCAACGGACTAAACTATGGCACAGTGTTCCAGAAAATATTGGTTCTCAAAGCAAGGGACCTTCAGAATACTGCTGTCAGTGTCCAAGTGCACTTAGGAGAATCAAATCTGTGGCAAGTTTCCCCACAGGACATCCTGAGGGCCCTAGGAGAAAAGACGTTGGCAAGTTTGGGAGCTATTCTAAGGGAGCAAAAGAAGTGGAGAATGCTCTAAGAATACTACACATCATCGGTCCTGGTGCCTGCCCAGACTCTCTTACCAGCCAGTTCCCACATCCACCCACTGGTTCCCAAGGGGGTGATACTGACCCACAGGATCAGCCAGAACTCCATGATTTTAATTTAGAAAAGGGCCCGCCTGAGGAAGACCTCAAGCAGAAAGGCTGGTCGGGGCATGATTCAGAGCAATGCCAGATTTCTACACATTCTACGTCAGAATCATTGAGCATCAATGCTGAGAAGCTGCCTGGGCCCACCGATTGCAGGTCTGAACACGACAGAGAAACCCATGAGCTTCTTCGTGGCATTGATGCTACCTCCAAAGCTACCAGTGTGGATGATAAACAAAAGCATCCCATAGATATTTCTGTCAAGACAGGAAATCAAACCAGTAATTACACTGCCAGCGACGTTCCAAGTGAGAAAATAAGTCTCTCCACTAACCTCAAACAAATTGAGCTTCCATCCTCGTGTCACTGGAGCAACAGTGTGGCTTGGGCAGGGGATAGAGACCCAGTGGGTTGTTCTGGACTGAATCTGAGTTCAGATGATCCAGAGACCACACTGAAATCAAGTGAAAAGGAAGCAGAGAAGGTTATGGTACCAGATCCCAGTTGTAGAAACAGGACATCAGATTATTCTGAGGTGAATGGAGCTCCTTTGCCAGAAGCCAGCACAGAGGATGAAACATATGCTTCTGGATCAGCTGATAGGACCACACCCCCTCTAGTTTTCCAGCAGCCTGAGGCTAAGATAGGGAAAAATCCCAAGGGCAAATCTGGTCTTATCATTATAGCTGTGGAGCAGAAGGGTTTGCAGGCTACCAGGAGGAAACCAAATCTTGCAAATTCTCTTCCAGAAATTTTTCCAAGTAAGATCCTTGGAAGCTTCCAGAATGAAAACCCAGGATCATCCAGTGATGCCAGCTCAGTTCTCTGTGGGCTTACTGGGGCTACGGAAGTAGAAGCTGATGGCAGTGAATGTGGGCTACATGAATCAACTGTCTTGGAAAGCAAAAATGACCCTCTGGATGGGAATGTGCCCAGAGAGAATACAAACTGGGAGCAACAGATGGCTGAGGAAACAGCCTTGGAAGCAACTCAGGTGCCTGATGCTGCCCCAGAAGAGGAACCCCGGGGTGATGTTAACTTGCTTCTGGAAGGACCACAAGGAAACGATTCAAGCATCCTGGGGAGTGAGTCCTTCCACTCAGGGAGTGTGAAGGGGGATACAAATGATGAACTGAACGACCACTCAGAAAGAGAGCTGCTAACTGATAGTCAGAACTCAGGGGCCAAACTTGATACAAAGCAAGTAGATTTGGCTCCAGAGAAAGAAAATGAAGGTGACATCTGTGTGATTCATTTGATTCTGGAGGAGACAGATGCCACTCAAACATCTGCTTGTCTGAATCTCACTGATGCCGCCTTGGGAGACACCACTAATGCTGAAAAGATCCCCAAAGAGGGAGAAATTGAAAGGGAGAGCAAAGACCTGAGGTCACTGAGCCCTGGTGATGATTTTCCTAATACAGAAGCCAACCTGAGCTCCATCTTAGAGGAAGGAGAAGCTGATGAGACTAGCCATAGCCTCACAGTGCCTGAGGCCTCTTCTAGTCAAGGAAAAAATTTAGATCCAACTGCCCCTGAAGTACTTGACATTAGCTTTGGCAACGTCAATGGTGGAGAACTGGAGGTGCCTTCCCTTCATCATTTGGAAAGTAACATCAGCCCCTATAAGACTTCACCAAAAGGGAGTAAGACTGGCCTAGCTGGAAGGCCCTCCAAGTTCCTTGTTTTTCCCAAGATGGCCTCCTTCAAGAAAAATAAAACTTCAGGGGTTGAAAATTTTCTAGGTAGCAGCACCCGCATCAGTAAGATGAAGGTAGAGGACCCAGATGTAGGTAAAGATGATGGGGTGCAGCAGGCACTGAATACTGACTTGTCTAGTATGATCACCCCAACCAAGGAGAATTGTACCTTGGAATATTCAGATGATGAAGAACTCAATGAGAAACGTCCATTTAACAGGGTCAGTTTAAGGAGAGCTTCTGGGCCTGGCAGGATTCCTTTGGAAGACTTAGACATGGGTATTCCCTATCCAAGTACAAAATCTGATAGGGAAGGGGGAGGAGAAAAAGGAGGCAGGTTAAGCTTACCAGAAAATAGTGATGTGGAGATACCAGAAGATTTCACTATGAGACGGCTGTCCTCCGAAAATAATGAATCAAAGAGATTCAAAAGCACAGAAAAGAAAATTAGGACAAGGTTGGCTCTTGCTCATAAATCCTTTTCAAACTTCTTTGAACCCAAAGGTCTGGAGAAAGAGACTGCTGACCAGAGTTCTAGATGTTCCCTTAAGAATGAAAAGGAGAAGACCAAACTCCGTCAAAGCTCCTGGAAAACACTACTGAAAGGCAAAGAAAGTGATGGAATGAGAAAGCCAGCCTTAGCAAGCCCAGCTCAATCTCGAGAAATCCTGCGATCCCCAAGTTGTCCTCTACAAGGGGTCAGTGTTGAGATTGAGAAACTAACCAAGGACAAAGAGGGGCAGTCCAAAGAGCAGGCGTTTCTAAGTGCTCCCTACGTCCCTCTGCAAGTCCCCTGCTCCACCATGCTAGCCAGGGATTTGGTATCACCAGATCAAAGAAGAAAAAGTGAACCAGCCATCAAATGTATGACCACCCGAGAAAGTGGAGAACCCTTGCAGACAATGGGAGGTAGTCTGGCTGTCTTTCCTGAGGAAGCCTGGCTGAAATCACCTGGCAGCCCCACGATCCATCAGATCACATCCCTTAGCTACCCCTGTTCCCCTGTATATGACAGCAAGGACATGCCCTGCAAGCCTATGAGTCCCAAACCCCAGAGCCCCAGGCCCAATTCTCAGCGCAGAAGCTTCCAGTACTCTGGAAGGGTCAATGCCATCTCTATGATTTCTCTGGGGAACTGCTATAATACAGATGGCAGTTCTGAGGCTCCTGAGAGACCAAAGACCCTCAAACCCCGAACCACTTTCCTACTTTCCTTGCATGACTTGGATCAAGAGTGCCAAAAGGAAGAGAGTGGGATGAGCCCCCTATCGCAAGGCAGCCTGACCACAGCATCCTCTACTCAGGAGGTCCTGGAAAATAAGGTGAGTTCTTTGCAAAATCACACTGGCTAGGCCTGCATCTTGTTTCTAGATGGATGTGCATTGTTGAGTGTGAGATCTGATTTTTATGAGTGAATAAAAGTTAAAATCTAGGCCCAAAGAACATCAAAGATGTCACATAGAAGCAACCTCATGGATCACTCAACCATGAATTAGGTTGAGTTGCCTCTAATCAAATTAGATTTTGAGCAGAGTGCAATGTATTGCAGTGGAAAGAACATTGGATTTTGAAGCTTAAGATATCAGACAGACTCCTCTTCTTGCAAGCTATGTGGCTGTGAGCGGGCCATGTAGTCTATCTGAATTTAGCTCTCCCATCAGAAAAATAGAATGATACTTACACTACCTACCTCACAGGGTTGTTGTGAAGAAAGCACACTGTAAAAAGTAGCCTATAAATATGAGCTATTATTATAATTTATTAAGCACTTATCTAAGACCTAACCCTATCCTAGGTGTGGTAGATAGGTACAGGAGAACAGTTAGTCATTGTCTTTCCCTCCAGGAACTTATAATCTACATGAGGAAACAAGAATAACACATATAAGACAATTACAGCCAGTGAACATGACTGATTTCTGGCAATATTTGATAATATATGATTAAAGAGCTTATGTGTATGTGTGTGTATGTGCATGTGCCTGTGTGCAATGCACTTATGAGAGCTGTGGTCATAAAGAACATGGCATCATGGTTTTACCAATATAGTTTAGCTTCCTTGAGGGTAGGGAACTACTTTATATCTGTCTATGTATCCCTAGGACAATGACTTACATATAGCAGCACCTAATTAATGTCTATAGAATTTAAATAACAGGTTATGCCAGACTTGCCTTATGTCATTTTTTTTTTGGACAGAGTAACTAGATTGGTGGGTAGCTAGGTGGCACAGTGGATAGAGAGCTGGACCTAGAGTCAGGAAAGCTCCTCTCTATGAGTTCAAATCTAGCTATTTAGACTTACTAGCTCTCCTGGGCAAGTTACTGAACCTGTCTCTTCATCTGTCAAATGAGCTAGGGAAGGAAATGGCAAACCACTCCAGTAGAGTTGCCAAGAAAATTCCAAATGGGGTTATGGGAAGTAGGATAAGACTGATAAACAACTGAAAACCAGATTGGTAAATTAGAGAAATCATATAAAAATAATGATACTAGCACTTCAAAGCTTACAGCATGTCTCATTGGATCCTCACGGTGATCTGGGATGTAGGTGAAATGTATCCCCATTTCATAGACACTGAAGCCAAAAGAAAATGAATTGCCCAGGGTCCCATAGCTAGTAAATGTCTAAGGCAGAATTTGACTTCAAGGTTTTTTGACTCCCACGTCTATTTCCAAGTACCACCCAGCTGCCTCTTACTATATACTTAGAGTATAGACATAGTATATTTTTATTTCAGAAATACATTTGACTAAGCCCTTCATATTATCCTTGAGGACAAGATTTAAAGCTATGGGTTAGATTAGAGTACAGTTAGGTGAATCTGGAATTGATTAGATGACTATATCCAAGGAATAATCATTAATGACTTGATGTCAATTTGGGGGAGGTCTTTTGGTAGAATATACTACTTGTTCTTAACCTTTTAATGTTCAACATTTTTATGAATGATTTGAATGGAGGCATAGATGACATACTTAATAAATTTGAATAAATTTTTACATCAGTCTGAGAGGTAGAGCTAACATGTGGAATGAAAAAAATTACAGATTTAAAGAGGTATCAACAAGCTAAGACAAGGGGGCCAAAGCCAATAAGATGATATGAATAAGGGGTAAATGTTGGGATCTAGACTTTGGTTCAAAAAATCAAGTACAGAATGGAAGAGAGATGCTTAAACAACACTTCCTATGAAAAAGATATGGGGATATTAATGAACTATGAGTTCAATATGAATCAAATTATAAATGGCAGTTCTATTTCCTTTCCACTTTTGACATTGGGTACAACATTTGGAGAAGTACAATATTGGAATACTTCTTCCATTATATACAATCTTCCAAAGATCATGGATAATGGCTCAACAATCACCTCTCTTAAATCTTTTAGTGTCCTACATCCATTTGGGTCGGGCAATGAAATTATTTCTTCTTATTCCTCCTTTTTTTCCTCAATCTGGGTTGAAACCTTATCTCTCTCTCTTTCTCTCTCTCTCTCTCTCTCTCTCTCTCTCTCTCTCTTTCTCTCTTTCTCTCCTCTCTCTTTCTCTTTTTTTTGTCTTGCCAGCTTCTGTTCATTCTAAACGTTAGCACTCCTAACATTCTATCTTATAGGACAATGTCATATGTTTCAATTCATTCACAGTTAACCAGCATTGCTTCCATCTTCTGTACATTAAAAAAAAAAGTTTCCTTGACTATATATGTGATATGTTACGTATGGCACATATTATGTCATCCTTTAGTGAATATATATTATCATTAGTGAATATATAATGAGTTCCTTGTGTATCCATGTTGGTATATTGAGATAACTCTCTCATTAAGAATGATTTCTCTTTGGGTTTTTAGAGTTTCAAAATACTGAGTTTCCCAAGCCTATGGAGGCTTTGATGTCCTCCACAGCATTTTAGTTCACGGGAAATAAATCATAGATACCTATTCTTTCTCTGAACCCATGATTTCTCCACCAAATCTCTGTATATCAGGCTACTCCTGGCTTTCTTCTCCTTCTCTATCACAAATTACAAGATGGAGTAGTTTCATTTCCAGCTAAGCCACAAGTACTTTCTTAATGTTAAGAATGAGATCCAGATTTAAAATGCCTTTTGAAGGATGAAATTATCATTAGAAGGGTAAAAAAAAGAATTAATTTACTTCTCTGTTTTGGGTACATAGTGAGTTTCCGTATCAGAATGGATAATGGAAGTCTCCATCATTGCTGTATCACACCGCCAGGCTTGTGATTTGTTTCCCAAATGGTGAAATTTTTTTCTTTAGAAAGTGATTTTTAAAAATAATGCTTGATTAGAAATTTAACTTTGGACATCAGTATGTCCACTTAAACTTTTTTTAGTAACTATTTACATTTAAATTAGTTGATTTCATAATGTCATAACATTTTTTTCAGTTATACTGCCCAAGTCCTCATTAAGATTCTTTTGCTTTTTCACTCATCTTGATTCTCCTTTCTTATTATCTAGGTGTAATTAGTATACACTCCATTTTTTCTGTTTCTACATTTTTATTTTTTGCTTTGTATTATTTCATTATGGTCTTTCCAGATCTCTTTGTATTTTTCATACACTGCCCTTAGTGTAGAGTGATATAAAACTACCATGATTTATTTATTTAACTCTTTATCAACTGTCTGCTTTTTCATTTATCTTCATTTTCCTTGTATCTGGTTGCAGTTACAATAACTGTATTCTTCTGTTTTTGCCTCTTTTTGGTTTTATTGCATCATTTCATAATGATTTTTCTATATTTCCTTACATTCTTCATACATTGGTCTTATTGTAAAATTGCATCAAAATAACATGATTCATTTAAATATTCACATACTGTTGGAATTTAGGGTACTTCTGTTTTTTCACAGTAATGGCTAATATTACCATAATTATACTCTATAAACATTAGGATCAATCTGTCTGTTGTCACAGAAAGAACACTAGGTTTGGAGTCAGATAGACCTAGATTCAAACCTGATTCTCCCATTTCTACCTGTATGACCTTGGGCAAATCACTTAAGCTCTGGACCTCAGTTTCCTCATCAATAAGTGTATTGGACTAGAAGTCCTCTAAATTTCCTCTCAGTTCTATACTCATGATCTTTGAACATGTTATTTTTTGTTGCTGTTTTTGAGACCACTTACAGAGTATACTCCGGATGATGGAACCCCTGAGATGAAGGGTTATAATTATTTTTGTAACGTTTACTGCATACTGTCAAACTACTTTTCAAAGATTCTACAGGTTTGCAAAGTCCACCGGCAAACAGTAGGGCTTTCAATACCTTAAATCAAAAGGATAAAATAGGAACTTTAGGCCCTATAGCAAGATACTGGGGAAGTCCCCCTCATATCATACCCTGGCTTTGGGCACTTACCCCAATTATGTACAGGGCCAGCACATTGAAATAGAAAAGTCATATTTTTTGCCAGGGAGATCTAAGTCTCCATACACACAGATGAAGGAATTTACCTGACCTATAATTATGTAAGTGAGGGGAAAAATTAGCAAACAAAAGTTAACTCTATCAAATGAAAAACCTTTAGAGGGGCATAGGAAAGTAGCTTGGAGAGTGTGTGAATGTTCCCTCTTGTGGCTGCTCTGAAGAATGCTGTCTGAGAATGACAGCAGAGGCTTTTCTGTGACGCAAGAATCAGCATCTTCTATCTATGTGAGGCCTCCCCACTGTCTGTGCTGTTACACTCTGAAATAGAAGTGAAGTGAGTTGGCTAAATTATGAAGTCATGTGCGGTGAATTTGCTAAAAAATCTATTAGTATATGTTAGGATTCATCGATAGAACTGAAAGTGCTTCATGGAAGAATTAGATGACCCAATCAATACTGAAAGCAGTTCCTTAAAGGACTTTTTTTTTTAGACCATACCTGTGATTTCATTGTTATAGAGTAAAGAAATTTCAGTTGCCAATGTTCCTATACCCACTCAGCAACTTATGATCTTAGAAAGATGCCTAGGACACTGAGAGGTTAAGTGATTTGCCCAGGGTCATAGGGGTAGTACTTGAATCTAAGCCTGCTTGACTTCAAAACCAACTCTATCTACTAGTCAGTTGCCTCTGTAATGAAATCAATAAGCTCTTTTATTTAATACCTGTAATGGAAAGCCCCAAAGAAAAGGCCATGTGGCTTAACTGGAGATACCTAAGGAAGCACAAGACAGGGACAAGAAAGAAAAGGTACTAAGGGAGCCCGATGAGTCCCTTAACGGGGGATGACACCTCCAAACTATGGCAGTCCACCAACCCTTCACGCTGGAGTTGGGACTATATCTCCAAAACAAGACTGTGAAGACATGAGAGCGAGATGGTATCAGTGACAACACCAGGGAACCTCTGCTATTATGGTCTTTAGGCCATGGTAGGCTGCAGAAGTACATGAAGGTCTGGAACTCATGGGTCCATCCTTCCGGGCAGCTCTGGTAGCTCAGGGAGTCAGGGCAGCTCCTGAATCCTAGCTGTGGCATATTCTAATTAGGAAAGGGCTCCCACTCAAGTGGATCTGAGTGGTTTTCCACCCCTTGAAATTATAGCCAGGGAGCTGTCAATCAGCTAGGAATTTGTTATTTTCTAACCTGAAGTGTTCCAAGTACAGAAGCTTACAGATATGGAGAAAGATATAGAAAAAGGACCAAGACACAAGGGTGGGGTTATCAGATAGGAAGTGGGGGCTGAGAAATTTTATTTATTTATCTAGTTATCTATTTAGCTTTTAAATTAGCTTTTGCTTTAACTCACCTTCATTTCTGACTAAAACTTTCTATCTTCTCTGTGTGTGGTACCATCTCATAATAATTTTTTTAAAAATTAAAGGAGAAAGGTGAGGGGGAAGTAGTGCAGTCAGTAGAACTATCAATTGAATCTGGGAATATAGGTGGTCTTCCCCGCCTGTAGCCCTTCAACTTTCCAGTGAAGGGAGAAAGGTATATTTTCTTATTTCTTCTTCGGGGACAAGCTTCATGATAGGCAATAGAGGGTCTGTTGAACTAGACCACAACAAACAGATTTTTTTCAGACTATGACAATGTGTTGGCACCACCTCACCCAATCAGTGTCATAGCCACTGATATGTCTAACGAGACCAAGACATTTTCATTAAGATTTTCATGCATCACAGTCCAGGTTTTTTGGTTTTTGCTTTGTTTTGTTTTGGTTTTTGTTCTTATATCTTTTTTATTTTATTTTATTTTTACTGTGGAGGAATAGCTCATGTGTTTGTGAGTCAGAGAGCAGAGGATGTTTGTGGGTATTTGAAAGGTAAGTTTTACATTGGGGATGTCCTTTCCTTTAAGGTTTTAAGTCTGAGGTTTAGGCATTTTTTATTCTGGAGGAAGAAGAACCTGGCAGCTGCTGCAGCCTTCCCATGGGATTGGTGGTCCACCGTATATGGGTGGGGCCCTCTCCATCCTCCGATCCAGGACCAAATGGGAGGGAGGCAGAGATGAGGAGGGGTAGGTTGGAGGCAATACAGCCATGAATGTGAGAAACTATTGCCCTCCTCCTCTCCCATAGCTCCTTAGCTCGCATGACTAGGTACTTTTAAAATATAGGATCTACAGCTTGAGTTGATTGTAGAGATCATCTAATCTAATCCCCTCATGTTAGATGAAGAAACTGAGGTCCAAAAAGGGAAGTGACTTGCCCAATGTTCCCAAATAAATTGAATCAAATTGAATTGATGCAACTGAACCCCAACAGAGTTTGTGACTCTGAGCTCTGGATTCCCAGGCCTGTCTTTAGGAGGTCCCCCAGTTACTAATTCTGTCATCCCCACCATGTTGCAAATAAAGGAAACATCACATGGGACTGAAAGGTTAAGTAATTTTCTTAGGCCACATGCGCAGTTAGCAACAGAGTCAGAATTAGAACCCAGCTCTTCTAACTACATATGGAGAGCTCTTCAATATAACCCTTTGTTTGCCAGACAAGATTCTGTTTGCCCAGAAAAATCTCTGCGAGGAGGAACTTTGCTATTTCAAAGCAGAAGGTATGTGTTTTGCTCCTTTTTTCCCTCTCCCTTCATCTGCTTTCTATTTCTTCTGTTTTATATAAAGAAACATTGTGGTAAAGTTGGACGTAGGTAGGAAGGTATAGATAGGAAATAGTAAGTGCTTAATAAAAGTTTATTGACTGATCCTGCCTTTGATACACCTTAACAACATGAACATAGGCAAGTCACTTAAACTTTATTTTATTTTTTGTTTTACATTTGTCAAACATTTTAAATGTTTTTCTTCACCAAATAAGTTTCTAACTCTAAGAATGATCAAACTACCTGGATACATAAAAATGTTTTATTTTAACATTCATTTAAAAAATTTTGAGTTTCTAATTCTCTCCCTCTTTCTCACTCTCCCCTTCCCCATTGAGAAGGCAAGTAAATAGTATCCTAATTATACATGTGAAGTCATAAAAACATATTTCCATGTTTCAAAAAAAGCAAGAAAATTCAAGGGAAAAAAGTGTGCTTCAATCTGCACTCAGAGTTTGTCATTTCTCTGTCTGCATGTAGATACATTTTTTTTTCTCTTTGTGAATCTTCTGGAATTGTCTTGGATCATTGCATATTGATTAGAGGAGTTAAGTCTTTCACAGTTGATCATCGTTACCATAACGCTTGTTACTGTGTACAGTGTTCTCCTGGTTCTGTTCACTTCACTTTGCATCAGTTTATATACATCTTCCCAAGTTTTTCTGAAACCATCATGTGAAGATTCTTATTCCTTTTTGAATACCTATAATTGTTTTGCTTCTTTGGAGTTCACATTCTTGCAGCCTTCAGTAATGTTAAAATAATTTTTGTAGTAATAATGGCAGTTTGTGTGAATACCTGATTCTACTTAGACATGTTTTTTAAAATATCTTTCCTTCCTTCCTTCTTCTCCTTCTCTCTTCCCCTTCTTTCCTTTTCCATTTCCTCTCTTTTTTCCTCCCTCCTTCTTCTTTCCCTTATTCCTTCTGTCCCTCTCTCCTGCCCTTCTTCCTTCCTTTAATTTCCTTCCTTCCTTCTTTCCTTTGCTCCCCTTCCCTTCTTTCCCCTTCCTTTACTTATCCTTCCATTTCCCTTCCCTCTCCTTTTTTCCTTCCTCCTCCTCTTCTATTCCCTTCCTTCCTCTTTCTCTCCCTCCCTTCTTCCCCAGTGTGGGAAGGGGAGAAAACATAAGCTGTGGAGAGAAAAAGGACATGTGAGCAAAATATACTGTAGTTTACATTTAAGTAAATTGTAAATTGAATCTATTTTTTAAAAAATTCTAGATGAATTTGCTTATCTTATAAAGACACAATTAGGGAAGTTTCTTACCTGACCTTTGACGGAGGTAAAATTATGTGATAGCAAATATCATTGCAACAAAAAACTCAAATAGGAACAATTGCTCATTCGTTGGAAAAATATCTGATAATAAACTCTACTTCAACTGCAACAGGATTTGATCACTGCTATCTTCATTGACTAATGTAATAGTTTCCACCAAAATAGACAGGAATTTCTCCTGCATAGTGCTCAACATTCCATTTCCTGAGGTAGGGCTAGAATTGATTTTTTAGGCTCTAACTTTGCAACTAGGATAGGAAATTTGCACCGAATACAAATTCTACAAGGAGAAAGAACTGACATCCCACTCTTGTGCCAAATAGTTTCCCTGTGTTAAGGCAGTTAGTATTATTTCTTTGGCTGCTCAACACTTTTGCAGGTAGGTTCTAGGATAAAAAATGAATACAAGCCAGTCTGAATGTACTACTATCCCCATCTTTTTCCTGTCTTGTACCCAGAGCCATACTTGCCCCAGAACATGTAAAATCCATTAGAATAACCCAACTATACTGTAAATTTCTTATCCTCTTACTTCTCTGTGTCTAATGTCTAATCAGACTTTTTTTCTAAGACAATCAGAGAGGTAATAATGTTTAAATAACCCTCAAGACCATAATGAGAAAAGAGATGGTCAGATCTTCCCAAAAATCTCAATGAAGGAAAAAAAAATAAAAGGCATGATCATTCTGTCTGAAACACATAGTAGAAGTGACACATTGTCGAGTGAGAATCTAGATTTCTGTTGCCCAAACCAGCTATTTTCTTTTACACCTGAATTTTTGTCATTGAAATACTTAAATTGTGGAAAAAGCATCCAGTGACCAAGTATGTTACTAATAACAGAGCTGCCTAGTAGAACTGTTAGAAGAT
Organism: Potorous gilbertii; assembly: GCA_028658325.1. Lineage (NCBI taxonomy): Eukaryota > Metazoa > Chordata > Mammalia > Diprotodontia > Potoroidae > Potorous > Potorous gilbertii. The sequence goes on along the minus strand of CM053771.1, from coordinate 268,554,130 downwards.
AATAAGTTTCACTGTTTTAAAGTAGAAGTAGAAAATCCCTTTCTATCAATGCTTTATAAGATCTGTGATTTCCTGAGCATTCCTGCTACAAGGTAGGTCAAGATCCCTACATAATTTAGTAGACAGTCTTTCTTAGTTGCTTTCCCTCCTTCTCCCCAAATCATCCCTTGTTGGGTCAAACCTTTGTATTAAGCTGGACAAACCAACAATCCATTGCCAGTCTTTACATGAACTTTTTCCAGCTTGGTAAGTCTGATCAGAACTTATATCAGCTATCATAGCCTTGGGAAACTCAAGTCATCCCTGGGCTATAATGAAACTTTGCAGTAGGATGTTAGTGGAAGAGTTTGCTCCTTATTTGAAAATATCCAGTATTAGCAACCCCATGGTAGTAGTCTGAAATAAGTTTGTAAAAGATAGAGTTTGTATTCCTTGCCATGGTTCTCTGAATAAGCATAGTAGCCACCTATCATCACATTTAACAACTGCTATGTTCTTGAGTACAGTGGTGTTTCCATACCAGGGCAAATAAGCCAATCAGTTAACAAGCATTTTTAAGCCACGACTATGTGTCAGTCACTAATCTAGATATTGGAAATACAAAGACAAAAAATGAAATATTTCCTTCTCTTCAGACTGTTGAGTGAGACACTGTGTGTGTACACACATATATACATATATGTATACATATGTGTATGTATATATATATATATATATATATATATATATATATATATACAGAAAAATACATACAAAAAATGCAAAGTAAACAAGATATTCCAGGAATGGAAGGCACTAGTAGTTAGGGGGCTCAGGAAAGGGCTCATGTAGTAGAGTTGAGGGTGGGACCAAAGTTAAAAATTTGAGACACTGGAAGAACTGTAGTGCCTTTGACAGTCATAGAAAATATTAGAAAGGGGGTAGGCTTGAGCGTAAAATAATGAGCTCTGTTTTGGACAAGTTGAGTTTGGAATGTCCACCTGGTGATGTAGGGTTGAAGTTTAAAGAAGAGATCATGACTAGATATATAGATCAGAGTATCATCTGTAAGAGAAGAGGAGAGAACTCAGTGCAGAGCCTTGAGGAACATTGAAGCTAAGGGACATGACATGGATGATGAGTCAATAAAGGAGAAGCAGAAAGAATAGTTAAGACAGGTAGGAGGAGAATCAATAGGAAAGTGTCATGAAAATCCAGAGAGGAGAGGTATTCATGAAGAGAGGGTGGTCAACACTGTTAAATGCAGAAGAGAAATCAAGAAGGATGAGTTCTGAGAAAAGACTGTCAATTGCCATATACCATTTTATGCTTACTTTGGAAAGAAATTTCTGAGTTTGGAAAGCAGAGTGCATGAGGAAAAAGCAGATAGATAACAAGGATGGCATGTTTGTAGGATAACAAAACTATTCAGTTTGACTTGAACAAAGAAATTTGTGGAAGATAAAGCCAGATAGGTAGGTTGGGGACAGTCATGAAGGGCTTTACATGCCAGGGTGAAGGGAAGTAAATGCAACTTACGGACTCAATTAGATGATCTCCAAGGTAACTTTTAACTTATATTCCTGAACTCTGGGACTTAATGATAGGAATAGGTGGCTATTATAGAATCCTAAACAATAGATGAAAGTGGCGTCTTGCTTAACCGATACCATAATGCATTATATTGACATTTACTTTTTGTGGACCTCAATACTTCTCCAGGTATGAAGCTGAAATAATAGAGTGAAACTTGGTTAGAGTCTCTTTCCTGTTATATTTTTCTTCCAATTAAGCAATTATCCTTTCATCTACCAAGTGAAGACCTATAAAAAGTAATTTACCATATAGCAATTAACTGAACATCTTTTCTACCTGTAATTGAAAAAGAGCAGTCTTCTGGAAACAGTTAAAAGAAAAGTTTCATCTTTTCTCCTACATAATCTGCATAAAATGCTTTGAGATCTCTTGGATGCCATAGTACAAGGGCTTCTTCTTATGTAAACTGGGTTTCTGAGTATGGAATTGTGGGTCTAGAGGGGAGGAGAGGGCAAAGCAAGTCTTTTAAGAAAATTGACTTCTGTAAACTGCCAAGGGAGTGATTCTCAAATACAGACAAAGGCTACTTTAATACAATGCCTAAAGGGACTCTTAAATTAAGTAATTCTTTTTTTAGTAAAAAATTTAGTGTTAGGAAGTTTGGTGTCTTGTAGATCAAGTCTAGAGGTTTAATGGAAATTTGAAATGAATTGACTTGAAAATTTGTCATTCAGTAGCTATGTGGTCATTTCTACTACAGAAGGAAAGAATGAGTAACAAAAAAATCAGTTATACATGTATTTGTAAACTTATTCCCAAAGCTAAGTTTCCAAGTAAGAGCTTTTATTTGGATTACTGGCCAGTAGTACATTAAATTACATTTTGCATTTGCATAACATATTTGTTAATAGATAGACCGTAGGTAAATCATTTTACCTTTTTGGATTTCAGTTTCATTATAGATAAAAAGAAAATCAGACTAGGAAATTTCTTAGATCCTTTTCAGTTCTGACGTTCTATGATTCTAAGAATTCATCATTTCTGTGATTGTATAATTTTAAATTTTATATTCTATAACAAGGAGATTGACTCAGCAGTATCTTTGATGCAGTAATGCTTCTGATCAAGGCAAATCTTACTTAAATAATTAGCTTTGGGAATAAAATTGATTTATCTGCCTCAGCCTAAAAAAAGCATTTTCAAAAGCTGTTGTTAAAGTACTAGGTGTCCTAACTAAGGCACAAGGTTGTTGTCTGAATGGGAAAGGGTATGGGCAAGTAAAACCTGCCCCAAATTTATATGTCCTCTCTTGATGCTTACAAAACAGGACCCTACTTTCCAAAACAACACTCCGTCTGAAGGAAGACTAGGTGAGAAGCTGGTTTGCCACTATGGTAAGAGGGTCCCTCCCACAGTGTCCAACCAAAGACCATTCTCCACCATTGAGAACATCACCTGGACTTTCCCCTTCCTCCCTGCGGACAGAAGCCCCTCGGAGACATCCCACAAGACTATAACAATGTCTCGGAACCACTATGCCAGTTTTGATGACTTGTGGCTGGAGAAGCAGCGGAAAAGGAAATTAAAAAAACAGGCCCATTTGGAGAGGGAGGTGCATGCTGGGACGCTGCCAAAGGACCTGGTCAAAGTAAGACACCATCCAGCCATCTTTCTTTGTATCTGGCCATGTACTTCTCCTCTCCAGCTGTGCTTGTCATTTTCTACTGTAACCTTCCAGTCTCTCTTAAACTGTATCTTGTCTCTTTCTGACTCCTGGCTGTCTGGAGTAGTGGCAAACAACTATGTGATAATCTCACCATAGGAGAACAGGTGTGTGTTTTGTGGTAGTTGTTTCCTGCTGGCTGTTTTGTGGTTGGTGTTTCATGCTGTCCTTTCCCTATTATGTGTCAATTTCTCCTGGTAGACACATAGCTATTGAGTACTGACTGTATCTTCAGCCTTCTGTTAGATGCTATAGGGAATAGAGAGACATGCTCCCAATAATTAACAAGCTTATAGTCTAATTGTGATGCCAAGAGAATACACAGAACTTTGAATGGTGGATAGATCATTGGATGTGATTCTGAACCCCACTTTAAACACTTATCTGTGTGTTCTTGGGCTTGTCACATAACTTTTCTGAGTCTCAGTTTTCCTCATCTGTAAAAGAGAACAGGATACTCGGTGATCTCCAAGAGTCTTTCTGGCTCTAAATATTTGATCCCATAATTTGGGATGTTTGAATCCCAGCTCTGATATTTACCAATTTGAGGACTTTGGACAAATTGCTTAACCTTTATGGGTCTCAAGTTTCCTCATCTATAAAATAAGAGCAGTGGACTCAATGACCTTCTACCTTTAAATTGATGATCCTATGATTTTAAATGTTTGAATTCAATCTCTCTCAATTACTACCTTATGATCTTGAGTAAGTTGCTTAACCCCTTTGGGTCTCAATGACCTCATCTGGAAAATGAAAGGTTGAGCTAGAGTATCACTGAGATGTATTCCAGCTCTAAATCTATAATCCTATGAATGGTATAGACACTAGGTGCTATGATTTTGTAGGAGGGGAGATAGGCTGGAATGATCAGGGTAGCTTTCCTGAAGGATACAGATGCACTTGAGTTGTGAAGGCTTTGGATAGAGAGACAAGACGGGGGAACACCTTTTGGGAAAGGTGGGAGAGCGTACATATTGTGGACAGAGGGAGGGAGAGAGTGTGGAGGTAAGAAGGAACAAAATGTGTTTTGAGCCATAGTGAGTAATGTCTCTAGGAGTGGGTTTTGTGGGGAGTAATGGGAGAGAAGATTGAGAAGGCAAGTTGAAACCAGATTGTGGATTGTGGGGAAACTTGAATGCTGGGCTAAGGAAGGGGTGAAGCACACACACATATTTTTGGTACACATTCTAATGGTGACCATTCCAGGGAATGGAAAGCAATATTAATAATTCATGTTTATTTGGTAATTTAAGGACTACAGAAAATTTCTCACAACAACCTTTGATATGGGTAGCAAAGGCATTTTTATTTCATGTCTATGATTCCCTAATGTAGGATAATGTAGGACACTCCTCAGATAGAAATGATACCCACTAATACTCATATGCAACATTCCTGTAATTTATAGTCTTGGAGAGTTACCTAACACACCAAGAGGTTAGAATCTAACTGATCCCCTTAATAAAAGGATTTATTCTACAAAACTTGAACTCAGCCAAAAAGCTGTACCCAGGGACCTAGCCTTGAGACAGCAAGTTCCCCACCCCTGAGTTACATGATTGGTTCATGTAGTCAGTATGAGTCAGAGGCAACATTTGAATCCAGAGCTATACCATCTTGCTTCTGGTGAGTTTTTATTATGCACCTTTTGTAGTTAAAAATCCTGATACTCCAAAAGGTTAAGTGATTTACCCATGGTCACTATGCTAGAAACCATCAAAAAGGGTATTTGAATTGGGGCCTCCTGACTCTCAACTTCAAATCTCTTTCTATTAAGAAAAAATATTTGACTTTTTCTACTCTTTCGAGGAAAGACACATAACACCAGAAATAAAGGTGGAGATTTAGCACTCATGCTAATCACCTTTTTATGGGTCTAAGGTTCACTTGTGTGCTGTAGAATCAGTCTCAGAGCCAATATTTGGAAAGTCTAAATACCTCCGGGTGATGAGGTTTGGGGCATTGGCTTTTACTAAGGCCATGAAACTTGCCAAAAATATATAGTCAGACTCAGTCTATGACTCAAATGTTATTATCTTTCCAATAAAAGTTTGCTCCTGTGCTTTGTGGTCTAGTCACTGCTTTTGTTACTCCCTGCACTCAGAATGTTTACGGAAACACTAAGGTTGTGCCTTTGAAGGTTACCATGGTGACAGGACGTTGCTCAGGTGTTTCAAAAGGTGCTAAATATGACCTACTTTGAAAGGCTTCAAATCAGGGTGGGAAAAAACGTCTATCACTTGTGTCATTTTTAAAAACTTAACAGTAATGCTTCCAAGAGCTGTGATTTCGTTGGTGCCAGTACTCAGTCCATCAACACAGGTTTAAAACCCCTCACTATCCTAAGAGATGAGTTTTGGGGATTGTTCAGCCTTCCAAATTCATCATCCAGCAGCCAGTCAAGAAGTGATGAACTTTTCGGTCCTCAGTTTTCATGGTCCTACGATGACAAATGTACAGTTGGTTTCTGGGAAGAAATTTGAAACCTTTCCAGGGTGATAGGACCAGTCAAAGTTTGTACTCTGGTGGCATGACTTCCCAGAGTCACCTTCATGCCACAGTGGGGAACTGAAGAAAGGTTTTGATGGAGGCATGTTTTCTCTTGTTTTTAAATTTAAAATCTTAAAAGAAAATTTCAAGACAGAACTGCCGCAGACTATTAGTATGCCATGTAGGAACTACTTGATTGTTATTATGTACTATTTGTTTATAGGCCTGAGACTCCAAAGGGGGTGTCTACACAGGGATGGACCACACAGCTTTCTATGAATGGCTAGAGGTAGTCAATAGCAACATGAGGGGCCTCTTTAAATTCTGCTTTAATACTCTCCCAGTCCATCCCTGAGCCTCCTTCTCTCTCTCTCTCTCTCTCTCTCTCTCTCTCTCTCTCTCTCTCTCTCTCTCTCTCTCTAGCATTTGTTCCTTTGAACCCTGCTCTTAAAGCCAAGATGTTCATGCCTCCTACTGTCAGCCATGACAATCTTAATAGCTAATAATACTAATATCTAACATGTATATGGGGCTGCTAGGTGGCTCAGTATATAGAGTATCAGGCTTTCCTCATGACTCTTACTGATTTCAGATCTGACCTCAGATCCTTATTAACTGTCACCCTGGGCAAGTCACTTCACCCTGTTTCCTCAGTTTCCTCATCTATAAAATGAGCTGGAGAAGGAAATGACAAACCAGTCCGGTATTTTTGCAAAGAAAACGCCAAATAGGGTCATGAAGAATCAGCCACAACTGAGAAACGGCTGAGAACAAAAACATGGATGTAACACTTTGAGGTTTACAAAACACTTTACATGTATTATCTCCTTTTATTCTCTGGGAGATCAGTGCTATTATTAAACTCATTTTAACAGATGAGGAAACTGGAGGCAGAGAAGTCAAATTACTTGCTCAGGGTCATACAACTAGTAAGTCTCTAAGGCAGGATTCAAGCTCAAGTCCTCCTGATTCTTAAGTCCAGCTCTCTATGTGCTACTATCACCTAGTATCATTGTGACACTAGAGTCACCATGCCCTGCCCTCTCAGAGTAATTCATATTTGAAAATACAAATCTTTTTTTTTTTTTGTATCGTAAACCTTTGACAGTCTGGTCAAGCCTATGGCCCCCTTCTTAATGAGTGCGTGTGTATTTTAATAATAAAAGGAAATACTAAATCTCTGCTATTGGTTAGTGAAAATAAAGATGTAAACCTTTTCCCATCCAAGTTTACATCCCCCCTAAAACGTGTCCACAAACCTCTACAAGGAGTTTGTGGATCTTAGGTTAAGAACCCCTACTTTAAAATGATCTCTCACACTTCTCAACCCACCTGTCTTAAAACTCCTTTTCCCTGTGTGATCATAGGTCAAGAGCAAAGAAATCTACTCAGACTAAATTACTTTACAGTGGTCAGTCTATGAAAAGTCAATCCCAGTGGATTTGATGAAGTAAATTTTTTAAGCAGCTACTATGCTGAAGGATGACTTCAGGAGGAGGAGGAAAGCAATCTGGTTAAGCCAATTAGCCTAAAGTTTGAATGGAAAACTAATAATACCACTACACATAGACATATACACATCAACATCCACATATCCACATATCCAGGCATCCATACATGTGCATGTGGGTGCATGCACACACAGACACATCCTCACAAGAGGAGCTTTCTTATGAGATTCCTTTAAGGTATTGATGAGCATTCAGCAATGAGTGGGAGCTGCTGAATAACTCCCTTGAATGCATGCCTAGTGGTGGAATTTAAGGACAGACATTTGAGGAGGCCGATGGTACATAGAACTGAAGAAATAAACATTAGAAAAGTTTTTTTATTTAATTTATTGATATAATTGATATTGTTATTTGAATTTATGATATAATATTGATTTTATTTATTGGTATAATTCAATAAATATGACACTTTTTAAAAAAATGATAAAAGGGGAAACATGAATATGGGAAGGAGGCAAAAGGGGGAAAGATAAGGAAAAAAAGCCATCATCATCCATCTTATGCAAGGTAGTGTTTAACATTGGAAGGAGCTTTGGATTTTGAGTCAGAAGATCGGGGTTCCTATCCCAGCTGTATTGTACTGTGTGACTTGAAGCATATCAGTCAAACTCTCTGGGGCTCATTTTCTCTATCTGTAATTGAGAAGTTTGGATGAGGTTACTTCTAAAGTCTCTTGGGGCTCCAGATTCAAGATCCTATGATCTCTGCCTCCTCTGGTGAAGGAGGTCCAAGACTTCTCAACTTTGTTTTAAAGGAAAAGAAAAGGCAAGTCATGATTCAATAGAGGGTAACACTGAGAAGAAGTGAAAACTACAGCCATGTAGTAGGCCTGAATTCCCTAGGAGTGGGGCAGTAACTGACATTACTCTCCTATCCACCCTTCCGATGGGATCCTTCATGCTAGGATGTCAGGTGAACTTGAGCTGCATAGTTTTTTTTTAAAAAATTATTTTATTTGTTTTCAGTGTTCTGCAATCACTTCCATATATCTTATTTTTTTTCCCCTCCCTCTCCCTCCTACCTTTCTCTTTTCCCCCTTCTTCCCAGAGACGGTGTGCAATCTTACATAGGTTCTACACATACATTCCTATTAAATACAATTTCACCTTAGTCATGTTAAATAGAAGAATTAAAATGAATGGGAGGAACCATAAAACAAAACAAATAAAAACCATAAAACCAAACAAAACATAACACAAAAGAAAACAGTCTGCTTCATTCTGCGATCTTATTCCATAGTTCTTTCCCTGGATGTAGAAGACATTTTGCCTCAAAAGTCCATTGGGAATTTTTTAGGTCATTGCATTGCTATGAAGGAAAGTCTACCAGAAAAATTCCTCACACACTGTGGTTGTTGTTGTGTACAAAGTTCTCCTGGTTCTCCTCCTTTCACTCAGCATCAGTTCATATAAGTCCTTCCAGGCCTCTCTGAAGTCTTCCTCTTCATTATTTCTTATAGCACAATAGTATTCCATTACATTCGTATACCACAACTTGTTCAGCCATTCCCCAATTGATGGGCATGCCCTTGATTTCCAGTTTTTGGCCACCACAAAGACAGCTGCTATAAATATTTTTGTACATGTAGGACTCTTTCCCATTTTTATAATCTCTTTGGGATACAGTCCTAGAAGCAATATTGCTGGGTCAAAGGGTATGCACATTTTTGTAGTCCTTTGGGCATGAGCTGCGTAGTTTTTAAAAGAGGGGCATGATCCCCTTTTATCAACTCAAAAAATGTAACTGCTTTGGTAAGATGGTAGATGAAGTCTACCTGGATATCAGCAAGGCATTTGACAAAGCTCCTCTGAGAGAAGATGGAAAGAAGTGGGCTGGATGTTAATACAATTAAGTGGATCCTGAACTGACTGAATGACTAGGTCTGAAGAATACTAATAGATGAATCAGTGTCAGCCTCTGGTAACCACACGAAGAAGCACTTGGCCCTTTGCTATTCAACATTTTCATCAATGATTTGGATAAAACTACAGAAGGCACATTTAGCAAATTTGTAGATAATGTATAACTGAGAAGGATAGCTAATACGTTGAATGAGAGTATCCAAATTTGAGAGGATCCCAGCAAGTTAAAATCATGGTCCAATACTCATTACATATGCATATATACATATATATGTGTATATATATGTATATGTGTATATATGCATACACATATATATGTGTATATATGTATATGTGTATATATGTATACACACATATATATGTATATATATGCATATGCACATGCACACACACATGTATATATATATTTTTAATGAGCATATGTATTTTAGATGGTGCTGTGTGGATAGTGCACTGCAACTAGAGTAAGGAAGACCTAAATTCAAATCTGGCTTCAGACACTTGCTAGCTGTGTGATCCTGAGCAAGTTACTTCCCCTCTGATTGCCTCAGTTTCTTCATCTGTAAACTAGGGATCATAATAGCATCTGCCTCACAGATGTTTTGACTATAAAACAAAATAATACTTGTAATGTGCTTTGCACTTTAAAGTGCTATGTAAATGATGGCTATTATCAGTTACTATATTTATATTCAAACGTTCGATTGAATGGGGATAGGATGAATTTGAAACACCTGTCTTTTTTTTTCTTCCATGAATGGCTTAACAGTAGTTTATGTTAAAAATAACTGGAGTGTTTTAGTTGACCACAAGCTCAATATAAATCAAATGTGAGACATAGTAGCTATTAATAACTTACATTTACATAGCTTGTGACAATTTACAAAGTCCTTCGCTCTCTTTTAAACGATCCTGTCAGGAAGGTAGTACAGGCAATATTTTCATCATTTACAGGAGAGGAAACTGAGTTAAATGGCTCACCCATAGTTTACATAGCCAGTAAGTGGTAGAGCAGGTACTCACCCTCAGGTCTTTTGATTTTAACTCCATCAAATCACGCTGTTTTCCATGTAACCTTAGGCTGCACAAAGATAAGATAGTATCCAGTTCAATGAAAGTACTAGTCCTACAAAATTCTGCACTGGTCGCAACATAATATGTATTGAGCTAAAAACACTAATGCGTTAGAATATATAAAGAAAGGAATGACCAGGTCAGAGGATTGTAAACATATCCTATGATGAATACTTGGGGAACGAGGAAGACAATCTTTAGAACATGATAGGTGTCTTCAAATATTTGGAGTATTGTCATATGGAAGTGGGATTACACTTGTCCTGTGTCACTCCAGAAAGACAGAACTAAGACCAACTAATGAAAGTTATAGGGAGGCAATTTTCAGCTAAATATAAGGATCAACTATTATTAGAGCTGCTTAGCTAAAAGGAGTGAGCCCTGGATCACTGAAAATATTCCAGGGGAGGCTGAATGACTGACCATCTGTCAAGTATGGTATGGTGGAGGAGGAAAAGAAGTTGGAGTGGGTGGATTTCTGCATTAGGTGAACAGTTGAATTTCTGAGGGTCTTTTTAACAGTAAGATTCTGATTCTAAAAGTCTATCCAGGCTAGAAAAGGAAAGTCTGAAAGTTGGTAGCACCAAATTCTAATCCTTGCCTTGTCACTGACTAACTGTGTTACACTTGGGCAAGGCACTCTTGGACTTTCTGTCCTCAGTTTCTTCATTTGTCAAATATCCCAATTTATTTCACTACATTTTTATGGGTAATCAAATGAAAAGGTGGACATGGAAGGCCTCAAAAATTAGAAATGCTCTACAAAGATAAGGGATTATGATTTTTTTGTTACCTCTCTCTGGAATGAAGAATAGATGAAAACCCACCCACATCTAGAAATAAATTGAATAATTGGTGATCTTTAATTCCTCCTACTTGTGAGATCAATATCATTTTATAAAAAAAAAAAGAACACTTCAAGAAATGGTTTCTATAGAAATGGAAATTATCCATTGTATTCTTCGTTAAAATCTGAAAAATGTGGTCAGTATCCCACAATTTTATCAGGAGATTTGGGAGGGAGAGGGGCCCTTACAGAATTATAGCCATTAGATTTCCATTTAAAAATTATCCTGGTAGAAATCAAGCTCCAAATCAACATGGAAATGTAGCTGATCAGCTCTTGATTACCACTGCCATCCCCAATCCTACATGTGGATCATTCAGACTCATGTATAATCCGGAAGTCATTTCTGCAGAATTTGTTTGTTCATTTATCAATCAACTAGTTTTTTATGGATACAAATTGTGTTCCTAGCCCTATGTAATCACCAGATAATCATGATAATATTTTTATTATTTATAAGTCACTTTAAGCTTTGCATAGCACTTTACATATCTTCTCATTTTTATCTCATAACAACCTTGTAAGGTAGATACCATCATTATTCTCATTTTACAGATGAGAAAACTGAGGCTAAAAAAGGTTAAGTGACTTATCTAGGGTCTCACAGCTAGTGTCTGAGTCAGCCTTTGAACTCAAGTATTCCTGATTCCAAGTCCAGTGTACTAAACCACTTAGCTGTCTCATGGAATACCTGAGCTAGAATGGACTTTAGTGGTTATCTAGTACAATCTCTACTGTTTTACAGATGATGAGATATTAAATGACATTAAATTAAATTACATGTAAATAGCAAGTAGCAGAACCCAGAACCAAAACCAGGTTGACTCCATATCCACTTTTTTTCTACACTATACCATGTTGATTGAGAATTAGGTAGGTATGAAGACAGATCTGAAATGCATTTGAAGGGGAGGGAAGAGGAAAATAGTAGTTAAAAAAAAAACACAATACACCATAAATCAAAGAGTATTCCCAAAGCCTTTGTCAGATGATAACAGAGGTCTTGGAAGAGATGGAGAACGGCAACCACTGATAAAGTATTCCCAGGTAGCTGAAAATTGTCTGGATGGTCTACTCACAGGAATAGGAATCTCCAATAGGGGATTTGAGGAAAAGGGAAGACAAGGTCATTTCCCTAGCATCAAAGTGTCTAGTTGGGGAGACAAGAAGCAATTAGAACAATTAGAGAACAAGACAGTATATAATAAAGTACCAAGAGGCTTGGTACAAACATCAAGAAAAAAGAGACTACTAAATATGGTGTTAATTAGGCAGCATAGGGAAGAAATGCAAAATAGACTGGAGGACAGAAGAACCAGAGTGAACTAGAGTCATTAGGGAAATGTTCATGGAACTTGACTTGAGTCTCACAGGATTTGAAAAGGCAGAGAGGACGAGAAAGGGCATTCTAAGCAGGGGCCAATCAGCTAAAACATAGACAGGGATGATTTTGTTTCTTTTCCATAGTCAACATTCAGATATGGAGAGAGTTCTATATTTATCATCAGCCCTTAAAGTCTCTTTCCTTCCAGAATGGAAACCTCCTTGTGTAAATGAGCAACCCATTGAGAGCTACTTTTGAGATGTGTTAATGAAATTTGGGAAGATTATAATCTGTATGCTGTACTAAGAAACAAGCCGCATAATGGGAAACACAGTGTTTTTCTAGGCCTTCCAGATATACTTTTAGATTGTTATCATGATTTAAATATTGTCATTTGTGCTCAGAGCTAGGAGGTATTTTATTTAGATTAAGGATTTAGGCTTAGAACGTTTCAGGAATTTTTCTGGGGCATCACTGGGTTTACTGGTTTCCTATGCTTTTTGACTGAGTGTAAAGATGGTAAAACTATAAAGTAATTAGATAATTCATTTTGTGACTTATAGGTGATCAGTCTCATGACACTGTAGTCAGGTTAGTTTGTTAAAAAAAAAAAAAGCATTTTCTTAAATCCAAATTTTATTTAAATCAAGCTCAGCAAATCACCTTTCCATCAGAACACAGGACTTATAGGTGAAATAGGTCATCAAGATCATCTAGACCCATCTCTGCCTTTCACTGAGTAAACTGAGAACCAAAGGGGCTAACAGACATGCCTTGAGGTCTCACAGATAGTAAATTTAAGGGCTGGGATTTGGATCCAGGTCTTGTGGTCCCATATTTAGTTCTCTGTTCTACTGCTATAAAATAGTGCCTCCTTTAGTTAACTTTCCAGGACCATTACAACCTGCCTCCTCTGAACTCCATATGTCAATAGGCTACTGTCTATTGACATTTGACCTGATACTTGTCATACACTGCCTTGGCTTGGTAGTATTTATGTCTTATTTCCCCAACTGGATGAAAAAGCTATCACTAAATATGCCTTGGTCTTATACCTCCTGTACCAACTAGCAAAGAGCCAGGATGGCGTAGACACGCAAATACTTGTTTGAAGTTGATTAAAGGAAGGCCTGGCCTTCCATGTTCTTAGAAGTTTTAGCAAACTGGAGAGAGGGCGACTGGCTAGATAGATATGCAAGGTGAGACACACATTCCTGTGGTTATATTTGTGTGCTAAGCATTTAGCAGTGAAGGCAGTGCCCAGCAATTCAATATGAATATGAATATGTCATGGAAAGCACACTACCCAGAAATCAGGAGACCTGAGTTAAGATCTTGGACCTATTATAACAACAGTAACATTTACATGGCACAAAGTGCTGTATTATATCCTATATCCGTACAGCTGCCTATGAGATAGGTGCTCTTATTATTTGCATTTTACAAATGTGGAAACTGAGGCACAGAATGATTGAGTGACTTGCCCAATATCTGAGGGCAGAATAAAATTTAGATCTCCCTGATGCTAAATCTGGCTTATTTAATCCTTTGCACCACTCAGTTGCCTTGTTAATTTGCTGTTTGAGCTTAAGTAAGTTATTTCCCATCTCTGGGCCTCAGTTTCCTCATCTACAAAATGAAGCCATTGGACTATATTCCCAGCTCTAAAACCCTATGATCCTTTGATTTGATGACTTCAAAGGCTCCTTCCAGTCCTAAAATTCCATCATTTAGAATTGAGCAATTTACACCCCGCCCCCTGGCCCAGGAAAAAGAACCTAAAGTCAGAACTTATGATAAATTCCTTATCTGTGAGGAACAGTATGTCCTGTCCTTGTCACAATCCTGATCCTTCTCTTTCCATATTTCTTTCTCCTTTTATCTCCTCTGAACTCCTGTGCCCTAACAGAGCACCTGAGTCTTTACTTTCTTTCTTTCTTGAAAAATAATACTTTTCTTTTCCAAGGAGGTACCGAGGCCCTGGTGGTGGTGAATAGAGGGAGAAATAACTTTGTCTCCTTCCCGGAATCTACATATGGATAAAAAAGACATTTTTATATTGAACTGGCATCAGTCCTCTGGTTTCATCTCCCACAACCAGAATGGAAAATTTCAAGGTTCCCGGTTAAGAATGGGTATGATATTTGTACCAACAAGGCCAGAATCTGTCATTAATTAGGAAGACTAAATTTGCACTCAAGACCTTCCCAGGTCTCTTACCCCCTTTTCCCTCAAGTGTGCTTCCATTCTCATACTTACTCCTGGCTGTTTAGAGATCCTAAATGTGGAGGCCTCCACCAAGGCCTAAATTTCCTGGGTAGCTTGGAGTATATTCCCTATGTCTTTTAAGACCCTGTTTATAGTTAGATCTTTTGGAAAGTAATCACATATGATTAGGGGTTAATGTATAATATAAATATTAAATAACAATAATTAAATGATAAACATTTTTAAATAATATAAAAATTATTTTCATCACTTGCATTTAAATATGAATGTTAAAATTGCTTACATTTATATACTGAGCCCCTTCATCAGAACAAGCCAGTATGGGAGTTTATACAAATATTATTATTCCATTTTACAGTTTATTATTATTTTAAAAGCCAGGAGACTGCTATAACCTTTAGGAATGAAGCTTTACTGTTGGGAATTCAAATACTGTGATATCCCACTGGAGAAGACAATTATACTTAATATAATAATTATAAAGATATATGTGGGAAGCTTCATGGTTCTAATGGGTAGAGACAGGCTAGCTTAGAGTCACCAAAGTATAGTGTATATAGCACAGGAAGATTGGTGTTCCAATCTTGACTTAGAGTCTTTCTAGCTATGTGGGCCTATCTGGGCCTCAGTTTCCTCATCAGTAAAATAAGGGGATTGGATTCAATGGCCTCTAAAATCCCTTTCAACTTTAAATCAATTATATAACCTGGGTTCAATTGACTCTGGGTCAGGAAAACCTGAGTTCAAGAGTGACCATATAAGAAGTCATTTCATCTCTGAGGGTCCTCAGGCAATTCTCTTAAAGTTGCAAATGAATTGCTAATGTGTATTGGTGGAGAAGTTTCCACACTGAGTTTCCCAGCATTATTCACTATGTATTAGGGCTAGATATTGGACCAGCTCCTTTGAGTTAGGTTGCCGTACTTCAATATAATGAACTAAGGCAAGGATTGGGGGTAGGGGGTAAGAGAGAGGAGGCAGGGCAAAGTCAGGAAAGAGATACTGCTATCTGACTATGCTAGATTGGATACTGACCTTCTTTCATAGTCTTTTGCTGTGTTTTATTCAGAGCCACCCATGTAGCAACTCAATAAGTATTAGCTGATGATTTTTTTTTAATCCCCAGACATAATAATTTAGGAAATAGGAATTTAACACTAAAATGTCTCGGTGAGGTTTTGTTTGTTTTTTTAATTTTTGTTTCAGCAACATAGAGCTGCTCCAAATGAAACACATCCTTATGAGAGGGGCTAGGGAAAGGGACTGGAGCTGTGATTTCACTGATTTAGGGAATTCCCAGGTGAAGAAATTTCTTCTGCCAATTCAAGTCAGCACTTTTTCTTCAATCCTTAGTCTTAGAGATGCCTAGAAACCACTGCCTTACTCAGGGTCACCCAAACAGTACGTGTCAGAGGCTGGATGGACATCAACCAGCCAAAACATTTGGGTTTCAAGGCTGGCCTCTTCCCTCTACCAGGCTGCCTTTATGTCCTTAAGAAAAAAAGTAAACAAACAAAAATGTCACATCCTTATGTCCTTCCACTAAAATTGGGCCTCCATGAAACCTGTGAGGATACTAGAATTCCACAAGGGCCATCAGAAGTGGAGAACTCTGCCAAAGGATCCAGCAGGACTGGACCAGTCAAAAATTGTGAAGGCACCAAAGTTGGCTTTTTATGGGGGGAGGGAGGAGAGGCCTACCCTTGTCTTCTTAGCCCCTCATCACCACCAAGGTATCCCAGGTTCTCGTGCTGCCTGAATTTCTTTGATCAGAGAGGAAATGACTTCAAATGGGATCCCTCCAAGGAGTATGTACATTAAAAAATAAAATAAAGGAGAGCCTGGTAAGAACAAGGCTTAACTCAGAAAATACCATCAAAGGCAAAATAGGAGGCACCATGACAGATGGTGGGTAACGATTTTGTTTTGTTTGTTTTGGCAGAGAACCTTTCCCACATCCTTCACATCCTACCACATCAATAGCCATTCTACCTGGGGCGGATAAGATTTGAGTGGAGAAGGGAGGAGCCAAAAGAGAAATCAATGACAAGAAAGTAAATCTTAATTCATTTTCAATTCTTCCTCTTTCCTCTCCATCTTCAGGCTCGAATGAAGATGTCCCTTACTTCTCCTGTGCCTTTAGACATTCTTGCTCTGAAGATACAGCCATTCTCCCAGAGTGCACCAACCTGCTTGGATCACAAGTGCTGGAGAGAGCGAATCCCATTCTCTAGTAAGTACATAATTTCCTTTTCACTTTGGAGACAACTACTTTCTTTTAGCAGGGAAGGCTGACAGCGCTCTATTTTTTGTTGGGGCCTGCAGACTGTTTTGTTGGTTTGTTTGACAGAAGGATGCTATGGTGATCCATTCCTACTCTTGGCAGAGAGGGACTTAGTGGTTATCAAGAAAAAAGGATTAATATCAAATTCCATTATAACAAATGCTACCACAGAAGAAGTCTCTGTATAACCAAACAGATCTTTCAGGCAGGATTGCCCAATGGAAATTTTATTTTAAGCTCTATTTAATAACAGACATTTCTGACTCAGCCAAATAACATAGTGTGGTCTTCAGAGTGTGTTATAATTGGGATTCAACTGGTATTAAAAAAAAAACAAAAACTATTCCATAGAAATCTTTCTTTTATATTTTGCATGCTGAGGGATGAAATTTAGAGTTCTTCCATTTGCAAAGCACTGGCTTCTTAGTTATGTATGGCCACAGTAGATTTGAACTTGATTTTTGCTTGGTCTAGTTCAGGCTGAAGGATCTAAATTTTAGCTCAGAGAGATGAGGAACTGAGGCTATTCAGGAAAGATGGTAAGTTGAGGATGGCAAATTGGACCTTCTAAGTTGGAAGCATTTTTCTATCAGAAGGAAGAGATAAAGTATGAGCCCACTTAGGTGCAACATTCTACTAGGAAAGCAGAAAGGGGAGCACTTTCTGGGTCCTTTTCACAGAGGCAAATAGCCAGGAAATCTACAAAATACTTGGCAGCCAGGGTCAGTTCACAAATGATTTGGAAGCCTGAGTTCTCAGCCTCTGCTGGTGGAGAGAATTTATTGGAGGCAGCCGAGGCTGTGGGGAGGAAGAAATTATCATAAATTAACCAAAAAAGAGAGATGAAGTCAAAGTTCATAGAAGCCATGTTCAAGTTCTTCTTTTTCTGAGTCAGTTTCTGCAAAAGACTGGCTTTGGTGTGAGGATGGAATAGTCCTAGAAAAAGAGTGAGCCACCATGCATGTTAGTGTGCCTTTCTCTCCCTACAGCTTTCATCCCCATTTGGCCTTCTAAGACTGGAAAGCAGTGGGTTATCCCTTTCCCCACTCACCCACCATTCACTCCCATGCCCATCCGATGAAGGACCAGGGGCTATTTGCTCCTTGAGTGGTGTGAGATGGATGATCTTCCTAGCTCTGCCTCTAAGACCAACAGTTTGGGGGATGGGGGGGGGTGCGGGAGGGGGAGAGGGGAGGGGGGAGGTCACATTGCTCAAATTTACAAACTTGACCTCTGGATCAATCTCAGCATTCTTTCCTTGCCCAGGAACAATGGGAATGAAATGCCACAGCCTGGCAATAACAAAAGCCCCCTTCCTTGGAGAACAGAGACCTCCTCTCAGGCTAAATCCCATCTTTCTCCTCTCCCTTCCCCCATTCAACATGCTACATGCATTTGTCCCATGGGTCTTTGCTTGTCAGGGCACTGCCTTCAAGAGTGAGAGTTGATAGTTGTATTTACTCACTGAATCATAATAGTGACAAGAATTAATCCTTCGTTAAAGCAGGTCCTCAAATATTAAACTCCATAGATGGTGTCTAAAAGTTCTCTTCTTTTCTTCTTCCTTAACTTGCCATTTTCCCCAAACACAGCTGTCACTTCCCAAGCCCAATCCTCAGCAAAAGGCTGACATTGGTCAAGTTTATGAAGAACATGCCTTGTAAATTGGAACATCTTCTAAATGACCAGTGTGAGCCCTTTAAAATATTATTTACCATGTATACAGTTCAGGAACATGTGGTGCTCATACTCCTGATTTTGTCTGCTCTTACAGGTTTGTAGCCTTAACTTTAAATTTGGAGACTGTCAACATTCTTTCTCCAGCAGTAAAGGAGTCACATTTTTATGCTGCATTCTCCAGGTGGTTTTATTGCTTTTCCAAATATAGCTAGGCTCTTAAACTAATACTTGGTAATAACCAATAAAGGATATTTGACAAGAGGTGACTATTCAAAATATTGCTTAGAATCTTATTGCTAGAATTTGGAATATTCTATTAATGTGCCCTTCTTGCTTGACTCATTTAAAGTTTAATGCTCAAATAGACTTGTCATTTCAAAATTATAATGTAGATAAGTTGGGGGTTTTTTTGTGTGTTTGAGCAAAAAGAGGAGAAAATCTTAAGGATCCAATGGTATTCTTTGTTAAGTTGGGAAGAAAAGATAGCTTTCCTTTTCCCTCTTATTCCATGTGTTCCTTTTCCCCTTTAACTCTTCCTTCCCTATTCTTCAACCTTCTTTACTTTTATTTTAAACTATTTACTAGTCATCTGTGATTAGTAAATTAGAGGTAGATGCTATTATTTTCCTTGTTTACAGGTGAGGGAACTGAAGCAGACAGAGGTTAACACAGAAGTTACCTGTAGGTCATGTATCTGTTAACTTCAACAACTGGAACACAAATGAAAATGAAGAAGGAAAAAAAGCGTCTGGTCATTTAAAATAAATGTCCAAAGTGGATGCTCTAAGTTACATGTGCCTACTCTTACCATACATACAATTAACAGCATATTTAGTACTCATATAGGGCTTAGTAAGCTTTACAAATATCTCATTTTGTGCTTTCAACAATCCCGGGAGATGGTGGTGTTATATCCTCGTTTTATAGGTGAGGCAACCGAGGCAGACAGAAGTTAAAAGACTTGCCCAGAGTCACTCAGGCATTAAGTATCTGAGGCTGGTTTTGAACTCGGATCTTCCTGACTCCAGGTCTAGTGCTCTATCTATGATCCCATTTAACTGCCATCTAACAGGCTTACATATTTGGTTCTTATATTCACATATGAGAGGCAGAAAACTAGACAGGTGGAGTTTACTAGTGACAGATACCAGGAAAGAAAGGGGAGACATAATAGCTGACAAGGAAAGAGGAGACAGAAAAACTATAAAAAAGCAGCCATAAGCAGGGTAGCATAATGATTCTGAGTAGCACGATGAATGATATAATAAATAACAGACCATAGGTCAACTATCAACCCATTAAGCACCTACTATGTGCCAACCACTATGCCAAGCACAAGAACATCCATAGAAGAATGAAACCATTTCTACTCTCAAGGATCTTACATTCAAATGAGGGAATCTGTCTTTCTATCGATCTGTCTATCTATATGTCTAATCTATGCTATATTGATTCTTTATATATAATATATAGATTTTTTATATGTAACAAAGAATATTATATATTCTTTAGCATACCTTTTCATAATAATATCTAGCATTTATAATACATTTTACAATGATTATCTCATTGGATGCTCACAACAGTTCTGGGAGGTAGATGCTATTATTTTCCTTGTTTACAGGTGAGGGAACTGAAGCAGACAGAGGTTAAATTATCTGTCCAGAGTCACATGACTAGTGTATGAGGCTAGATTTAATTCAGGTCTTCCTGACTCCAACTCTATCATGTTTTCCATTATACTATCTATCTGTAACTGTATCTGTATCTATATCTATGCCCATACACATATAATATATGTATGTATATGTTCCATACTATAGACATATTTATGTTATTTATATATATATATATATATATATATATATATATACATATATATATATATATATATATATATCTATGGAGTAAAATATAAATAAACAGAATGTATCTGTAGAACCTATAAAGAATTATATGCTGTCGTGGGGAGGGACGGGGGTAGTGGGGGAAAGATGGTGGGGGGAATAAAATCTTAATTTTAAGGAAGTGATTGTAGAATATTAAAAAAATAATAATAATAAAATAAAATTTATAAAAAGAAAAAAAAGAATGTATCAAATACAAAGTAGTTGAGAGGAGGGCATCAGTCATTAGAGAGATCAGGAAAGATGTAAAGATCTACATCTACTTCAAGTAGAATGTGGTATTTGAATCATATCTTAAAATGCTGGTCAATCTATCCTGTTAAAGAAGTCAAAGAAAGTACATTTTCAAAAGATTTTTATTAAAAATAATAAAAATAAATTTTTGGTTCATGTCATAGTAGACTTCAGTCCTCTAGAAATGTCATGTTCATATGGATTCCTTCCCCAGTGATGTTGGATACAGTAGGCCTTAACAAATGCTATCTTTAACATGGTGCTAAAATAAATACATATAGCATCATCCATTTCTCAGGGTGATATCCACCTGTAGTGTCAGGGAGTGGATGGGGGTCTGGCCTTAGATGCAGGAAGACCTGGATTCAAATCTTGTCTCTGACACATACTAGTTATGTGATCATGGCCAAGTCGTTTAACTTCTCAGGGCCCTAGGTAAGTATTGGACTACAAGATACTGGCTATGTTGCAAATCTGCGTTTTTGTAGGGAATTTCCTCACTGGAAGGAAGGAAGAGATGAGAAAAGAAAAGAATGTTACAGTTGAAAGTAAACCCTAGAAATCATTTCATCTAATCCTTTCATTCTGTAGGTGAGAAATTAAGGCCCAGAGTTGCTTAAGTAGAAAGGTCTTAACTAAGGTCACATAAGTGGAACTCATAATTATGTATCTCGAAAGTATCTAGAATTGTAAAGAGAGAGATTGCAGATCAATAATTGAGAAAATGTTATCCCTTCCTCTTGGAAGAGAATAAAGGAGGAGACTGGGAGGCTTTGTGTCATCTAATCCCTATTATACCTCTGGTAGTAGGGAAATGTGCCTGTTGGGGGAGCTCTGAAGGTCCAAGTTGTATTGCCATGTTACAACTGAAAATGGTATCTCTGACCCAGAGGTGGCTGGAAATCCCCAGTTTTAGTATGATGTGGAGTGAAGGCACTCAGGCCTACCTCACTGAAAACAGCCTTGAGAGAAGTCAGCTCCTGGTTCTCCAGATGTATATGATTGAGGATCTAAAGGTAAGCTATTTGCTTTACCAAAGATTCATAAGATTTCTTTATGCAGAAAGCTGCCTCAGAGCATATTTCTAATAGGATTCAGTTTGCAGGAATTTTTTTTATATGCAACTATTTGGGAATCACATAAAATGAAGCAATACAAAAATAAACCTGCCACCTCTTTTATAGGCCAGGTTTGAAAATATTTAGAGACAAGTATTATATTCCTCTCCAGTCTTTTCTCCATGTTTTTGACACTGTTACCACCCTGTCTTCCTGCATGCTCTTTCCTCTCTAAGTTTTTGTGACATAACTGTCTCCTGGTTCTCCTCCTGTCTGACCATTTCTACATTGATCATACGTATGATAAAGCCTACCTAGAGGGATCTATCCTGGGCCCTCTTCCTCTCTCAACAACACTCCCTCTCCTGGTGACCTCATCAGCTCCTATAGTTTTGACTGTCATTTCTATACTGATGATCCCCAGATTTATATACCCAACCCCCTGCCCCTTCCAGCTCTCCACTAAGTGTCAATCCTACATCGGTAATTGTTGGTTGGATGAACTCATTAACTTTCTCCCCAAACCTTTCCCTTTTCCAAACTTCCCTGTTTCTGTTGAAGGCCCCATCATACTTCCAGTATCCTTGCTTCATAATCATTCACTCCTCCTCATTCTCATCCTTCCTGTACAATCAGGGGCCAACACTGGCCCTTTCTCCTTTACAATATTCTTGCATTGTTCCTCTTCTTTAGCTCATGGGGCTACCACATTAGTTCAGGGCCTCATCAATTCTTGTTCAGATTATTCCAACTGCTACTGCTGCCAAAGTGATTTTCCTTAATTGCAAATCTGACCTTCCCACTCCTCTACTCAGTAAACTTCAGTAGTTCCCTATTGCTACTAGGATCAAATATAGACTCTTCTGTTTAGCTTTTAAAGTCTTTCACAGTCTGGACCCAACATATTTTTCCAGCCTTCCTGGATATCACTCTCCCTTCTGACTCTGTGATCTAATCAAACTGGCCTGCCTTCTGTTACACACACACACACACACACACACACACACACACACACACACACACACACACTCCTCCAGCTCCTTTCTCTGTGCCCTTTGAAAGATTGTTTCTCGTGCCTGGACTGTACCATCCCCCACCTCTGCCCCATAAAATCCTTTTCTGCTTTCAAATCATAGTTCAAGCTCTACCTTCTACAGGAAATTTTCAATTTCTTCAAACTACTAGTACTGTCCTTCCTTAATTGCCTGCAATTTAACTTCTTTGTATTATTTTCTATTCTCTTTCTATTTATTTTGTATATACTTCTTTATTTTTCTATTCTATTACTTCTTTATTTTTTCTATTCTCTTTCTATTTATTTTGTATATACTTCTACATTTACTTTGTCTTCCCTTGATCATGAAACTTTTTTGGAATAGCAATAGTTCCATTCATTTGTATGCACAGAGCCTTGAACAGTGTCTGAAACATAGTAGGTCCTTAAAAAATCAATAGCTTTTTCTGTATGTGTGTATACACACGCATATATTTCATATATATACATATATGTATACACACATATATGTGTATTTCATATATATACATATATGTATACACACATATATGTGTATTTCAAAAGATCCTTCAAAAGTGCCACAAGTTGCACTGTTAGGACTCCTTCTTTGGATTAAAGAAGACAAGACTATTAGAAAGGGATAAAACTTTTAGCTTCAATTAGTCAATACACAAGCATTTATTAAGTGCTCACTGTATGCTAGACACTGTGCTAAGCACTTGACATATCAAGAAAGGCAAAAAGACAATCCTTCCCAAGGAACTCACATTCTATTGGGAAGGTAGCATGCAAAAGAAGTATATATGTAAGAGATAGATTAAATTGAAGATAATTGAATACATTAATATAGACCAGCTTACTAAGAAACCTGAGGAATTTATTTTGCTGGGAGGAAGAGGTCACAAAGGTCTAGAGTATGGGAACAGACTAGGATGACAGAACTAAGCAGAAAATGCTGGTGTCAGCTGTGAGGGTGGCACAACACAGAGGGCACTAGCTTTCTGTGTGTTTACGTGTAGGGTGAAGGATAGACCTAGAGAACAGAGCAGATGGTGAGTAGGTCACCAAAAGAGAAAGTGAGAGGTGGAGCAAGCCTGCTGACTTCAAAGTTGAGACACTCTCCATTAATTAATGTGTCCTAAGATTTGAAGTCAACCTAAGAAAGGGATAAAGTACTAATTGCTTTGCTTTTGTTTTCCCCTTCTCCAGCCCCCTGGATGTGTTCTAGGAACTCAGAGGTAGGGTGGGAAAGGACTGATCCTTATAGCTGGGATCTTTTAATAGATTTGGAAAACATCACCATAGAGATTATAATGTAAGTCCATGGAAGCTGATGAAATCACCAAGTGAAACTTGGTTCTGGTTAAAGTCTTAGGGACACTCATGGTTATTGGTCAGGATCTGGATACAGACCTACAAAGGCTAAGCAGGAGAGGGGGACTGTCATGTAAATCTAAAGATGATCAACAGTGTCAAAGACTACAGAGAGCTCAGGCAGAGTGAGGATGCTTGTCTTTGGAAATCTCAGGGTCCACATGGGGAGACAAAAACTAGCATCCATGAAAACAGCTAACAGTATAAGATAATACATGATCCAGGACAACACTCTTTCAAGTACTGCGGGAGGTCAGAGTGATTCTTCTACTTTTCTAAGAACCTCTCTAATCTTTAGGGATGACCCTGCCTGGCTTCTGTCTAGACTAGCTTGGGAAGGTTTGGCCAGATGTCAGATATTCCCCAAATAGTCTTCTATATAACCTCCCTATAACTGGGCAGCTGACCTGGGTGGAGTCATCAACTCCAGAAAAGTGATGAACCAGGATCTTTGAAGGCAGGACATCAATTACATTATGATTTAATTTTCTGCCTGAAGGGAACTTTCAGGGTTTTAGCTGGACCATCCTTCTCCAGGCCAAATCATTCCAAACAAGGAATTGTCTATCCCTGTTTATTGCTCAAGATCTCCAAAGGAAGTCACTCCACAATCTCCCTTGTCACCACATCAGAATTTCTCCTTGCCCTCACAGGCATGGAAGGTCTTTCTGGGTCTAATCTAAATCCCTACAGTTTAGATTCATTCCTTTTGTCTTGTTCTTAATGGAAAGAGGAAAGAACTGCTCAGAGTCCATTAACACTCAATTACAAATATCTCTTGGGTAGAAAGGAGCTGTGGAAATTGAAGGTATTAATCACATATATAGTTACACTTACATATGTATTTATTTATTTGGGAAGGTTAGTTGTTCAGACTCAACATGTCTAGCTTCTGTCTAGAAGATGAGAGGGAAGTATATTAGTTAAGAGGCAGCACAGCATAGTGGACAGATATTATGAAGACTTAGTTTGGTTCCACCACTGACAAATACTAGCTTTGTGACCATGACCATGTCACCAACCTCAGTTCCTGAGGAGTTTCTCACCTGCATTGGCAGAGGGAGTTTCCATATTGGGAGACATAACATGCAGTGGAATCCTGTATGTTTGTCCTTCGTTGCTAAAGAAGACCATGCCATCAGAGAAATAATGACATGACTTGCACTTTGCTTTGAGTGAGGGAGGGCTGTGCACCAGCCTCACTTGTCCTCCAGAGCCATCTGAATCCATTGACTAGATATTCATTAGGATGACCGAAGATGACCCAGGATGAGGTGATTGAAGTTAAGTGACTTGCCCAAAGTCACACAGCTAGTGAGTGTCAAGTGTCTGAGGTGAGATTTGAACTCAGGTCCTTCTGACTCCTGCACTAGTGCTCTATTCACTGCATCACTTAGCTGCCCCTAAGGGAATCTTAGGTCCAGATCAAATGGACCTGTATACGTGAATTAAATCCTTTAATTTGGAAATTGTAAATAATTTAAACAGGGCTGGGTTAGTTTTCCTTCTCACTAGAGATAAAGAATGAATTAATGAGTAATGGTGGTCAATGGCAAGGGATGTTCAAGTTATTTAATATAAGCTGTTTTCAGTGCATTAGCACCATCAGCATGGGAGAAGTATTCTGTTTATTAAAGCAGGTCTAGCATGAATGATTCTTAGAACTACTCAGTAAAGTTAATCACAGTTACTGTGCATACTTCAAAGTGAAAAACTTAATTATAAATATTACAATTTGGAATTCTCAAACTTAGCCTGACTTTTCCCCATCCTCCCAGAATCATCCCTTTATGGTAAATCTGAATTAATACAGTCTGTCTGTGCTCTAAGCTTGGGTGTCTATCTGCACTCTTGATGAACTCACTAAGATGTTCATATTGCCTATAATATTATTAATACTATAACTACTATACACTACGTACTTTTGCCATAGTCACCAGAAACATGAACTGATCATAGTAAGCATCAAATGATGTGAGGAGGTTTCTAGAAGCAATGTGCTGTAACATAGTGGTGTCAAACTGAGATAGAAACTAGGCCAATAAACCTTTCATCACACATCTGTGGGTACATATTGACTTAGAAAACCACATATTAACATTATCTATGTTCTATTGTATTTTGTATTGTTTCTTTTGTAAAAATATTTCTCAATTACATTTTAATCTGGTTAGGGCCCACTCAAAAACGGCCCACCTTGTGATGGTGTGTTTAACACCTATGGTGTATCAGATCAGGTGCTGGACTTGACTGAGGAAGGACTGGGTTCCAATGCTACCTTAACAGTTAGAAACAGTGTGAACCTTAGAGTTAATTCCCTTACTCTCCCTAAGTTGCAATTTCCATGTCTGTAAGGTGAGGACGCTAATAAAAGCAGTTCACGGGGCTGTAAGGCTCAAATCAGATAATTTATGGAAAGGGCTTTGCAAGCCTTCAATTGCTTCACAAATGCCAACTTTTATTAATATTATTAAGACTGAACTGTCACACAGTGCCATGGAAGAATTTTGGAAAATGGAAGAATTTTGAATCCTTGGCTCTTCCTGGCCCATACTATTCCATTTCCAATTGCTTTTATTACCCATCAGAAGAGTTTAAAGAAGCCTTGGAGTACTGTGTGAGTGGGACAAGAAAGGGATGAGTAGGAAAGGAAACCTGATTTACCAGAAACTAACTCCTTTTAAACTTCATGTTTGTCTGACGCTCACAGCATTCTAGTGGTGGCAGAACTGAGACTCTAGCACCATGTTGCATAATGGAAAGCACAGTGGACTGGGAAAAACCGAGAGCTAGGTTCCACTTTTGGTTCTGCCACTTGGGGAAATTCAATTCACCTTTCTGGGTCTTAGTTTCCTCATCTATCAACATAATTACAAAATTTTTAGAGTCTCTGCAAGAAAACATTGTATCTCCCTGTGGTTTCCTGACTTCTAGCCCAGTGCTAGAAGGTTTTCCACTATTTCACGTGGTCTAATTAACAGGTCATGCCAAGGATTTAACCAAAGCTCTACTGCCTTTCTACTTCCCCTACCTCCCATTTCCTTGACATTTTTTTTTTGCTAGTTTTATTAATTTCGTTCTACAAATATTTGAGTGCTTCCTTTAGTCAGGAGAGCAGTGGAGAAGCAAAGATGTCCAACTAACTTGGCCCCCTACCCTGGAGGAGCTTCCTAGTCTAGTTGGGGAGATAAGACAGTAGGAGTATAAATAACTACAAGGCAAGACTGTATATACAATTGCTAGTTGCCTGTAGCATTCTCAGTCTTTGCTGTGTTCGTAAGTACTTGTCAGTGGGTTGTACCAAGAATGTTCTTTGGTCATTTGGTATGTTTATGTGTTCTGTCTCTCCAAGGGGGCCTTCCTTCCTTTCTAAGAAGGAAGGGGGCATCTGTATCTCTCACTACCCACACCCTCCTCCTATACAGCCTTATCTAGGGCTTTGCAAATACTTCGCCCTAAAGCTGCTGCTTGCTTGACTGACTGCCTGGAACGATGAAACTCTCAATACCCTGTCGGTCAGTGTTGCCAGATTTGGGTTTTAAATCACTGCCTGGCGTGGGCGCCGGGTGTAGCTGGGTAGGACTGCAGCGACATTGCTTTCAGGATTGAGACGTCTGACTAATGCGCACAGGCTGTCTTCCGCAGCAGATCCCTGAGCGCTAGTGACTTCTAGCAAACAGCCCCGAAGTTGGGTCCCCCCGGGGCCACAGGGACCCCCGAAGGGCTTGGGGTTAGTGCCTGAGCGCAGAAAGAACACGTCTCCGGGCAGAAACGGGTCAGGCACCCGGTGCATCTCTCAGGGTTGCTGCTGGACACAACCTTTGGCGTTTTCTTCCCCAGGGTGCCGCTGGCAGGCAGCCCCTTCGATCTCCTCCTCAGCTTAATCCTTTTCTTTTTAAGTGACTTCTGGAAGTTACTAGAAAGCTGAACCTCAGCCTGCTAGCTTCGAGTCGGGGCAGCTTCCCTCGGGGACCCTGGCTTCGGGGTGCCTGACAGGGATGTCCGCAGCTACGCAGTGACAGGTTAGACACGGGCGGAGGGATGCTTAGTGCAGCCTGTCTGCATTTTGCCGGCGCCATCATCATCATTATTGTCGATAGCATCCTTAATATTATTTTGCAAACGCCATGCACTATGGAAATTAAGCACTTCCCCTGACACTTCCAAGCCTGGCTCTTCTGCCTGGGTGGCTTTGCACTTGCCTTGCAGGAAACGAGGCTTAGGGGCGGGAGAAGGGGGCACCCCAGCTGCTGAGCAGCGTCCAGACCTCAAAGCTGTCAGTCCTGCTGACCACCTCTGCTGTCCGTCTCGCTCCAGGAGAAGGAGGTCTCCTCGGTCCTAGGCACTTTGGGAAAGACGGCAAAGGAATACCTGCGCCCCCCCTGCCGCCCTCTCCCTCCTCCCCATGCCCCCGCACCGCATTTGGGCACCTCGCCCAGACGCTGGAGCGGGAATGCAGACCTGAGACGTGCCTCGGTTTCCACGGGTGGAAGCCAACTTTGCTTCCCCTCTGGACCCTCCCCCGCGGTCCCTTCGCAGCCTCAAGCTGCTGGAGCTGCTCCTGCCGCTGCAGCCGAAGCCGAAGGAGGATTAGGTGCCCAGAGCCCGGCCAAGGGAACCTCCTTAGCGGAGCCCCATGATGTCAGCCTGCATCGTGCAGCCGACGGGCGGTGGGGACAGGGACGGGGCTCCGCAGTCCGCGCGGCTCTCCGACGGCAGCGCTGGCCCAGGCTCCGGCGCCTCCTCCTCGTGCAGCCCCGGCTCCCGTGCCGAGACACCGCTACCTCCACCGCCGCCTCCGCCGCCGCAGAGCCTGTGGCTCGAGCTCCGACCCGCCTGCATGAGGACCCAGCAATGCCCCAGCGAGTCCAGCGGGCAGACCAGCGGCGAGATCTGCACTAGCAGCAGCAGCGGCGGCAGCAGCGCCGGGCTGTCCCCGGGCTCCGATTCCGACAGCAGCGGGGTGGTGTGCGGCGGCCGGGGCGGGGGCGGCGGGGGGATGCGAGGCGTCCTGTCCCGGTACTGGAGCCTGGAGAGTCTGCACTCAGCCACTGGTAAGCGGCCCCTCTTCCTTCCTTCCCTGCTCTCTCTGGTTCTACCTTCTCCTTCCCCTACCTTCTCTCTGCTTCCCCATCCTTTCCTCCTTCCCTCATCTTCATTCCCTTCCTTTTTTCGTTTCTCCTTCCTGTTCTTCCTTATTCCTTCTCTCTACTTCCACCCGCCTTTTCCCTTCTTCATCCCCTCTTCCTCTTCCATTTTCCTTATTTCCCTTCCCTTTCCTTCCCCCGCTTTTCCTTTTCACTCTCCTTTCCTTCTCTTTTTTCTGCTGACCTTCGTGGCTCTGGGCAACCAAACTAGGTTGGGAGAGCTGGTGAAACAATTTGGAAAATGAGGAAGCATGTGTATGTTTTTAATGTGTGATTAGAATTTGGTCAGTTGCGTCCTTTATCAGAATACAGATTGGGGGCGTGGTTGAATGGATCCACAAATTTCGAACCTATGAGCAAAGGTAAAGATTTTCCAAACTCTTGATATGGGTATAAATGTACATACATACCAGCCACCCAGGCGCTGGGTATTCCCTTAACTGCACGGATGCAACTCTGCGGTGGGGTGTAGCACTCAGTCAGAGAGAAGCTGGCCAGTTGGTGGATTATCCTTATTTATTGCCTGAGTATGAGACACATTTTAACCTCTCCTGAGAACAGACAGCTTTCTAGGCTTAGACACGATCCCAGACATAGTGGTTTTCATTCACGTTCACATTCCAGAGGCCAGATTTTAGCTCCTGGCTCTGGTATATGTATACCAGAACTAGACACCAGAACTATGTTGCCCTGGCTGATGCCTACCTGTGTATACCATATTCTTTGCCTATAGAAGAGGGCTTCCTTCTTTGGTTCCAGAATTCTTGGGAAGCTACAGTAAGTAAGAAATCTTGTCAAGAGCTATTAAAGCCTGATAGTGGCTTTTTTATATAGTCAAAAGCTATTAAAGCCTGATAGTGGCTTTTTATATATATAGTCAATTCCCCCATAGAGTTAAGTGCTAAGCTGGTGTCTTTATAGTTAATTTTCTGCAATCAGTCAATCAACAAGTGTGAATAAGGCACTATTATACTAGGAAGAGCATTGCATAGGAGTCAGACCAGATGGAGATCCCAACTCAGTAGATGTACAAACTTTGGAAAAAATCACATATTCATCACCATAATAATTGCTCAGATTTGTATGTGTTTTAGAGGCTGTAAAATACTTTCTTTACAGCAACCCTATGATGTAGGTAGTATAAGTTAATTTCCATTTCATAGATAGAATTTCTTGTAGGTAGAAAACTCAGTCATAGAGAGGTTGAGTAAGGTACCCAGGGGGCAAGCTTGGACTTGAGCCTGAGATTTTTGACTCTAGAGCCAGTGTGTTTGCTACTGTATCCCAGAGTACTCCAAGCTTCATTTTCTTCATTTGTAAAACGAGGGGACTGTACTTAGGTGCATTCTAAAGTCCTTTCCAGCTTTGCTATTCTCTGAATCTGTGACAGCACTCAAAGTCTAACTCAAAGAAGGTCCCTTAATATCTCCAACTGCAGGGAGGGGAGGGGAAAAGCATCTATATAGTGCCTACTATGTGCTAATTGCTTTACAAATATTCTCTCTTTTGATCTACCCTGGTAGGTGGGTGCTGCAAATTGTCTAAATATATAATAGATTTGACAGTTGAGAAAGCTCAGGCAGGCAGGTTTTGTGACTTGTCCAGGGTCACACAGCTAGAAAGTATCTGAGGCAGGATTTGAATTCAGGTCTTCCTGATTCCAGGTCTAGTGCTCTATTTACTACCACTTAGCTGCCTCCAGGTGCTGCAGAATCTTAAGAACCAGAAAGGATTCTAAAAGTTCATCTAGTCATCCTTGTCCTTTCTACAACTTTGCTGATAAGCGGCTCTCTCCGAAAGTAGACTATTCTACTTCTGGAGAGCTCTTCTTGATAGGAACCTTTTCTTCATTAATACCAATAATTATAGACTACATTTATATAGTGTTTTACATACATAACCCTGCCTAATCCTCATAATAATTTTGGGAGATAGGTATTATAAGCAATATCATTTTTATTTTATAGATGAGAAAATCTGAGGCCCAGAGAAGTCGAATTGCTGCCTGTGGTCACACAGCAGCTATTAAGTATGAGAAGTGGGAAGCTTCTCTGTAGCTTCAATCCATTGCTCCTAGTTCTGCCCTCTGAGGCCAGGTGGACCACGTCTAATGCCCCTTCAAATACCTAAACAATCCTCTTTTTGCCTTCCTCCTACTTTCTTTGGTCTTTTCTTTTCCCCAGAAGAGTTGGGATGATAAAATACATTTGAAAAGTCACCTAATAGCAGAAGAAATTAATGACAAAAATAATTCACACTGATAAGTTTTTTATGGTCTTCAATAAATTCCATCCCTTCCTCCATATCAGAGAGGATGGAATGAGTGAACCCATCCTTTGCCCTCTCCAATCTCCTTTTTTAATAGGATCATAGATTTTGAGATGGAGAGGATTTTAGAGGTCATTGAGACTGACTCCCTTATTATATAGTCGAGGAAACTGAGGTAGAGAGAGGTTAAGTTGTTACTTGTCCAAGGTCAATCACTAGTCAGTGTGTGAGGCAAGATTTTAGTCCAGACCAAGTCCAGTGCCTTATTCAGCATGGCATGCTGCCTGAACTTTATTCATAAAATGTCCTTTATAGTTATTCAGTCATAAATCATTTTCATATCAGTTTCTCAGAATTTGTAGAGCATCCTTGGCCTCTCTACACATACAAAAAAACCATGGCCCTAAATAGCTAGCTAAACTGACCCAGGTCACGTAGCAGCAGATCTGGGCCTCACCTTCTGTTCTTGAAGTTTTCCTGTCCTTCACTGTGGACTTAGAGCCCAGGGATCTTTGTGCCTCCCATCTGATGTAGGAGAACTGGGCTCACTCTCTGGGCTCCATGGAAATCCCACACTCCATCTATAGAAAAGCACAGGCTTTCAGAGGGTGAGGGTACGGGTAAATACAGGGTCAGGCTCTTGACTTGATGCAACTATTGCTTGGAGAGTTCATTTGATGAAGTATTTACTGCAGGACAGGGACTGCAAGCTCATCTTCAGAATAAAGGGTTCAGATTGGAAAGAGGCTTTAGAGACCATCAGGATCATCCTCATTTTACAGGGAAGGAGCAAAGGCCTAGAATAGCAACAGGATGCCCACTTTCACAGAAAGAACGAGAAGTGGAGCAGAGATTGGAACACAGGTCCTCCTCTAAAACCACAACATTCCCACTGCCCTATACTGGGACGATAAGGGGTATGGCCAACCCAGTGAAAACATCGTAATGGGAATCAAGGGGAGGAAGCAAGATTTCATGAAAAGAGAATTGAATGAAAGTCAAAAGACCGGAGCTATCTATTTATGCCACTAACTAGCTGTTTGACATCAGTCAAGTCACTTACCTCATTTGTCCCAAATGAAGTAAAGGGATTGGAATAGATGACTTAAAGCCAGGAGTTCTTAGCCTTTTTATGTGTCATGAAGCCCTGTGGCTAGCTAGTGAAGCCTATGGACCCTTTTGGAGAATAATGACTTTAAAAGCGTAAAATAAAAGGGAAGCAATTTTCCTGAAATAATTATTTTTAAAAGATTCTTATTTAAGTTCACAGACACCAACCAGGTTAAGAAATCCTGAGATAGTTTTTTTTTTCCAATTTTTTTTCAGAATCCATAATATCTAGGTCAGTCTTTAAACTCAGGAGTAGAGCAGGGGAGTATGTGTGAAACATTATTAAAACAGGATAAGGCTAGCCTATATGGGAGCTTTGGTAAATCGATACTTGACAGTGTTTTGATGATTCGGGCAGTTGATGTAGTTGGTTGTTATTTTTAAGCTGCTGGATTGTTTTGAAGTCTCCAAAGGGAAACCAAAAAGGACTCATGCCTGCAGGCTGAGACTATTTCTTTTGCCTCTATGGCTTACTGTCAGGGCAGGAGCCTGTTGGCTTCCCAGAGGAAGCCAGGGAAACCCAGCAGAGGGCTGCTTGAACTCTCCTTGGCGCTGAGATACTCCTTGCATTTTTAATGTCAAGTCTCGGCATTTTCCATTGAAATGTCACCCCCGCCTCCTTTGGTGGAGGAGACCTCCCTTATTGGTTGAATTGCAAAACAAAGTGCTCCCTGGATTTCTACTGCCCTTTTTCCTACCTCATCTTTATGCACTTTATATCAGTGTCCTGCTCACTCTTGCACCCGTTCCAATCCTTAAACCCTCAGTTCTGCCTGCTCCCATGGCTTTCTTACCTGTTTTTAAAGTCTGGGTATGTTTCCAATATTATTAACGGATCAGTTCTTTGGAACCCAGTCATTCTGGGTTTGTTCCTGTATTTTATCAGTTTCGTTTTCCGGGTGGGGCTTATAGATGCCCCAGAGTTAGCATCAAGGGGGCATTTTCCCATTTTATAAAATTTGCCCCATTGTATCACGGAGGATCTCTATAGGTGGGATCAGGACCAACTCATAATCAAAAAGAGAGCAACATAGGTTCTCTCCCGAGTATATAAGGATCTGCTGTTACCTGGCCAAAAGTCTAGATTCAGGCAATCTGTGCACTAAAAACTGTCATCTCGGTGTCACCATATCATAGTAGTCAGCCAGCATGTTACCACCCGTCTCTCTTTGGGAATACTATCACCAACAAAAGAAGAATTCTCACTGTAGGTGCATCATGGTAGAGTGGAAGGAGTAATGGTCTTGGAATTAATAGATTCTAATCTCAATTCTGTACCCTAAGGTTAGCTGATATTTCCCTCATTTCACAAATGATGAAATGAAGGCAGAGAATATGTGGCTTTTCTAAGTCAGAGTTGGGCCTGGATTCTAGATAACGAGTCCAAAGACAATGCTTATTGTAAATACAAAGGCCCTCTTGGTGACTGTCATGGCTTTTGTTCTGGATACTCTAAATCAGAGGTATCAAACATACCTCCCTATAAAACATACTCTATTGTAGCCTGAAGCAGATTAAAATGTAATTGGGAAATAATTAACAAAATGAATAAAAATAGAATAGGACATAATTATTATGTGGTTTTCTAAGTGAACATGCAGTCTACAGATTTAGTGGCCCCTGTTTCTATTTGAGTTTGGTACCACTGCCCTAGATTTTTGTCATGAGACCTGAGTCTCTGCTCCAAAATTCAGTGAGCAGGATATTTGCTGTCGCAGGTTGAGGTATGTGTTGTCTGTCCTTCATTTTTGAAGAAAGCCAGTGGCATCATGGGCAATCTTTACTAGCAAGTGAATTGGATTTAAGTGATCAGCCTCACTTTCTCTTTCTGAGTCATCAAATTCCAGCAGAAAGACAAAAATCAAACTTTTCATGAGTCTTCCTCATTCCGCTTACAGAAACTAGCCTTTTACTTGGAGTATTAACTGGAAATCCATTGTCAGAATAGTAGACAGGGGAGGTCTGCAAGTCCCTAGTCCAGATAGCTGAGTATATAGACTATGTGTCTACCCCTGTGAAAGAAAGAAGCAGGGAAGGTCCCTGCCCTCAAGGAGTTTCACTCTCTTTGGAGGAGAGTTGTGTAAAACATGTTAAACATTTGGGGCTTATATTATTTCTAGATTGTATGATTCAGACTATGAGTCCTATTGTGTATTTGACAAAGATTTCATGAAGAATTCTGACCTTGGTGTCATTGGCATGTGGTGTGAACACAGAATTCTAGGGCCCTAGATCCTGACCTGTGGAGAGAATCATTTTGTAGTACAAAGAAACCCTTAGTTTATTGCCAGAGCTGTTTCTGTCCTTGGCAGAGGACTTGCAGGTGGATTATTCTATAAGGAGGACTTAGGAGGATAGTAAAGAAATTTCTTGTCACTGGGTAATTTTTTATTAAGCTGTTCATTGACCTGTGTGATCAAGCTTCAATTAAATTCCCATTTTATGAGCCTAAGGATTCTCAAATGAATACTAGAACTACCACTGAACCTGCTGGTCCTGGGAAATGGGCTATGTCCATTCACAAGCAGCAATTTTTAAAGGGCCTTTTAGAAGAAAAAGGTCATAAGAATATGGAGTGATGAATATCAATATCCAATCTTAGGCTTGAATGCTAAAGATTATGCACATTAGCTGAATGTACCAGTCATGAATCTTTTTTAAAAAAATAATAAATCCTCTATCTGTATCTCCCCTATGGCTCCCTATTGCATCTAATCCAAATTCTTCTGCATGGTTTTAAAGATCTCTACAATTTTGTCCTGACTTACCTTTCTGGAATTATCTTCCACATTCCCCAACATAAACCTTTTATTTTAAAAATTGATGTCTTTTGTTTTTACTTGGCATTCATTTCCAATTATATCACCTCTGCATTCCCAACCCAGGAAGTCTTCCCTTCTAACAAATATTAAAAAATAAAACATAGTTCAGCAAAACCCACCAACACATTTACTGCACCTGACAGCACATGCAACATTCTACACTCCTACCCCGCCCCCTCCAATGAAGGGAGGAAGGGACATTTTCTTAACTCTTCTTTGGGGTCAAGCTTACTCATAATTGTGTAGCTCAACCCTCAACTTAAGCTAGGTTAATTTCCTCACTGTCCCTTCTCCATGCATACTCACTTCCCAGTGACATAGTTTTCCTTATTCTGTTTCTTCTGCTTGAAATGCCCTCTTTATTCATCTACCTATCCAATCAGTCTTATCTTTTAAGATCTAATTGAAGTTTTATGTTCTCTGAAGCCATCTATGATCATTCTAGCCTGCCTTATCTTCTTTCTTTGATTTCCTACAGCTATTAATCAATCCCACACTTCATCAATTTCTTATTCCCCACTTTTCTCTTGCTTACTATGTGCAAAGCACCATGCTAAGCTCTAGAGATCCTAAAAGAAAAGTAAAAATGGTTCCTGCTCTCAAGAACCTTACATCTTACTGGGGGAGACCACGTATATGGAAGGTTTCATCTGGAAAGGTTCCATAGTTCTTAAGATGTAGTGGCAAAGCAGATCACTGTGCTTTTTCTGTAATGTCGTTTCCACTGATAAAGTTGTGTCCATTTCTGATGCTGAACCATTTGACAGTGCCAAGGATTTAGTGCTAAGAACTTTTTTTTTTTTCTGAGTGTTCAGTAGGCTCTGTAGTACCTGAAGGACTGGTTGGTTACCAGGTTGTATCTCTGCTGGGGTTACTTTCCAGGATGATGGCTTACAGATAGGACCTAGAAGAGTAGAACTTAGATAAGCAGAGAATAGAGAGAATTCTTCGTGGAAACAAAAGCTTTAACAAAGATTCGGTGGTTGGGATGAATACCACATATGTGGAGGATAATGAAGAGGTTGGCCTGTTTGGAATAAAGAATGCACAGAGGACTGAGGACCTCTGAGTATAGATTCAAACATATGTTTTTTACTTTAGTGTTCCTTTTTTTTTTGCAACATGGTTAAGGTTAATATGGAAATATATTTTGCATTACTTAATGTATATAATTGATATCATATTGCTTGCCTTCTTAATGAGTAGGGGCAGGGCTGAAGAAGGAAGAAAACTAGGAATTCAAAATTTTATTAAGATGAACATTAAAATATAGTTAATTTTTTAAAAAGAACTCATACGGAGTAGCAATAGGAGGTAAAGTTGTATTAGATATCCAGTTGGGATAGATTGAAATCCAAGCAGGGTATTTGGGACATAATCTGATAGTTAATGGAAAACCATTGTAGGTTTTTGAGTAGGGGAGAAACAACAAATGATTTCCTACCAAATTGCTGATATCACCACAGATTATGTGGTAACTGATTCATCCTGAGCATAACCAGAAGTTTTGCCAAGGAGAATATTGGAGTATTAATGACTGATTTCCACTCCTTACTCCTGTGACTCAGGAAGACTGAATGAGAATTATAATGAATAGCTCTAGTACATGACTTCCTGGTCTTGTCACTGATCTCACAGGGAGATTCTGTTAGTCTCTTAACTTTGTCCATCCTCAGTTTCCTCTTTAAAATAAAAACTTTCTGTTTGGCTGCTTACCTCTCTTAGAGGTTGATGAAGTTTAATTACAAGCTTGTAAACTTCCCTGAAATCCTTGGAGAGAACATTCCAATGACTAGAAATGCTTCTCTTTCTCCTCCTCTTTCTTAATTCTCTTTACCTGTCTCTGCTGACAGCACTACAGCACCACCACAGTATTATTTATTACTCATAAGCACTTCTGCTTATGGCAATATGTGTATGAACAGCCTTTAGTGAAGACGAGGGATTTTCCTTCCTTCAGCATAACAAATACTGGTTATGGAAACAAGCTGTAGAAAAGGTAAAAGAAGATAGAAGACAAAATCTGTTTATTATCAGGAAAATGGAGAAATGTCCAAGGAGCAGGTCATCTGTTAGCCAGTATAAGTCACATAGAGCTCCCAGGGTCTGAATAGCCTGTTCTAAATAGAACTCTTTTTACCTGCAGGTTATAGTCTCGCCCCACCCCCACCCTGCTGTCCTCCCCCCCTTCCCCCCACCGCCTCTCCCCCACCCCCACCTCGCCCACCAATAGCTCTACAGCAGGAGTAGGGAACCTGGGACCTCGAGGCAAAGGGCCACACTTGAGGACCTAGAAGGACACATGTGGCGTTGAGGTCACAAGTTCCCCACTCCTGCATACTTTTGACCTAGGTCTGTTTGGGAATTACAGCCTCCACCACTGGCCTGAGTTGTGGCTGTGGTGCGAGAAGTGGTTCTGTTTGAAAGCCATATATTCTAATTGAAAAAACATTGGTTTTAGAGCTGGACAACATAGTTCCAGACTCTCATCAGTGATCTAAGGAATTAACTGTTTAGACAAATCATCTGGAGTATATAGGAGCCATATCCCTGTTTCTCCTTCACCTCCTAATGGATTACCAGGAGCTATGCATGGATTCACAAAGATTGTAATAGATTTATGATTTTCAGTAATTTTGTTGTCCTCATTTTATTTGTTATCAGTCCTTAGAACTAGATGTTATCATATACTATATATTTTTCAAAATGTCAAAACATATAATATATGCTAATAGATAATATTAGTATAATGAACAATATGCCGTATTTCAAAATTAGTACAAGTTATTCCCTCTGTGATGCAGAACACAATTCCTATATACCTTATCAAAAACCTTCATGAGTATAGTGATCTAAATAATAATAGTAACCCAAAAATAATGGAATCATCTGGTGGCCAGCCTTCCAATAATACCCTCTGAACTTATCCAGGCATGTCCTCTGATGACAGACATGCTGTCCGTCAATAGCTCCCTACTGGAGGTTTATCCTGTTGGGTAGAACCTGCCTCAGCTTACACTCTACTGGCATGACCTTTGAGAAACCATTGTCTCCTCCATTTCATGATAAGTCATGATAACACTGTATAGGAGGACTTTAGTAAAGGGTAATACAGTATCTATTGTATAATATATTGTATCTTATGCTAATAATATATTAAATGAGCTACAGTATTCTTGCACAATATAACATATATATAAATAATGTGTATATATACATATATATATGCACACACACACACACATACATGAACATTAGAGATCCTAGTGATTTTTTTTTTAGGGAGGTGACACAATGGAAAGAGCACCAAGCCTGGAGTTAGGAAGACTTGAGTTCAAATCCAACCTCAGAACCTTAATACCTGTGTGACCATAAGCAAGTCACTTAGCCTCCGTCTGCCTCAGTTTCCTCAACTATAAATTGGTGATGCACCTATCTTTCAGAGTTGTTGTGAGGATTAAGTAAGATAATATTTGTAAAAAGTGCTTAGTACAGTGAATGGCACATAGAAGGTGCTATTTTAATGTTAGCTATTAATCTCCAAATTAATAGATCATGTTAGAGGATCTATTAGGTATTTGATAATTAACCTACCTAATATAACCTTGGTTGAATTTCTCTAGGCTTGACTAGAAACCCAGGTCATGATAGGAATACAAGGACCTATATAAATACAACTATAAAAATTTATAACCCAAGTAAAGGAGAATCTTGTAACTTGAAGGACATTTAATGTCTATAGATAAGTCAGATTAATATAGCAAAAATGATAGTACTCTCCAATATAAAAATATATTGGGTATAATAACAATTAAAATACCAAAGGAATTCTTTATAGAACTAGATAAAATCATAATGAAATTTATATGGAAAAACAGGCAGTGATATAAAAATGCACACCAAAAGTGATGGTGGCCGTCTACTCACAAGCTTTAAGAAGTTATAAGTGGTTATTATCAGGACTGTTTGGTACTGGGAGTAAAAGAGAGAAATAGATCAGTAGAATAAGATAGCTATACCAGATGTCCAACCAAATGTATACAAGAGATTAGTGTTAGATTGAATCTATAGAAAGTTTTTTTAAAAAAAAAAAAGATCCATTATTTAACAAATATACTTGATAAAATTGGTTGCTTCCGCTCCCCTGCCATCTTACACAAAATGGATTTAAACATAAAACAAAAAAACCTACAGAAAGATGAAAAAGATGGTACAAAATATTTCCATCAGTTGTGGAGGGCAGGGTATGTTTGTCTTGTTTTTTCAATGGTGGTGGGAGATGGGAGGAAGAGAAGGCAGATCTTTGAAAAAAATCTAGGGAAAAAGTAATTGTAAAGGGAACATTTTTCATTTTTGGACTCAATGAAGAGAAGGCATTATTATAGATAAAATAGATATATTGACTAGGAAATTTTTAAAAATTACATATCATGAAATTAAAAGAAAAATAGCAGACTGGTCGATTATGATGGATAAAAACTCCACTTTTAAAATATAGAAGGAAGAATCTGTTAAAAGTCACAGCGGTGATACCAGTTCCACGATAGATAGTCAAATGATATGAAGAGAGCTTTAAAATAGAAAGTACAGATTGTTAATAACAACTTGCAAATGTTCAATATGACTAATAATCAGAGCTACAAATTAAAACAACTTTGAGGTGCCTTCTCACACCTGGTGAGTCTGCAAGAACTATTAAAAGCAATAAAAATAAATGCTGCAAGAGTAGTGAAGGAACAGATAAGGACACTCATTCACTGATGATGGAATTGTAATCTTGTACAATCTTTTTGAAGGGCAATCTGGCAGATCTTAGGAAACTACTGATTATGAGATGAGCTCTCCTTTGTTGCTTCCCCTGAACATTCTCATTTCCTGTGAAAAGAC